>JAVUNC010000005.1:40822500-42022500 GCA_032173965.1 Sitta carolinensis | reverse complement strand
GTTTTGTTTCAGAGATTATGTGATTTTACACTGATAATCAATTAGAAATTATGAAATTATGACCATTTTTTTGTTTGTTTTATTTATGAATAAATGACTTCCATTTTCAAAACTAATGAAATGAGGAGAATCTAACTCAATACAGCTATTCCTTTTCTGGGGAGAGGCTGGATAAGAGATTAATGTGACAGTATTCTACATTTAAGAGGGCAAAAATATAATCTGATTTCCTTCAGATTAAAAAACCTTGCATGTGGTCTCTATAGCAAGCATCACAGGGTTTATGTGAGAACTGTTCAGATAACATAGTTCAATCTTTTCATCTTTCTAACTGGATTGGAGCATACTCTGCATTAGCCAAATCTTTACTTCTACAACTATTACTATGTCACCTAAGTAATTTTTTCAGTAGAATACTGCTGAAAAGATCCTTCCACAGGAATAAAAGAAATATATTATTAAAAGAATCTGGAAGATTAAGAAAATCCAGGAGTCTACTAAATAGTTTACAGAAAGACTGGTCTTCAAAGTCTAGAAAACAATCATTACAAAGCAAAGGCAACAGAATAGAATAACAACAAAATAAATCTTTTTAAAACAGATTACATGGAGGTTGAATGTTTGTATTCTAATTTCACTAAAGTCACTTGCAGTGTTGTCACTGTCTTCAAAGACTAAAGGGCAGGATTCCTGGAAAAGAAATTCCACTTTCTGTAAAATGATCTAAATTATCTAAAACACATGGTCACTGCAAACAAAAAAGAGGGTAAATCCACATTTTGGTACCATTGAAGGAAAAACCTTACAAACAAAGGCTGCATTGTTATTGATGTTGTTATCTAAAAATAATCTTTGAAGATATTTGTGCCTGTTAGTGGAGGAACAAACATTCTGACATTGATGTGATGTGAACAAAATTGTCAAAATGTATTTGCTACTCTATTTATTTACAGAATTGAGAGAAATTGAATAAAAAATACTTAAATACCCTTCATGTGTTGTTTATAGGAATTCTAAGTATTTAATGATGAAAAAAGACAGTTTATGCTAGATTTATTAGTAAAGTTAGTATTTAAATGCCTCCAAATCTCAATACACGTAAGAGCACCAAATTGTTGTGAGTACTGAAAAGAAGACTGGCCAAAAGGTGGGCAAATGTTTGGCATCAATAAGTATTTTTTCACAAGGAGCTGGACTTCGGAGATTACACTTTGGAGGTCAATGAAGTAACTTGCATATTGCAGCATTTCTTGATCCTGTATCTGGGGAAATGAAGAACCTTGAAATTAGTTCTGTATGTCAAGGGACTTCCTAGGAGTATAAAACAAAGGAATGGTCCTTTTCAGCCTGACTTCTAATCCTCCAAGCCTACTTTAAGGTTTCAGATTTCTTTTGTCTCAGAAGGAAACAAATCAAAGAAAGTACTTTGTAATATTCTTCTGCACATCAAAAAAAAAAAAAAAAAAAAAAAAAAAAAAAAAAAAAAAGGGAAAAAAAAAGCCTCACCACCAAGAAAAAGACAAAAAAGAAGAATCACCTTGTCTAGCTTTATGCACTTATCTGATCTGTCTTGAATATCAGTGCATCAGTGCTGGTTAACTTTAGTTTCTTTGGAGGCTAAAATAAATGCAAGAATTCCACCTCCTCAGCACGCATAATTTAATCAGGTTGTACCTATGCGTTCAGCCAAACTGATTCTCCTGTTAAGAGGGAAAATGTCTTTCCTCAGGTCTTTAATGTGTTCAGACCTAGTGGGAACCTGCATGATCATCAAAGAACTACTACAACACCCAAGCTATTGAAAAACTATCACAAGCCCACTGCAGTGATCTTTAAATAAGGTTAAAAAAGGTTGCATTTTATTACTTGTGCTCCCAGTAGGCAAAAAAAAAAAAAAGAAAAAAAAAAAAAATAGATTGAAAAGCAGGATGAAGTAAACTGCTCTGTTTAGTTGGTGCAAAAAACAAGAGTGGCTGAAGTGGATAAATTACATCTATTTTTTTTAAATTAATGCACAGCAGCTCTTTTGCAGGTAACAGAGGGAAAGGTCAAAGGTTATTGCCCAAAGACTTATGTTTTTTCCCAGTGAAGCAAGAAGGACTAGTGAAAATAAGAGTTCTACTTTTCTATATAACTCTAAAAGGAGGGAACTAATCTTGTGCTCTACTCCAGCATTCTGCTTCAGCAGACTTTTCAGAAAATGGCTCAGGAAGTTTCTCGGCCAGAAAATTGTTCAACTAATCAAAATTTAAGATCTTTCCAGAGCTTAACCTGTCCCAGAGTTTCAAAGTTTCATTAGGAATTAACCATGAAGAGCTGTGCCTACATGTCAGTCACAGAGGGACATGGATGCCAGGAATGGTGACTGGCTGCTTACAGCTTCCCCACCAAGTCCAGTTCCCTCTTCTTCCTCAAGAAAGCTAGGAGACATGTTCAGTTAGAATCAGCCTGGCAGGGCCTGTATTATAAAGCTATCATAAGAAAAGATAGAGCAGATATAAAAATGCACATCTGTCATGGTGGACGGACTCCTGAGGACAAAGGAGCTTTTCAAATCAGCAGACCCATGCATGATCTCAGGCTGAAGGCAGACACGAACCTTTCTGCCTTATGGATCTCCTCTCCTGCTAACTGTTGTTTATACAGCATTGTTTGGGATCCTTCACTGATGTCTATTCTCTTAGCAGCAAACAGTGGAAGGATGTGACACTTAAAGTTGTTTCTGTTTTCAGGTGTTGGGACGTGGGGGATCTATATGAAACAGGCGTGAGAGCAAGCGCACTGTGATTAGTCTACAAGATACTCATCCTGAATACTGACATTTCCATTAAAGTCAAAGACAGTCTAAAGGACTGCTTTCCTCCTCACTTATCCGTGTACACAGACTAATGGCAACAGGAGTCTGAATCTCAGCGTTTCAGCTGCCTTGCTGCATTTTTTTTTTTCAACTGATGTGTGTATTTTCTGAGTCTTTAAATTAACGGCAAAAATCTGTGTCAGGTCTCTGTCCAAATATGGTAGCTTTCATTTATAAAGCTGCCCAAAAGCCATCCTGTTAAGTAAGACTTTGAATTTCAAAGTTTATGGCAAAAAGAATTTTGAGGTGCAGCTTCTGGGCAGTGAGAGGAGAGCAAGCTGGGAAGGTCCAGTGATGCTGCCTGCCATATGAGAAATGAAAATCCTGTTGTATTAAAAGAGAGAAAATTCAGACATTATTTGAATTCAGAAATATACTGTATTCAGAATTCACTATATACCTGTCACTTTTGCAGAAAACATCTTCTAAATCCATTTCATATCAGGAATAATATTTAGGGGGATTTAAATAAATATACATAAAAATATAGCATAATTTCCCCATGATACTGTTAAAGATATGCAGTTTGGGGACAATTTGGAAATCTATTTCATAACCAACTAAGATGAAACTACACAAAAATCAAAGAAACCCTCAAAATCCAACACAAATGCATCAGAAAAAAATGCTGATTTAACCTGAAACAAAACTTTGGCACAAATATTTTCAGCCCAAACAACTGCCATTTACTGCTTTTGAAAATCAAGTCTCTCAATTGCCACTAACTTTAAGTAAGTACTGACTTGAACTTTTATATAAGCACAAAGAATTGGTAATATTTAATTTTTGGTATCACAACCAAATATTAAAAAAAAAAAAAAAAAAAAAAAAAAAAAAAGATGATTATGCTATAAAGACTCAAGCTCCCATTATTTATTTTCTGTCATCCTTAATGTCTCAAACATTTATACTCTCAGAAGTAATAAATGTCCTTTGGTATAAGCACACACATATTCCAAAAAAAAAAGTTTGTCTATCAAAATCAACATGTCTCTGTTGATATTGTTGAGTATACAATTTCCTACTTAGTTTTTGAAAGCCCTGTTTTCAAAATAAAACATGAAATTAATTATTAATTTAACATGGTTTGTTGTTGCAATTCAGACTGAGTCTGGCTACACTTCATTATAAGTGTTTCATGTCCAGAAATTTAATTTCTCTTTAAAGACATATACTACATACTTCCTGTATAAATATATCTAATTTAATGAACTTTTACTACCTGATAAATGGTAAGCTACAATATATTTCTTTTCTAATCAAATAAAGAATAGTGGTTTCCCATCATTTAATGGTATGTACTGAAGCACTAATCTCATTTAGACATAAAATACACCACAGAAGATACCTTATCATTTCACTAAAAAATCAAAAGTCACTATTAATTCATTAATACATAAATACATTAATTATGATAGCAAATAATCACATTGATCTTGTTTAGCATTCAGATTACTAGAAAGAATATTATAGCTTGGAGAATCAGTATTTTATTCCAGAAGGATTAAGTCAATTAAGGTGGCTCATAATCATTATTTCCATACCAATATAATGTCCAATTTTCACCTTGTTTAATAGTTTATAACTTGAAACTTTTACTAAGTTTCCACTTTATTTAATTTGTGGAAAAATGCAGGTTTTGCAAATTTGGTTTTTTTACTAATGAATATTTCAGCCCAATGGGTAAAAAGCAATGTCTCTTAAAAACTGAGCACATAAAATTACAATGAGGCAAAACTTGTATGTGTTTTGTCTGGATAGACCAGACAGAATGCTCATTACATAATAAGGAACATTTTACCCAGATTTATTTCAAATGTATCTAAGGCACATGGAAAGAATTCTGAAGAGAGATCCCAGCCCGTTGTATGACAGATAATACCATATACATTGCACTTTCACATTCAAGCAGAGGCCATATCTTGTTCATTTTAACTAAAATTCTCTGTAAACACTTCCCCAAAAATTAAATTGTAAATCTTGTTATTTACTATCATAACAAGAAATGTTCTGCTCTAAAAATATATCAGCAAAAAATGTCCTTCAACAACAGGTGAGAGTTGTGGATAATGCTCCATATAAAAAGACTTGACAACTCAAATGGCACTCCAAGCACTTGAAAGCATAAATATTTGTGATATCTTATTTCAATTCCTGTTTTAGTACAGTTCTTACCTTCCTTCATTGCACACAAATAGTGCTGGTGACAAATTCTGCACCTGGGATGGGTCATCCCTGGATGTATGGACAGACTGGAATGAGAGGCTGGAGAGCAGTGCCAGGGAAAGACAGCTGGGAGTTCTAGTCAAGGGCAAGTTGAACATGAACCATCAGTGCCCTGGCAGCCAGGAGGGCCAACTTGGGGTGTCCTGAGGGCATCAGGCACAGCATGGCCAGCCAGGCAAGGGAGGGGATTGTCCCAGTGCTCTGCACTGGGGCAGCCTCACCTCGAGTGCTGGGGCAGTTTTGAGTGACACAATATAAGAAATAAAGCTATTAGAAGCATCCAAAGGAGGGCTACAAATATGATGAATAATCTTGAGGGGAATCTATATAAGGAATGGCTGAGGTCACTACATCTGCTCAGCCTGGAGAACAAAAGACTGAGGTACCTCATTGCAGCCTGCAAGTCTCAAGAGAGGAAGCAGAAGGGCAGGTATCAGTCTTTTCTCTGCAGTCGCCAGTTACAGGACTTGAGGAAACAGCATGAAACTGACTCAGAGGAGGTCAGTTTATAAACCAGAAAAATTTTCTTCCCCCAAAGGGTGATTGGGCACTGGAATAGGCTCCACAGAGCATTGATCACAGCACCAGCCTGACAGAGTTCAAGAAGCACATGAGCATTGTTCTCAGACACGTGGTGTGAATCTTGGGCTGCATTGTGCAGGACCAGGAGCCAAACTTTTATGAACCTTGTTACTCCCTTCCAACTCAGAATATTTTATGATTCTACGAGTCTATGAATGGCCTTAAATCAGGTTTTGCACAAAATTCAAATCCTGTGAAGTTATTCATTCAGACTAACACAAGCCTAGTTGTTCCATTTTGTCTTGTGGCAACTACATCACCAAATCATCCACGATGAATTTGTGCCTCCATGTAGTCATGCTCAAATCAATGTAATATTTTTTACCTGCCCAACTAAGCATGCAGATTTGCAGTACTGTTGCCTGCTAGAACAAAATCCTGCTTGACACAAGTGTTAAAAGTCAAGCTGACACATCTTTGATGCTCTAAAATTTGGGTTCAAATCACTCTTTCCAGAATTAGTGGTTTCAAAATTTTGTTGGAAGTGAAAGGTGAAGCTACTAAACAGCAGAAACTAGGTGACATTTGAACCACAGAGAAATCCTTGTTTGTTTCAATAAAACAGTGGTTTTCTGATTTACCGATATAGCAAATTAGAAAGACTTACCGTGAATTTCATGCATACTACAGCTTCGCTGAACACTCTGAATTATTCCATAAAATCCCCCATAGCCTCTGAGAAAAGGTATTGGGAAATAACTAAAAAGGTCAAAAGTGAAATGAAAGAAGCGATTAAAAAAAGACACGCTCTTCCAGAGGAACTGATGTAAGATTTGAAAACAGGTGAAGTGCACTGACAACTACAGAAAGAGGTCTTGCTTAGTCAGAGCTCTATTTTTCCTGTGAATGAGCAGAAATGAGAGAATCATTGAATAGCCATTTCACTCTTTCATTTAAGTTGCTGCTGAGCTATAAAAGTATGTTTTGACTTTTGAGACTTTTGACATAAGTGAAATTAGTATGGTGTAAAAGAGAAGTTTGTTTATCTGAAAGAAAGTTACACGTATCACACTTCTTATATCGTAAACTTCTAAAGATTAAAAGTTGTAAACTGTCAGAAGCCTTATCCCTTGTTAATCAGATCTAGATTGGACAAAGGCACTGCTAAATATGTTGAACAATGCCAGATTGCACTGCTGAGAAGTTACACTGGATGACCTACTTGGCCTTTGCTGCCTTTAAATTATGTAATTCTCCGTAATGCTTTATTAAGGTTTTGAGACAAAGCCAATGGCTCCTAAAAACATTTGCCAATCCTTTTAAGAGAAAAAACTAAATAAATCCTCAAAGATCCTCCCAGAAAATTTCTGTGGCTGGTGGAAGAGAGAATGTTCCTTCAGGGAGGGCTTTCTTTTTCCCCTTCTTATTGAACATTTCCTCTGAAATACATCTAGGGCAATGTTTTATAAATGCCTCTTAGCAGCATTTTTATGTCCCTGCCAGAACGAGATGTACAGTGGCTGCTGGAGAGACATGAGTGGAACTGAGCTGAAAGGTACCAGCAGATGCCTGCAACAGTGGAGGCTTGGTGTGGCAGAAGAGGGGCACAGGAACCTCAATGCCAAAAGCTATGCCTCTGGTTGGTAAGTGTCAGGGAGCATGAGCTTAGGCCAGGAAGGGTTTGGAAAATAGTTGGGCACAGGACAAGGAAGGCTTTGAGGTGGGAAGAATTCAGTGATGAATGGAAAAAGGATGGGCTAGAAGGATTTAGAGCAGCTCTGAGACTGAAAAGATAAGGGACAGGAGTCCTCAGGCAACTGAGGGAAAGCTGGGAGGCCACTACTTTTTTCAACTGCTCAGAAAGACCATGCCAGCACTGAAGGACACTTCATGCTCATACTTAATGTCAGTGCACCAAATTCCCTGGACATTTTTGGGGTAGTTCAGACTTAACCCAATTGGATAAGGTTTTCTCATCAAGAAATACCACAGCTCTTCACAACATGTCCAGCAACACACTCATAGTATTCACCCACTCTATTGTCTATGACATAAAATACCATCTAACTCCAAAATGTGCTGACATCACACCCTATAATCCACTCACTGAACTAGTTAGTATGTGTCAGAAAATATCATAAAGGAGGTTGGAAAGTAGTGGGTAGAAGAAAGTAAGATGTTGGAAGAAGAAAGTAAAAGTCCTAGAGAGTAATAGATGAACCCAAAAACTCTAGGACCTACCACAGAAAGAGGTTGCACCAAAAGGACAATTTATCTTTGCTTTACTGGATATGCTAATTATGTCTGGACTCAGATGAAGATTTGCTGTTTCCAAGCTGAGAAATGGCTGGTTTTCAGCCCTGGAAAAAGGAGCATGGTTGGGGAAGCCTAGATGTTGGATGAGAATCTTGTGCTTGCACTGTTTACAGAGAGACCATATTTGCATTGCCTTTTTCACAGCAGGATGCTGATCCAATGCATTTTTCACTCTTAATAATTGGCTGACCTGGGCTACATCACATGCAAGTCTGTTCTTTAAACTGAAAGAGGGTAGATTTAGATTAGATATTAGGAAGAAATTCTTTACTGTGAGGTTGGTGAGACCCTGGGACAGGTTGTCTGGAGCAGCTAGATGCCCAGCCCAAGAGGTGTTGAAGACCAGGTTCAATGGGGCTCTGAGTCTGGTCTAGTGGCAGATGCCCCTGCCCATGGTAGAGGGTTGGAACTAGGTGATCTTTAAGGTCCCTTCCAACCCAAATAATACTGCAATTATGATATGAGACTGTCACCCAAGACTACAGATTCCTTTGTGGGGTGAAGAGACCGAAAATATATGGATTTGATGAATGGATCACATGGCCTCTCTTAAGGAGAGGCATCTAATGGGATGTAGGTGCAGGACCTCCCTTTTCTCTTTCCCAGGTGAGACCTGAGCTGGGGACTACTGGGTGCTTGGCATGCTCCATATCAGAGTGTGATAGGCTGCCTAAGGATATTCTGATGGGCCTGAGGGCAGCTCCTCTCTGCCAACCTCCTCCAGCCACACTGTGCTCAGGGTGTCCTGGAGAGCACTCCTGGAGTCAAACACTGTAGGCACTCCAGGGATTCACTTTGAAAGCCAATGAACAGCTTTGGGGGTACTATAGCTGTGCAACACAGACAAAACCACAATCTCCTCTTTTACTGTTATATCCAAACACCCACTCAGCACAGACCCACTATATCTGCTGTATCTGTGCCATGCAGGATTCCTTTAAAACTCCTGAGACTTGCACAGCTTTCATTTTGAAACACCACATAAATTATAGATGCCTTCTCTTGAAAAAGAGGGAATATATTTCTAATGAGCCTTAATATACATTAACGTATATCACTGATCTCTTCAAAAATTAAAGTTTTAGAAAATTAACTTCTGTTTTTATTAACTTTTGTGCCGCTTTCTCCAGAGAAAGAGCAGTATTAAATGCTGTTCCAGGAGTAAGGACAGTTATTTGATGGAAAGAGAGCTGACATTTTATATACAAACACATATAAATAAATATTTTCTTTGGAATCACTGATGTAATACAATTCATTTTATTACCCTTACAACTGCTTGCATATTAGCTGGAGGAAGGACAAAATGTATGTATTCTCTGCATGTTTCTGCAACTGTGTAAGCATCTATATCCCAAAAAATCCCTTCATTATCCCTGTGCTCTAGTCTGTGGCTTCATTAGAACAGTGTACAACACTCTTCCATAATATGCATGTTCTGTTGAGAGGAATAGAATAATTTTCTCTGTTAAACAGACTGCTATGTAAAGCAGAACTGAAATTCGAGGAGACTTATTTTCTTTGCTCCTTTGTAACTCCAACACTACATTCTTTTTGATCACTATGCTATACATGAAGAGGAAGATTTCTATTAATAAAAATTAGAATTGGAGAAAATATATTACACCATCTCTATACCTATTAAATTAATTATAGGCAAGTGATGAACAAAATTGTGATTCATTATGCATTCTATGACAAAAAGAATAATTTATAAATTCAGTGTAATATTATTTCTTCTGTAATAGCAAAATGAATCATCAGCTTTTAATTTTCTGTTCTAACTATCTAAACCCTTTTAATAAGGGGTTTATCTATCTCTTGAGATGTCTAGCCAAGTCTGATGGAAGTTCTCAAATTTTAGCTATGACACTACTGTATCAGCTAAAAAAATGCAACTGGTTACTTTCAAATTCAATTATCTCCAAATTATTACAGTTATTGTTATATATTACTACCTACATTTTTATCTTAGATTTTACCATATATCCAGCCATATTTCATCTACTGGACTTCACAGCATATGCCTCAGAAGCAAGTAACTTACAACGTTTTTGATGAAAATAAATGAATTAATTGTCATCAACTCCAACACTCAAATATATTTAAAAATGTGAATCTGTGATAAAATCTGTTAAAAATCAAAACAGCAATAAATAGATTTTGAATTGAAACCTATTATGTATTTTGGAATTGCTGCTGCTTGTTTCTTAATGCTGCATCTTGAATGTTTTTAGTACCTCTAGAGATCATTGGAATTTTAAAGACTAATATGGTGCAGTTCCAGCTCAGTCCCCAGTATAGGAGAATTTATAGTATCTCCCTGGCAAAGTTTGGCATGCCAATCGTAAATTGACAATGTATCTAGCAGGACTACCCTTTTTGCATAGGATATTAAACAGGATTTATCTATTTTATGTGTATGTCACACAGAAAAGACAAAACCAAGTTGGTCAATGACAAGTTATATGGCCTGTCCTATAAGAGAAAACACACAATATTGCAGAGATTTTGCCCACTGTTACAACCTGTATCTTCTGTTATAGTCTGCACTGAGATTATATGACAACAACTTGAAGGATAAAGAAAAAAGCCATACTGTATGGATAGTGGGTCTGGAATACACACCCTGAAATTCCTATGATTTAATCTGATTTTAGCCTTTCATCTTTAAATTAAATCTCTTAGAAAATGATGCTTCCATGAACTCTAAAGAGAAAGTGTGACACTAAGGCCCACTTGTAGCTATAGAGAAACTTTTATCTCTCCCTCCAAAACACATAGAATAGGAATCCAGATGCTTAAAAATGTTTTTGAATTCTCAAAACATTCCATTTGCTTGTAATGGGAACTAGACTTTTTATTCTGGGAAGCTTAACAATTAAGCCACTCTTAAGAATCAGAGAAGATATCAATAGACTGTATTAACATTTTTTCATTTCTAATGTATTATGTACTTGTGTAACAAATTTCGTTACTGATTTGTGACCGAGATCTTAGATTTGTAGCAGGCCAGCATGGGAAGGTACTCCTGCTCTGGTAGAACTATTAGGATCTTTGACAATGAGGAGTGAATAAGCTCTCTAGGGCAGGCTGTGCTCTCTCGTGCTGTGTTTGCATTCTGCACTGCATTCTCGAAGCTCAGCTGAGGACCAAAGGCTCTTCAGTGCACCCCTGGCACAAGCAATGCAGATAATCCCATTATCTTCCACCTCACAGTCTTTTTCGTGTTTCTGTCATCATGGGGAAGTATTTAACATAAGGTGGAATTTATCTTGCCTAATTTTAGCTCTCTAAATGTCAGGAATCAAGTATAAGCTGATTGCTCAAGGCAACCTGTAGTCAGAGGAGAAAGACAGGCTTCTCCACGCAGCAATTCTTGCTACTCTGCTGTAGGAAACTGAGTGAACTGCCATGCTCTGACAATTTCCATCTCTCTTTCCCTCTTTTGAAATAGGACACCGAAGGCCTATGATTAAAGTGCCTGCTCAAAATGTTTATGCATTTCCCTAAAACTCTTGTCTTAAACCTTCTAAAATGGTAAAGGAACTGTATTCTTGTATTTTTATCTTCCACATCTACTAGTTTTAGAAATATATTAAATTTCTTAAAATAGATTTCTTTTTCTCTTTATATGGCTTTTGTGTTTGGTAATGTTAACACCATCATTATTCTCCGTTGCTGGAATAGCTGAATAAGAGTTTGTTTTTAAATAAGAATCCAAACTGTATTAGGATATTTTTTTATTGCAAGGCCACATTATCCTAAGTAGCATAATACTTGCAGTTTGAACATTATGGCTGGGAATGCTATCATAACTAATTCTATTTTGATGTCAATGACAATTTATTATCAGGAGCTTTTTCAGTTGTAATGAAGAGCAGTAAAATGTTACAGAACATCATTTATCTACAAGAGCTAAAACAATACTTTCCAAAATACTTTGGGGTGCCATTGCTAGATTTCATGAAAACTATGGTAGTTACAGAAGACATAAGAAGAAAAAAAGACGACTTCTCGCTGTCACTTTGTAGATCTTACAAATTACATTAGCTGCTTAAGATCCAATTATAAGAAAAACTGGAATTCCTTGATTGAAACTGCTTGGCAAAGGTGTGCAGTGAATGAATGCACACACAGTAAAAAAGAAAATATTGCATATAAAAAGAGGACACATGGAGATTTATTTTGTTTAAGGTCAAGAAAAACAGCACATATTGAAAATATGCTAAGTCATTGCAAATATTCAAAGAATAATACTTGGAACCTGAACAGCATTTGAAGGCTTTGAAATTCCATTTTTTTTAACTTTCTTATTTTCAGTGACAATTTGGTGTATGAGTTGCTTCTGTCCTTAACAATTTTATTTACAGCAGCACATTTTTAAAGTGAGTATTATTTACTCTTACAATAGTTGCTTATATGTTTTTAAAATATTATGAATATAACCAGACGTGTAAAACTCTTGCCAAATATGCAGGCTCATGGGTAAAACACAACTCTGAAAAAAAACTTATTCTATTTAATTATTGTGGAAGCTGAGTCTGGCTCTTGTTTAAGCAATTTTGAAGCAAAAGTAAGAGCTATTTATAACACCAGAATCCGCCTTTTCTCCTTTGCTTCTATCTTTCTTGCCAGAATATATCTGTATTTTTGAAAGAACAAGACTAAGAACAGGTTCTCTCTCTCAGAGAATATGTGTAAAATTTATGTTATTTCCACTTGAAGTGAAGGGAGTGCTCAGCAATGCTAGTTTGGGTTGTTTCCAGTAAAAGGAAAAGTTTCCATCAATTTTCATGTTTGTTTCTTGCCTAATGTAAATGAGGGCTTACAAGACTTCATTCAATAGCATTTGGGAAGTGCTTTGAGATCCCCAATGGGAGCCATTCTGACCATGCAAACTACTCCTAAGATAGACTGAAAAGCCAGTTATATCACAATAAAATACTCCATGATTTTATATTGATTATCTCAACCTGATCTAAGGAATTAAGTATTTAAGACAAATTCTCTGCTTTTTGCTTGGTTTCTCACCTGTCCGATTGCCAAGACAGCCTGAATGGTGTATCAGAATGCCATATTCTTTCAACTTCTGAATTTCCACCTGCCTGTGGAGTCATGTTGCTGACTTCTCAGGGATTTAGAAAGATGGGATGTCCAGCTAAAGAAAAAGCTGAAAATGAGATGGTATTATGTTTGTTGTTTATCTTCTTAAATGGATTTTTTAAAATTGTGATTCCTCATTCACACAGAACAATAAAACCAAAGTTTAAACTTTTTATTTCCATTCAAGGACATTATTACTTAAAATGAAATTTCTTATCACATTTCTGATGGGCTATAGGTAATACTGTATCTTTTATCTTTCTCAGATCTTGATTGTGTGGCAAGCTGATAGAACAGTCAATTTTTTAACACAGAATCTTGGGCAAGATATTTGAGTATCTTGTTCTGCATTTTTCTGCCAAAATATATACTTAGTGAAATACAGAACTTTGAAATCCATTTCAGATTATAACCTCAGGGGACAAACACAGATCATGTTAGAAAACATTCTATAATTTTTAAATGCTTTTGACCATCTCCTAGTCAAAGTCACTTCAGACTCCATCTGAAAACTGATATAAACTTCTATGCAACTACATCTTCAGAAACTGTCCTAAGGTCAAAGAGAATGGCTTAAGCAATTTATTTTCTGAGAAGTATTTTATGGGACAGACCACCAGAGGGAAGTACTGAACACTCTCAAGAGACACAGCATTTGAGCAGGTTTTCATTCTTGAATGAAGTGCCATATGGCTGAGGGGTTGGATTTGGATCTCTGAGGAAGCTGTGACAAGTGGCAACATTTATTTTTGCTTTAATCTTTCTATGGCTTCAAGTCTTAAAGCATACTTTTCTTCTGAAGAAGTTTAGATTTTTCAATCCCAAGAAGGAGATTAAATGTTGCTTGTGAACTCCTCTGCTGTTGTTCATATTTGCCTAGATTCTGTGCAACTAATTTCTAGATCAGCAATAAAATAACCTCTTGGTCTTGATAGGCTAACATTTTAAGAAAATCAACAATATTTTACACAAACCTTCCACAAAAATAATATTTCATTTAATGCCAAAAGAATAAAGAGATTGCACAGAAAGGTGAATAAGGAAGATTCAGCAATCACGTGAATTCAGGCATAATGCAGTATACAGGAGTCCATGTGTGTGTCCATCTGTCAGAGGAGGGAAAGAGCATCTTTGGTCATAGGCTTGCCAAGCTGGTGAAGAGAGCTTTAAACAAAAGTTTCTGAAGGAAGGGAACCTTAATATATCTCACCCCTACCAGTTTGATGCCAGTGCCAGCAAGAGATGTCCAGAACCTGGAAAGGGATTGCAGGTCATCAGGAGAGCACTTAAAGAGAAGCACAAAGAAATCCCTGCCACTCCAGTCAGCAAATCGACTTCATAAGAGTTCAACTTAAATGCCCTCATCAAACACATATGAAATGTCCAATCAACAAGAGTTAGAGATGTACACAAACTATCTGGGCTACAATCTTATTATCAGAGTTGTGGTAGGGTGTTCCCATGACTAGAGAGAGTGTCATACAATAAAAACCTTAGGGAAGAGGGGCACAAGAAAGTTTAATATTCAAGGATGACCTCCTCTAAGATCAGGAGGTCAGATTGGATGGGGATTTCAGCAACCTGGTCTAGTGAAATGCATCCCTACCCATGGCAGGGAGGGATTATAACAAGATGATCAAGGTTTCATCCAGCCCAAAATGTTCTATGCCTCTATGATTCTATACATCCAAAGGCTGGAAAGAAACAGCTTTGTACCTCCTGTAATTTAAAAATGTGCTTTGTCTGGTAGTGCAACTTAATCAGAAAACCTTTCAAGGGCACAACAACTTTATTGATCCTAAAATCTTAACAGAAACAACACTATTTATTCTCATATGACAGCAGATGGCACTCTAAAGCTGTTGGCATGTGCACACGTATGACTGCATATATGTATACATACACAACCAAAAAACATGTTTCTTTCCAAATAATGAAGCCTTTGAAAGCCTTTCCAAATAATGAAGCCTTAGAAAAGTGTAGCATCTAAAACTGTGATGCTATTTTATCTGAAAAAAATATTTGAAACACTAAATCTCTTCATGCAAGGTTTGAGAAACCTGGTCACATTGGAGAATGTCCAACAGATGGGAAACAAAATCTATTTCTAATTTTTTTAATTGTCTTTCCATGTAATAAAAGTCATCTTTCTTGAAAATAAGGGTGTATTTATGTATAGACAAAAGAAATCATACATAGATGTGCATTTTTTTCCAAATTCCACAGTGGAATATCTGTTCAATATTTACCATAGATTCCAAAAAGTATTTAACTTGTTAAACTGTGTTAAGAAGAAGAAAGAGAAAATATGGAATCTCTTGCAGTCTTCTTTGCATATGCAAGAAATATGATAATAGCATTATATGAATTCTGTCACCTCATTTTGAAATTTTGTCAAGTTTTACATTCTCTTATATATAGAAGGAGAAAGAAAAATAATCAGCAGATTTAATAAATTATTAAAGCTGGAGAAATCTGAGAGAAGAACAATAATTATTCAAGCAAGAAGCAACAGTGGCAGTGAGAGAACAATACCACTTGAGAATAGATTGTAACTGGATGCCAAATTACACTACTATTTTTGACCGTAGTGGGTGGTTTTGCTTCAGTAAGAACTATAGTGTTACAGCCAAATATACATGCAATATATATATTTGAACAACCAAAACTTGAGAGTTTGGAGTACAGTCTGTAACTTGAGGATCAGACCTAACTTCCTTTGTAACAGTCCTGGAAGACAACTGGCCAGTTTTATAGTAGCTACGCTAATGCCAAAAAATAAAGTAACCTCAGTGTTGACAAGGAGAAAAGTTTTTTTTTGTTATTCTGGTCTTCAGAAATCTCTGACTAACCAAAGAAGCTCTAGTAGTCTTTCTTAAAGTACTGAATACCAAATTCACCAAGATAATATTTCTAAATTTTTCAGCAGTCCCAAACAATGACACTATATACATCAGTTTAGTTGCTCTCTAATCCCAGATATGCCCACCTGATAGATCTGTAGCTCTTCCTAGTACTGATGTTCATGAAAAATTGTATACCTAAGGCATGGCTGGGCCTGGTACTTCTCCCTGTGTGTTTCTAGAAGGAAACAACTTGGCAGGCTTTCTCCTAGCACCTTTAAGCACACCCCAATAGGACAACAAAAAGACAGGTTCAATTTTTACTGCTGTCTCATCTTTTATCACTATGCGATTGCTGGAATACCCATAACAAAATGAAAAAACTTGGTTTTAGAGGACAAAAGCACACTAAGAAAATATTTTAATGCTCCATGTAGCCTCCTATAAGTGTCTGGGTTTACCTGAAAAGACATTTAAGGAGAAATAGAAAGATTCTGGAGGATGTTATGGTGAAACCAAGCTGTAGAACAATAACAAAATGAGGATCAACTGGACTGGAACATTAGGGAAAAAAACAAGCAGACAAATTTGTCTTTGGTTCATAGCTTAATGGCTAAGACATTGACAATAAGATAGCTGAATCCTAATCCTTTTTTAAACAGCCTTTACACACTGATTTTTCTTTAAATCTTTGTAAAGCCTCTGATCAGGACAAAAAAATCTATATAATTGTCTCTATACTAAAGCACAGAAAAAGCAGTCTTGCTTTGTGTTGTGTCTTGCTTTTGTTGTACAACAATAAATCTTGCATTCTTTTTCACAGTAAGAGTGCTTCAAGAGGAAGAGCTGAAAATGTTTCCTCTTTCTCCAATAGTGCATTAAAGTGCCTACAATGGTTGAGGAACACTAGAAAATACAGGTGTATATCCTACTGGGTTGACAGGAGCATGAAATAAGCTTTTTATTGCTTCTAGATGAGAGCTCAGGTTGTATTCCCAGGAGAAATTTTTTCTCTAGCTGTCAACTAAGAAAAGTCAACTTCATAATTTTTTTCAGGAGTCTTTGGTGTGCTGGATACACTGTATGGTGGCTTGTGAAATAGCCACTGAGCTACCCAGGGACAGGAGGTGGAATGTGTCTGGGCAGGCAGGGACATGACCCTACTCTCTGGTAGCATCTGAGCTGGGCAGGACTTTTTCAGTTTTGGACATAGGCACCAAATGTCACATTATACTGGAGGTAAACCTCTTTTAGGTTTTTCATTGACATGTGAGGCCTTGGATGTAGAATGTTGGGTACTGTGGGTTTGATCCAAATCTTTGGTGGTTAAAAGTCATTGACAGCAATGAGTTTTTGATATGGCTCAAACCACTACAACACTTTTCTCAAATACATTCCACAGAATATGAAGCATTTGGAAATTGGCTGAAGAAACCAGAATGGTGAAAATCATGCTTGTGTTCCTCTCCTGCAATTATTCCCAAGTCCTATTTTCAATCTACATGTTGCTTATTTTCAGCAATTCCCCCTAGTGTGTGATTCATCTGGCTTGGCAGCTGCTCTGTGTGCAGTACATTTCAAGAAGGAAGGGGACAGAAGCATAGACATGTTTCCAAGAAAAGAGATAAACTGCTTTGGTGTCACTGACGTAGAAAGTGGGTTAGTCACACTCTCAAAGACTGATATTCCTGATTGGTTTTCCTTGTCCAGAGCTACACATGGCTGTGTTAGCCCTCTATTTGGAGCATAACTCAGTGGGTCTTCCCCTTCCCTGAGCGTAGAGCAATGAACTTTGATTTTGAAGTTTACCATTTAAAATGATGGAAAGTACTCCACTGTTTTAAGGCAGCATGTAAAGCTGATTTAGGGATTACTGTTATGTCGCTTATCTTTTTTTAGATACACTAAGTATTTATCTATACATTTAAACCTTTATCCAGACAGAGAATAGGTAGGCAGATTAGATGATAGAGAACTAACAATTTTCACTCTTTCAAGCACAAAAAAACAGCATTATTCATCTGACAGTTTCTGGATAACCTTTCCATACCACAAACTTGCTAAATTCCTCTTAAACTTAACTTTTTTTAAAAAATTCAGATTTGATTACAAAATCTAACACAGTATGATCAAAACAAAAGATGGCAGAGTTATAAGCTGATGATATGAAATGTGAATAGCTGTGGGTTATGAAGAAAAGGAAGAACATGAATTATAATATTTGGTGGACCTGAAAATAAAAGGAAGCATTTTCTTTTTGCTTGTTAATATTCAGACATGTGCTCAGCATTTACCTGGCAAAAGCTAGCAATTTCTTTGTCCAAATGTTGTGGTTTCATTTCAAAACCAGGCGGAAACACCAATTTCTGTTTCAGTCTGGGTTCGCCAATTTGAAATTTCCCCAATCAAGAGCAAAGCAGGCTTAAGCTTAAAAGTAATAAGACTTTATTTACTAGCACTAAAAGAAAGGAAAACAACAAGAATGAGGATGAAGCCTTCAAAACACTCTTCCTCCCTCCCCACACCTTCTTTTCTCTTAACAATGTAAAGAAAACAACACTGAGAAATCTCAGTCAGTTTTCCACCTCTAAAACAGTCTTTCTTCAGTTCACTTAGGGAGGGAAGCACCTCTCATTCACCATGGTCAATTTCCCCACAAGAAAACAGTTCTCTTGTGGATCCATTCTTCATGAACAGCAACCGCCCAGATCCTTTGTGCTCATGAAACTCCTCCCATGTTCACAGTTGTGTCTCTGGGCCACATCAGTGTATGGGGTCTTATTTTAAAGATAACTGTTCAAAATAAAGATTCTCTTTATTTATCTTTGGGACCAACTTCACCTCCAACGAGCAGAGATTCACTTCTTTGAGGGCAAAGAGCCTTTATCACTTCTTCTCTCTGTTCAACTTCTCATGAAATCAACAGTCCCCTCAACATTTCACTCCTTTGCTCAGGTCTACAATGTGAACTCTTTTATCTCCCCCATACTTCTTTATGGTTTAAAGGAAATACATCAATACGTTATAGCCAACCAAGACTTGCAAGAGTCTTTTACAGCTCAAAAGCAACTTCCCACACTCCTTCCACCTGGACTTTCACTCCTTCTTGACTGACTTTGATACTTTATGCGGTCTTTACACATCTACATTCTGATTTTCTCTCACTGGAGAGAGGACGGAGGCTTTCCAAGTCCCATCTGTGCACTGATGCACTGAAAGAGTTAACAAAGACAGTGTCTGGCCTGGCTGGGCGGTGCTGGAGCTGTGCCAGAGTTTGGCTGGGCCGTGGCAGTCCATGGTGTCAGATTTCAAATCGTTCTGAGGGGGCAGTGAAGATCTCAGAGGGTCCAGGCCCAAAAGGCAGCTGCTCGCTGGTCTTTGCGTGTGCCCCCCTCTCTCCCCGGACGCAGCCAAGGCAGGGCTCAGGCCAGCAGCAGAGCAGACTCTGTGCTGGCAGATGTTCCCAAATCAGCTGTCCCTGCCTGGCCCCCGTGGCCTCCCTCACTCAGCCCAGGGCAGAGAGGGCAGAGGTGTGTGCTCTGACAGCCGGGAGGAAAGAGCCCTGCCCGGGCTGCTTTCAAAGGGAATAACAACTAGAAAATGCTTTCCCATTGGTCCAAGAAAATGCCAATCTCAAACCCAGCCAGCTCACTTCCGTGGGCTGGTCAAACCACCACACCAAAGAAATACAAGAAAAATGAAAAATCCTGCAGTAATAAAATTTGGTAAGGTTTACAGTGATATATCACATGCTTACTAAACTTAGGTGTGTATAATGATTCTATTTAATTTGCCATTCTCTCTTCCTCCCACTACTGATTGAGTTGATTGGTACAAGCTTAAACTGAGAAACTAATGACTCAAGGAGTCACAGTACTAGATCTTGAAGACATTTCATTAGTGCTATTTTTATATTGTTGCAACTGCATCAATTTCAGTGAAGATACCGCTGATTTACACTGGTGCAACAAAGCTGATATTTCAGTCCAGGAATCTTCCCATGAAGAAGGTGCATATTACATTTTCAAGTAAATAATTAATACTCCTGGTTGAGCAAATGTTGTTGTCATGATGAAAAAAAAAAAGCCCTGCTTGAGAATGCAAGTTTGTCAATTTGAGGAAGATCAGCAGCACAAGGAAAGGAAACACCTAAGCAGCTCTAAAGCAAAGGGAGAAAATTCATTTGTGAGTCTACTTTCTTTCTTTCTTCCTCTAAGAGGTCATTCACCCAGAATGAGCACACATTCAGCTGTACTGGAAGCTATGACAGGTCTGTCACTGACTGTGGGATATGAGTTATTACATTGTAAAAAACTGATGGGTGTCATAACCACTTTGAGCTATGCACAATTTTACAGCTGTTTGAAATCAGTGATATGCTGAATAAATGTAAAAGTCTCAGTAGATGTATTCATGGAGTCTTACACAAATGCTTTCAGCTCTCCCCTCAAAGCCGGATTCCTGAAGACCATGTGCTATCTAACCATGGAATGAATGTCACGGAGTATGCCACATGACAAACCAAGGAAGTGCCACAGGATTTTCTTCTGATGAGAATGACCTACAGGACACAAACTGAGGCCTTTGGTGAGAACATCCCTTCATTTGCCACTCCAACCAAAGCCCAACACGCTCCCAGCCTGCCCCCCAGCCGTGCTGCAGGGTGATGCTCTGGGTGTTGGCCGACAGGCACAGCCTCTCCCAGCCTCCCCACCAAGCCTGCAGCCTCGGTGGGGTGCTGCCCACCTGGGCACATCTCAGAAGCAACAGCACACTTCTTTCCTGTGCAGGTAGAAAAGAGCATAGCCACACCAAAATTTTAGAAAGATGAGTCTTGACTACAGTTTCTGGGGTTTTTTATTTCCATCACAAGAACAGAATATTGCCACTCAGACACATTCTAACATATCAACAGTGTCCTGTCACTTGCCTCGACAGGATCGGTCACCTGATAGAGGCATCTACCTGCAATGAGCAACCTGTTTACCTAGAAATTTGGTAGAAACTTTCCACCCTTCAAGTGTATTCATCCAGCAATGCTCAGGGATCTAAGAGTGTATCCCTGGCCTCTTCAAAACAGCACTATTTGTATTAAGTAAGAAAAAAAGCATTTGTGAACCTGTTTTGGGGCAGCCTGATTACAAGTGGAAGGAGGAAAGGTGGGTGAATCCCTTAATTGAGCTGTACAATATGTTTGAATGTCCAGTCACCTAAGGAGAAGCAACTGAAATAATACATTCCTGAAATTGCAGGATCCACCTGACTCTGGATTTCATATTAACACTTTTCCTTCTTATTTTGGCCCTGAAAAAAATACATTTTCTCAGAATGGCTTCAAGCATTGCACATGTACCTTGAACACAGAGGTTGTGCTGGATGTGCAGCTGCTCATCTATGAGGCTAACATGTGCCATGGATTCAAGAGACCACAGCACTTCAGAAAAGAATGACAGATAAGCAGCGATATCCTCTGTAACTACTCAAAAAACAAAGCCTTAAATCTGCATGACATATTCTTATCCTGACAAGTCTATGAAAGAGGATCAAGAAATAGAAACCACAATAAGCCTACAAAGGTCCCTGTACAGGGATGCATGAGCCACAGACAGAATGTACGGGCCCAGCTGAAATGTAGGCAAGTGTATGTGACAGGACAACTCAAGAAAAAAAACACTGAGGCATTCTTATTACTAGGCTTTTAGGAATCAACATTGTCCCAAAAATCTTGCTGACTGTGATGCATGCAACTATAAAAAATTTATCTATATGAGGGGAAGGGCTGGAAATAAAAAGATTAGCCAAAAGACCACATCTTCTGGGATCAAACTGAAAGTTTATTTGTGATGAATTTCACATTAGCTGTAAGCACGTCTTGTTGATCAGCTCTACTCAATATTGACATAGCAACAGGCAGAGGCTCAAATTTATCCATTGCTTGGCAAAGATGAGAAAAGATGAAGGACAACAGATGCAAGACAAGGGAGAAGAGAGTGAGCTAAAAAGTCCCATTGATTAATACTTATCTCCAAGTGTTGATTTATACACTAACAAACATGTAAGAAAACACACTACCTGATGAATGAGAAACACCCAAGTCATGACATCTGCCCTTTAATATCATTCTTGAATGAAGTCTCTAAACTTATTAATAAGTTAAAGCCTTATTAAAGCACTGTTACAGAGAAGCTGGAGAGACAGAGCTACTAGGATTAGTGGATTATAAATGTAGCTATGCTGTATACTGATCTTAAACTACAGCCATGTATTTAATACTGGTATTATTTATGCAAGCGAAAAAATGGTGCTACCTGTGACCACATTCATAGTTTCACCAGCTACTGCTTTTTTAGAAATACTTCCTCTGCATATGATGAACTAATTCTGAAGGGGAAAGCGTTGGTAAGATTTTATGGCAGGCAAGAGACACTACTTACTGAAAGGGTTATTAGCTAAAGGTCACAACTACATTGCCTCTAAATGCCTAATTTGAATATATTTTGGAATGCTGCTTACCTTCTAAAAGAACCTGTGGCTATGTAGTTTCAACAATCAGACATTATGCCTACCCCTGTACTTATTTACATTTCAAATTATAGCAACTTTCCTTTCAAAACACCAGAGTTTCTCTGTAACTATTCATGATTCCAACAACAGAAGATAGGCAAGAAAACACAAAGGGTATCTAAAGTCCCCACAATTTTTTTTTTCTCAATCATGGCCATAATGCTAATCCTAAGGAAAAAAAAAATATAAAACAGGAATAGGAAAATAAAGAGAAAACAATACAATTTATCTTGTGTCATGGAGATACTAGACCTGCATAAACGCAGTTAGGAGTGGACTTGATTTGTTTCTAAGTGAACACTACTTATGTTCCCTAAGAGAAAGCAAATCCCCTCTTGTTAATTTGCTTAAAGAAGCAAAGAACTTTCTGAAGATAATGGTTATTTTTAGCAGTAGTAAATTATTTGTGGCTCTTTTAAAATTTTCTACATAGTTCATATGTAGAAGTTAACGTGTTCATATCTGAGAGGCTTTGTTAAGCTAAGAAAAAAAGTTAATGCACACTACCAGCAAATTTGTTTGAAGGTTATTTTCAAATGGCTATTTGAACTTATCACATATTTATAATTAAAGAACACACAATTTTTCTTTTCTTTTTCTTCTAATAGGTAATCTTTGTCTCTTTCTACTAAAGTCACTGTAAAAGAGCTTGTTGCTTCTCCTTCTAAAGGCTTTCATTCTCTGCTATTGTTAAACCATAACAATATCAGCAATGTCATGCCAAAAGATTAATTAACAACTTTTTTATTGAAATTCACATCTCTGATGATTAAAGCGAAAAGCGAGAGAGCAAGGGATGTCAAGTCAATAGAACCATTCACACATCCTTTTTTTCCCAAGTATATATATGTACATGGGTGTGAAAAGGAAATATTCAAAGTTTTTTTCATCAGTGGAAAGGCAAATCACACATCTGTCTGTCATAGATGAACTGACTATTTTTGGAAACTCTGGGAAAAGAAATTTGCAGAAACAAATATAAATTTTTTGTTTTAAAAAAGCCAAGCACTTCTTGTTGTCCCCCACCTTCCTTAAATCTGTTTTATTTCTATGTAACAAGAGAATTACTTCTCTTTTCACCATAAATTTTTTCAGATATATTCTATGTACTATAAAGAAATCAAAAAATCTCAGACTCCTGCCTTTCATTCCATATGTAAACTGTCTGTAAAGACGTTTATTATATTAAAGCTATTCCACGCTAGCATCACAGTATTTTATCACAGTTTTACTTTCTTAATAATTCTCTATAAAATGGAATTGATCTTTTTCACTTATCCTTTCTTTCAGACATGTAGTGTGGATGTTGTTTTACTGGTGTATGTGAAATGTTAATTTCACAACCATAGGCTATGTCACATTTCTCAGGTATTAAAGGCAGAAACATGCTACTGGAGGTTTATTATCCCATGTGGATTTTGACAGGAGACCAATCTTTCCTGGGACACAAATATAGTCATAAAGGGACCCATCTTGAGTCAGCACACCCCTGGTTTACCTCACCTGCTCTGAAAGATTGGCACTGATTAATAATTTTAGTATTGGTTTGCAGTATGTATTAAATCAGCAAGAGCAGATGACACTCACCTAAGGAGTCCAAAGAAGCCCAGATATAAAATTGCTGAATTACATGTGTTACAATTGCTTTTTCACTCTTATGCCATCTACTGTTCAAGGGAAGGGAACAATGATAATGCAATTTAAAAAATGGAAAAAAAGAAAAAAACAATAAGACTTCAGATAAACAGGATCACAAACTAAGGAGTACGACTTTCATTCCAAGTATATTAGTGGAAATTATATTAATAATCAAAAAATAAATGTAATATAATTGAAGGTTTAACCTCTAAAGAGTAAATTTATGCCTCCTAGATTTGAAAGGAGTTCTTCCAAAGAGTCTGTAATCATGTGGAAAGAAGTTTTCCCAAATAACCCATCCTGGATTTTCAAAAAGTGTTACAATGTTTTTCAAAGAAACTAAGCTCTCATGGAAAAGTAGTTAGTTGTCTTGTGAATCAGTACTTGGTGGAAAAGTAACAAATTACATCAATAAAGTCTCATTTTCCAAAACGAAAAAGAGATGATTCCTAGGGGAGTCCCATATGGAACTGTCTTAGGGATGAAGCATAAACAGTCCGCAAAAGAGACTGAAATATTACACAAAAAATATGCAAGTGATACAAAAATAGACTCAGGGATCAAAATTAAAATTGACCATAGTGTTCTGAAAAAAAAAAAAAAAAACCTCAAGCATTTTGTAATGTTGAGCAGCAGATTAATAAAATGGAAAATAAAATTCATGGTCAGTGGTAAAACACCCTCAACTATACATACAAATGAACTGAATGAATTTCTACCACTGAAGGAAGATATCTGCATGTCACAGGTTTTGAAATTTTCATAGCAAAGCTTAATCAAAAGGAAAATTGAATGCCAGGAATTTGTAGCAGAAAGATAACAGAAAATGAAACAGAAAACTGTCATATTGATGTACAAATTCCTAATGCAAACACCTTTTAATCATCATGCCTTGTTCTGATCATTCCACCTCAAAAAAGATACATTAGAATAAAGAAAGAAATTATACAAAAAGCAACACGAAGGGTCAAAGAAATTTGAGAGGCTTCTTTCTACACAAGCAGAGCCTAAGTTCGCTCAAATTTAGCCAAAAACCCCGAAAGAAACACATAACAGAATCATGGTAAAGAAGGTTAACATTTAATAATTTGTCAGTGTTTCTCATAATACCAGAACTGAAATGAACTAAATAAATCCTGAGGCATGAAGTTACAAACAAAGAGTGGAAGTTTGTTTTTTTTATTTCAAAATAAAAACATGTATAAGAAAGGTTCACAGATGACTAAAAAAATACAGTGATGAATAGGCAGCCCCTGAAAAACTCATGGCACAGTTCATACCGTGGGGAAAATATCCCATTGAATTTTCCTACCTTATTCTCTTTTCTAAAATAGCCATGTTCATTTTTACAGAGAAGGAACAATAGACTAATTTCTCTACCCTGGCTCTTCTGAAGCTGAAAGTGCCCTCAAGTCATATAAAAACAGGAGGAATCTCCCAGACTTGTTATAGTCATGGTGAAAGAAAGCTAGTTGAGTTTCCCCTTGGAATCCATGCTATATTCAAGGTCCATCCAAACCTATAAGTTCTCCCCAACTGGACTTAATGGGAATAAAAACACCGTATTAGGAGTCAAGAGCATCTGGCAGTATGCTCAGTACCACAGGTCTCACCTTTATGACTACTGAACCACAGAATAGATATACAAATGCTAACAGGACCACTCTGCAGAAAGCTGTCAGCCTTTCAAATGGAAGTGCCAAAAGATAACTTAAGATCAAATCTGGTTTTATTGGCAATTTCTTTAACTTCAGAAATTCCTTTAAAAAGCAATACTATATATAGTTCTTTCTAATCTTATTTTTTAAGTAACTGTGTTGAATTCAAGGATTTGTTGAAAAAACGCTTCTCTGCTATTGCGAAGAGGTTGTCACCGTCAAGGGATAAGGATCAGCTCCAGCCATTAATCCACATTTCAAAACTCTCATTATCAAAAAATAGGAGTTCTGAAGATAGAATTAGGTCTGTAAAAAGCTTTGCTAGGAATTTTTCAGATTTCTCTTGCAACACATCATAAATATAAAAAACATGAGGTAGTATCTTGGAAGATTTGAAGAATTTTGTCTTATCTTATCTGATGGTTTTATGCCATAGTCAAAGAAATCACACAGGGAGTCAAAAAAACCCCAAAACATCGTGCAACAAGACCAAGATACAAGAGAAGGCAGTGATTCAGGAATGATAACTATAGATATTTAATGGTAACAGTAAAAAATGCCATCTCTTCATACAACGTCTGAGTACTGACCTAAATATTATTGGCAATGCTAGGCACTAATGCACCTGCTAATGCACCTGCACCACATCTCCACTAATGAATGACATGAACTGGGAAGGCAGAGAGTATGTCTACAGCTGCAGTCTTTACCAGTCAGTCAGAAATGATTCCCACAGCTCCTCTGAGCCCCGGAAATGTTGCCACAAAAAATTCCACCCATGGCTGCAAAAGAACTACTGCATTAGAAAACCAGGCAAAAATGGTTTGTTTGAAAAAAGAGAAAAATTGCAGGCACACTTGTAAATTGAGCACCAAAGATTTAAATGGGGTTCTCACTCAGGGCTGACTTTTAGAAATGCTGAACTTCCACATCTATCAATGGAAGCTGGATGCCAGCAAGAATCAGATTTACATTTATCCAGTTTAGAGTCATCATTTCAGTTGCTCTGATAAAATCCGGTTCCAGTTAAGCCAACAAGTGTCATTTTTGACTTAGGAGGACCAGCATTCTTCAGAAAAGAAGAAAACTCCTTTGGTCCCCTGGTAGATTATTTACCAACTGGCACTACTTTAACTTTTCATTCCCATGTTCATTCTCACATATTTACAGGAAAGGACATATATTTTCACAAATGACCTTCCATGTATGTGACTGTAGTACTCTTATAGTCTATGCTGGTAGATGCTTTCTTGGACATCTAGGGTAGGATTTTTCATACCTAACTCTAGATATATCAGAGCAGTTTAAGTAAGAAAATTCTTCCAGAATACAACATGTAATAGTTATTTTTAAAGTATACATACCGGTCCTCTAAAAGCTGCTTTAAATGTCATTTCATACAACTGACCATTATCTCTGAGTCACCACAGTAGACCTTGTAAAATACTTAAAAATAAATTATATGCTACACATTTTTTATAATCAAAATTACCTGTAAGGTTGATTTCAGTGAATCAAACCATAGCAGTTTTCTTCCAGGCAAATGAAAATATCCAAACTTTTTGAAGCTGGAAACAGGCACTAGAACTTAAATGGCCATAAAATCTATTGGAAAGGCTCCTTTGAAAATGTTTGGAAACCTCCTAAAAGCATATCATAGAAGGTTAACAGTAAGTCCCCTCGAAGGTGGGTACTACTCATTATTGCTACATTAGCAATTTGTCCTTTTTTTATTAGACAAAGACAAAATTTTGCAATTTTGTCAGTACATTTTTGGTTCCAATGTTAAATAATATTAGGTTTTGCTATCTCCATTTAAACACTTGTTTCACACTGCATAGAAATAGAATTAAGAATATATTTGTTGGTAGAAAAAAATGTGAACAAGAACACACGAACACTGCAATTATGAAAAAAATTAAAACATCCTATTTATTTTTCATTCTATTTATTTGTTAATATCAATCACTAAAGTCATTCATGGCTGGGACAAATAATAATTGAAAAATCCAGGAATTTCAGATTTCTAGTAAAGCAAGTCTAATAGTTTGAAAGACATCAGGTACTAAAAGTTCTGTGAAATATTTGTAATGCAATACAGTGGAAAACTAAAATGGTATGGAAATGAAATAATACATTTGGCTGAATTACTTTACTACTGAAGTTCTACATCTTGGAGACATCAGGCTGTCAGTAGCTGTAGATTGGGTGCATTCTGTGCAGATGCTTAAGCCTAACTAACAAAGAACTTCCCATTGTAAGTTTAAATGTCTTCCATGACAAAAATAAACAATTCATTTTGGGAAGGAAATAGTTTTGTGCATGGACTAACTAAAAGAAATATGGATAAAAACCAGACCCACTAAATTCAAATACAACCAGACATCCATCTTCATAAGTTACACCTTCAGCTCCCCTTCCTGTCACCCAATGCACAGGGTGCCTGCCCATAGGTATAGTCACAGCAGAATTCAATGTCACTGTTCCCCGGATGATTAATCCCCTGACTGTGGGCATCATGAGAAACATCACAGTCATTACACAGCTGACCACCTAAGCAGCTAAATGTGGACCATCCTTGTCCATCAGTCCCTCACCCAGTGGTTGTTTCCAAGCATATCTTCAGTCATAGGCTCAGCTCAAGAATAGGAGTATTGTAAGCTTTCTTTACACCACCTGCCAGAAAAGTAGAAAAATCTGCTCAATAGCTTGAGGGTTTAGCTGTAGTAAAAATATTTGTGAACCAGACCTAGACTATGGATAGAGCCTGTTTCTTTATTCCTAGAGGGACTATTAAAGTGAAATGCATATGCAACCCTGAAGTGAAGAAAGGGAGGCTTCTGCCTATGAAAGACCTTAACACATAGCATGTACATTTCTATGGCTTGGGGTTTGAACTTTCCCACAGAGACATAAAGACACTCTGAGTGAGGGGGAAATAGAGTTAAGAGCAGGGATAAGGCTCTCTCTGACCTCTGTGCTAGACAGCAGTCCAGAGCACAGCTATTTCACTGGTCTAGAAGCAGCCACTGTGCAGAATTTGTCACTAACCTACCTGAAGTGTCTCTGAAAAAGAGGGATCACTGTGAAAAAGTGCAGAGCATCTCTGACCAGATGGCTGCATGTCCATAAATCTCAGCTGTACCCACAAGGCCAGAGCATGTCTGGCACCTCTGGTCACGCAGCTGACAACGGGAAGCATCAATACTGCCGATATCACAAGAAATCTTGAAATACCAGACATGTTCTGTAAAATCCCTGTGATCAGGATATATGTTAGAAAGAGGTTTCTGTTGGAAATGTAGGTCTACAGTAGCCCCATATTTTAAATGTGTATTAATGACTTACATATTTAAAGTCCACCTTGGTCCTACTAAACTACTTCTGTATTTGGCTCTGGCCTCTTGCTGCTGTGTGTGATTGTGTTGGCTCAGCAGTGTTAACAGGAGTAGAAAGCAATAAAAGTTTATTTTTGTTTTAAACAGTGTAAGCCAATCTGCCCTAGAACATGCACAGAAAGTTGTTACATTATTTAACAAGGTGCCACTTTTACTTGGTCACTTTTTTAATAATAACTACATTATGCTGCTAGATGTGCCAACTAACATAAGTTTTCTTTCCTCCAACTAAAGATCACACTGTGAGGACTTTCTTTGCCAGAACATGGGATTATTTATATCTAGTAAGAACTTCTATGAACTAGTTAGTGTTGCCAAGCACTTACTCTTTTGCTGCAGATGGTTATGCTAGGGCAGAATTACTCTTTTTAAAGTTACTTTTATGCTTTAAAATATACATTAACAAGAGAATACAAATTAGAAATAAACCACAAATGTAGTTCCAATGCTGTAGTTGTCCAGTTCGGAAGAGAAATATAAAGGCTTATTCAGACTTGCTTCAATGTTTCCACAACAGAGTTAGAGCGCTCATTTCCTTAAAGGCAAAACCAAACCCATGATTTGTAATTAAGGGATTGGCATTCTGAACCTGAAAGCTCTAAGACCCATGCTAGATGACTAAAAGCCTATTCGGCACCTATTCCTCACCCAGATATATGGAGAAAATTACATTCCTGTTTCAACCAGAAGAGAGAAACAAAATATTATCATTGACAAATTTGCTTCTATTGCAAGTGAGAAGCTGCACAGGCATCCAACATATGTGCCTTTACACATTTTGTCCAAACTGGCAAATCTGTTTAACTGGGAAGGGAGCAGACTGGTTTGAAGAACAACTTGGAGTATGACAGTAGGAGGATACACTACCAGCATTATAACATCCAGAAAGCACTCCTCAAAGGGCAGAGGAAACTTGCGCAGCTAAGGAATGCCAGCATCTGTAGCCAACAGCACGTAAGACAAGCATTATATTCAGCTGCTTTCAATTCCCCAGCTCAAATGAGCAAAAATTCATTCATAACAGAGGCAGTCTGTAGCATGAATCTGGGGTAAGGTGCAACCTCAGATCTCTGCTTCTGCATGCAGTGAGAAGATTTCCACTTCTCTGTTCTTAGGTTGAAGCTCAGCTTAGCATCATGGGGGAGAGTGATTGCAAGAACTACATGCCATTTTTTGTCATATCATAGACAATAATAAAAAAGAGGTACACACTGAATGTAAAACAATGTAAATAGTTAAGCATGTTCATGTGATTCTCTCTTTAAGTTGTTGACTGGTTTAGTATTCTGACTGCTTCTCTAACAGTAAAAAGAGTCTATGGGAATTATAGCTGGATGCATGGAACTTGTTTTGTAGCGTTGAAGTCTTTAATAAAGGGCCTTATAACTTCTGTTTTGAATTAGGAGAATTAATAGGCATTTCTGAAGGAGAACAGCTGGAGCTCAAACTGGACCTTAGAAATCACCTGTTGTGGGAGCACAAGATAACAATCACAGCGATTGTAAGTTCTCTATCCCTGCCCGGTTTGTTGAAAACCTTTGGGGACTTCAGCTAGGCAAAGTCAAGGCTGATCTGATCTAGTTTTGGCAATAGCCCTTCTGTGATTAGGCTGTTGTGACTAATTTTTCTGAAGAATTTAATAACCTAATAGCTAATAAATCTAATATTTGTTTTAAGTATTTTTCAGAGACTCTGAAGCATGACTAAGTCTCACCAATTAAGTGGTTGATGAGGGCCGATTTCTCTGCAAGTAAAAGAGTAGCATAGCAGCAACTGTTTCCTAATGTTCTTGGCTGTCTCTGGTAAGAGTGCTCAGCGCACAGAGTACAGCCTGTAGATGTTATCAAACTGAGTTTTGAAAAATAAAAAATGTCCTGTCTCCCTGTGCATTTCTTTGAATCTATTAGTAATTGTACCCTTTGATTATTTTTTGTAGCTTCTCCATCTTAACTGATATTTTGCATGCAATACAGTATCATTTCTAATATGAATACCTGATCAGCTCCACTTGTCCAATGATATCACATTCAAGCTGCTTACATTCACCCTTATCTACACTACACTATGCATACTTACCTTTTATTTCCTTCCTTTGTCTTAAATGTTCTTCACTATCCCAAATAGATACCATTCCTTCCTGCTACTCCTATAAGTTAATAACAAAAGAGAATGTTCATTATTTGTTTTATATTTCTGTTTTCTTTATTAGTACATAATTAATTAGATAATATATTAGTACATAAAATTTAATACCTGTTTTGTTTTATTGTTTATTTTTTCTCTCATTATGCAGTTACATTCTTCAAGGGAGGAGCTATTTTGAAATCAATGCACTTTATTTTTTTCTATTTGTGACTCAGGATTAGCATGGTAGAGCCTGTCAGGACAGAAATAACCCTTAGATTACTCCTTCATTGTCAGCTTTTCTCACTGAAGCATATGCCATTGCCAACTAATACTTAGAACTTTTCCCTATGCTCATGTTCCTATATCATCTCTCTTAAGATACGTTCAGGTAAATCTGACCTGACTTTTATGTTTGCTTTATTTAGTCCATTATGTTTAGATGTAAATATTATATTAAATATAAAATCTATATTACTTGAATATTTTACTTGAATGTGCTATATTTGATATAAATGAAACTATTTCAGCATTTTGGGAAACACATTGTATGGTACACTTTTGATAATCTGTAAATTTTTTTAAATCATTTGAGCTTTGGTAGAACTTGTTCTTCAATCTCATCTATTACTGGATTTGAAGGGAGAGAAGCATACTGTATACTTAGGCTGCTGGGGTGCCATGCTTGACAAACATAAGCTTTTAAGAACAAAATCCACCTCAGTTTAAGCAGCATTCCTAAACCTGCCAACTGTTTACTTGAATCAAAACCAAATTGTTCAACCAGTCTTCTTTTAGCCAGAAGCTATTAGCTTTCTAAAGACCACCAAGGCACTGAAAATTACAAACTCTCTGATCAGCTGTCAGATGCCAGCTGTCAGCTCATTGCATGCTAGAAGAAAACTAGAAACTCTACATCTAGTTTAAGGCAGTTTCAAGCCTTCAGAATGCAGGGGTTCCTTCCTCTAAACCCACCTCCTTCACAGGAGACATTTTCCTGGGACTTCATAGCTAGACAGTCAAAACATTCTTTAAGTGTAGAAAGCATTTCTTTTATATGTCCTATCAGTTTCATTTAGATGCAGTTTCTTTGCTGCTGGAATCAGCTATCCACTGACCACTAATTCAATTTTATTAATGGGAGCTGTTTAGACTTTGATTTATCTATAACACTGTGCTTTAATGCTTCTTCAAACACAAGGTTTTCCCTTGAACAAAGATAAATCTTAAGTCACAAGGTAGTGTCAGGAGAACATAACCATCTTTTCCCATTTTCCTTTCACAATGCAAATCAAAAAATGATTTCTACATCCTTCTTGAACTCTAAATGGAAAAATGTATGCAGGGACAGATGGAATTCTCTATCCACATGGACTTTTTGTCTCATCTCAGCTGCAAGCTGTTCAAGCCACTTTCCAGTAAGACCATTAGACCTCTCAGCTGGCAGAGCTTTCACTTATCTTGTACATTCTCTAGTCCTGTTCCAATGTCTCTGGTCTATTATTTAATTTGGCAGACAAACACACTCAACTGTCTCAAATATATTTTCTGTCCCCTTGTGTTTTATTAGCTGCCAAAATGTCAGTATAACCCGAAGCAAAGGAAGTAAGAAGGACTTTTAGTATTAATGTATCTTATTCATTAATCTACTGGGGAAAGTTTTCTTGTTTCTCTCTTAAAAAGTGAATTGTGACTCATTGACTTGTTCAGTGTCCTAATATATCACCCATTTCTCATTTCAAAAAGCTGATCTAAGAGATTGTGACATACTGCTCTATAGCACCCTTAGGAAGTGGCAGTTCCCAGGAAACAGGAGGCATTTCTGGAACACAGGAGCAAGGACTTTATCAACAACTTCCAGAATGGCATAGTGCAATATTTTTGTAATCTTAGTTGTGCTAAAAGATCTGACTACATATTATTTAGCAGTTGTACAATGACCAAATATATCCTTCTGCATTTCCCACCAGGCTTCCATGTAAACTTGATCAATTATGACTGTATCTCAGTAAAGGGAAGAATTTAGTTGAAAACATTTCACTGAAAAGCATTCTCAAACAATACCTTTTCCATCAGCCCAAATGATGAGCAATACTAAACTTTTCATCAGAACTTCTTTTTTCTTCCATGAACATAAGGGGGTACGTAATATAAATATTGACTTTCTTTAGAAAATATTACAGATTTTAAATGTTATACTCACAGCTGTTTTCTCACCCCTTGTGGAGCTACAAAATAGCAACAAGTTACATTAACAACAATGTACAATAACAACAGCATACATTAATACATGCATGACATTTTGCACCTGTGGAGATAGTTTCTACAGAAATTTTAGAATATATATTTTGTCTTGAATTTTTAACATTTGGGTTTATTTAAAAAGAAAAAAAAAAACATTTAGGCAGACTGTTTCACCTACAATGCTTATTCAATTGCTTCTGTTTGCGTACTGCTGACTTTTCTGGAAAACTAATGCACTGAAAACATATGAGTTTAAATATTGCAGACTGTTATTCCAGCAGAGTATGAAGTCTCTATCAACTTCTATCAGTATGTTGCCTGAATATGAAATCATATATTTATGAGACAAGCATCTTTTGACTCTGAGATGTGGGTTGCCTCTATCCAGCATATTGCTCCATAGACATTTTAATATTAGACAGGAGAAGAAAGTATCGTGACATCTGGTAAAATCAAAACACTAGTGAATCTCACTTAGAAAGAGAGGCTCCATGCTTCTCCCAAGGCAAATATCAAAATCTGTTGTGCTGTTTCTAAGGGTAATAGTAAGAGCTATTGTTTCCATCACCCACATTGTGATGGAAAAGAATGTCTCACATGGCTTAATGGAGGAAAAAAAATCATGATCAACAAAGTTGCAAAAATAGCACACTGATTTTCAAAACGTGGCTGATTCTAACTTCTTAACTACCTTCAGACCTTGTTCCAAACCATAATTAGAAAGTCTTATCAGAAGCTCTGTAAATTAGCACTGAAACTAGTTTGGTCACATGGCTTATAATGCCCAGTGACTAGTTCAGACTGGTAAGGCAGGCTGGCAGCCAGCAATGTGTCCTCACCATGCTGATGCACTGCAAGCCCCATTCTTCCCACTTTCACATATGAAGATGAAAACAGTTTTCACTGGCTTAATTGCCATTTAATTGTGAAGATTTTTCCCTACAAACTCATTTGCCACTAGATGCCACTAAAGGTCAAACAGGCTGCACAGAAGGCTGAGCATAGACAGCATTGTACTGATAGTGTCTTGCCTTATGTCCAGAAGATGCACATCTTTTGAGAGAGAGACAAGAAGTCACACTTCTATTGTATGTGGCCATGAAATGAATGGAGCTGGCCACATATGCTTAATCATAAATGTCACAATGTCTGGAGATGATTTAGGGAGTTATTGAATCCCTCTAAGCTATAGGAAAATTAATTAACTCAAACATATTAGGGAATTCCTGTTGGTTCACAGTTTCTGAAGGAAATTGTGCCAGTGAAATGGAAAGACGTATAAGAAAGATATAAATGAGACAGTGGTTAACTCCTCTGAAACTTGTTTTAGACCACAAAGGAGTAAAAAAATATGTAAAAGATGGATATACAAAAATTTCCAGCATAATAAAGTCAAGGGCAGTTAAAAGGAAAATGCTTTAAAGTCCTGATATGGGCACATACTGCTGCTGAGACAAAAATTTCTGCTGGTTTTGAGGTGAGGGAGAGTTGACAGGAGGAGAGAACATTGTATTCTGGGTTTTTTCTGTTCCCCAAAGATCCTTCATCCTCTTTATATTTTATGGGGAACCATCTACACTGTCTTCAAATTGGATTGCACCTAGCTGTCCTAACCATCAAGCAGAGAGTGTGTCCTGGTTTGACCAGCCCAGGGAAGTGAGCTGGCTGGGTTTGAGATTGGCATTTTCTTGGACCAATGGGAAAGCATTTTCTAGTTGTTATTCCCTTTGAAAGCAGCCCGGGCAGGGCTCTTTGCTCCCGGCTGTCAGAGCACACACCTCTGCCCTCTCTGCCCTGGGCTGAGTGGGGGAGGCCACGGGGCCAGGCAGGGACAGCTGATTTGGGAACATCTGCCAGCACAGAGTCTGCTCTGCTGCTGGCCCCAGCTGAACCTGCCTCTGCGAGCCTGGGGAGAGAGGGGGGAGGCACGATAAGGCCAGAACACCTGATGAGACTGAGGGGTGGAAAAGGAATTTTGGAAATCTGTCCAACTTTTTCCCTCCTGGCTGTAGGCGACCAGCCTAAGACCCCATACATTGATGTAGCCCAAAGATACAACTATAAACATAAGAAAAGTTTCATAAACACAAAAAATCTGAGCAGTTGCTGTTCATAAAGAATAAATCTACAAGATAACAATTTTCTTGTGAGGAAATTGACCATAGCAAACAGAAGTGCTTCCCTCCCTAAGTAAACTAAAGGAAGACTGTTTTAGAAGTAGAAAACTAACTAAAATTTCAAAGCGTTGTTTTCTTACATTGTTAGTTAAGAGAAAAGAAGGTGTAGAGAGAGAAAAGTGTTTTGAAAGTTTCAACCTCATTCTTGTTATTTTTCTTTCTTTTAGTGTTAGTTAAAAAAGTCTTATTACTTTTAAGCTTAAACCTGCTTTACTCTTGATTAGAAACTTTAAAATTAGCAAAATCCAACCAAAACAGAGTGATAGCCAACTGCATTGTCCAAGGAGAGCTCTGAAGTCCCTTATGTTGAGGTAAAATGCTGTCAGTGCCATTTCCTTTGAATAAGACATGGTGTTTTCAGAAATATGTGGTTTGGTGTTTTCTAATATGGTTGACACACCAATAAGAGCTTTGGCTGGGTTGTTTCCCAGAGAAGGTTAGAGATGCCCCCAAAGAAAGGAATCTGTGGCTAGCATTTTTTTTTTTTTTCTGTGTGTCAGGCCTTCAGTTTTCTTTAACCTATACATGGGGTACTCCTCTCAGAATGTTTTTTTGCTGGAATTTAGGGCATTGTTTCTGTAGTTCTATGTAACTCAAGGCTGAGACAAGCAATGTTAACACCATCACTAATATTTTGTATATTCAAACTTGTAAATAATTTGGGAATAGCTACATGAAAATGCAATAGACAGTGGAAGTCTGAAAAATGTTTATCAAATTTTTATTTGCACCAACACTTTGAAGAAACTTGTCACCTATGAATTTTTCTCAACTAAACTGGCTTTTTAGGACATATTTTTCATGAAGTATAGAACTCCTTGTTTGCTAAAGAGTCTATGCATGGAGAGTGAAGCACTACAAAGCATCATTAAATATTAGCTAGTACCCTACTGACTGGCTTACATTTCAGCAGAAAAGGCCATCATAAAAAATACTGTGATTTGTGTCAGTTGTTGTGACTTATGGCAGTTGGCATTGGCAAAATAATTTAAATATGACTTAAAATTTATTTTAGCAATGTGAAAGGAAAGTTCTATAGAGGCATACTTGGTTATTTGTGCCAGAGACAAATATGCAGGTTATTTCTTCAATTTCCTTCATAAGAGTGCTAAAATGTGTCCTACAAAAAAGGGTTTAGGACATGTTTGTCTAAGTGTACAAGTCAAAAGAGCAACCAATGAAGTATGACTTTGTCTGTAGTTTAAAGCAGAGATGGGTTACGATTTTCTTTTATAGCAAAATGTCCAGTACTATGGAAACCCACTATACTCATGTAAACTTCCTGTCTCCAAGCTGATTCCTGCAGACAATTCTGCCTCCTACACCTTAGGCGATGAAACACTAACCTTGAATCTTGGTCAGGGGAAACACAGAATGGCTTTGCTTTTTGCTCTGATAATACCAGTGGTTGTGACTTAAATGAGAAGATGGGAATAGAACTATTATGGACGCACCCAAATCATCACTTACATGACAGCACATGTAGAAAGAGGGAGAGGAAACAAGTGCCAAACATCCAAATAATGACACTGTTCGCACAAGAGGAGGAAGGATTCAACACATCCAGAACTAGAGAGTGAACTGTGGGAGGGAACGTCTTCAAGGAACAAGTGTGTCAATGAGAAGCTGCCTTCCTTGCTGTTATGTACAGGTAAGAGATATTGATAATCCAGAAGTGAACTGCATTTGCTGAAAAATCATTTCACTCAGGAGTGTTGGCTAGTGAGGCACTGGGAAGGGAAATGCTTTGGAAAATGAAAACTAGAAAGTAACCAAGATCTAGCTCCTTTGATTAATGATTTATTTATTTGGTGTTGTTTCCCTTACTGTTTTTAAGATTTTGCTTTCAAAGCCAGGCAAGTTTGGGAAGTACATAAACTTCTCAAAAATCCTTTTAATTTGGGAAAAATTAAGGAAAGGATAGATCTTTAGCTGCCATCCAAGTGGGATTAAAGATGCAAAGTGTCTGTATGTACAGCTCAGTCTTTCATTACATTGCTTTGACACAGGACATTTTATGTAGTAAGGATTATTTGGAGCTTTTATGGCATTTGGCTTTGTTTCATATAGCAGAGATATCAAGATTGCACCTCTTTATGTGATTCAACAAATTACTCAGCTTTGGTAAAGAGAAGAGTAATCACACCTAAACAAATTTCATATTCATCACCTAAAAGGCATATTTTTATCCTATTTAGGGAAAAAAAGGGTAAATTCTAGTTGCTTCTTATCATGGCTCTCCTGTTAGGAGACACTGGTATGGAAATCTGCAGCTGAGATATTCTTTCTGGCATGTCTAACCAGTGTCACTAACCCCACCTGCAAAGCCTGTCCCTTGGATCCAACACTATCTCCTGTCTGCCACTTCCAGTGTGTACTGCAGCCATGTGTGGTCCTCCAGCTGAAGAACTCGTGGTGTTTTGTACATTTTCAATCATTGCTCCAATTGCCACCAGTCAGTCAACTGGCTCAAAGAATGTCAACTTAAGGAAGTGTGAGACCCATAACTTGCCACAGACTTTCAGCATCAGATCAGGCAAATAGGGATTCTCAAATAAACTCTGAATTCTACAAATGTTTTTCACACTGATCCTTTCAAACACTGAGGGATGCATTTCCTTTGTGTAAAATAGTGTCAATGAGATGTCAGGGTCTGTTGCTAGATTAAGGGACCATGTGTTTTTCTTTCCTTCCCAGCATAAAGAGGTCATACCTTCATTGCAGAGAGTTTGGTAATATCTATTTTTAGATGCATTTCTACAATTGCATGTATGACAATTACAACTAAAATAGAATCTAAGGTGGTACTGCCTTCAAAGCACCTCAACAATTGTCTCAGGTTAGCAGAGGTAAATATGTACTAAAAAAAACAGGAAAGAAAAAGCTATTTTTCATTTCTGGAAAGAAATAACAGTTCATCTTCACACATTTTAGATTCTGTGATTATTGAAGTCATTAGTTTATATTGTTTAAAAGTTGTCTTAACTTTATCTCTCATAAAAAGTCCAGAGGTGTGCAATTGGGATGAACTGCAAACTAAAGAATAAGAACTATACAGAAGGATCAGGGGAATTATGTTATTTTTTATTATAATAGAGAAAACTGAGTTGTGGGAGGAAAGATGGGCCAATAGTCTTCATATATTTTAAATTTAACTGTCAGAGAAAAAGAACATAAACTGACCTTTTTTTTTTCTCCAAGAACTAGGGATAAGAAGCAAAAACTGTAGCAAAGATCTATATTAGACATTATGAAAGAGATGTATAACTCTCTGGTGGTTATTTTCTAGAATAGTTTGTTCTGGGACCATGAAATTACTATGATTCTTAGGTTTCAAGAAGCAGTAAGATGGTCACCTTGCAGGGGTGGTTCAAAAACAGCTGTTCTTGTCTTTGTCTTTGACTTGCAACATCATGTCTGGCCTTATTTTCTATAACTCCAGAACTGGCCCATCCGAAGCTGCAGAAGCTGGCATGGTGTGCCTGCCAGCAGAGAGTATCCTATGGAGGGAAGCCACCATAAAGTATATCTGACAAGTACTGCTGGCTCAGTGTATCTGTCAGCTTCCATATATACTACGGCAAGGGTTTAATATTTAATTCATTTGAAGAAGTGTTGCACAAGAGGCAGAGAGAGAAAAAAAAAATCCAAGAGAACAGGCAAATGACTTTATGAAAATGTGTAATCCTACTAATATTTTTTCAGTTTGGGAAAGTTTTGACAGCCAATTCTTTGAAGTGATGCAAAGTCCACTATAACATACATACAATCAGCCTGTACTGCTTGTATGTGTATTTGGTATATTTGGTCTAAACTGGAAAACATAGTTTTGTTATGGATATAGATGGATATAGATATTCATTTATGTTTGTGTTTGTGTACTAATTTATATACATACATGACATAATACAAAATTTCCTAGTCTTTCCTAGTCATTATTAGTACAAACCTGTCCATATAACTAACTATATATATAAGATCTCAATGTATATATGTACATAAAAATGTAATTAAATATTGCAGCCGAACACACTTTGTCTTTCAGATTACTGTTATTTTCAAACACTGTTCAATGGATCAAGCCTCAGAAAGAGCTTCACATACTTTCATGAGACTTCACAGACCACTCTCTGCAGTATACTTTCTGGCTTTTTCAAACATTAAGGTTTATACAGCGCTCTGTTCTGCTTTTCTGTCTGCTCTTGGATCTTCTTCAGTGCCCCAAAAATCAGTTTTACCTTCAATTTAAATATTGGATTATATTTCTCTTTTGTCCAGCATACGACACTGTAAGGGGTAGATTTTGTAGCAGCTGGATTTTGTTCAAGCACATTTCACATTGAAGACCTCACTTCTAGGACAACCAATAATCCCTGTACATTTAGGTCAGAACAGGAAAACTTACAGAATCCTTTCTTAATGGATTTTATATTGGGTTGAAAGAAATAGTTTGGAAATATTGAAGCCAACTGTTCCTGCCATTTTCCATTTAATTTTCAGCTACTTGTGATGAAATGAAACACAAAAGGCATAAAATAAAGTATGGGAAGAAAGGAGGACCAATGCTTTTAAGCAATAGCTCACTGTTTAGAATAGAGGGGGTGGGGGAAAGGTATTCAATTAATTTTTTCTTCAAATTCCATCTTTCTATGCCTGATAGGACTACCTCATAGCTTGTTCCAGAGGAAAATGTTCTTGAGCTCTTCTATTCATGCTATTCCCATGTGTATAAAATGCTAAAGCATTCATGGAGAACCATACTGGGACCTCCCAGGAGAGTCACTGTGTGAGCAAGAGATGTGATGTCTCTCACTGGGTGAGACAGAGAGAAGCACATTTACAAAGGCACAAGAAAGAGAGAAAGAGGCAAAACACATGGCACCGGACCCTTATGAAGGGATACCCACACCTCTGGGTCTGCCTTTTTCCTGCTTGTACACTGCAAAACCTGTTACCTGCACACCAGGGCTTGGAATGGGCCAAGAGGCAGAGTGATGGTAACCCTAGAGCTGATCACCAGCTTTTTCTGTTTATCCAGTACATGTGCTCTTTAAGTGAAAGATACAATATTTTTTTCTCCAGCTTCTACATATGTCTTTGCCACCAGTGGTTGTCTGCAAAACTTCTGGGATTCTTCTAGGGCAGCTTCTGACATTCTCTTCCAGAAAGGAGCATGTATCTGCAGGCCAGTAGAGCTCAGTGTGAATGCTAACTGCTTACAAGGACAGTATGAACTGCCAAGGTAATTTTTGCCTGCCTGAATCTGAACACCTGTGGTTTAAATATACCCATCTGAGCTGTTCATTCTGGGTTTCCATTATAACCAAAAGACATAAATAGGCATACATAGAGTGCAGTTCACTTTGTTTATTTCATGCTTGAGTGTGTCCAAAATAGGAAGATTAATTCAGTCTATCTTAAGTTACTTCTTCTGTTGACTATAAAGAGAATTCAGGTGCCTAGTGCAGTTCAGAAATCCTCTTCATACAAGGCTGGAAGGATGACTTGTATCTCACTCCAAATTCAGACTAGTCTGTGAGGTTCTAGCATCCCTGATAATAATGACCAACCACAATTTAGAGGACCACTCACTGAGACTTGCTCTCTCCTAACCATTAGGCTCTGAACAGTGGACACTGAAAGGTTGAGGAAAAAGCTCCAATTTTTGTGTTAGCATGGGTACCTTTTACACTGTGATTCAAATTCTGGAGGGCTTGTTTCCTTCCATCTGCTGTACTTAACCAGCCACATGGTCCCAAATAATAATTGTTTTATAGAGATAGATCAAGGAAGATGGTGGATGATTTTTCAAACTTAATTCTCTCCTGACACTGGTGTTAACGTGGAACCTGATAATCATGGTCTGCTCATAAAGCACTTTTTTGGGATGTAGATGTTTTATTCAAGCACTCACCCTCTACTATGAGCCTAATATTGTAAAATGCCATAAATGTAGTGCAGTGTAGGTAAAAACCCAGAAAGGGATGGGTAATGGGTGAATGTTTACCAGTCCAGAGTTTTCACCAGACCTGGCTCCACTACTCACCCTGTAGCTTTACATATTTTGCAAAGTGAATGAGGCACACTCACACTTCAGTAATTTACCTGAGAAAACAAGTGAGTATGGGCTGAAGGCAGAGTGAGGTACAGAATTCTGTGAGAGGCCAATCCAGAGAATGAGGGGCTGACTGGGAAAGGGACCTCTTTGAATCCTGGTTCCAAAGAACAAGGTAGTAATAGCTTGGTAAGACTGGTAAAGAAAGAGAAAGAGACCTCAGATCTACCAAAGGCATGTGCAAAAAGAAAAAAAAAAATTATAAAATATAGAAACTATCACAATATTTTGTATTTAAATGATCTTGTTGCAGATTCCCAGTGAATTTTGTTTTATCTACAGACAATCTTGGTTTTCTTCTTTTTTGCTAAATTGGTTCTTTATAGGATTTGTGTGGGTTTTCTCTTGTTTCCATGGTATTTATTATCCAGCCATTTGCTTTCAATTCTGGGCAGAACACAGAAGGAAAAGCTTGAGTTGCTGGGGCTAGATTACTACTTGCTGTAAATCAAGACAGTAGTATTAAATTCAATGAAATCACTGTTTATTTATATCATCTGACCTTTGAAATTTTATCGTGTAGAACATTATGAAGAAACCTTGGAGAGGAAGCCCATTTGTTTGTTAGGCATCTTTGTGTTTGTTTGTATTGACTTTCAGAATAAATGGATAGTATAAGGCAGTAAATACACTACCAGAATTCAGTCACATAATGCATTACAAAAGAGAAGGTAAAATAAGGACAAGCTGGACAGCTCCAGGCTCACTGAACAAATGGTAAATGCCATTTAAGAATTTGATGATGCATTTGTTTTCGCAGAATTTAAAGATATTTTCAACATTTTCATCTCTTTTCAAGGGAAGATGTAGGTCCTGCAGCTTAGGTGCTACAGCACTTAGCACAGGTAGTGTCTTGCATCTTCATTGATCCCTACAACCTATTAATTCCTGCATTCAGGGATTGGCACTGCCACAGGCTGAATCAATGGTGATCTTTTTGTTTGGTTGGGTTTTTTTTAAATCTCCTCCCTCAAAAACTGCTCTCTGAGTAATTTCTTCTCTGAGACATGCTCAAATGGACAACTTACCCACCAAGTGTGCTTATTTACCACTATGAGAACTGCTTCCCATTTGTGATGTTATAACATCCCTATGGCAACTGCAGCAATTGCTTACTTTGGAAAGTCATTTTAGGAAAGTATTGAATTTATTTTTAGCTTCTTTTAGAGAAATCTAGCAGCTGGAAATGAAGTGAGCCAGCATCATGTTACTAGCCAGAGCTATGCAGAAGAAAGAACTACTGGTTTTAATCATATTATTTTAATAAATATTTAATTATTTCATTACTCTACAAAATACCTGAGTCCTCTCTCTTACCTTTCTCTATCAATGTATATTTTGTCAAAGGATTGGATAAAATTGAAATTGTCATTTAAGATGTGGTAACACCACCAATATAATTGTGTTTATTGTGATGTTTATTATTGACCTTAATTTCAAAAGGCTTGATCATAACAACAGTTCAAAATCATAATTGAAATTGTAAGAACAATGATTAATTGAGAAAAAGTGTAAGGAAAATTGTCTTATTAAAACAAATAAAAACGGGTATATGTCAGATCTGTATGTTTAAGAACAGCAGTAATGAAGAAACAAAATCAGTTCAGATGTCATTTTTCCCTTCCTTCTTGCAGGCCAAAAAAAAAAAAGTGGAACTATATTTCCTCTTCAATGTATATTGTGATAAAGCGAGAAGTAATTAACAAAGTCAACCATAAACCTGACATGCCAAAAAAAGCAGCAGACATTAAACTCAGGAGTTCATTCTTTATTAATGGTAGAAGTCCCTATTCAGTCTTGCCATAAACTGAGAGTACCGTTTCTAAAATTATAAACTTGCAACTCACATTTCTTGTTACTTTTCTCTCCTGACACCTGTATAATGTGTTTATATGTTTATGATTTACTGCTCTCTCTCACATATCACAACCATATTTGATCCATCCTGCTTCACAGGGAAGCTGGAAAATGCTACATAAATTAAACTTGGAAGAGAAATTAATGTGCCTGCTTATCTATCTTCACAGGCAAAAGAGTAGATACTGAACAAAAACCGTGAGACACTGTCGCAGGTAATGTTGTATTGCTCCAAAATTAAGAGCACACTCCTAGTTGCTGAATTCATAATGCCAAAGTAGGAGCTGAAGATGCTGTGTAACAGACAGATATGAATCACATATCACATGCAATCTAAGCCCTGATATATTTTCACCAGACCACCAGAAGGAATAAGGAGGAGAAAGTGTCTGTAATTCTTTTCCATGATGAAAATAAAAAATCTCATGTGGCAGTGAGTCCTAAAAGTTTGGTTTCTGCTGTGTAAAGTATTTTCTTCTATCTATTTTAAGCTCCTCATACTTGTGCCATTGAATGCTCTCTGGTCCCAGTAGTATAAGATTTGTTAAATAACAATTCTCCCTTCACCTTATTCACTGCCTTCAGGAATTTTAAACCTCAATCTGTTATCCCTCAGACTTCTCTACTCAGAAAGAGATCCCATCTCTTTAGTCTCTTCTTAAAAGATGTTAGTTCCATCTCCTGTCATCATGCCTTGTCACTTGCCTATGGTTTTCAGGTCATCTCCTGGATAACTCAGTCTTGATTTTATTAACTCTTCAAAAGACTAACTTCAAGAGGAAAGCCCCCATAACCTGTTGGTTGTGGTAGTGTTTTAGAAATAGCAGACTATTAATAGTTCCTAGGAACCTCTGGCTTCCTCATGGAGGTTCTCATTTGAAAGCCACATAGGAGCAATGGCAATCCACTTTCCATCTCTTTCAAGACAATCCCAGTTTGCCTGCTCTGTGCATTTCAAATCACCTTCATGAGGACCTGAGATAGCTTAGCATTGTCAGGACTGTTATTAAGCCATTAAGTCAACCAGCACATGGAATTTTCTGTGTCATTTTGGATTTTTAGCTTGTCTCAAACACTCAAATACTTTTCTTTGAGCCTTTCTCCTGAATTTAAAGACCAACATTCTTTTTAAGTAACATGATGCTTTCTTGAATGCTTGCCAGCGTGCTCAGAGCCTTGCTTGTTGTGCGTAAAATAACAATGATTATAATGATTTGATATACATAAATCCTAAGAATAAATATATATTTATTTTTCTTCTCCAAGCCCCCTCTATCTATAGATTTAGTGTGTTTCATAATGCTCTCAGGTTTTTGTTTTTTTTTTGGCAGACAGGCTTTGGAACATTTTTGGCATGAACACTTACTTCTTGGCAGTAATGCAAGCTTTTATTACACTATATATATTATTTATTTTCAATTGTTCTGGTTTACTATGTAAATGTGTCCCTTCCAGTTTTTTTTTTTCAGTGGGATACTGTCAAAATGCTTAACTTCTTGTGTTAATAGGCAAGGAATTTCTATGCACATGCTTTTCTTGCATTCAAAGGTCTACACATTTATCTATTCCTAGTGCTTTTGCTCATAAAATGTGGGAATCCCAACCATGAGAGCAGTTACTGTTTTCTCAAATAAATTATTTCAATAAGCTTTCTCTCTTTGATTTTGTCAATGTATTTGGAAGCATATATTATCAGGTAAAGAAAAGTCCAATTTCCTCTCATCTATTTATCGACAATTGATTTAGATAGTCAAAAAGATGCTCCATAATGTCAGATTTGCTGATAGCATAGGGAAGTAGATAGTAAATACCAGAAAATGAAGAAACCATTAATTCACATATGTAAATACATTGTCACTATTAGTGTGTTTTGTGTTACTATGCCATATTGTCCAATGTCAAATTTATATAGTGTGTTTCAGGATACTGTACATAATATCTGTACAGTAACAGATTGCAGTAAGTCAAAACTAGTACCTCTCTTTATTAAAACAATGAGAGTAACATTTTTTGACAAATGCATATTGGAAGTTACCCATCTTCCTTTTAGGTTCTGTCTGCTTACACATTCTATTAGTTTATATGCAGTTTACTTAATTAATTACTGCAGCACTTTCCATGAATTACAGTTTAGTTGACTGTATAATTTTTCCCAGCTCATCCTTATAAAGAAAAAGGTTAATCTGTTTTCTCTATCTTTTTGGGCTTTCAGTCATGCCCTCCCAAGATCTAAAAAATACCCATCTTCAACCTGGAACTGCTCAATCCAGTTCCTAAAATATAACTTGGAATTATGCTTAATATTATCTCCTTAAGATATTGTCAGCATTCCTCTACATGGTTTTTTCCCTTGTACTTTCTCTGAGGGGAATGTTAGTTCAAAATTCCCCAGGGTTTATTGAAAACTATCTCAAATCTTCTGGGTTTGTTATACCTTTTTCCTTATTTTTCTTTCTACCATTTTGACTTTGGATCACCACTGCCTGAATTGTATTCAGTCTTTATCAGTTACTCTGTAGGGTGGAGAATAAATATCTTCTGTTGCATCCTTTACTTTCTCTAGCAAATCTTCAGCTCATTCCATGAATCTACTGAATAGCTTCAAAATTCCTCTCCCAGAAAAAGTTCATTTGGCGCTCTTGTAAAACCACTCAGTTCTCCAATTCAGAGAATGTTGTTTCTTCTTTATCAAAAGTTATATCCACCTTGACTCACTTGTCTGTCCTGGGGTGATTCAATGGCTTATTATAACCCTTTCATCTTTTTTTTTTTGTTTTTTTTTGTTTTTTTGGGGGTTTTTTAATAACAAAAGTGAAAAGCCAAAGACAATACAAAAAAAAGGTATTTTTGGTAATGTAAAAATTAAAAAAAAAAACCCAAAATATAATCAACTATATTGTCAGAAACAGAGTTTTACTCTTCAGAAAGAGACATTAATTTATTTACATTAGACATTAATTTAATAATTTATAAATTGAAAATATTAGTTTATAGAGACCCCTGTGGAATATGTCTGAGAGATCATAAGGGGAAATATTAGGGGTTAAAATTACAGTAGGATATGTATTGGAAGGACTAATTTTAATGGTTAAAATTTTTTTGTGCAATAAAATCTATTTGTGTAAACACCTCTGAGAATCAATATAGAAAAATAATCACTTCTACAGACTATGTCTTCCCATACTGAGGCAAACTGCCTGTCTCCCTTAACTTCAGAAGTAAAAAAGGTAGGACGAGCAGCTCAGACTGCATCCTAGCTTTTACACAGCCAAAATTAGGTAAGATTACTCTGGCCCAGTTAACAGCAACTTGGAACAAAGGAAATTAAAAGCCTCTGGTGTTCTTCAACAGGAGAAATAATAACTAGGGAAAGAAATTGGAGGCTATACAAAGAAAATGTGATAAACAAAGCAGTGTAATAAAAATACTGCTTTCCATAAGAGAAAACAAGTGCAGATTCAGTGCCAGATAAGGAAATTCAGGTCAAAAATCAAGATCCAAGAAGCGGTGAGAGCTAGGCAGTTTGTACATGTGTGAAATGAAGGACATAGAAAGAAAAATTGAGGTACCAATGTTGGTTAAATCAGTGGTAAGTTGGAGGCAGTACCAGTTTCTGTGCAAAAGTGAGAAGCAGGATAGGGACAGGAGTCTGTCTACAAAGGAACCAGGACCTGGTTTAGTTTTAGAGAAGGGACAGAAAAGATTGTAGAAGTAGTAATGAGAAAGCAGTAGTGAAGAACTACGGAAGAATTTTAAAAGCTTGCAAACATTAACCCTAAGGGAGGACTAGTAGCAGGAACATTCAAGTGGCAAGAAGTGATTAGAGGTTTTGTATAGATGGACAATGCCATGTACACACAGAGAGACTGAAAATTACTATGAGAACAGTCTGTGGGATAGAGAGGAGCCATTTGGACCTTGGGTAACTGAGAAATATCATCTTAGGGAAAATATAGATGTCCATGTTTCAGTATCAAGAAGACACTAATAGTTAAAGCCATCAGAAAAGAGCTGCCACCCTTTACAGAAAAATAAAAGTGCTTATTTTTCAGCTGAAAACTAAGGTGTTTTAGCAAAGATATTTTGTTGTTCAAGATTCCCACAGTCCTCACAAAATAAAGGCCAATGAAATCATGTTTTGATTATAAAATATAATTCAGAGTGATTTACTATTGAAAAACAGTAATAAAGAGGTGGTTGTCAAAAGAAACACTTTTATCTGCTCCTATAATTTTACTAGTTATTCTTATAGTACAGTATTAATTAATTAACAATATTTCCCTTCCCCTTCTCTCTTCTGCTAAAAAATGGTAAGATAATTGTGACATGAGAGTCATATTTTTACACTCAATTACCTTTTTTTAAATGTTTTAATGTTTTAAATGTTTAAATGTTTTAAGATGTGCTACTGCAATTAAGGAAAACTTATGGAAGCTAAATGACATGAATCTCAGTGATACAGATATCATTGTTACCAGTAGGAAAGATAAAATACGGCAAATGGAATACAATGTTTCTTTTCCAATAAGGTGAAGGAGTTTTCTAACACAAGTGCCAAAGTAGAAGTTAAGCCCTTTTTCTTTCTATTGATGAACTACAGGGTTAATCTGATGAATATTAACTCTGAAAATAATCCATATGGAGAAGATTTTTCAAAGGTAAAAATTAGATTTCAGAAGTTTTACTGATCTTAGTAAAAAATGAGTATAAAGACAGGCTCCTTAATTTGAAAAATCTTCCCATTTCTATATGCATATTTCTATATGCATATTTCTATATGCATATTTCTATATGCAAATGCATGTATTCCAGTGTGTGCATATATGCATGTATGTCTGAATGTGTGTGTATATATATTTATATATATATATGCTACCTTCAAATGGCTATGGGAAAATCAGTATCAAAATCAATTCCATCAGTCTGGAAAATTATTGTTAGAATTAGAGTGGAATAGAAGATTCAATTTTTTCTTTTAACATTGAGTTGAAGAACAAGATCTAAAAGCAAGAACAAGGACATTTTAAGCCATAAACTTCAAAAGATTTAATTGATAGTAATAAAAAATAATAGGTAAAAGTCTACCGTCTATCATTAGCAGAAGATCAAGTTTGCACCCTAGGTCATATCCATTCAGAAAGCAACTTGGGACAGAACCAGTTTAGGTTACGAGAAAGTTAGCCAGACAACTACTTGCATAACTAATTTGGCATGCATTGTGTTTGTAATTCTGTACATATTGAGACTGGATTTTCACTACTTCTTGGTAATATGCCATTGAAGTCTCTACATAGTAACTCTTAATACCTGGGCAGGAAATGGAGACAGATATTAACATTTTCTAGCTAGTACAATGTTGTAAAGTTTTCTTTCTGGGTAAAGTTTTCAAAAATCTGTCAGGGTAATTGCTCCTGTTCAGAGGGATAGGACATGAAGATATTTCCTCTCAACTTCAGCATGTAAAAGTTCTTAATTAACATTTATATCTAGTCTAAAGTAACATTTCTTTCTCTGCTTAGCTTGTGGCTCTTTTAACTATTTGTGGGTAGAGTTATGTGATTTCATAATTATTGAACTTTAAGAAGTCCATTTAACTGAGAGTATAAACCTTTTACACAGACACATGACATTCATATTTCTGAGTATTAAATAAAGAGCAAACAAAAAACACTGGATGCAGGAATTAGAAAAGTGAGGTTCAGGTTGTGTAACAAAAGTAACTTCGGGTCACTCAGCCACTGATATCTTCTAAATGTACTGAGAGAACAGTCCTAAAAGTAAAGTGTTTCTATTGTCTGCTGTCCTACTTTTTACGAAGCATAATTGAACAAAATGGTCTAAAATGAAAACCAACTATTCCTAGAGAGCAGAGGAGAAGCATATTAGACTGCCATGAAGAAAATACTTTAATGACTTAATAATAACTTTTAATACCACAAGTAACTATATGGTTGCCATTAAATGCTCCACACCCAACCTCCCTTCCAGTGGACTGTCAGGCTTTGAGATGAAGGATGAATTCAAGTTCCTGAAAAACTTGCCATTTCTACTTTTTATTGATGCAACTTAAATAAGAAAGAAAAATTCAGAACACAGTGACTTATTTATGTGAAAAGAATTCTATTTTTATGGGATTTGCATGTGTTTTGATTGTCCGATTTTTATGCTGCTCTCCTTGGACTCTGTTGCGTATCATATTTTAGAAAGCCTTGAGAAATTTGTTACCATCACACACCAGACACATTAATCTAAACTGCTTGTTCTGTGTTAAATATACATTTGATAAAATTACTCAGACATTGATAAATTCACCTTCAGTGATCTGTGGTGGTATAAGAGCAAAAATTACAGATGTTACAAAAATACATATTTTGTTCAGAAAAGCAAAATCTTGATATGACCAAAGTGGCATTGTGTAATCCCTGCTTTAAATATAACCACTTAACATTGTCAGAGTCGTCAACTGTAATATCTAAGGTTAGTATCTACCAAGTAATATCTAGGTTTCTCTTCTTAACAGGGCAATACATATGGACAGATGAATACCTAAAAGCCATAAATTTATTTCATTCTTATCAATTCTATTTCAAGCAAATACATGTGCAAAAAATCAGAAAATGCAAAAAAGGGCTTATTAGGACTGGAAATTCCTCTGACTTTGAACAACTCAGGTCTCAGGCACAGTCACAAGCTTTTTTGTTTGTTCACAGGAGTATACTGAAGTAAAAATACCTGATATTAATGTTTACATGGCATTTTACATTCTAAAAAAAGAATATTCCAAAGCAATTTTTTTTTGAACCAAGATTGCCAGTATAGAAGATGGAAATCCCTGAGGAACATAGTATTGACAAGTAAAAAGATCATTCATATAATACATATTTTTCTTTAAGCCAAAACCAGAGATTCGTCAAGACAAAATTATACCTAAGAGAAAGAAAATTGCATTGTGACAACACAAAGAGTGAGAAATGAGAAAGGCAAGAGATTGTCTATGTCAGGATTTTGAACTCCTCAACAGGCTCTGAAGTCTCCTCCAGCACCAAGGAAGTTGGCTGCCCATGCCCTGAGGTGGTGCCTCCAAGCAACCCTGCTCCACCTCCAGGGAAAGAGAGCCAAGAGCATCTCAGCTGGGCTGGCTGTCCCCAGCCACTGCCACCATTCCTGTCCTACTCACCTTGTGCAGGTGCTGCAGGGCTGCACCCTTGCTGCTGGCAGCTTGGCATTGCCTGCCCTGCCAGCCCCCCAGCCCTAGAAAAGCCTTCTTCTGCCCAACTGCTCCCTGACATTTAGGAATATACTGAGAGAGGAAAAAACAGTAACCATTTTAATAATTGCTATTCTTAAAGAATGGCTTAAAATGCAGATGTATTAGTCTGTCTGTCCATCTATAAATAAAGCCTAATATCTGCCACATCACTCAGAATTGCCTGCAGGGTAAGCACAGTATGCCACAATAAGAAAATCTTTCAACACTTCTGGCAGCAGTTTTTATTTGAAATCTCAGTATTCATTAGAATATATTTCCACACACTAACACATCAGCACAATCCTGTTCTTTTCACAAAAGAGTTACTTCTTTCTCTACAGTCTTATTTCTCAAAAATTCTTCTGCCAACATTTCTATTTCCTATGTTATTACATGCTTAATATATTGTAATGGCAGATATGCAAAAATATATCAGTCAGTCATCATACCATACATATAATTCTTTTAAATTTCCTTTAAATGTAAGTTCTGTATGCTTATAGAAACACATAAAGTACTTTCTACTAATTTATAGATTAAATTGTTAAAATTAGTTATTCCAACTGCATTTGTTATAATAAGGCTCTCTGTGGGAAGCTAATAGAATTATGAATTCTAATTTAATTTGTGGAGAAACAAAAAATATGTATTACTGGTTGAATAAAGCACGATGAAAAAGGCCACTGACAACTGCCAGTTTACAAACCTGTAAGTTTCAAGATCCTTCCACTTTGCAAAAAAAAAAATCAAATACAAAGGCTACCTTACAACCTCATCCTCCAAAAGTAAGAATGTCAAGTAACTTTTTCAGATGGTGTTACATAAAACAAAAAGCTAGTTAAACTCTTAAAATGTTTATCTATATATTCATCATACATACAAAATATGTTTAACAAGAGGTGTGGTTCCAAACCAAGAACTTGTTTTCATCTCTGTTGTTTACTGCATTATTTTTCAGCTGAAATTTCAGTTCTGCTATTTAGCAAGGGTCATTTCTCTGTATCTGGAAAAATAAAAGAAATAAACAAATTCTTTCAATCATTAAACTATCACTTCAGTTGTTTTGGTCATGTAAAAAATTCCATTGAAAGCAAAAATGCTTTTAAAACTTACTATACTACTATAGTTGCAAAGTCTTAAGCACAAAAGACCATGTTTGGTGAGACATAAGCACCACTGCTGATGAATTTGTAGTCTAATGATATCTGTTAATTACCTGGTATATCAACCGACATTTTGTTCCCCTTACAATTCCTTTGATAAATTTTATCAAACTACCATAAGTTATTTTTTCTGGTAAGTAATTCCCAAACCTATCTTTCAAAACTTCAGATATATCTGTTATTCATGATCATCTTTTTTTAATGTTTGCTAGAACATGACTGGTTCTTTCAAAACTCATGTTCATTCAATCCAAATTTTTACCTTTCAACACTTATTCTTTCAATGTATTCTTCACCAAATAATTATTTAAAACTTTTTACTCTTTTCAACTTTTTCCTCAATGGAGAAATGTAAACATCCACTTTTATTCTGTCATTTTCTCTGAAGATTTTACTCACAATAGTTATTTGTAGATAATAATCAAGTTTTAAATTTGTTTCTCTGACCAATATCCCCCGAAGCCTGGAGGTACAAATTCCTTGACGTAGGCTTGTCAAAAATTAAGAAGTTTCAATGCTTGCAAAATTACATATAATAACAATTTTCTCACCACTATCGTATATATTGCTCTTTGCTTTCTGAAAAACAATGTACTAAAAACACCCTTTCAGTTCGAGGTGACAAAATTCAATCGTTTTTTTTCCACTGTCCCTGGCTTGGGTTCTATTCTGTTAATTATCTTATTTCCTATCATATGACTCACTTACTTAGACTCTGAAGTGCAGATTTGTTTTGCTTCTAAACACAGAAACAAAACAAATTTTTTGTCTTGTCATTTTCACTAACTTTCCTCCCTGTCACCAAGTTTCATGTATGCTGGGCAGTGACACAAAATGCCTATGTGCTTCTAAGAAAAACACGTTCTCTATTCCTTATTTACAAGGATAGTCTAACTACTGCTAGTGGATCTCTCAGCCTCCAGGTGCTTCATTCAAGCTTTTTACTACAAGTTGCTACAAACTGTTTCAACTAACCCAAAGTGAGTCTTTGGAGTTTGCTGTACATGCTTGTATCCACTAAAGATTAATACAAGATGAGGAACATAGTTTCCCCTGCAGAAATGGTGTAGTCTGAGAAGGAAACAGACAGGTGTTTCCTAACTGTGTTATATCATCAAGGAATATGTGGTAAACTTCAGTTAAAGGCTGCCAAAAGCAGTCATTATTATCATCCTTAATTGAATCTGATATCAAGAAGATGACAAATTTAACTGAATCTTCTATGCATCAGGGGACTTCTTAGGGCACTTTCCTGGTTTGATTCTTTGCTACCTAATCAGATAAAAGTTCGTATGGCAATTTTACTTTCATTTGGACACATACTCCTCTACCCAACCAGACTTGAATGGTGTACTCAGGAATTCTTTATGGAATTTCTTCCTCTGCATTGAATTAGTCTGAAATAAGTTAACAGACTCAAAATTTATTAGAAGTTCAGCAGCACATGTGGCTGACAAACCTATTATGATGACACAGAACAAATACAAAAGTCTTCTTTAAAAAACCTCACACATTTAAAAGAGAATAAAGAACATATATGCAGTTATCAGAATTCCTGGGCAAAGTTCGAGATTTTTTATGATTTGTGAATTAGTAAATTTTCCTTATAAATATCAAATAATGATCCTTTTTGTACTGTAATATGGAAAAAAAATATTAGTCACAACTAAAAGCAGTTGGAATTTTGAGGAAGATCTAATACTGGGATAAGTATTAGAGCTCAAAAGATTAATATTACAGTGATAAGAGCAAATTATACAGATGATAAATGTTGTCTCATTTCTGCAAAGAATACAATGGGAAACTGTAGAAACTGCCCAGAGTTTCTTTGGTTCTGTTATACAATTCATTTATCTGAGGCCACACTAGAGAACTGTCTACTTGGCAATTTGACTGTATTTATGTATTCCATGTACTACTCAGTAAATGCTGGTGTGGGATTTCTTATTGAATAATTCCATAATGAGCTTTGGAAACTTTACCCCTTGGGTAATGGCAGTAGCTTATGACAACTACTCATATTGAAGACAACTGTTTAATTAAAAGTTGTTTTTTTTCCTTTAAGGATGATGCCTGGCAACCACAAGTTTCTGTATATTGGCATAAAATACTTACTGTTTAATATAATATATCAAGTGTAATGAAGGTACATCCTGTAATTGAAGAAATGAGCCACTGGTAGAGAAAATTAGCCTGCATGAATAGCAAGAGGCAATGAAATGAAAAACATATTTCTTACTGCTTTTACTAAATTGAGAAGTCAAACATTGGCACTTTGAATTTTTGTACAATTCCTTTTAAAGATCAGCTAGTGATGTCTAATTTTTGTTATTTAAATTTTGCACAATTTTCTTGGTGCCGCAGTTTAATTTTGTAGTATAGAAATAACTCATTACATCTTTCATGATTTTCTAATATATGTGCTCCTAGCTCCTGTAACATTTCTGAGGCCTTCATTTCTTTAAGGCACTTTTCAAGACAACCGCTCTTGGAGATGAGGAGCAAAAACATAATTCCAGTTTTATAAAAAATCTTTAAAAAAGTATTCCTGCCTGAGAAAAATACTTTGAAAGCATGCAATGAGCATCGATTTAACCCATGATTTCTGACTGTCTGGAGTTGGGGAAACCATAGTATATGGTAGCAAACCCCCTATCAGAAGGGACCTCCCTGTGGTTGCCCTTTGAACTATATTGTGAGATAAAGCTTTACTGTAATAGCATGTTGTCTCTGAAAATCAATTTTATCTTTTTATAAAAAGCAATATAAGATTCAAAAAGAGAGAATTATCCTGTGCTTGTGTATTTGGTTTATGCATTGGTACCCTCCAGTTTAGGCAGGGAAGTGTAATGGACCATGGCAGATATCTTCAGACTCAGTGTGAAAACCAGTGCAGATGAACTCATGCAACAGACAGGAAAATTATTATGAAACATATGTAGATACACCAGAGAAGTCCTAAAAAGTTATAGTGATTGGCCTAGGAAAATATTATTTTGTGGTTTTGATAATTATCTCATATCATCCTGAGATGATGGAAAGACACATCAAAGACTTTATAGCATATTTTTAAGTGCTTTATTTAAATGCTTATTTCCCTTGTGTTTTTGCATAATACTTTTGAAGAGAACATTTCCTTCTATTGTAGGTAAGACTGTTCTATTGTCACCTTGCCAGCTGATGTAAAAGCATTTCTAGTAAATGCTCAAAATTAGAAGCCAGAAAGCAGTTGCTTGCCAGGTGTGGTACAGCAGGAGAAAAAGCCTTCTGGACCTCAAAAGAAGTTTGTTATACATAATTTTTCTACACAATACTTGAGTGGGAATCGTACCATCTTATCCAGAAGAATATAAATAAAATAGACGTAGAAACAAAAGGAAGCACTGACAAATTTGTTAAAGGGAAAATGACTGAAAATCACATGGGTCTGCTGCCATGATTTGCTCTAGAAAAGATCAAGTACTAATCTTTTTTAAGAAGTCAGTGCAAATTTTCATGTTCAAAAGTCTTACTTGAAGGACCATCTCCTATATATTTGCTCTACCAGATTGCTGTTCCTAAGGGCTGCCAGGTAGATATGGTCAGCTTGTTCTGGGGAAGAAAAAGTATGAGAGACAATGTTTATTCAAACTTTTCTCTACTTAGCCTTTGATCCAGATTGGAGGTGAAAAGCCAGAAAATCTTTTACCATTTTGGAATAGAGGAAGGTTTTACATAAATGTCACTCATTATATCCTAAAGTTTTCAAGCTAAACTTTTTTTAGTCATGTGCGAAAAATTAATCACTGTAAGGTTCTTTCTTTTGCGGAGAAATAAAATGAGGGAAAAAATAGTACATTAGATAGTACATTAATAGAAGAGTTTAATTTAAAAAGGTCTTGACATCAGTTGCTGCAGAGACAGCACTGAGCTTTAAAATATCTCATCTATTCCCAAAAATGTGAACATATGAAGTGAATGACCTTACCTAACTTATTTACACCCTAATATCCAAGAAGCACTGGTGAAGGCAATATGAAATTAATAGCAATAGATATCTCTTTTTTCCCCCATTCTTTTCATAATAAGTCTTTTCTGCACAGGTGGCAATTTTGGTATTTGTGGTTTACTATAATCACATCAAACATAGACTGAAACTTTTAAATAAAGTAACTTATGCTGTTTCATAATAATTTCTGTTTTAGAAATGTAACATTCTTGAGACCAAAAAAAGCTAATTACCAATTTAAAATCGAGGGCTCAAACTCTGAGTCAAGACAATTGCATCTATTCTCATTGTCTTTGCTCTCAGATGGACGTGTTTTGTAAAATAGTTTCCTTTGCTTCATAAGATGGTGCTGAAGACCGAATCAATGTTTTTGAAGAAGATGAGTTTCTGAAGATTTTAAAAATTTACTTGTGTATATTTATTAAAAATGCCAGCCAAATGCTGAAGAAATTATTCAGATTTCAGTCAAATATGTAAACTTCGTGCCCAGTTTAGACAAATAATTCAGGAAAAGAATTTCACAATGCTTTGTTTTGAAGTTCTGGAATCTTATGAGGATAATATTCGTTGTGGTCTGCATTTACTGCACAACACTAAGTGTCTACATAGAGATAATGAAGGTAGATGGGCACGATTCACCTCAATAATTTTAGTAATCTAAAATGTGAATCCAGTAGAAATTATTCTTGTACTTGCCTCTGTATTTTATATATAATTTTGGACACCTGCTGAGAGATTCTTCTAGTTTTGGAGACAGAAGAAGGCAGAAGATATCAGCTGTCCTCCAGAAATGACCTGTGATCATGGAGACAAATTATGAATCTGATTCTTGGAATAAATGAAGAGTAAGTAGAAATCCAGCTCACATGCTTAACTTAGGGTGAGTTTTTAACCTTTCAGATTCATAAAAGACAAGATCACCCTAACACCCTGGGCTAACTGAATAATATAGGAGCAGCACAGATGTGACTGAATGTCTTTCCTTTTTAAAAGGCCAAATATCCATACATGTGCATATATTATGTGTGAGAGCACATGCCTGCTTCTAAATAGCAAGATAGATGTAGTATTTTAAAATAATATTTAACCATACATCGTTTGGTTCTGGGGCTGTTTTTCAGTTAAAAGTAAAAGAACTTAAAGGTGGATCTTGACTGCAAAGATAATCTGTACTTCTTCCATTTTTACCTCTCTGACTATTTTTTATAATGGCACTTTCCTAGAACTGTGGAGCTGTAACCAGTGGACCTCTGCAGTTTAGCAGGTGCAAGAACAGCATAATGAGACTTTAAGGGAGTTGGTGTAACAGCTGCTACTTATGCCATAGTCTGAACTATACCCTTGGGTGAAACCTGTGTTCTTGGCATTATCTTACATCACCGACACTCTTTCAGATCTCTTAAATATCTAACCAGATAGAGCAGAGAGGCTGTTGTCCTGTACCCCTCATGGCTTCTTATGACCTGTGTTGTCTGTAATTATCTTAAACATTTCCTGAATGAGGGCTAATGTTACAATCTTGCCAGAGAAGTAGATTTAAGCATAAATAAGGCTTCTGTTAAAAAAATTTGGTGAAACATTTGAACTAAAAGGAAACAGTAATAATCATCATCAGAATTAATGGAAATTTTACAGGCAAAATTCCCATGTAGGTTTGGGTAATGGCATTCTGAAACAACAATTCTACTAATTCAATGGAATTGCTTCTATTTAGAAAACTTTTTGTTTTACTGAATGTACTACTTCTTTTCATATTTACAAACTTTTTCTTCCCGTTACATTTATGAACCATCTTTAGAAACAAACAGTACTACCATGTCCATATTGATGAATAGTGATTCTCTGGGTTGCTCACTGATTGTGGCTGGGCCACATACCCAAATGACAGCAAGCCCCTGTGTAGCCATAGTTCATTAAACTCAAGGAATGTGTCGGAAAAGCTCCGGGCTGTCTTTCCAACAAGTGTTCACAGGGTTAATTATTATAAAAGGGATGATTGCTCAAACTAACTAGTTTAGTAATGGCACTTGTTTTGTGCTGAGGCATAGAATGGCTCTTCCAGAAGCCATTGGATGTTCTGCGTACACGATACCAGCAAAGATCTGACATAAAAGTAACAAAATGAGGTTTTATATGTTTAAGCTCTATTGTTTGATCCAAGCATCATGGTCAAAGGTTCCAGCATCAGAAAGTGAATTCTGATAAAATATTATCTGGTCATTAGTGAATGCAGATACCTCATTAGAATAGTAATGTTTGCCCAGTAGCTTCCATCAGCAGAATCTGATGCATGCACAGAAGTGCATCCCACAGTTAGCTGAGAGTTTTTCAAAGGCATTTTCCTAGCTTTCTGGTGACAATAAGTTACACAAAGTCCCAGAAATGCAATAACTTTCGCTGATATTTATATGTGAAGAAAAAATTATTACTAAATTCTCTTTCCTATATGCAAATGGATGATCACTGTCCACTACTAAAATGCCATTTTCTCAAGTCATTATAGCTGCTTAAGGATGGAAATAATTACTAAATAATTACTAAATAATAATTACAGGAATCACATGGCTAAAACTATTGTCAATGCAAGTGTACGGAATGAAACTATTTAAATATTGGGGGGAGTTACAACACTATAGTGTTTATATTTTTCTTTTTTCTTTTTACTTTATGAGAGTTTGCATTTTATACATGATGCTGTTCCTAAATAACGAGAATACTTTTGTAAATGAACTTACCAAATACACTGTGAAAAAACACACAGCAAATTAATGCTGAAATCATTTTCATTAGGAAGTACCATTTTATCAAAATTAAGCAGATAAGAAGGAACCAGTTGAGACACATTTAAAAAGTCTCTCATTTTAAATAATAAATGCATTTATTTTTTTCTTAATTGAAGTCAATTTTTCATAATTTATCAGGGCTCCTAATTTGCCCTGTTGTCCTGGACTATTTTTCATTCCTTACAGACAACATTTTCTTTTATTGCTTCTATTGACCATACCCTTAGAGAGGAGGGCTGGGGATAATGTGAATCACTAGTCTACCTAGGGAACAGAGCAAAGAATGAGAGCTGTTTTCCTCTCTTGAGGAGAATGATTATTTCTCTGATTATTCAACCCTTTTTCCTTCATTGTTATTTCACATGAAGTCATATTGCAGAGCAATATAACAGCAAAAGATTTTGGTATCTAATTAATTTTATATTTCTTCTATATTATAATTAATGTTGGAATTTATTCTAAATAAAAAGTTCTTAAGTCCTTGTTGTGTCATATCAACGTTTATGTGATTTTACATGCAATTCACCTCATCAAACTCTAATCATCTGAAAACTAGATGTGACATCAAATCTAGGATGGTCATCTAGGCACCATCTGCCTTGAATTGGGAGGCAGACAGCATCTGGAGAGGGCCATTCATCCCACCAGCCCAAGACACTTGTACTAACATGGTGTGGAGGTGTTTCAAATGGAGCCTGCTTGATTAGCTTAGATTAAATGCATGCATATTTCATGGGTAAAATCTGGGAGATGAATACAACCCCATGCCAAAGGCTTGAGTTTTTTCTTCAGGAGAATGTATGCATTGTGTTAAATATTAAGAACTTAAAAACTGTAATTGAACGTGAAAAAAAAATAATAAAAGAAAGCAAGAAAAAAACCTTTTAATTATGATTTTAGTGTGGCACTTCTTTGTCCCGGTTCAAATAAAATGTTTTGGGTATGGTGATACATTTTTGTCTTTTCCTGTTGGAGAACTCCTGTTTCAAAATACAGTTTTTAAAATGTCAAACAGCATACATGACAACAGGGACATTTCATCTACAGCTGAAAAGAAATTTGTCAGCTTATCATTCAGTTACTGCATCTAAGCTATTTCCACTGATATTTTTAAAAATAATATTCAGGGATAAACATATTGTTAAACTAAGGGCCAATTGCATAAAAAAAGAGAAGTTGTTTAAATAATGTGTGTTTAGCATTTCAAAGTGAGTTCAAATGTTAACGGTTTTCTTTATCAAGTAGAGTTCCTACTTAGTAAATGGTTAGTGGTTGGAAACTGTATACGGCATGCTACGCTACCCCAGAAGAAAAAGGAACAATTTATCAGGAATTATTTTAAATGAATGAGAATGTCAAGATATGGATTTCATACAGAAATATTGTTGTCTTTGAAACATGGACATCAGCCCTCTCATCTCAGTTCTTACGGTGGTTTCTGCAATTTGTCAGCCACCCTTCCTTCCACCTCTCACAACCACAGCCTGACTCAGTAAATCAGTGACCACAGAGAGAGTGGAGGAAATAAGGCAGTTTGTGCTACATTGTTTGGAGATATTGGAAAGACACGCTATACTAGGACCTAATATACTTTACTCACAGTTTAACTTTCAGCCATCTGCCCTTGGAATATCTCTGCTACCTTGCATGACACTCAATATTTGGCATATCTTCAGTGATACAGTGCACAGATTTTCATACATAGCAACAGAGGCAGTAGGAAAAGGTGTTTGAAAGGGTATACAGAAAGAGTACTATAAAATGCTTAAGCTCTCCTGACATATGCCACATAAAATGTAGGTCAGGAAAAAAACAAAAATCAAGCAAACAACAAAAAAGGCCATACATTTTTTCATGTAATCCCCTACATGCATTCTTTATGAAATGCTCTCAGTGAGGTAAGAGATTAAACATATCTCTATAGACCTGTTTACAAAGCAACTTGCACAGAGTGGTCACAGTGGTAACTGATACTAAATGAACAATTCATGACTGAGTTCTGCCTTCACTGTGCAATGACTGGATAAACCATCCAAACAAACAGCATTACACTTTCTTTTGGTTTTTTTTTTTTCCTATGTGTTCTTGGAAATTACCACTGTATACATCAACAAAACACAGTATACTAATATGCTCTGGGGAAAAAAAAAAAAAAAAAAGCCATACAAAGTAATTATTGAGCAGAAGGGAGAAGAAAAAGATCTTATTTTCCACAACTAGGAATAGCATATGGCCTGATTTATACAAATGCAAGGAGCAATGGTACCAATTTTTTTCTGCAAATGGTGCTTATCAAAAAAACCAAAATGGTAGTTGTGAGCTGTCACTGGAACTACTGCATAAAAGATCTGAATTGAAATCTTGTGTAATATCACACTGTCATTTTTATCTTATTCTTTCTAAGGAAATAGTTTAACAAAGTTATTTCAATGCACAAAGTAGAAGGGCAATGCACGTAGTTTTTTGAGCTGGGGAGCTGCGGATATTACAACAGTGGTGTATGAAAAAGGAAACACTAAAATCACTTCCTTTCTACCAGGTTCTGCCTTCTGATCTGAATGGAAAAAAACCCAAAAAACCAAAAAAACAAAAAAAAACCCCAAAAAACCTCAAAAGAACCCAAACAAAAAAAACCTGAACTCATTTACGACCATTATAATGGGTATATTTTAAACAAATAACTCACCTGAATAATAGACAACAGAGAAAAAGGACAATAAACTGAAACATGACTCATGATGATGAGGCAGGTTTTAGGGAGTGCCAATTTACTGTGTCTGTCTACAGCTGGTGGTGGGTGAGACAGAGTAGAGAAAGAGAGAGAAAGAGATTTGTATCTCTCTGCCTCCAGTCATTTAAAATTAATGACCCATAGTGTGCTGCATGAGTTTATGCAGAGATACCTGAAGGATGTGTCACTTTTATAAAGCTCTGTATCAGTGCAGTAATCCTTTATGTGTAGCAGATTGCAGCTAAACTAGTCATAAGCAGCAGCAGAAAATGTGCAAATGAATACATAACGCCCACTTAAAGCTTATGTTAATTCAACTGCTGCTTTGAAGAAGAATTAGCAATGGGTAGTATGTGCTCTGTCTTGCTGAACAGCCAGTATCATGCTACAGTTGTTTGAAAGCCTAAAAAAAGAAGAAACACCTGATGTGCATATTGTGCTGCAGACTGCAATGTTAGTAATAGAAGAAACATTATGAAGCATAAATTAATTAACTTCTGGAGAAAAAAAAATATATGCAGAAAGAAGGAATTGGGATTTTCATCATGAAAAATGCATCATTTCACGAAGTCCATTGGCACTGTGATCTTAACAAATGTGTGTTGCAGCACGGTTTCCTTGGCCTTCTCTGAAGTTCATTTATTCCAAACAGGCAAGCAACTGCTGATAAAATTAATTGGATCTTGAGTAGGCCAAATGAATTATTAGGAACTGGAAAGAGTGGGTCTCTTTCCCAGCTCACAGTTTGGGTCAAGGATTATAAGCACTACAGTGAACAGCCTATATTGAATGCAGTTCCTGGTGATGTTATTCAGAAACTATTGTCTTCCTTAGCCAAGAAGCTGAAATCTGCAAGAGGAAATAAGAACTGGCCTGATAACTGGATTAATAACTTTACTTACTGGATTTCCACACTGTTCCAAAATAGACACAACTCAAAGGTAAAATCCATGCAATTTTCTGAATTCAAGAATATACACAGAGCAAAATAGGTAATTTCAAACAGGAGGTGAGTCTGGACTCTTACTTTCTTTCTAGGCAAAGATGTTACATTGAGCAAAAGTAGCTGTGTTACCTTAGGGAAACTTCCAGTAACTCTCATCATCACCTCTCATGTTTCAAGCAGCAGAAAAGTTTGGTTCACTTCACTCAAGACTGTAGTATTCTCCATAGAATGAGAAAACCTTCTCTTTTCAAGCACAAATATCAGAATTAAACAGGAATGGATTTAGGATAAGAGCCTACTTTGTAGCTGAAGTTGTTAGCTGTCAGATGGATATTTCTGACCTGCCTTGTGCTAGCACATGATTGCTTATGATTATATACAACAGTACATTGCTAACACAGTATTCCGAATAGGAATCTGGCAACAGGTGCACGCTTTCCACAGATCAGCCATAAGGGAGAGCTACAGTCTACCACCTATATATAAGAACAGAAAAAAAAGTATGAACTTTATCTAAGGTTTTAAAGGCAGTATACTCAATACTTTTGATGGTTACATGGAATTTTGATGCTGAACCACTTTACAAAGAAATATAAGGATTTATCTTATAAAAGCACTTAAATCCCTGGCTTAAACCTGTTCAATGGACAGTAGTTACCCCACAGCTACATCACCAAAAATGCTGCACTACCTGCTTCTTTTTTTACTGCTGATATTCAGAATTTTAATTTTCAAAGACACCACAAACTGTAACCAAACCATGTAGATGTCCGAATTTTGTAAATGCATCCTCTTCTGCAAGTTAAATTTCCAGTTTTGAACAGCAGAATTGATACCAGTTGCCCTTAAAAGTTAATATATTCAAAGCTGTATGTTGAGGTTCCTACTGTGAAGAAAAGTAGAACCCTTCAACAACCACTCAGCCTATCATAAGATGTGAGCCTAAGGTATGAAGGATAAATGACCTTCTGTCAGTGTCTTCATTGACTAAAGAGGAGAATTCATCAAGAATTCATCAGTTTGACCTCAAATATCTACTTATGTGCATGCGAAAGACCACTCAAACCATACCTGTGTGAACTAAATAGCCACTGAAATAAAAATCCAACTAAATGTTCTCTCAAGGTCTGGGAGTTCTCAGAACACTTTTACAGGACCTGTCATCAAACACAAAGAAAAATTGCTGGAAGAGGTGCTTATGCCATCTTCACTGTTGTCATTAGAGCACTCAGAAAGGTTTTGAAAGTCTTCAGGTCACATCCTTCATCTCACTCAGAGGTCTTGAACTCACTTTCTGCAAGCATGGCCTTGGTTTTAACACATTTTGGAACAGAGGATCTGGTTTACCTCTCCAGCAGAAACAGATCTATTCATATGCAGTCATTTAAATGTTGAGGTAAACACAGAGAAAAAAACATCTTTTAGCTTAATCACTTGTCAGAATATTAAGAGATGTGTATTAAACTTCTTCATTTAATTTGCATTTTTTTATTATAAGGTAAATAGCTTCAGTTAAAGTGCCCAAGAAGACTCCTCCTTCCCACTCCCACGCTATGCTGAAGTGCAATGATTAGGGTAGTCTTAGGAATCTAAAGGATTGCCGCTCAAGTCTCCTTGGGCAGGAGAAAACTACTCTGTGGAAAAGGAAAACCTAAGGAAAGTTCCCTCCAATTCCTTAACCATTTCCTTTCTCTTTTTCAGAAAAACTGACAATTCACATATGAGAAATCAACAGTCCTCTTTAGAACGATTGGCTGGAGTCACATCCTGTGACAGCAATTAGAAACAAAGGCACTCCTGGTTAACAGTTAATGATTTTTTTAAAAAACAGAACAAAACAGAAACTAAACCCAAGCCAACCAAACCAAACAAAAACAAAACAAAACAAAAAACCCCTCCAAAATCAAACAAAACTCAAAGAGACAAACAAAACCACAAAAACTCCTGGAACTTACAAAGCAAGCCTCCACACAGGCTTTAAGGAAGATATACAAAAGAAAATTTAATGCATGTTTGGAAATGAACTTAGACTGAACCCTTCATGAGCAAAATTAATTTGGCACTTCTGATTTCCAGCAGGGACTAGAGCTGGAAATGACCATGGTCTAACAGAAAGGCTTTTCTTCTGGTATTTCCAGCTGAGATGCCAAGTGGAAGTGCTGGAATCTGATAAGAGATCTTGCTTTCATAGATGTTTGTCCAAACACAACTTGGATGGTAAAATTTTGGTTATCTGGATATCATTGCAGAGTGACGCACAAGTGAGTTAGCAGAACATTTTTCATTATTTGTACTGAAGTTTACATTTGTTTTGTTTAATAGAAAACTTCTCTCTTTCCAAAGAAACCAAAGCAATGGAAGTATAATTAAAGTCTTACAAATTAATAAAATATTGAAAGACGATACTTAACTAACAGATGCTTAAAATACAGATACTACATAAAAGGCTTTTCAAGCAAAAGAAATACATTTCAAAAGTTTGTCTTGCCTCCTTATTCAAATTGCAGTGAGAAAAAATTTTACTCAGAAGATCTGGTGTAAAATCCCAGAAAACACTGGAACCAAAGAGAAATCCACTATTGAATTGGCTCATCTTTGGAACAGACTTCTTCTGTAAAACCTGTCTTCATTCATACTGCCATCCACTCTGTTCATCTCTTAAGATGTACTTTAACTGAAATTGTTACAGCAAATGAGATCTTAAACAGTTTCTCAGTGGAAGTTTCAGTTCTCATCCTGCCCTAGCAGCATCAGGTGGTAATAGTCTGTAAAAACAGACAAGCAGTGTTACCCGTTTTCTGAATGTATTACTAAAACATTTATGATGGTATGTGCCATGTTCACATGAAATAATAAAGAGAATATAATGCACCCTTAACGGTGAACTTAAAATAAAAACTTTCTCTGACCTGGTAAAGCAACTGTGTATGGTGCAGTGATAGTGAGAGACTGAACCCAATAAACTGTTACAGCTAACAGGTTCTGTTTACATCAACCTGTGGAATAATTTCATTCCTCAGTGCTGGGGAATGAAGTAATATCATCTTCTCTAATAGCACAAATTATGAAAATGAAACCTTCAGATGAGTATGTCTGATAAATCACAATCATGCCTCGGTTTCTATACTAGAAATTATATGGCATTTTCTAGCAATCTCTTGCTTCTAATATCTGCCACAGCTATGTAATTAATGTAATTATCTCATCAATTTATATGATGCACCTGTCCCAAATATTCTGGATGTGTGTATACATTCACATACATATACAAAAACTCACTTTATTGATTAAATCAAGATGAAACAATTTAAAATAAATACCTTCTAACCTACGAAACCTAGACAAGTTTCCTCTTAATAAAATCCTAAGTTATTATAACCTAGTTATAATAGTCGTATTATTTCACATATATTATATATTACATATAGCTATTATATTATTATATCAATAGTATTCAATACAAATCAGCACACTAGACTAAAAAATAAAGATAACACTCGAGAAGGATTCATCCATGCAGAACCCCAGATGTGAGTATCATGAGCACATATTCCACTTGTAATCTTATCTGTTGCCTTGTAAGTGACTGTGTCCTTGAGATACAATGAACTAAAAAGCCAATAATTAGTGTATGTCCAGAATGGAAATGCTAGTGGAAGTGAGGATATCTATTAAGCAGCAATTCACAAAAGACCTGGAGTAGAAAACAAGGTGTATTTTGCTACTCATGAGGTTTGCAGTGCCTTTAAAACCTGGAGTGTATAATTGCTTGCTCTGGATAGACAAAACATTGGAAAATCCTCATTTGGACACATGCTTGTAAAAAAGAAAATAAACCAGAACAATTCCCTGGCTACTGTTGTTGCCACTGCATCAAGATACACCTAATGATCCTGAAAGGTTCTTGCAGTCCACAAGCCTGGCTAAAAGGAAGAAAATTGCTCCTTCAGACTCAGACAGTACCTCTCTCAGACAGTCTGCCAGCATCTCTCAGATGTGCTTCAGGTAATTGCCTCTCACCCAAGCAATGATCTCAACCCAGCATGAAGAAAAATGAGGAACTGTGTCATCTGGACAGTATGAAGCACAGTGAAGCTATCTATGTGACATCACCAATTGCAGTCAAAGAGGTCACAGTGCTCCCTTTAATGACTACCTATTGCTTAAATGATTTTTAATAAGACGTATGAAGTAAAAGTCTTCCATGCAACAAACTGCTTGTCTTTGGTAAAAGAATCATTCTGAGGTTCCCATATTTCAGAGGAAAACAGTGGCTCTTTGGGCATGTCTGTGCCAGCTTTTTCCAGGAACTGTAAATGTCACATAAATGATGATCCATGTAAAAAGTCACTTGTGACAGTTTTGAAATAATTTGTTTGGAGTCAAAATGTATTTGCTAGTGTCTTATGTAACCAGGAGGTATTGATTCAAAGATCAAGAAAGGCAAATACACTGTTGCTGACATTTTTGAAAGGGTCATATGCAAAACACACCTCTGTCAGAATCAGAGTTTCTAAAACCACTTTGTGATTTCCATCTCTCTTTGTGTTTAAGACTATCAGAAGACTAGGGATGGCTTAGCAGAAGCTTTCATCACCTCACTTATATATAATGTATACCTGAATCCTCAAAATGTCTACTTTAAATCAAATCTGGTTCAGTCATTTCTGTAGAGTTTATGGGTTTCCCATAAGTACCATTCCAGACAGGGAGAGTTAGCAGCTCCCGGAAATGAGAGGATATGCAGTGCCTGTTTTATTTTCACTTTTGCAATAGCATAAACCAATAACAGCTTTGATGAATTTAGAGCAGATATAACCCATGTATGAAAAAAAAAAAAAAATCTAGGTATAATTAGGTTTAGAGGTAACTAGAAATAATTAAGTTTGAAGTAGGAACACCTATTAAGTCATTCCAGAGGGAAACTACTTTTGAACCAGAGAATGCATTTGAATCATCTCTACTATGAAGTGATAAGCTGTGCAAGTTCAAAGTACAATGGAAAGCCCCGACATTATCCATGCCTATTAGTAAACAGCACTGGTATAAGCGCTATAGGAAATACCTTTGTGATTGTGGACACAGACCTATTGTGACTGTTAGACTCTGTGTGTCTGTTGTTATTCCCTTAGAGGTTATTACTGAATCTCTATGTGTCACTGTCTTTCAACATACTCTGATGCCCAGTAACTTTTATGTTGTGTTATTCAGTGAAGAAAGACCAAGCAGATTTTTCTAAAAAGTCACTATAATGATAATAATCTAGAACTGAGAGTTAAACTCTAGTCCACACAAGACTGAATTTTTTCTAGAATTATCTATCACATTCCTTCTAGAGAGCAAACCAAGAGTATCAAAATTGAGATAGATAATGCTTCTGTCTTCTCTGGAAAAAATGTAAAGTGACAGAAACTCCCCTCTAGAATGTCTTCTCTTCCTTGAAAAGAAGGTTTATGCTTACTGGTACATGCTGTACCCTCCCTGTCTTCCGTTTTATGCTGTGAATGTTAAGAACTGCTACAGACCAGACAGAGCGCAGGAACAACATCTTCTTGTTTTGTGTCCTCAAAGATAATTTCATTCCTAAAAGAAGGAAGAGTGTTGCAGTCCATAGCTCTGTCCATGTAGTAAATATGAATAAGGTTAGTGCTTAACATCAGTATAACTCTAGTTTACACACACACACACACACACACACACACACACACACACACACACACTCAAAATAAAAACCAAAACCACAACAGCGGTAGAGTATATATGCTTGCTTCAGAAAAATACTAGTGTTGACTGGAACCATTTAAGGGTAACTCCAGACACAATCAGAGAATTATACTGTATTATGTTTGCTCAGAGTTTGGATGTAGATGTAACAACTAATAGTATGAGGACTAAGGAAAAGAGTAAAATAGCAAACCAATAGAATTGTGGATTTGCCACTTACTTTGTGTTTCACTGGAGAATTAAATTCATCTATACAGAAGGATATCCTTAAAAGTGCACTCTGTCTGAACTTAATAAGATGTGGAAGAAAAAGAAATTGCAAGTGCTGTGCTAATTCACTGTTTTCTGAAATAAAACATTGTAATTTATCACTACTGGTGTATCCGTGCTCGTGAGTATTCTCTAGCTAACCAGGTTAAATATTTAAATTTGCATTAAAAACCACCTTCATGAGTCTTCCAGTTCTGGGCATTGAGTTTGCATTGAATATCTTGCACAGAGTATTTTTTATATTTGCCTGATTGAAATGTTTCTTATTCGTGATTCTTGCATGCAAACAAGTTTTTTGAGAGTTCATCAGTTCCAGATGGCTATTTTCCACTTGATGTCAATAATTCTTTATTCAGCTATTTATCAGAATTCTTTTCACTGAATCTACTGGGTGATGTCATCCAGAAAGAGTTGTAATTGCAGGTGGGAAATGAAAAGGACATCAAAAGGCTTTCAAGAAACAAAAATTCTCTATTTATGCAAGTTCTAAGAAAAAAAAAGAATGCAATAAGAAACAAGCTGACAACAAAATAAAATTCAAATGGGAGCAAAATTATGGCTAAACACTAATCTTCAAAGTTTAACATGGATTGTCAGCAGTTCTTTGAAAAAATCATGTTTCTGAACTTGCAAATGTAGAGCCATTAGTCAGCTATATGTGAATGAATATTTCCAATTTACAAATCAGATTTATGGAATATTTTGCCTTCTGTCAGATTATAATATATTTGCATCTAATAGTTTAATTTAGAATGCTTGAGTTATAAATAGATGGGCAATGCAGCATAAATTATCATTGATACAAAAGATTAATGTGTTTTCCTTATAAACTGTAAACTGCTTCCATGTCAAAGGAAAGCGAAACTGCTCTGCACTTGAGGTTTTCTGAGGTAAGAATGCACTGGTATTTTTGAGCAGTCACAGCGCTCTTGGACTGTGAGATGTGCTATCCAAATTCGTTCTATGTTAACTATTACTGACCTTCAGCCATGGAAAGCAGCTAGTAGGGTGACTTAATTTGGCACCTGTTCTGGGGGTTTCTGAATAGCTGAAGCCAAAAGCAATCCATATTTAGGTGCCCCAGCCTGTTCTCAGCACATACTGTATTTTACGGTAGATTTCCTTAGGAGATTGTAAGGGCAATGCCATGCGGGAATTCCTAAGTGTTGCCTTTCACTCCTTCAAATACCAAACACGAGGGTTTTTTTTACTGACATCTTTTTTTTTTTTTTTTTTCTGGTAAGAGTGGCATCCATAGCAGAAATTCCTCTGGAAGGATAACACATTTTCCAAAAACACCTCATGGGCACACACATTTCTTGTGAACAAGAAAAAAAGGCAAACTCTTAATCAAGGGAAACTAGACTTGAAATGTTATTGGGTACAGACATTGTGTGGAATACTCTTCTTATTTCTTGAGAATAATCACAGGAAGAGTGTGGGTGGCTTGGCTCACATATGAAAAGTCACCTCTCAGATAAAGGAAAACAAACAACATTTGGAAACACAAGGTTTCAACACAACCCTAGACAGAGGATAAAAACAAAGAAATAAACTGGAGTCAAGTCTTGTCTGTCGTTCTAGTCTATGCTGAAATAATTGCTCCACTTCCAGTAACAAAGGTAGAACACCTTTTCAGTTTCTGGAACTATACTACCCCATATGTATAATTTTATTACTTTAGATTTTTTAGAAATAATGTTTATAAAAACTTATAAAACTTTGATTTTCCAGAATGAAAAAAGAAGTACCAGGACCTTAATGATGCAGTTAGATTCCAATACTCATTGTGAAAGGAAGAGAAATTCCAGAAAAGAAAATTCAGGTAAAATTCCCCCATGAACAATTTTTATCAAGGTACATCACATTCTTACATGAATTTACTGTTTTTAATGACTGTAACAGTACACAGAGGATGAAAATACCTCTATTTCTTTACACTTTCACAGGTATATGGAGATATAAAAATATGTATTAAAGAAATGACAGGCATGATTTTCAGAGGAAAGAGAGGAGACAGTTCTGAAGCTTGTTTCCTCCCCACCATAGCATTTTTATGCTAGAGGGAAATTTCTTGAGCCAGCTGGTTGTTTTGTTCACATTGGCTTTCATTGCCTAATCTAGTGAATTCATTATAGCTCCCTGCCTGAGGGCTCAATTTTCAGCTGCACTGAGCATGACCCATATCAGCTGTGGGAAAAGGAAGGCAAAGGCTCTGTGGGCCCCTCACATCTCCCTGCACTCTCAGGAAGTTGTGGGGTGACCCACAACCATGACTCAGTGATATTACCTTGCACGGGTTTTGGAAATTACTCTCCCAGCAGGAGTTTGCTTGTCAAAATGTGAATTTGGTGTCAAGGACTTACAGAGTAGGAGAAGCTGCCATAAAATAATGCTGGTTCTGTGTCACAAGAGGACTTTCCCATACCAGGCGTTCCTTGTTTAATTCACCCTGGGAAGTGCTTCAGGCCTGATCATGCAATGTAAAGACAACTTTCTGGAGTCAGATTCAAGAATCAAGTGTGTTGTTTCTGAGGTAACCAGACTCGAATATCATCACAATAAGTAGTATTATTTTTTTTCTTGGTTACGTGCTAGAGATGTGATATTACAGAGGAGCTCTGTGTCAAATGCATTCTATTTGCTCACGTGCTACCAAAGGACAAACTGTACTCTGTTTTTAAAGAATTTTGGCTTTGATTAGTGGTTGTGGAGAAGGATCTGTGTCCATTTTGTCCTCACTTACAAGTGGGTGTTTGCCTCCCACACTCACATCACTGCCACATTTGGCAGCGGTGACACTTTGGCAGCAATAATTTATCTAAGAGGTCCCAGCATTGTAAAGTAGTCTCACTATTCCCTAAAAAATTTCCAAGTTGAGTAGTTTAGCTCTTTACTTCCAGTTCACTGACCTGTGGTCACTTCTTAGATGTCCACACAAACACAGGTGAATGCCCATCTCTGAAGTACTGCGAGGAACCTAAAACTTACAAATGAACAAGTCAGAATGGTCCTAGCCAAGGAGGAAGAACAAGCAAGATGAAAACATCATAAAGGCCCCATGCTGGCACAGCATACTGCCTCATCCTATGCAGTTATAAATGTCATCCATTAGGTTAAAAAAATAGTATTAAGAATCAGTCTGCATTCTGGATTGTGGGTTTTTTTATTGCTTGCTTTAATAGCTCTGCTCTTCATCAGCTCCAGTGTTCGGCAGCTGATCCCTCTTTCCTTCGGTAAGGACATGTGATAGTTTTGCTGAATAGCTGCAAACATGCTCTCTGCTGGGTACTAATAGCTGGCACATTAGGCTGCTTGGTGAGCTGTGGCAGCCAAACAGAAATGCTTTCAACAGAATGATTTCAGTAAAGTGGAGAGTTGGGATTTTTTTTTTCTCTTGCCTTTTTTTTTTTTTTTTTCCTTTCTCCACTCTGCTTGGTGCTAGAGTTCTTAAAATAGTACTCTCAGAGTTTTCTTGTTACTCATTTTGGAGCCCAGATGTAGGAAACCAGCCAGCACAGCTGGTGAAGCCTAAGTGTCTCACAGATAGGGAAAGACTATGTGGCCTTCATTTTATTCTTAACTATCATTTCATACTTTATTCCTAACTGTTATTGATGTTATTTCTATTGGAGTGTCAGGAAAAAATGCCCAGGCTTGCTGAATTGGAAGGCCTATGATCTGAAAACCTTCCTCTCCCTCCCGTTGTCATTACTTTGTTACTCCTGATTCCTTCATCAGGAAAATGGATTTAATTAGTTATTCCATTCTGAGCTCACACTGATACCTGTGCTGAGCTATTACAAGTGCTCTGCAATGATGCTGTGAACTCATTCTCACAGCAGACTAGATATAAAATCAGCTTACTTCTTATACTTAGGAGTACATACTGGATTTCTAGCATATTTCTGAGGAGAAGAGAGTACCAGTACCAGGCTTCCTAGCAGCAAGCTAAAATGCACACAATAAATTGAAAAGAAGTGATATGAAAACCAGTAGAGGTTCCTTACAACTGGTAGAGCTTCCTTATAGTCACCTAGTAAGTATTGGGCTGGCCTCTCTTCCTGACACAGGAACTTTCCCTTCCTAAGGATGCAAATCAGATTGCTGGAAACCTTCAGCAAAATTTTGCTTCTGTGAATTTTTTTCCTGCTAAAATTTTGCTATCACCTGAACAACCTCATGGGATCTTTCCTCATGCAACATGTGGTAACTCCTACCAGCCATGAGTTATGTATGGTTTTCTGAAGAGTGGTTTTTGAGAGCAGACCAGTCTGGAGTATTACAGTTACAGACCACAGAACTCCATGTTCCTAGTACATCTGTGAAAGCATTTGGGGGAATGGCAGTACGGATGGAAGTAACACTGATTCATTCTATCTTCATATGGAAACAGAGAGAACAGTTGGCCTCTCCAAACTGGAATGATACAGAGATCTGAATATGCAAAAATAGCAGAGCAATTTCTAGGCAAAAATGAAATGCTTCTCAGAAATGTATTGAAAAACAGTGTATTGAGGTCCACTGTGAAACACTTGAAAGGTACAGAGTGCAACATGTTGTTACAGTAAGCCTCTTGACTTTTAACGTAACATAGGTTATCCGAAAATCAAGAGGAGTCAGGTATTTAATCCTTGCTTATACTTTTAGACCTCCTCTAGCACTAAGCATATCCCCTACCATAAACAAATCTCTGATTGCAGCACACACAAATGAATGATGGAGGGTTTTGGAGGCAATGAATAATGAATTTCTTCATCACTTCAGGTTTTCGAGGAAAAAAAAAACTGGTGGATATCTGGCTATTAATTTACAGCTTTCCATTGCTCACCATTTTCTACTCCCTCCTCATCACAGAATCAGAGTAATTTGGATTGTGCCTTTATCTCCCTGATGGGACCATCAGGTCCAGTGTCTTAGCTAATGCTGGTAATAAAAGTGGTCTTGCATGAAGATGCAGGTCTGTGAGTGGGAGTCTCTGATTCATACACATTCCTTTCTACCAGCACAGTTGCAGGAACAGTAGCCTCCAGTAAGCAAACAGCTGAGAAGGTATTTCTTTAAACAGCTTCTGCTGTTTGCACAGAGAATATGAATACAAGTCTCTACACTCTGCACTGACTCATGCATGTGACCATGTTCGAGCTTATGCCTACCTCCATTTCCTTGCCTTGTGTCAGCAACTCACTGCTTCTCTTGCTTCTAAAGTTCACTGTAATTATATGTACAAGCAACACATGACTAGAGAGCTTTAAATGAGATCAGGATTTTTGCATGTAGGCTTTTGTCACCATATGCCTCATTTTCTAGGGAAGAGGGGCATCCAAGAGACTGGAGATTTACAGGTACCTCCTGAAATCTGTACCCAGCTTCCTCTAGGACCTTGCAAGACCTGAATGTTTCTCTCTTCTTGGAGGGCTTCTCAGAGGTTTTAACCTGAGCAGAGAGGTTTTTGTTGTATTCCAAAAGTTAGTTTTGTTATCAGCCCCTGGAAGGTGTCTCACCTAAGCTACTATTTAGGATCTGTATATTAATTGCTGAGGGATAAGCAGTTTCACATGCCAGTTCTCCACATCATAAGACAGGTGTATAAGACAACAGATGAATTTCCATGCAACATTGATAGAGAGGGTCCTCACAACTGTATGAAATTCTAAGTTAAAGCTTATGTGACTAAATCTGTATAAAATAAACATTCTTCTGTAATTCTTCTGTCGTGACTGAGTCCACCACAGAGAAACCTCATTGAAATCTCTATGTATGTTCTTTCCAGATGATTTTCTACCAAGATCCTCAGTAACTCAATTATCCATAAAACTACTCATAAGAAACAAGATCTTGAAATAGATAACAGATGCACTTAGGAGTTACATCTTGTGATGAATGAATACAAAATCCCAACTTCATTATAGCCAGCCCACACAGTCACATTTTTTATTGCTCATATGCAATGATCAGAAATCATTTGGGACCTAAAAAAAGATAAACTCCAGCCAAAATTCTAACACAATCAATAAAATAAAATAAAATAAATAAAATAAAATAAAATAAAATAAAATAAAATAAAATAAAATAAAATAAAATAAATAAAACAAAATAAAATAAAATAATATAAAATAAAATAAAATAAAATATTAAATTATTTACCATATTTAAAGCACCTGGGAGAAGCACCCTAACTACTCGCTAATTTCTATCCTTAGGATGCTCTTAGTAAGAGCAGTGGTGTCTTCCACTCTTTATTACCCTCTCCTATACCTGCCCTGATTGCAACACATTATCCTCAACAATCTGTTCTTTCTGTTTACAATATCTTTAACTAGAACTTCACCCATGAAATTTAGCTTCCTGTTTATTCCTAATTCTGTGTACAAACTGTATGATAGGTATTATTACTTCTTTTCTGTCTGTTTAAATATGCTCATGATTTACAGTAAATAACTTTTGGCAAGTTGCATTTAAATACTTACCATTTTTCTATGAATTCTCGTGTTAGGAGATACATTCCAAGCAGGTAGCTCAGTGTGCCAGTTCTGGCTGCAGGTTGGGTTCTGGGAGGCAACCCAACTGGAGCTGGAGCCCGAGGCAAGGGGCTGTGAACAGCTGAGCCCTTGCACAAGAAAGAGCCTGGGCATCTGTGAACCCGGGGACCGGACCCTGAGAGGCACTCAGGAGGTGCGGACTGAAGCGAGGGCGAGACTTTCGCATGCTTGGACTGGGGAATAAAAGCCCAGGGCTTCCTTTGTTGAGGCCACTCCTTGGAGACACCAGCTTGAGCTCTTTCTGTTTCACTGCACTGTGAATAAATGGCTTCAAAGAGCAAGAACTCTGAGCCTTCTGCAGGTAACCGGGGGGTGAACAGGTCAGGAAACTCGGTCTGACTGTGGAACAGGGTGTGCGAGGAGCCAAGCAGGACAGCTGTGAGCTGACTGGAGCTGCCCCCTGTGAAGGAATTTTGGTCCCAGCAGTAAAATTCTCTGGCATTGGGAGTGTGAATGATCAGACAGGGGAGTTTGTTTAACAGTTATGTGTCATTTATATCTGTTCATTCTTTCTCTCAAAATGGCACTTTCTGTACCTACCTAATCTTTGAAACACATGCTACATAGATTTCACTTGCCTCAGAGTTTGCAAATAAACAAATGTAGGACAGATAGGTTCAGACGGTTGCATATTCATTCTGCCTGAACTCCAATCTGGCTGAATGCTGTGTAGTGCAAACTGTTTTGTCCTGCTAGGATTCAAGTGTTCACTGCATTCTAGGCTCTGGGAATGGAGTGAAGGTGCAATTATCTGGACCCATTCACATGATCACATTATTTGCACAGCCAAAGTCAGAACAGAACTGCAGTTTATGCAGAAGGTATATGGTATTCGCCTACCCAGAGTACTTCTCAAGATTTACAGGAATGTTTTTCCTGTCCTCTGACTCATTATACCAGCGCTGAAATCATCTGAAGTGAAAGCTTCTATTGTAGGTTCAAGGCTTTTAAGGCTTGAGCTGAGCGATCTGCTAGTTTAATTGCAGCATTTCATTTTCTTGCAGAGGTAACATACCACCAATGCAAGTGATTCCCAGCCAGGTAATGGGAAAGAAAATTCTGTTCAGTTTTGCTTGGTCTTGCAAGGAACTGTAATAAAAGACTGATAAATGCCTCAGTTCTTTTTGGTCAGATAAACTGGCAAAATTTCTTCAACAGCATTGTTGGACTATCACAGTGCTAAAAATTTTATCTGTGTAAAACTAATGCACTATCAAAAAGATATCCTCTTCCTTTTGTTCTTTTTTTTCAGTTTACTATTTCTTGCAATTTCTATATCTTGACATTAAAATTTGCTAAGATTGATCAAGTCAAAATGTGACTAGATGTCACATTTTGATGGAAATTGTTAAAGAATAAGGTATTTTAGCTTCTATCTTTTCTAGAGATTACATTGCATGACAGAGATGTATTCTCAAGTTATCAAGGTAAAAGAAGCCTATTTCCCTTTCACTAGTTATAAAAACATTTTAAACATGACATGGAAATGAGGAAGTGATGGTGTTGATCTCAGAGCACTGAGGTAAAGCTATCTGCTGCTCTGTAAGAGGCCAGCTATATGCTGCACTAGAACATTTACCAGAACATCTTGGCAGAAGGTTTCCATGCAATATTATGCTAGATTAATTTAAGGCATAAAAGGCATGGAAAATTATTACAAGTTCTGCATACAACAGTATAATAAGAGACACAAGATTCCAGAGAACTGCTAAGAGAAAAATGGTCAGAAGATGAAGTACTTGGCTGCAATAGCTGCTTACTTAATTAGCAATATCCCTAATCTAATAAAATCATCATACTATGAATCATCTTTCCCAAGTTCATTCACCAGAGGTGTTAAATATTCAATCAGTGGACAGTTGTGCATTTTTTCCTGCTACCTCTTAACTTTTTTTTTTTTTTTCCCTTTTCCTTTCGACTTGGTCAGTCACGCTTAGAATGACAGGCTCTCAGTCAAATCCTTGTCCCACATGGATTAGAATACAGTATCTTCTTGGCTCCCAGTCAGCTGCATTGTTTTCATCAAATAAAAAATTATCAGTGGAAAAAATTCATCACTACACAAAAAGCAAATAACTTGAAGCATTTTAACCATTGTGTATTAGTGGTGGCATGCTTTAAAAATAAGTGCTGAACATTGCTGAGAGAAATGCAGGGCTATATAATTATTTATGACAGGCTTTCATCATATTTTTCTTGTCCTAAATGGTTGGTGTCAGCTGAAGGCCAAAGGAATACTATGAAAATAAAGGAAGGAAAGCGTGGGATGTTTTTATGTGGCCACTGCCCTCCATCTTCACTTACATATGAGCAACCATTCTAAATGTCTTCTGCAAGGACCAGTATTCAAAGGTGTTTGGACTTCATAAACTAAAATCCATGGAGAGAATGATGAACCCTGAATAGAAATGAGCAGGAAACTGTTTATTCCCGTTCCAGGAATATGTTCAATTTGAGAAAGAGCTTTCCATTCCATATTGGGATGAGACGAAGACCTTTCAGACCTTTCTATTTTTTCTGGAAAAAAGAGCAAGTGAAATCTTTGCTTCCCCTATTCCTGCTGCTCACCTTCATGTCCTCTAAAAGAGCCAGGCAAATAGGATGCCAGAGTACGAGAAAAAGAAACTGGATCTGAAACCCAGCTTTGCTAGACCAATGCATTCACATGCCTGTTCTGAGTACTCAACAAGCCTGTCATGCATTATGAAAGAGTGTCCAACCTGCAGACTAATTCTGAGGTCAGCTACAATTAATTCTTCATACTTAAAATAGCCAACCCTAGAGCTCAAATGCATTTCCAGCCATCACTTTTCTGATGCTGACATATTCCCACTAAATCTCTCAGTTAGAGCACACTGACTCAGCTCCTGGACTCGCCCCCAGCATCCCTTTGCTGCAGGGTTTAGCAGAGCTTCTTGTTTGTTTGAACACTCCCTGTCACTAGCAGGACTCCAGTTCACTCCCAACACACACACAACACACAAACAAAAATGGAAAGGAAAATGTAGAGAAAAGGAAGGCATACATATACCACAGAAACATAAATTTTTACCTCAATTCTTGGATTTTCTCCAGATAACTGAAAGATGGCCAGCTTCTGATGTATGCCTAGGATATATGTTCTCACAACAACAATGGCATTACAAACCCACATCCCTGGGTAGTAACTCAGAGAGTTGTGTTTATTTACCTTTTTTATCTCTAGATATCTGCATTGCTTTTTGCTTGTGTATTATTGTGTATTAACATTCTGGCCATGGTTTCTCATGTCTTTTCAATGTTGAAATACCAGAAAAATAGGTAAAAATTAGAGTTTGTAATTATGTGCTACTCCTTGTATTCCACAATTGAAAGAAAATGTTCCCATCTCTAACATAAGTAGAATAATTAATTCTTTTCCACCAGTGAGGAATTTGCTGTTCAACCTAAACTAAGCAGTCTGATTTCTTCTGAGATGAAGGGCTGGTTGTGAATGATGGTATTGAAATCTGGTCAGTAGAAATAAATTATATCAATAATAACAGAGATACTTTAGAAACATTTGAAAGATGATCACCCTATATAATCATTAACAATCTGCCACTTGCTGCGTTTTTTGGGCACAAAGTCATTAACATCAACACTAACAGCTGCTGCCACCCTGAATGTCAGAGAAAAAAAGGTTGGAATAAAATTCCATTCCAAGTTTTCAGTTTCGCAGACTGAACCCAGGGACGTAAACACTTCTGACCTTGGTATAAAGGATTTCCTGGATCTTCAATTTACATCTAGTCACCACCCCTGCCCCTGTAAGAATTTTAACACAATAATAAAAACTTACAATGACATAGCATCCACTGCAATTGAACTTATTTGGGTATTGCTAAGAGAAATTAAAGTTGCAGTGCTATGAACATTGTAAATCATCACTTTATCCCTATAGCTTTTCAAATCAACTTTCTGGAACATTTTAACCCAGACAGTAGAAACAATTGCATGAATTCATAAACTATTTTGTTCTGATGGGATAAATGTATATGTAACTGAAGTAAACTGGAGTCTGTGAAATGGACAAAAGAATGCTGTTGCCTTTCTTCCAAACTTTGCAGATGAAAAAGAAACAGGACAAATCCACAAAGGAAATCCTGGACCTTAAAATATTTCAGATGCCCAGCACCAAATTCTCACCATATGGGATTTGTAGATATGTCTTAGTGCCTATTTCCTACTGACTAAGACAAGTCCTATAGAATGCCTTTACAAATATGTTCTGTGAGATAGGATTTCATATTTTGCTGGAAGACAGAACCTGATCTATGGAAAGAGTGTTGTAGCTCATGCTGCCTGATATTAGGTTTCCTCTAAAGTGTACTTGAAGGAGGCTGGAAGTGGGTCAAATGTGTTGCAAATGTGTAGATCCTTCTTTCAGGTACAACAAATCTTGCCTAGGGAAGATTAAGGGCAAAAATAACTAACCCAATCTCATTCTACAGCAAGGTGACCTACTTAGTGGGTTACTGTTCTACCCAGATGTTAGTAAAACCTTTGACTCTGCCTCCCTCAACGTTCTGGAAAAGCTTCATGGCTTGGCCACATGCACTCTTAGCTGGATTTAAAACTGTCTGGGTGGCTGGACCCAGAAGATGGTGGTGAATGGAGTTACATCCAGTTAGTGACCAGTCACAAATTGTATTCCCAGGACTCAGTATTGGGGTCAGCCCAGTTTAACATTTTTGTCAATGGTATGGATGATAGGGTCAAGGGCATCCTTGGTAAGTTTGCAGATGACACTAAGCTGGGCAGGAATGTTCATCTTCTGGAGGGGAGGAAGGTTCTGCAGGGAATCTGGACAGGCTGGATCAATGAGTCAAGGACAATCTTATGAGATTCAAAAAGACAAAGTACTGGGTCCTGCCCTTGTGTCACAACAGCTGGATGCAGCACAACAGGCTGGGGGAAGAGTGTCTGGGAAGCTGGTCAGTAGAAAAGGACTTTCCAGTCTTGGTCAACAGCCAGCTGAACGTGAGCCAGGAAGGTCCTAAGTGGCCAAAAAGGCCAATGGCATCCTGATCATAAGGTTTCCAATTTAAATGATTGTATGATTCTGTGAAATGCTGACAGACCATTTTCTATTTAGTTCAATTAGTGGTTTATTCAACACTTGCCAGTGAGCCAAAAATAGTTCTGAGTATGAACATGCAGCTCTTGGTGGTCTCTGGTATGTGGATGGTAGGACCTGGCTTTTTTTGACTGATGAATTCCCCTGTAGCTGCAATGACCATGTAAGGCAAGGTGACCAGGGTTAGTTCAGTCACTAAGAAAAAGCTTGAAATTCTTTCTCCTCATATAAATTAAAATGCAATTACATGTAGTCAAAACAACAATCTGGATTGGAGTCACTGACTGGCAAAAGCCTTAGAAGTCCCTTGAGACTTGTAGCAGATGTCCACAGTGAAACAGAACAGTTGTTATTGAGGTTATCAGATTTTCTGGGCCATTGCTGTATCTGGTCAGACCAGAAAGTGAAATGGGAATGCACAAAGGAACATTATCTTATTGTGCCTTCAGATTATAAACCACAGAGGATTGTACATAGCAAAGATTTCACTGGTGATGGTTTTAATATTTCTGGGGCTTCTCACAATGGGACAATAAGTAAAAGAGATGTCAGAGTACATGACCCTTCAAATAGTCTCCCGAGTAATATAATCCCAGCATTCCTCAGGTTTTACATCAAGTTCCCTGACCTTTAAAAATCATGTTGTTATGCTCTTAGCACAACACTAGTAAGATAGTTAATATAGGCCAAAAATCAAAACTGACTGTCCTCATGAGGTGAGGATATCTCTGTCAAATCCTCAGCTGGTTTCTGTTCCAGAAAAGGTGTAGAGACACAGACACCACTCTGCGCTGTCACTGAGTTTACCAGACCCTTTCCATATTGTCCTTTACTTCCCAGAGTAGAGACCATGAGTGATAATCAGGTCAGATCAAATTAAACTGATCACCTCTTCTCCAGGTGACTCTGTGCATAAGTACCTGTTCTGTCACCTCTTCTGTCTGCACAGTAGATGAGCAAGGCAAGTCGTGCTTATTGTTGACAGTCATTCTGCACAGCAGTGATAGAACATAGTGAGGGCTGTGCTTGGTTCTATTTCACCCGAGCTGACCAGCTGGCTATGCAGAAAATACTCTGAATTTCCTAAAAAGGCATCTCAACCAGCATTGTTTGCACATGGGGGCACTTAGGGAAGAACCCCTCCCAGATTCTTCCCTGAAACAATAGGTCTCTGCACCATTCCTCTGTGCTTCTCCCTAACTTCCATAATAGTCTAATGTGATTAATAACCCTTGTTTCTACAGCCAAACTGAAAGGGAAGTAGCATTATACTATGTTTTCAAACAATACCAAATATCGCATGAAGACTGTAGACTATAGAGCAGTATTTTTGTTTTAAGAACAGCTTAATTTTTTTTAAATGAGGTTCATTAAAGTAGAATCTGGAGTTTATTTGTTTGTTGGGTAGGTTTTTTTTTTTATTTCTACAAGGTACAGCAGCTGTTTAAAAGAACATTTCACCATAAGGAACAGGCTGATTCACTGCACTTCTCCTGAGTACAGATTGTTGTCTTCTCCCACACAGTCTTTGTAAATTAGGAAGAAAACTTAATAAGCATCAAAATATACGGTTTTGATTGCCCCAGCTTCCAGTAGTTGAACTAAACATCAAATATCCAGTCTTCTTCTATGAAAAATATGTTTAATAAGATATAAAAGATGAATAAAAAGTTACACTCTGAAAGGTCTCAAGGTAACTGAGGAGACTTCGCGTGATTTTAACAAGAAGTTCAGTGGTTTCCATATCAGAGGCCCAAACTTCCCTTGTGAGTTCTGGGGACATTGAGTACCTCCAGGTCTCGGGACATGTTCCACAGCTCTTACATAAAGACACAGGAAGATGGGACTGTGTTACACTGCCGTGTTACTGCCATGTTCAAATGGACTAAGCTCTGACCTGCTTTAGCTCACTACACCAAACTTCATTCAAACGAGAGTTTAAATGTCTGAAACAGAAAGTAAAGTCACCCACAAAAATATCCAGACTTCTGTGTACAATCTAAGACAACAGGAAGACCAACAAAAGGCTAAGCATTCGTATCAGTAATAGGGTTTGTTTTTAACCCCCAGCCTTTTCTTTTTTCATGTAATTTATATTTAGTGCAGGAAAACAATTAAAAATAAAGCGTGCCTGAAATGAGATTTGGTTTCATGTTTCAAATTACAAGTGAGACAGCAGAAGTAATTCGCTCAGAAAGCAGCAGGATCCCTCCAGGATGGTTCAGTCCTCTGTTAGAATAATAAATAAATAAACGCAGAAGCTTTTTGTTGGTTTTGTTTGTTCTTTTTAACTATAGGCAACATGAGAAGGTTATCAGAAAGTTGCCACCATAGAATAAAGAGCATCCTTCCCTGCTTAGCAAACTGCAATATATCACACTGTGGTTCCCTTAACAATAATGTTGAATCATTTGTTGAGATTCTTAGACATTGAAGACTATCTTTCCCCTACAGAAAAATAAAGACAGCTGAAAAAAGTTCCTAGCAAAATGCAACTCCCTTAGTCACATATGGGAAGGTGGTCTGCAGTTGAGTGTTCTATAGAATTCAGCTCTGGTAAGATTTTCTTACTAGGGAACAGCTGAAATGTCATAAACTATTACAATTGTAATGGCACACATGTCAGAGCAAGGAATATTATAGACCTTTAAATATTTTTGAACTGTCATGGCAGCATAAGCTAAAGAGTGAAACAGTAATGATAAATTATCTCCTGTTTAGCTCTGCTTCTGCCATGAGCTGGGGACATATGGGCAGTACAGTTTCCAGGCAATAAACAGAGATTTAAGATTACTGTGTTCATTCCCAAGAGACAGAGAGGAACATGAATCAATATTTGCTAACTCTCCTCTCCTTTCCTTCCAGATTGTCAGTTCTTCCAGTACAGCTCCACACCTTTATATTAAATTTCTTCCTCTCATACTTGACCCAGGGAAACTTTCCTCCTGTAACCTATGTAGGAGGATTGGCAGCGAGAGAAGTGTTGGAAAGGCAGTCTTTTTGTTTGCAGTTTTAGTGCCAAGGAAGCAACTGAAAGGAAAATTATTTCAAGGATGGGTGTATGCTTGTTGCTGTGTGAGAGTGGTTCAGTGAGTTTGGGAGCTGGTGGAGAACAGTCAGTATAGGCAATACCCAGAGGTCACAGATACCAAACCCTTACAAGTCTTTGCTGTAATCAACTGTTGACCATATGCTCCCTGATGAAGTAATGCCTTAACACACAGGTGCATTCCTAGTGGTGTTAAATATACTTTATCTCTTCCTCTTTCATAGAATCACAGAATATTCCAGGTTGGATGTGCCTTGAAAGGTTATGTGGTCCAATCTTACATGGAAAGAGAGCCAAGATGAGGTTTTGTAGCACCCTGTCCACTTGTGTATTGAAAACCTCCAACGAGGGCTCTACCATATCCATGTGGAGATTGTTCCAGTGGTTAGTTGTTCTCACTGAAAAAAAAAATATTTCTGATATGGACACGAAACTTGTCACTTGTAAGGCAGCTTGCTCCCTGACTTCTCCATGTGTCTCCTCTTTGTAGTTGCCTTTTCATTACTGTAGTACTGTGATGAAATCCCCACTAAGCCTTTTCTTCTCCTGGCAAAAAAAGAATAAATTCCTTAGTCTTACCTCACAGGGTGGGATCTTCATCCCTTTGACCTACTCAGTGACCTGCCTTTGCACTCTTTATAGTCTGTCCAAATCTTTTTCAAATTGTAGGGATCATAGCTGCACTCTTCATTCCAGGTGTGACCTGACAAGTTCTGAGCAGAGTGGATTTGATCTCTGTTCCTTCTAGCAATGACCTCGCAGATGCAGCCCAGGATCTGATTTACCCTGGTTGCTACAGCAGTGCACTGCTGAGTCCTGTTCATCCTGCACCAGGTCCCTTTCAGCAAGGCTGGTCATGCACCACACAAATCCAGGCCTCTACTGGACTCTTCCATTTTTCCATTCTCACTTCAGGACGTCACAGTTGTCTTTTAAATTTGGCACAGTTCTTGCCAGCCCACTCTTCCAACCAGTCCAGGACACTCTGTAAAATGGTTTTTCTTTCTGGTCCACCTTACCACCCAGTTTAGTGTCATCAGCAAACTAGGTAAGGGTGCTTTCAGTCTCATTGTCCAGACCATTTCAGATGTTGTGTTGTGTGGGGCTCTGTATTGATTCCTGGGGAATCCCACTTGTTAGGCTGATAAAAACATTTGATCACCACCTTATGAGAGCAGCCTGTGAGCAAATTTCCTACTAATTTCACAGTCTATACAATTTGTATCTTGGCAGTTTGTCCAGGAGAAGGCATCAGAAAAATGTCGAATCATTTTACTGAAGTCAAGTCTTTATTTACTTCTGCTTTAGTCAGCATTCAAACCTTACGGCATCCCAGAAATTATGCCCTTAACATTTCTCATTTTCATCTTTCTGTTCTGAATGGAAAGCCTGCAACTGTAAAGACTGCTGTTTTCTCATCTACTTTTAGCTTAAAGGTAAAGCATTAAGTCTACTTTGGTGTCTTTATTTATTAGCATAACTTTAAGTGAGCAGTAAATGTCTCAAACTTAAAGTAGAAAATTTCCTTTGACTTGAAGGCAAGTGTTTTTACCTCTATTTCTTAGAGCTGTTGGGAGAAATCATTTAGAAAAGAAGCTTCTTTGGTCTGTAATATATTCTGACTGTAGAAATCTACTTCTTACTTTTCACTCTGATTTTTACCCTGAAGTTGATGTTTTTTCCTTAGGTGTACAATCAATGCCCAACCTTTCTAACCATAGAAAAAATGAGGCTGGAAAGGATATCTAGCAGGCATCTAGTCCAAACCCTGCTTGAAGTAGGTCAGTTACACCAGGCTGGTAAAAGATTGAGTTTTTAATATTTCCATGATTGGAGATTCTCTGCCCTACTTCTTCAAATATTTTACCATGCTCACAGTAATAAAGTTTTTCCTTGCTTGTAATTCATGGTCAAATATATGTAAGCTGCAGCAGCTGAACAGAGAATCCTGATTTTCACTTATATTTTAGTTTCTACCTTTGCTACACTGTTTTCTTAAAAAAAACGTCAAAGGAAAAGATCTTATAGCTCATTAGCATCCACTCCATTGAAGCAGCCATTTCAATTCAGATATGTGTGGGCTTTTCCCCATCCAATATAAAGAGATCCTGCAACTGCTTTCAGCAGTATTTCTGTCTTGTGAAATAACTACTAGCTACTTTTTGTCATGATGGAAAGAACTGGCTTTTTTTAATATTCAAAAATCCGTGCATTCACACGGATTTTAGCATGACAATGTAGTCTGTTGGAATTAGTTGAGGATAGCCTGCTCAGATCATACATCTGTAATAGTAAAAGAATAATCTGAATACATATATATTTATGTATGTATGTAAATGTATATGTATGTACGTATATTTTTGCAGAGCAAAAAATAACAAGTTTTTATTTCTTATTTTCATGGTTTATGCTAATGATCAGTATCATCATGCAGACAGTCCACACAGAGCTGAGGTATTAAGGTTTCTTACTCTCTAGTCATCTTAGTACCTCAAACCCCAAGCTGTGTTCCTACATACTCAGTATTTTTCTTTCACAGGAAGTGGGATTTAACCTGAGATCACTATTATGAACAAATTTTCAAAAGGAGAGTGTGGTCTCATCTTTTTTTTTCCTGATATTGGGAAGCCCTAGTTACACACAAGACAGGAAAGCGATTATTTTCCAGAAGTATCAGAGAGGAAGTTTTGCATTGCTTCAATTTGTGCCATGCTTCATCCTGTCATGTCACAGCTGAGGCACTGCCTTGGCTCCACTTCTTCTTTTTCCCCTTCCTTGAAATCAGCCTATGATCTCTTTTAACCATTTCTTAAGACTCCTATAAAACCTTTATCAGATTAAACAGGACTCTCTGAAACATGAAGTCAAAAATGTTTCCATCCCTTTTTTCTATCCTGTATGCACATGCACAGTACTTTCTACCACATGTAAATTTGGCATCTACTGCTTTGAAGGAAAAGGAAATGTTCCATTTTGGAAAAGATATGTCTGATATATCATTTTATGTCTTAAAATGAGGAAGATGAGCTTACTTAGTAGAGGAAGATGAACTTTAAAAATGCAGAATATTTTACTGGGAGTAAAATACTCTGTATTATTACTGCATTTGTTTTTCTTGAATCAACTTCAGCAACTATAGATGGCGGTATTTAAAGTAAACTTGAATTCATTCCTATACTTTTAAACATATTTTAATGCTGAAATTTGAAATCAAAGAATTAGCTTATTATCAACTTTGTTTATTTGTAGATTCTTCTATGGATCCCACCACCATACAAATTCTGACCACCTCTCAGAAGTCTTAAATACATTTGAGGTTATGAAATGGTTACAGAGTTTATCAACTATTAAAAAAGTTTTGTGGCTGAGTTAAGATCTAAAGCTTCATTTTTGTCACTTTCTTCTGTAATGTATTTCTGGTATCAGAGCAGAGTGCTTTTCCAGCCTGGCCACAGAAGAATCATTGCAAATTATGTATGTCAGAAATGGACTCTGGTTTTCAGTAGTGCTGAATGTCTGCAATTTCCATTAGCTTCAGCTGACGGTGAGGATGATACCTGCCTGAACATCAGATTTTAAGACTAGACTGCCTCTGAGCCCATGCAGATAACTGCAGGTTGGATAATCAGTGAACATCCATCTCATACACAGCCTGTGAGTCTCACCCTACTGTAACTCTGTCTGCATGACTGTAAAGGGGGTTTGAGGTGACCTACTTGGTTGCTGGCATCTTCACTGGAGTGGTCTAAAGTTAGATAAATTAATTTCATTTTCTGTCCAAATTTAGCACTGAACAAGGAGAAACTTTAACACACTTTTAGAGCTACAAGTTGCAGAGAGATGGTGAAAGAGTTAGAATATGACTTTCCTGATTTTTTGTCCAATGAGAAATAACATATTGTCCACAACTGCACCTCATTTATCATACGAAATCTTCCATTTGAATTCATCTCTGGTCTGTGATTGCTAACTTCTGTTGCCCTTTCATAAACCCATTTTACCAGTATTGTCCTATGAGGCAAATAGCAGGTCTTTTCAAGGTCAAACTGATAAGACCCACAGCCATTAGCTATAAGAAACCAAAAATAAAGATAGGCTGAATATAGCAAATAGGATTTATTTAGGTATCAACTATCACCTCAAAATAGCAGAAGGCATGGTTGCTGAGAGAAAGAGATACAAATATAGTTTAGAAACCTTATATAGTTTTATAAATAACTAGATAATCTTATATATAGGTAGATATTAAAGAGGTTTGCCACTACAAGGACCTATCTCTGGGCCTTTCCATATAAAGAGGAACATTAGTGAGACTGCAGACTAGTAGGGGTAGTCATAAAATGTTTAGTGTCCTGTATTGAACTTTTATTGCCCATTAGAGTCCTGGGTATTAGTGATTTAAGTGTCCTTTCCAAATGGGGCACACTAGCTCTCCAAATTTCCATTGTCACAATGTGGTCAAGGAGCACTTCCTATACAGTATGTGTAGTCTGGGTGTGCAATGTCTCTATTTAGCAGGGCTGCACAGTCTGATAGGTATTCCCGTGTTGTAAACACATTTGAAATTTTGTGGTTTCCAAAAATAAAATTTATCTTTCTAGGTTAATGTTTTAAATGTAGATTTCAGCTACAGAAGCTACACCAGGGATAATAACTTGTGTATAACAACAAGCTTGTAATTGCATGTTTGACATCAATAGCTGTATTTATATAATAGAGTAGTATGCACCAAAAGGAGAAAATTAAAAGATTAGTTAGAAAAATGTTTAAGCAAAATATCTTGTGTATTATGTGCCATCCTACTTTTTCTGAATTTAAGTAAAACTTACATAGCTTTATACAGTGTAATAATATTACATGACAACGTTCAAGGTTAGGTCTCAGAGAAATGTGCCTTAATAAAACTTTGTAAAACTCTAGTATTTAAAATATACCTTATTTTGATACAAATGCCCAAACTGCCTAACAACATTGCTAATGCCTGTGTTTTTTTACCATGGACTTCCCTTATGATAACCATAACTACTATTGTTGAATCTTTCAAACTATATTTGCAAACATAGACACCAATCATTTGCTTTCATTCATTTCATGTTCCGTTTATCAGAGAAAGTTTTTGTGATTTTTGTTTACTCACTATTCTTGAGTAATGGTTTCTATTTGTACTAAATTAAATGTAAACACACACCACCATTTATGAGTGAATAAAAATATTTGACCACCTAAGATTAACTCATAGAAGTGTGTAATACCATTAAAGTGAGTAAAAAATTACACCCCTCAAATACTTTCTTCAGGACACCCTTTAGAAAACAATAGAAATAATAGACTACAAGGTGGAGGACTGACTAAACAATGTAAATACAGACCCTGAAATGTGACCAATTTTTTATTTCACTGAGAAAAAACACAACCAGAAGGCCAAATGAAATATTCACTGAAAAGCAAAGAATAAAGAAAACAATTTTTAAAACCATCTCAGAAGCAAAGAGTGCTAAACAAACAGATAATCAAATGTGAATAGCAACCCCTCTCTATATATTGAATGTTCATAATGTACTTTCTGTTAGGAAGAATATCACCAGACAAACACTCTTCAAGAAATTTGTTATTTGACTGCAGGCTGAGACCAAGAAAGGTTGTACTGCTCCCAGAAATTTTTATAAACTGTTTAAAATAATAAACAAGACATGGAAAGAGAGGAAGTGAATGACTCGTTTCCATGTTTGTAAATGCATCTGCTTACAGCATAAAAAACAAAAATAATAGCTAACTTGACTTAGTGAAAACTGAAGGTCTATTTTGAGGAAAAAATATTTAGCCACTATTGATGCTTCTGGGAAAATAAATGTTTTCCTTTTTTGCTCTGACTCAGAACAGATCTAACCACCTTTGAGCTCACTAGTACAGCTGGTGTCTTAAATAAAGTGGAACCACTACCAGCCTAAGGCCCTAAAAATTTTGTTGAATAGAAATCCAAATGATTCTAGAAAGCAAACCTCAGATTAAAGCAAAATACATAAATACCAGCCTTCCTGGTTTTGTCTGGCTGTGAGAACATTGATGAGAAGAATATTTTGTAATTTTGAATTAGTGAGGATACCACTGTGTGTTTGCACAAGTCATGCAAGCCAGACATGAGCTACTGGGACAACACTGGTGACAGGTGAATTACACTTTTTCTTCAGGTGAATTTTTCCAAATATAAATGAAGTGGGAGTGGAGTATAAGTAGTGTGTGGTTTCCCAAACACCACAGGCAACACCAGAAGTCCTGGTGTCCTGGCTAATGTATCCATGGTAAATGCAATACTCTTAAACTATGATTTCAGTCCTTTTCTAGGCCCCTTAGAGAAACTGGACATTATCTAAAGGTTGATACCACAAATTTCATTTCCTTTTCTCATAAACTATTTAATCATATAGTGCTTTCCATTAAATTTAGGAAAGGAAAAAAGGGAAAAGTCACTGTCCTGGCCCTGTGACAGCCGCAGCTGTGAATCTCTCTCTTTGCATTTATTTAGGAAATAGAAAAATCAGGAGAGAATATCCTGACATTTTTAAATGTTAAAATATACTTTCATTTCACTTCCAAAGAGATATGAAATATTTCCATGTGCAGCATATGTATTTTAAAAGTGAGGCCACAGTCTGAAAGTCAAAGGTATATTATTATGTGGGAAGTCATACAGAGAGTTTGTCTAGCAAATCTCCATATCCAAAATGGTACTTGTCCCATTTTTACTTCTAGAAAAAGGACAGATTATAAAAATATCACATTACAACATGATACCATCCACAGTATATGTTAAGAGGAAGTTCAAGTGTTATGTTAATTAGGTGGAAGATGATCTCTTGTAGTAATTAATATATTATTCCTTTTACAGTTTATTTACATAGCACAGGATCATATTAAATATTTTATAAAATCCAGTACATTTTTAGAGGATGACATAACTCCTTTCATTATACATCAGTGAAAAAAATATTCAAATTTCTGTTGCAAATAGCCACTGAAAAAGTTCCAGCTCATGGCTGATTTAAGAACATTGCTTTCATTATGAGTATTTTTTTTTGAGTAATCTGTTTTTCAAAAGGCCTGGAGAAACATTCCACATCTCATGTCTGAGAAACCATGTTTCTGAATAGATTAACTAAAAAAATTCCAGGGCCTCTAATACAGTCTTTGTTCTTTTTCTATGCAATGATTTTCTCTTTACCCTATGAAGAGAACACTGAAGTGGTTCTTCCAGGTCACCTTTTGAAGGGTATGATCTCAGCTGAGGAAAGTTTACTTTATTTTCTTGTAAAGCGAGGATCTAAGCTTTGGTAGCATGTATGAGTGGAACCTGCCACTTCTTGCACATAGCAATAAGATAGCAGGAATAGAAGGGAATTAATTTTATTAAATGATGTGGTTTGTGAAGATATTATTTTCCATATTAAGCTGTTCTCCAGCAGGCTAAGGCACAACCTTTTGGGATTTTTCACTCCTTTATTTTACTGATTACAATGCTGTTGTATTGCATGGAACAGGAACAACCCTGAGTTAGAACTGCATCACTTGATGCAGGTACAGGCGACAGAGGAAATGTTAGGCTCAATAAGGTATCAAAAGCCAAAAAGCAAAGTAAGTGAGAGGTTAGTGGAACTGAGCCCCATACTGCTGCCATCGCCATGATTTCAGGCTCAATAGCTTAAAATTAACTTTCCTGTATTTGAAACATATAGACAGTATAAGAGTATAGGTGAGTGCTTTTTAGAATTACATTCTTGGCCAAGGAAAAGTGAATTCATTCTTTTAAAATGAAATACCATATGTTCAGAGCCAAGATATGTAGGCCATTCCTAAGTTTTTATCCCTTGTCAAGGCGAGAATGGGAAATATTAATGGATTTTAGTTCCGATGAGAGCTGATTTTATAACCTATCCCATTAAATGGCATTACATTCACATGACCTGACTTTACATAAGAGTTATCATAGCACAACTGACTGAACACAGAACCTGAATTTTGCAGTAGCAGATGATATTTAGACCATCACTATTAACTGTTCTGTGTAGAATTTTTTTTCCTGCTTCAGTGAAATTTAATATATTCTTCTTTCCTTTTAAATCACATTAAAATAACCTGATTACTTGTTTGTATAGCTATACCCCAAAATGACCCTTTAATAAAAATCATGCTGAGAATGTCACCTAAAGAACACTGTTACAATCCTTCTAATTTCAGCTAGGTTTTTAGTAAATAAGGTCTTTGAACTCATCTGTCAGTATCATCTAATAACTGCCTAATGAGTTAGCCAGTTACAACAAGATAGGACAAACATAGAGGTCTCAGAGATATCATGTTCCTGCATATTTTGTTAAGACTTGTGACTAGAAAGGAGAGAGGGACCCAAATCAGGCAGTAAGACTTGCCCTCCTAAAGCCTCTGTCAGCTTCCTATCCCTAGATAAGTCAGCCTGTTCATGGTGGGTCTAAACCTGCCATTGCTAGTTGTGCTCTGGCATATGTGATTCATGGGAAGCCTGACTTCTTCCATCCTGCTTCTGTAACTGAACCTTCTAACATGTTCTTTCAAATTAAGGTTTTATTTAGGGAGGGATAGATCTTGCAATTTTTGTCAAGAAGCTTTTGTCTAATTTTTTCAATTTTTTTTCCAAAAGCTTCTTTTTAGATTTTGAATCGTTCAGAGCTCCCCAGACTCTCCTCCAAATGATGGCAGTGGCATAATATCTTTTGATGCCCATGGGAATTGCACTGGACCAGTCTTGCATCCTTTCCACATGCTTACATTATTTTAGGTTTCTCTAGCCAAGAATGTTGCATTACGCTGCACATCTTAGTTCTGTTAGTACAGAAAGTAAATATATGCAACTATTTAAAATTAAGAATAAAATGGATTTTCCCTACCTCATATTTTGAGGCATTGCCAAGGCTAAAATTTCATTCTGAGTGTCTAAACAGATATGTGAAGTATCCATACAGTGAGTTGGACAGTACAAGACATTAATTTCTTATCACTGAAGCATAATATTATTAATATGTGCTGAACATGATGGTTGACAAAGAACACTGGCCACAGCCAGAGAGCATGCAAGTTCTTTCAGAGATTAAATGTTTTAGCAAATACCCTTACTAAGCATAAAAGAATACTGAAGTGAAATAGAGTCTATGTTGTGCTGCGAAGTCAGTGGGAAAAGTCTTTGGTGCAAAGACTAGATCTGTGGTTTTCCTCTTGTTATATGCCTAAACACACATCAGTTGGAAGGCTTGCTTAATTTGTATGTTAATACCAATTGCCAATAGCCACTTAGATCAAGTAAAGTGCTGTTGTTTCTCATAGTTGGTTTTGGTTTAAATACCACTGACTTGGAAATGTTCACCTAACATCTTGAAAAGAACAAGTCAGACCAAGGGATAGCATTCATGTGGTTCTTCTCCCTATTGTTTAAAAAGCCCTTCTAGACAACACATTAAAAAAACCAAACAAAAATCCCCAAAACAAACAAAACAAAACAAAAGAACCAAAATTAAAAGGAAGCAAGCTAACAAACAAACAAACAAACAAACAAAAATCAACCAATCAACCAACCAAACAAAAATAACACCAACAGATGGACATTGTAAAAGCTGGTCACTTCATTTGATACTGCACGTTATAATTTTTTTGTTTTCTGACCAAGCATAAATAATCTTGCAAATTTGGAGTTTAGACAGCCCAAGTTGTCCAGCAAAAGTACAGTTACTCATGAATAATTTGCATTTCGATTTGTATGTGAAGAAAATGGCTCAACACAAAGCTTTTTGTATTAAAGCCATCTGTGACAGTATCATCATGCATGATCTGGAGTCATTGTGTGAAAGCAGTAGTGCACGAACAGCCATGGAAATGGTGTATGAAAAGCTACTTAATGCCTTACACAGTTCCTGGAAATGGTAATGATGTGGGGTTTAAGGAACAGTGATGCACTTACAAATCCTGCTGGTTTTAAAATTAGCTGTCTTTTCCATACTCAGTATAGTGGTATGTGAAATTTTGATGCGTGGAAATGACGTTATTAGCACGAGTTTTTTACTTGCGTATGTGAGTCATGCAGCTTTTCCAAAAGAGAGCAATGAAATGCTGATAACACACTAGTGTGTATTCTGTATGTGTGATATGTATTCCAGAAAAACATTTCTTTGAGGTATGGTAGAGTGCCCTTAAGAATTATGTTGTGTAATTTTTTTCTTACCTGTGTCTACCCATCAGGTTTTTTTGAAATGAATATTGGAGTCCATTATAATCACATATAAAACTCATTGATTTCAAAAGCTACACATTTTGTCCTGGAAATTCTCAAGCACTGCAAAGTAGATATATAAACACATTTGAAACCTAAAATAGATTTTATGCACAAAAAGAATAATTTACATATAAATAAATATTGTTCTTCTTTCCCATAGCCTTTTACACATGAATTTTAAGAACTTTGCAAGTCTGAATAAATATATTCATGAAAGTTTGACTGCAGATTATATAAAGAGTCCTCCATTTTGACATAAATCAAATTAATCCTCTTTGAATCTTTACTGAAATGATGATGCTAGGCTAAATAAATCTCTTTGAATTCTCATTAACTGTTAGTACAGTTGATTCTTTGACTGGTTCATTAGCATGCTTGGTGGCATATGCTCAAAAAAAAGAAGAAAAAAGAACCCTGCAATTTAATGCAAAATAGAACAAAGCTGGAGATTTCAGTCTTTGTCTTGTACACACTGTAAGGTACATGGAGCAATGATCTAACTTAAGCATTGCATGAGATTCTTCTGAATTGCCATTCAAATCTTTTCCTAACTTTGACAAAGTATAAATTAATTACACAGCTGCATATAGATTTTCATCTGTCAAACTCAGCTAAGACTATGGAGAAAAAAAATTGTTGATATATCCACAGTATAGCACTGACAAATAGATATCAATAACTAAGTTTTCTACTTTGCAATAGAAGAGTATAATTCAGTTTTAATGATTCTTAGAAACAAAAGGAAAAGTCATGTCTTTATCCCTTGAGCATCTAAGTGAGATAATTTTACATTGCAACCTTCAAGACTGGGAAATTCTCATCCAACTCCCTGTCAGTCATACAAATATGATCAAACTACTATCTACTAAAGAAAACACATAATACACATAAAATGTTATTATATGTAATAATCAATTATCCACTGAGAAGCTATATAATTAGATGAATTGTCATGGTACTTATCAGAATTCAGAAGAAAGAAACGCACAAGATCACAACGAGAATGGAACAATCAGCAGCCATTTTCCACATTACATGGCAGCAACAGCAGCAGAACTGCAAAGTTTTCTGCATTCTGTTTCCATGATCTAATATTGCACCACAGAATGAGTTCAGTTCCTTGGCTTGTGGCAAAGGTGGGTGGGATTTCCAAGAGGTCTCTATTTACATAAAGTCCCTGCACAGCTGGACTGAGCATCTGTGATTGAATGTGATGGGGTGCACCACACCAGGCATAGCCACAGGCATCAAACTGCCTGAATAGTCTTCTAGGAGAACAGGATACTGCATTATTTAATCTATCATTAATAAGTTTCACTTTAAGCATAATGCCTGCTGTCATGTTTCTTGACTTTCATAAGCTAATCCAAGTTGCTTCTCGTTATTATATAACTGTACTTCAATGCAATCCTAAAGACTGCTTCAGAATGCCTCTTACAGTTTCCCATTATTTATGGGGAAAAAAGAAAACCACTTCAAAGACATGTTTAGATGTAGGGAAGACCTAAGATTTATCGGGTCCTCCCAGCTCAAATAGAGGAAAAATATTCATTGTTGGGTTTTCTTCATTTTAGAGGCAAAACCCAAAAATCCACATGGCAAATTATTCCTATTAATAGCATCTTGGACAACTGCTATGGCTTTATGTTATCTACCTTTCATGATAACCAAAAGTCTCCTTGTTCTCCCTGTTCCCAGAGTGATGCCCAGAGTGATCTCTGCCAGAGACGGAGTTCAGCTCCCTGTCCTTGCGGGTGCTCACATTCTTGCCTGGCTCCCTCTGTCCATTCAGATAGGTGCCCATACTTCAAATACTTTTCATGCAAGCTAACTGAAACGAAAAGCCCAGGATAATGGGAAAAAAGCTTTATTTCACAGGCATTTCCAATCTAAACACACTCTGAAAGTTATACATTGAGAAGTTGACTTTCTTTTCCTCTTTCCTTCTTATCCTTACCTCAGGGAGAAGTGAAGAACAGCAGCCACGCTGAAGAGAAGTGAGAACAGTGTACCAAGCCCTGTGGAAACAGAAAGGAAGCAGTAGATCATTTCAACGAGAGCAGTATGTCTTGGCGTTGTTCCTTGACACCACCCCCGCCATCCCAGCCTCCTCTGCCCCTCCCACACTCACACATCTAAAAAGCAGATGGAAAATATTCTGCCAGAAGACATTGAAATACAGTGTTAGAAAGTTACTCTCTTAAGGCTGGAGAAAGTGATGGAGAACTCTGGCAGGCAAATTAAATTATTCATAGTCAGTGGCATTTTGGAAGGAAAAGCGGGAAGGGAATAGGAGACTGAAAGAAGTTATAGGGATTGTACAAGAACCATCTGGGATATTGAAAAAAAGATGCACTTGATCTTGCTATACTTCAGAGAGAGACCAGTGAGGCTAATTCTGAGTTCAGGAGACATTACCAGTCTTTCCAGTTTGTTTTTAGAGCTGAGCATACTCTAGTGCTGCCATGATATTATGGATATGATAGTGTCCATGCTACCAAATCTCTCCCTTGAACTTTACTCTAATGGGCCGGAAAAATGACACTCAGCTCCTGAAGTTACTATAATTTCCTCATCTACTGTGTTACTTGGTACACATACTCTCATATGTCTCACAGTCTCATACGGATTTTAAAGGTGTGAAATGGAGAAGGGATGCTGATTGGAGTAATTCTCAGTGTTTCAATGATTAAACTTTTCTTAAAATTTTATTTCCCGTGAGACGTACTTTTATGTCTCTGAAAGACTATATGACGTTCTCACAAGATCTAAGGTACTCTACATTCAAATTTTAAAAATGTCTTTTTTGATATGTCTCACTAAGAAAATATGTATTGCATATTACAGAGTAACAACAATTAGAAAGTATCCCAGTTCAACCCCCTAACTCTTGCATGGGCATAGAAGGAAGGAGAGGAACAAAGAACCACATGTGAGAGAGACCAGACAATGCAATCAGTGTTAGCATGAACATGTTAAGATGCTGTTGTGATGAACACAGGAGGTCAACTTGGAAAAGATATTTTTTCTTTCTGTTACTTCTTCTGAGTTTAGGCATATGATGTTTACAAACATCTAATTCATTTTCTCTTAATAAGTCTATCCCACCATGTCATCGTACCAAAGATAATAGAAGCCAGATAGACTTGCCGACTTGAATATATAGATGTGCAGAGTACATGCGCACAGACACATGAATTTAACCCAAATAACAATAATCTTAACAACATCCAAAACTTCATCAAGATAATCTCGTATTTAGATTTGAATGCATATATAAAACTCTTCAGAAATGTTTGCAAGCACTTTGTCCTCTCCATTCTCCAGAACAATACAATACAGTCTGCTACAGGTCCTCTACTTCAACCCATGGAAATGAAGAAACTAACATACATTGCAGAAATATTCCAAGCATTGTAATTTTCCTATCCTCACAACCTTACATTGCTGGAAACCCGTTTTTTGTTGGAATTTGCAAATAAACCAGCACCTGCCACAGCAATCTAATGACCTGAAGGAATTCATACACAATCAATCCTTTTGACTTTTATTGTAGCAATTGGTGAAGTGTTTCAATATCCTGTGGCATATTAGTCTAATGCTGTTTTCAGCAGCAGATTATTTAGACCAGAGATCATGGTTTTGGTTATAAATCACATAATAAACTTGGGATACAATTGGAAAAATTATAACGAATAAAACAATAACTAACATGAAGCACCAGAAAGAATCAGTAGGGAAAAGATAAATGGTTGCCAGTAGGAATATTAGGCATGTGTGCCCACGTGTAGATAAACACCAAACAGATTGCTTGCTTAAATATTTTTTTTCCTTTGTTTTTTGTCTGATGGGGTCTGAATTTATCTCAAGATGGTGATATAGATAGTGAGTATATTTGGCATAGCTGTGTTTGCTACTTGAGGTAGTTCTTCCACAGGAAAACCATCCCAACTATCATTCCAAACTGCTGTTCCATTAAAACAAATATGAACAGTATTTTCATTGTTAATTCAAAGAATATTTGCAAAAAGAAATATGAGCAGAATCTCTTAATTAATAAACAAAACGAAACAAAAAAACCCTGGTTATTTCACAAGAATAATGACTTCTTAATATAAAAATTACCTTTTCTTAATCCCAAAACAGTAGTTTCTTGAGGCAGAGAAAAAAAGACTATTTAAAACTCAAAAATCACAAAGGACTGCAAGGATTTCAAGGAAGAGTAAGTTTGTGAGGTGAATACATCCAGAAAGTAATATTGGGACCTAAGTTTCCCAATAATCTTTTTGGATGAGTACCTGCGGAATCGAAATTAGCCCTCGCTTAATTTACTACCAAAATATGAAATGCATGCCTGTCCATTCTATGAAAACAGCTTTAGCACTCACATATATAAAAAGACGTGTAGCATGCAAACCCCTTTTACAGATGGAATTAAAGTTAATATTGTTTGACTGGCAGAATATATTTATAAACCCTATTAATTCTTAATCTGTGTGCATATGCAGTGGCCTTAACCAGCATTCCATGCTCAGAACCTGCAAAGTAGTCTGCCTATGGTATCTTTGTGCCAGGGCCATTCAACTGCCATTTATTCGTGCAAACACTGCAGAGTCAATCTTTCAACAAACTAATTTTATTTTCTTGTCCCCAAAATATAATTTTCTTCTAAATAACACAAGTTGCCTAGTATGCTTGCAGTAGTGTTATCTTGCATGGGGTAAATAGAAACTCTGGGGCAGATTGCCTAGCTGGAATTCTTCCATGGAAGTTAAAAATGTCATTTAAGAGGGCAAGGTTGGACTTTTGCTTTGTTCTTGCCAAATCTAGCTCTGTCAAATTTTCTCCAGGTGGAAAAAAAAGAGAATATTCTGCCAATTTTTGACAGGGAGATAGGCCCTTAGGATGAACCATGATCAAGTCAAATCAAGACTTGGTGAAGGATAAAACTTCCTTGGGAGAAAAAACAGGCAGTAAGTCCACAGCACATGTTTGCATTAGATGCTGAGAGTGTCTCTGTATGAACATTTCCTCCCCTCTCACTCCAAGTGGTTCTCACATCCGCAAGGCATGGGAACAGTGTCAGAGGGCAGAGTGGTTTTGTGTCCTGCATGCAGTTTAGCCATCAGAGCAGCACTATGCTTGACTGTATTGCCAAGAGACGAACCTCAGAGCCAACCTGACAAGCTACATTTTGATGATAGCAGCTCTGCAAGAAGGGCAAAAGAGTGAGAACTTTGGGCTCATCTGGATGCCACTGTGCCTTGTAGGAATGGAGGATGAGAGAGAAGATTTTCCAGGTCTTTTCAAGGAGGATCGGTTCCCCTCTCATCCAAATGCTCCCTCTGCTGAAAGAACTGGGAGGTGAGAAAGAGTTGAGACTACAGCAGGGTGTGATTCTGGATGCAGAAGCATATTGCTGCTGCCTTTTGTTTGGGCATTTGAAGCTTGGGGCACACAGGGTGAATTGAAGCTTGTAGAGATTTTTGTCATTAAAGTGAATGGGAATTAGCAGCTTCCTGATGAGGGAATATAAATCTTCTGTTTCTAGAGTCAGAAGAACATAGTAATATGAAGACAATGCTGAAGAAGCCAGGACCCTAAATCCTAGAACATGGTTGCAAGAATGGATTTCAAATAATCACTGTCACATGTAGTTCTGAGATTCATATGGCACAAAATTCAGCTTTCCCAGGCTAATGCATATATACGTATATATAGAGAGAGTTTTTAGTAGTTTATTTGCTAAAAACACAGAAAAGCCTTTAAATATTTCCTCCTAAATATAATGAAAAAAGAAAAAAAATTAGTTTGGTTAGGCATTCCTGCCTAAGCCCAGGAGTGTTTAAGATTCTCTATGGATAAAACAAATCACAAAATAATCAAGGCCAGAGAGAACCTCTGGAGACTGCTAGTTCAAGATCATACTCAAAGTAGGGTAAGTTCTAAGATCAAAACAGGTTGCTGAGGTCTTAATTCAGCTGGATCTTGAAACCTTCAGTGTGAGTGAGGAGCTTCTCTCAGTCACTGTCCACCTGGAGAAATAGCTTCTCCGTGTATCCAGCCTGAAAGTCTTCTGTTTCACTGTATGCCTCTTCCCCTGACTTGCAAGCCTATGAAGGGCCCATCTTCACCTTCTTGATTACCTGCTTATAGATATACAGGGGAGACACTCTTCCCCAGGTTAATCAAGCCCAAATCCTTCAGCCTCCCCTCTGCATTTTTTTCCAGTAAGCAAGTATTTCTGAGACTTCTGTGCACTAATAAACAGTGTCAGAATTGACCAGTGTGCTCAAAAATCATTAAAGGGAACCAACAAAGAAAACTTCAGATGAGCAGAGTGGGACAAATCCTTTTAGAAATCTAGCTTGCAGATAAAAAGAGGGAATAAAAAGGAACTTCTCTGGCTGACATTGCAAGGCTGTTCAAAAGAGATGAATCAGATCAGATCTGAAGCTTCTAAAAATTCTGGGCAGTGCTTAAGAAGCACCACGAAGAGAGAAATAAAGCAAAACAGTATGTCAAAACAGAGCTATGGGAATATAATCTGCTTGACCCTGAAGCAGTCATTTTGATAAAAGCCCAACTAAAAACGTTTTCATGGAAGCTAACTTTAGCGTAGTGAGGATAATCACCTCTGCAGTCACCAGAGAGAAACGGGATCCCATAATGGTCCTGCACGCTTCACTGCTCCTGCCCAGGCTCCAAAGGCAGTCTGGTGACATGAGCTTGAGCAGGCTAAGTCAGCCTTCATGAATGCCCTACAAAAAGTCTGTCTGCACAGTTATGGTGTTAGGTAAGCTGCATCCACTGACAGCAGATTTTCCTGGCAGCCCAGTGGGTTGAAAACCCATTGGCAGCAGCAGATTTTGCTTTAGCAGAGCTACTTCCTTTCACAAGTGCTGAGTTCGGATGCCTGTGACTGCCCCATTTCTTCTCCCCGTCTCAAACATGTGTGAAGTGGATTGCGGGTAGGAGAAGCTGTGTTGCAGGTATCTCCTCCCACATGCAGCTATTTGGAGCAGACTGTGGAGAGAGCATAGGCACCATTTTGAGAAGGGGAAGAAAGCAAATGAAAAGCAGATTGCCCAGACCTCTTATATGGTAAATATAACCATGCAAATGAGGCAGCATCCAGGTATCATTTGAGAAATCCCTGGCTCCTTGTCATATGTTCTCTTTTTTCATGGTAATGCAGCTTCATATACAAGCTCTGACAGTACAGGCAAAGCAACTTGATGTCAAATAAAAACTAAATGGACTTGCAGCAGCACCAGCAGCAGGTCTTTCATCAGTGTCAGTGTACAAACCATACTTTAATGAGTTCAGACATGTCTTGGCTTTTCTACAGCAGTATTGACTGAACTTCTCTTTTAATCAAATAAATGCAATATACAGAGAGAATTACTTTCATGTAAAGCCTTGAACAAACACCAAAAATCCTCCTACCTTAGCCCTCACAATTATTCTGATAAACTGGCTGTTCCTTTCTTATTAAACAGACAAAGTGTTCAAACAGTTCAGTCATCCTTTATTTAGTGACAAAAGATTTCATGTGCCACTGTTACTTCAGTGATGATAATACAGTACATTTTGCTTTATTCACAGGCCTTGATATTTAGTTACTTTCTCCTGGCTGCCTTTGGAAGACCTGACTGCACTTCCAGGAGGTAGGCAGGTGCATATAGGTAAGCAGTTATATGCATAGAGTGAAAGAGATTAGGCAAAGGATTTCAAATTTTAGAATAGAAAGGATTATCCATCAAAAATGCAAATACACGTGTATACATCTGGGTGTGGTTTTTGCATCATAGATTTGGTTCTGTCACACCTCCTGTTCTTGAAATAGTTTCCTTCCTGATGGGTCACTTACAACTGTTTGTATGCCTAAACCACTCTTTTGCAAGTTGCTTGTTTTCTTTTAAGTGCGGCTTGGGGCATATTTGGATTTTTCTATGGCATTGAAATAGCATCCGTCAGCTGGATCAGTCCATACCCATGGAGGGCTTTGCCAGTTCATTTGTACACTTGTACACTGTGCTCTTCCCGAGTAGCTTAGTTGTGTGACGTCAGCTCCCTGGAGGCTAACAATGTCATTATCATTACCAGACAAAGACAGTTAGCCTGTCTGATGGGAGTGCAGATATTGACCTGAACTAATGTATTCTTATTTCCCAGAGAGAGATGCTTATTGTAGCAATGTGACATAGCAGAGTTTGCTAATATTAATCTAAAGGCTGTGTTCTTTTTTAGCAGAGAAAAGCTTTTATGTTCACATTCAATTTCATCACTTGACATGTCTCTAGTCTACTTTCTAGACTTGAGATTCTTTGGCTGTTTAAAGACAAGTACAAGATCTTTGTATGTGCCTGTGAAATATTTTTGGCAACTTCTAATTTGCACATCTCTTGACCCTGCAGAGAAAATTACCAAGCCTGTTCAAAAGGCTTGCTTTCTTTAGGACAGCCTAAGAAAAAATACCTTTAGGGAAAGGAGACTTGTAACAGTGATCATGTCTGATGTATCTTGTGACAACACACTATACATATCTTACTCTGTTTTTCATTGTTGGCTGCTGGCAATGCACTTGGAATAAAAAGTCTTTCCCTTAAAGAGATTACTATTTGCACATTTTATTGCAATTTCCTTGAAAATCTGTGCATATAATAAGCATTACATAAAAAGATTGTAGAAACAGGCACATTTAATAGTCCTTCTGGGACATTTTGTGATTATTTTAACAAATACATATATATGCCAGAAGAACAACTCGTCCTTATGAATGTAGGATAAAATTGCTGTCAGTAGAAAACTGGTTAATAAATACTAGAGTGTAACCATTTAATGATGCAGTCAGGGATTTTGTACAATATCCTAAATATAAATTTGGTACATAAATACAAATTACTACTTGCACATTTCAATGATTCTGATTAGAGTTGAAGTCCAATTCATATAACACTCCCTCCAGATGTTAAGAAAGCAAAACTAGACAGCCCTGAAAAGGCAATCAGGCTTCCCTGAGACATGTAGCTTTGACAGTGCTATCATCCTCTACTAGCTATGGTGGAAAAATAACCACAGTGACTGCTCCAGACAAGCAGGCATTGCTGTAACTGGAAAACATGAGTTTCCAAACACTGATAAACTTGTTATGATTCCATGACAGCCTTCCACAGCAAAACATTTTAGTTATAATGCCATATTCTCCATTTGTAGTGTGAAGCTTTAAAAAAGCCAAGGGTTTAAGATAAAACTCAAACCATTTTATTTATGTTTCAGCCACTACCAATCTGTGTAAGTGTATAGAAGATATAGTCTGTCAGTAAGCATCACAGGCAGAAGATAATTAAAAATAAACTATCTGTAAATAGAATATTGCCTCAAGTCATTGAGCTCTATTTCTTTTATTGACATGCTGTATAATGAAAGGTATATGCAAAGCACATTTTCAAAAGTTTACTGGGTTTACTTTTCATTGTCCAGAAAACTTCAGAAGTAAAGCTGTAAATCAATGGGTGACTTAATATTTACCAGGAACTTGGTGTATTCCCCAGAGGCTAGACCACAAATGTCTTTTCATCCCAAGCATAGCAATAAAAAACCATGAAGCCATGGACACTTGGTCTGAGCCTCCCTTTCTGCTCAAAAGCATACTTTATCTTAACAAAAAGGGCTAAGGACAACCTTGCTGAATGACATCAGTTCCCAATGGTTGTGCTACCTCAAACACATTTATAGACTATATCTGAGGATTTTTCTTTACATGTTGCTTCCTCCAACTAAACAAAAAGGATACTTTACATGGCAAAAGGGACTAGCATATTTGTTCAACAAAAAAAGTAAATCTTGTTGCAGTTGTTGGCAGATAGGTTGCAAGAGGTTCACATCTCCAAATCAATGTACCCTCATATCATATGGACTGTTATGTTTAATAATCAAAGCTAGGATAAGAGCATTACTCTGGGTTTGGAATTTTTAAAATATTTCATATAGTCACAATGTTTATTAACTGCATAGCATAAAGTTCCACTTTCCTGAACAACTGTGCCTTGAAACACTATTGTAAATTTTAATACAGCATTTCATGCTACTATATTCCACAGTCTTTTGCCTTACTTTTTCCCAGCTGTAACAACACTGTGCTTTTTGCAACCAGCAATGATGCCAACAGCAATGAATCTTCTGTATGTTTGTCAGCCTTGTACAGGCTTAACTTGATATTTGAAACCAGGAAAGGTTTCACCAATTTTTTTTTTAGTTAATACAGAAACCATAAATAATGACTATGAAGCTGAGCTTCTGCAACATCTTACAATTGATTCTCTTTTACACTTGCAAAATAAGAAGATAATGTCACCAGCATTTACAGAGTTGGCAGCAAAATACTTGGCACTTCATCCCACTTGGGTTTCATTTGACAGAATTTGCTAAAATGGCTTTGTTTAGGGCAAAAGCTGGTAGAGTGATTTAATTTAACTAAAACAAATTCACACTCTTTTCCTTTACCTTTAATATGGTTAAAGATAATTATATTCCTCCTTTTCTTTTGCTCCAGGATGTCAGGAAGCCCCACAAGCTAACATTTTTACCTTTTAATATTTGTACCTAAATAACAAAGTAATATGTACCTAAAGTTTGTACCTAAATAACAAAATATATGTTGTGGTTAAATTTTCTGTCCTATTAAGCAAGTGGACAAAGTTGTCATTGAGAAAATGAAAACTCTTTCACTGCTGTGAAATTGCTAGACTATTTTATTTATTTTTTTTTTTCTTGGGTTAGAATAAGAAAAGAAAGTGTCAGCATGTTATTATTTCTTTGGAGGTAGTATTTCAATAATTGTCAATATAAGATTAAAAAAAATATGTCCATACATGTATGTGTATATTCAATCCATAAACCCTGATGGTTTTTGACCAAAAATGTTATTCACACAGAACTGGAGTCCCACAAAATACGGTGTGTGAATATGATTAAACCTCTATAAACCATGCAATAAAAAGTGAGGCTAGTGTTAACTTACATTTTTGAAATCTCTATATGCTATTGCCTCCCTGAAGATGGAAATTGTCACCTAGCTCTACAGTCTTGGCAATTTATAGTCCAGCTCTGCTGGAGTGGCAGACCCTTCCTTGGGTAGTTGATTCACGTTACCTCCATCTGTTACCTCTCAGCATCATTTGGATCTGTGGAACCCAGCTGAAAACTGCATTTTGAGATGCATACATTCAGATTTAGGTAGCCCTATGATAGAAGGATTCAAGAAGCAATAGTGCAGGACTGTCATAGTGGGGATATAGCCACATGGCCTTTTGCAGGCTGAATCTTCCTACACTCGTGCTGGCTGACTGGGTACCAGCTGTTTTCCAAAAGTCTACGGGTTGCTTGCACAGCTGCTGGAGCCAAGGAAACACACAGTTTTGAATGATGCTAGTGCAGGGACAAGATATTCTTAAGCGCCTCAAGGCTTCAGTGTGTACTTTCTGAAACAATATAAACAGCACCTCTGGAGTTTGCTAGTCAGGGCCAATTCAGCCTTGGGGCACTTAATTTCCTCTTATTTACCAACACAGCATTTTTGAACCATACCTGTTATCCACATTGACTCCTTTTTTATTCCCTACTTGTGTCTGCCAGCCATTCAATTCTCTGTCTATGAATTAGCCCACTTTTCCTCACTGAACACCTATGTGCAGCTCCCAGTTCCTTTTCCTAAGCTCCTTCCCCTAACCGTCCTCCTTGCTAATGAATAGATATCACCAATGTGGCACTTGCAACAGAAAGAAGAGGGGGAGAGGAAGGAAGATCAAAACAGCAATTAGACTAAGTGGAAATCCTCATTGATAGTGAAAGAATTTAGGGAAGCAAGGATAAGGAATCATAAAAAGAAAACAGTGGTCTGTGATGCAGGATTAGAACATGTCTGTGTAATCTTGCTCAGATACAGAGTTTCAGAGTGATATCAAAATTTTTTATCCTCTTGGCACACCATAATCATTCACTATGTTACAAGAGTTTTCAGATGTTCAAATAAATAATACAGTGGTAGAACCCAACTAGGAGATTACTGTGGGTAATTAAGAAGGATGATGATCTAACAGAAATACTCCCAGATCTGATTCTCTTCCCTCTGTCCTGCATCTGCTTGTACAGTTGAAACACCCTTTTCTCTGTTATCCACCAAACGTTGTCTTCTTAGCATTGGTTCCTCCACAAAGCTTTTGGTGAATGAAGAAACTCAAACCTTCAAGGACTTATCATATTCATCATGTGTCTTGACCTCAGCCCAGGTACTTCAGCCTCGGCACTGCAGGCTGTACATTGCTGCAGCTGACGAACGGGCAGAAGGCACTTTCCAACAGGTCTTTCTAGCACTAGACTAAAAGAAATCAGGGAGACCAACTGAGAAAGTTATGGTCTTTTATCACCATGAAAATATTTGACAGCTGTAATCCAAAATCAGTGAGCCTGAAATTTTTTTAAAACGTGTGAACAAGAAATTTCTTTTAAAATTCTTGCCCTGACCTTTGCTTTTCATTACTTTGCATTACCGAATTTGTTTGCTGTTCCCAGCTTCCAAAACACACATTTCAATTTACATTCATATTTTTATGTTTGGGTTATTTCCTTATCTCCCTAGTTGTTCTACTTACCTTATTTTTGTGCAGTGCGGTTGCACATAGATTTATATAATTCATTTTTATTTGCTTGCCTTTTCTGTCCTATTTTTCGTATTCTTAATTTTGTTGCTTCACTGCACTTTTCATCTTAGAGTCTTCTAATTTCTTTCTACTACCATTTATTTTTAGTTTTATTATTTCTCTTCATTGTTATTACTTCTTAAATTTTTATTCCTCTTTATAGTGAGTCTTTATGCATGTGCTTCTTTTCTGCTTTCTTGCCTTTACTGTCTCGCCTTGTCATGCTTGCGACAGGAATTGTTTGTTCATAGCATACTTCTATCAAAACATTGTACAAGATTACCTGCAGCATTTTGTCTGATCAAAGTGTCAACAAATTAAAAAGAAGCACTCTAGACTGTATTAAGTGCTTAACTAAGATCCACAGATTTTATACATGAAGGTGGACTTTTTAAAGCCAATGTTCCTTTCCCTGGTTATGGTATCAAATGTGTGGGGAAGAAGGATGTGGAAACATTTGCCATATTTCATTTTATAAGTTACAGGACAGTGGTTTAACTTTGGTTCACTTTTATTTGTTCCAAGAAGCTGATACAGGAGACAGACGGAGTTTCCCACGACTAAGAGAACCAGATGAATGAAGAGAGTTTAACATGTTAGGGGAACCAGAAGCACTGATTCTGGAGTTTTGGTTCTGTTTTAAAATACTGCTAGAGAGTTGCAGAGGAATCCAAAGAGGACAGGTCAGGTAACCTCACTGTTTGGAAGAAAATTTTCCATTTGATGCTTGATGAAATGACATATGATTTGTGCTTGTGCTCAGCATGCAAGTTGCATTGCTATTCTTCTAGGATAGAAACTTATTCTTGTGTACAAGAACAGTTAATATGCACTCTGAGCAAAACAACCACAGTGCTTACAACAGTGTAGCTCTTTGACCAGCTCTAATTTTCACACATGAGCTTTTCAGTTGCTGAATCTGGTTGTTATATTATGGTGTTGGCTTTGGTACATGATGATGCTGTCAACTGAATTTATAAATGAGTTATAAAAGAGCTTCTGCTTCCTGGGAAATTTATCTTTTCAATATTGGATCATAACTTACCAGAAAGAAAGCAGGCAATTGTAAATTTTCTTGAAAGCATCATTTATCCTTTTCCTTGGTTTTTGATTAACCACAATATTTTGTCTCACATCTGATTTTTTTCTACAGTTGTATACTCTATAAATTGGTTTGAGTACAACATTGAGCCCATTATGAGGAGGAGACTGTATTAAGTTCCTTTCAACAGGAGTTTTTCTGTGATTCTTTGACTTTATGCATTTTTAAAATTCAAAAGCTATTTAATAATGGAAAACAAAAATATTACAGACCTGAAAAGTGTATTTCTAAAGTATAAAATTGTTTTTCTGAAGCTTCAATGAAATAAGCAAATTCATCTAACCAGTTTTGATTTCATTAAAATCATATGTTCCAATGAGAAGATATCATTAGGAGCAAACACATACTATTAACCAGAGTATTCTAGTTTTATCCTAGCATAAGTAATCTGAGAAGCTGGAACCATTACTTCTTACGGTTCAGGGATTGTTAATGTTGCTAAAGTTTGAGCTGTCTTCATATTCATAGCTCTTAGCAGTGTTGCCTGTCCCTAGCACATCTGCCAAGTAAAGGTATGTGTGTACAACAAATAATGCTCAAGTGTACATATTCATTTCAGGATTTATTCTGCCTTTACCAACTTCACTAAAAACAAAATCAGCCGCTTCCATTAGCACATCATAAACAATGTCAGCTACATCATATGTATGCATAGTTAGATCTAAGTGCAGCTCCCATGGAATTTACCTCACTAGAACAGGATCTAGCTAAGGGGCAGTGCTATAATGAACCATAGCACAAAACCCCAATGAACCAGATTTACAGAAATTTATTGTTTTGTGCATCAAAAACCAGAACCAATATAATCAGCAATGAAGAAATTTGAAAAAAATAAAAGCTTATTCTAATCCAAAGATCAGTCAAGTGTTTCAATAAATAATTTTGTAGATATCTCACTCTAATTTTCTTGTGAAATTGCCACATTCCTTCAAAATGGAAATTCATTATTCCTAAAGACTATTTTCTTAATATCAAGACTAATTTAGTTCCTGTTTGGGTGAAAGTTCATCTTGAGTGTTGATCTTATTCAAAATGCCTAACACATATTATGATAAATTAAAATGATTGTGCATGAAAAATCTCTGCTGCAAGAAAAAAGTAATGAAAAAAAAAAGAGAGATGCAGCTCAGCATTTGCAGAATCTCTAGGCTTATAATTTATCTGAGTGGCATAGAGGGTGACCTGAAGATTAGCAAATTCATAATAGATTCAAAAGAAAGCTCTGAACATAATTCAGAGTATGGTCCTCTTGTTGATGAAGAGACTTCAGGTCAAAATGATCTATGATGAATACTTGTTCCACTGACAACTCTGAAATGGAAAACCAAGAAAGAAACTGTGTCATCTCTGAAGTGACTCAACTAAAGTGTCCCACATAATAATAAAAAAAAAAAAAAAAAAAAAAAAAAAAAAAAAAAAAAAAAAAAGACAAACTAATATTGAAGATTAAGTGATAAACCCACATTGCCTTTCAATTTCTAGTACATATAAGCTTTGCAATCGGTTTAATGGAAGGATATTCTGGAGGACATGGAATTATGCCAGAATAGGGTCTCTGATATTATGTGAAATTTTCCTGCACTATTTTTATCTTAATTTTATTTTACACCTAAATAACCAGTGTTCTACTGCAGTGTCATGCTAATGTATAAGGTGACAAGCATGTCAAACCAGACTGCTACAACATAAGTGAATTCTTGAGGCTCCACAGAGGACAAACTGGATCATCAGAGTGCTGTTAGTAAAGGCAGAAGTAAAGAAAAATCTTTTATTTCTTTACTTGGGGTTCAGATGGTAGAAGAACTTCAAAGTTAAACTTGTAATTCTTCAAAGAATCAGGTAAGTACCTCTCTAGGAACTGAAATTTCCCAATCATATTAGAAGGCAGCATCCTTCTGTCACCTAAATTTCAAGGCATATCGACTTTGTTAGATGCCTCCTAATTAAAAGTTCTTCTAGGCTTCTGTGTCTTCAGCATATGCCCATTGTATGTACATTGTTGCCTAGCACACACTCCACACCTGCTGAAGACCCCACTTTGGCAGAGCTATCCAATGCACTTCCAATGTAAGGAAGGGAACTATGTGAGGCAGAAGAAGTAGTTTTCTGTGGCAGAACAGGAAGGAAACATTGCATTAAATACTACTGACTCTTTGCCTTGAGGGAAGCCTAACTCACATATCAAAGACACTGGCATGAGCCTGATAGGATGCACAATTGCCATGGACAATGAACACAACCTTTCCTGCACTGCACTGCAAGAAACTTGAGTGACATTATTAAGAGAAAAGAATATCCAACAAGGAGTATTAGGGGTAATGTTTTTTTTATAATCCTGGGCAGTAACCCTGAATATCTCATCCTCTTTTTAGACAATGGGTTAAAAACTCTAAGGAAGTTTTCACAGCAGGAGCTGGGACCAGAAATCTACTTTTCACATTGTACACCTTATTTTAGCATCCAAAACCATTTCCTTATACACTCCTCTCTGGTTTATGTTATCTGGTATTTATTCACACTGACTGGATGAGTTTACTGTAGCTCAAAATCTGGTCGTGCCTGAGCACCATGCAGGCTGATGCTCAAGGTAATGTCTAGGGAAAAGGAAGCTGAAGCCAAAGACTTCTCTAATCTCAGAGGAAAAGAACAAACAAAAATACCCACAAAAAAACGCTAACAAAAAAAAAATCTACCTTCTCTGTAGTTTCAGAACTGATCAAAACATCCTGAAGGCCTGAGCCTGGGGCCTAAATCACAGGAATGATCAATATTTCCTATATTTCTCTTAAAACTTTGATGAGTTAACTCTAGGCATTGATAAGCTGCATGTTGCAAAGGAAAGAGAAGGGCCATAGTCTGCCATGAAGTCTGTAGAAACCTCAGATTCCTCCACTAAAATTTAGGACTCTTTTATGGGAATGATAGACCTGACACATGAAACTTAAGAGATATCACAGCTGACTTTTAGCTAATTTGTTATGTAGTGGATATGTCTCTTGGGCAGGATTCTGCCCAAGCAATTAAAATCTGGTTTCTGCAACATTTAGGAGCTTTGAAATCCCACTAGGTAGATCTATCAGCACCAAAGATGCCTTTGTAACTTTGACAATGGGTTTGCAACAGAGGACAAAAACTTTGCTAATGCCCAGACCCAGTGAAATAGATTAAAAATCAAAATTGTTCATACTATGTCCCAGTTAAACTCACTAAGGAAGATTCACACGTGTTTATTTTTTCTATTTGGTTGAAAACACAAAGTATCTTTTTGTCCAGAAAAATGTATGAGACTCTCCATAGAAATAAACATAGTATTTGGAACACTGTCTTTTTGCTGTGCTTTTACACCACCCTGCAGCAAACACTGGCATGGAAAAGGAAGGATGCCTGGGACTTGCTTTACAGAAATTGGCTGTTCCACCTGCCCACCAGCAATTACCATAATTTAAAGAAGCCTTCAGGGGTTTAAGACTCTCCTATTTTTCCACCGAGCTCAACAGCTTCCTGAGACCTAAAGCACCACAAGAAGGACAAATGGCATAAAATCATTCCAGTAGCTTGCAGTATGTGCACAATGGGTTATTTTCTCAGGAACTGATAGCTTCTTCATGCCATAAGGTGGTATAAAGAGGAAGAGAGATGCATCCCCTAGGAGCTGTAAGCACTTACACATGCACCTAAAGAAATCTGTTTGTGAATGTTTGTGTCAATAAAGGAGATCTCTGAAAAATCTACAGAGTGTGAACTTCAAGGCAATGAATGCATGACCAGACGAACATTTAAATTATGGTCACCAAGAATATCTGATGTTTCTTTTATAATCTTTTTACATTGAAAATTTCTGCAACTGAAAATTTCACTAATTTATCCCAAATCAGTGAAAATACAGAGCTCCACTTTTCTTACCTTTCATTATCCATGCTAGTTCTGAAATCCTGTGTGTTTCACTGGCTGGACTATAACAGAGCTTTGAGTTTTGGGAGTTTTGTTTGAGGGGGCTTTATGGGGAGTAGGAGAGAAAGTTGTGAGTTAGGGATTTTGCTTTAATGACAAGTTTACCTTTTAGCCTTCTGCACTACTCTCTGCTGGTTTGCTGTTTCAGTAATTTATCTCCTTTGTCAACTTGCAGGTCCACCAGAGCAGCATTGATGTCATAAAATTTAAGGGCATTAGTTCACTTGCTCAGCTGGAGCATCGATTTTACAGAAAGAGTAAAGCTAGTATAGATACCTAAGAGCTGAATAATAAAATGTCCCTTCTTCTGTGTATTTAATTAGCAGCTTTCCTCATGATTACAAAGATCAGTACCAGGAAGAGAGGAGCTTTTAGGTCTCAGCAGGTTAACTCCACACCAGAAGATTAGACAGGAACCAAACTATGATGCTTAGTGTTCTCAATTCCAGGACAGAACTGGCATCCAGTACTCATCTATTCTGCTCTGCAGTGAGGTGAGACATTTGTGGAACTGAGAGCTCTGAGTAATTATAAAACAAACAAATAAAACCAAAACAAACAAAAAACATAGAATCATTTTGGATGCATTTCACAGATTGCTGTGTTAAAAAAAGGCAAGTATGAATATGTAATAAATGATAAATACTGTCCTCCTCCTTGTTATCACTGGCAACAATATTGCTTTGTCATATAACTGCTGCAAAGGCTAATCCTCCACACTTGGAAAATCTTCTTATTCTAACTGCCATGGCCCTGCTGAAGCCAGGGCTTATGTCCCTAAAAATAGGAGCAGGATTACTTAGGTTGCAGTTCACTGAAGTAGTTTAAAGGTTTTCAGATGTGAAGCAAGGAGAGAAAAAAATTGTTATTCTAAACAATCAGAACTCAAAATTACCATTTTAATGAACTTTAATTAAACACTTTATATAGTCCCTGTACACAGGCTTCCAGCATGAATGAATTCCTATCCCATTATGAAAAGGATTCACCAGTGAGCACTTATTTTAACTCCTTACCTCAAACTTTTCCTATCTGCCTTAGAACCTCCTGGCAACATTAGAGTGTTGAGTAGGACCTGTAAGAAGGATTTAGGCACTTGCACCCATAATTGCAATTCCAGGAATCCCTACTTACAAATGGCCTAACCCGGGGCCTTTTGGGAAAAATCAGGCAATAGTGATGTTAAGGGCAACCAAAGTCAAAGGCTCACCTTCCTTGTGAGTCAGGAAACTGAGTCTCAGCTGTAAGCTAGGGACAAATAATAAAGAACAAACTAGAGGCAGGAGTCCAAAAGTTCAATAGAAGGTATCTGAACATGAAAACAGAGCAAACAGTCCATGCTTTTTGGAAATGTTTAAGAAGTTAAAAGATGTTACTGAGTATACTCTACATTGAGAAGTGAAGGAGGAAGAGAATAAAATTTGTGTGGGACTAAACCATCACCAGGCTTTAGGCCAGGTCTCTGCCACTCATGCCTAAATCCTGTTTAGATTCAGAAATTGGGCCTTCCTCTACCTTAGCATTTTTCCTCAACTTAATAGTCACTATTTAACATTAGGTCTATTCTGGTAGGCTTGGCTGAGTGTTTCTAAAACAATATGACAGGAAATGATTCCTTCCAAGAAATAGTAGGAGACACTCTTTTTTGCACAAAACACAGGAGGTTTCCACCCAGGTAGAACAATATGTAGTGTTCAATTCAGTCTTTAAATCCAGGCAAGATGGATCTGAGAATAATGTCTCAACTGTGGGAGCACAGCCTGGTGCACAAGGCAAGTTATAAACTTTGACTCTGACCCTTCTCTCTCCCCTTTCTCTCCATCCAAGCTGTGTCACTCTACAAAGGGGATTGCTGAATCAAAAGAAGAGAAGATTATATGAAAAAGGAATGTTCTAGTCCAATGTTAAGACATCAGCTTAGGATGAAAACACCTTGAATTTTGGTGCCTCTGTTGCTGGGACAGTTCTTCTTTAGTATAAAACACAGAAACTGTTCTTTGACACAGAATATTGTAGCCCAGGACATCTCCTTTGTAAACTAAGAACCCCGAACCTGGGTACTCAAATCATGCTCTTCCTCTTTGTCTCCTTTATTACACCTGGCAAACTTTGATTCGTTTTCCCTCAGCTGTATGTTTTAGCTAAGGATGTTAAAGATGTCTGTTCCCACTCTCACCTCAGTGTTCAGGAAACTTGCCTAAAAGATGGGAAGTATGATTTTAAATCAAAGAAGATGAAATAAAAAATTCTCATTCCTCAGAGAGTGTACTGAAAGTCAAACTTTCATTTAGAAGTTTAATTCTCAGAAATTTTGGCTTTGGAACAAAGCCAAATTTGGATGATGTACCCAACATTTAGCCACTTGGGACAGAGTCAGAAAACCCATGCATGCGATCTCATGCTCCCTCCACTGTTTAGTGCAGTTAGGACATGAACACATGAAAGAGAAATGCTTTCCTCCTCAAATGTCCCAGCAGCCCTGAGAGGATGTCCTGGCATGGCCAGTGCTCTCTGCTCAGCTGGCCAAGACTACTCACCTCTATTTTCTTTCTTCCTTTTATTTTTTCTCAGATATTTTCTTTTATTACCCTCTCAGATATTTCTTACTTACATAATGGCAAACAGTTATTGCACAGCAAAGAAGCTCCCCTGCTCAGAGCACTGGTCTTCACTAGAAGGTAAGTCTCAGCTTTCTCTCAGGGAAGGTTACAGGCCCTGGGCATCAAGGAGACAGAACAGACCTTGCTTCTCTGCCCCGTGTGGGAACCAATGACTTCTCAGTTTCATTTGTCAGCTTGGTGCTTCTCTGCTGCATAGCCCAAGGTGTCCCTCAGTTGCAATGAAAGATTTCATGCCAAGGCTTACAACCCCCTGCAAGCACTGCATATGAACGTGAGGTACCAAATCCCCTGCTTCCATCTCTCAGGAGACGGCTGTCTACCAGCTAGGCACTCTAGCTATTAAATTACAGGTTTTTTGCTTCTACTCTGTCACATTCCCTCTCCTTAATCTTCAGCATAGGTAACAGTAGCTGAAAAATATTCCAATGGGCAATAAAATTACTGGGGGTTTTTTTTCTGTGTTTTGCTGTTTGTTCAGTGTTTCTGCTCAGATACAACTATGAGTAGAACTACTGAGTCTCCTTTCTGTTTACCTTGGTTAAACACCAGTGTAGACTTTATCCAAAAGAAACCTTTGGTGGCAAGCAGTAGTAGATGGGGAAACAGCTGCTGAGTGAATAGTTCAAGTAGGCTCATTCAGGGGATTGTCTTCCCACTGGCCCAGAAGAGTGAAGGCAATGTGCTCTAACCTTAAAATTCATTTTTATTGTTCTTCACAAATTTTGTCCATCATGTCAACCTGCTGAAAGACCCAAAAAAACCCAGAGCTCCTCCAGCTAAACCTGAGTTCCTCTGGCTGGACAGACTCTACAGCCAATGTTTCCACCTTCCTCTCTACTGCACTCCATCTTTCTGCCATGTTTGCGTAATCTGATTCCCACCATAACTGACAGGGCAGTAGGGAAGCCACTGAAGAGACTGCCTGGAAAATGTAACCCATGGATTGGCAGCAAGGCAGGAATGCTCAACTGGGAACCTGGTAGACATAAGGTTATAAATAGACCTGTGCTTCAGTCCAGATCGGGTCTGCTTCAGGAACCCTATCCTTGAACAGTAAACAAATACATAACTGGTTTCCACAGCTATCTGTGCCAGGTAACTGTCAGGAGCATGTCCTGTAGAACAAACTCAAATATATTTCACCAGAGATTTAGCTAACCTGTCTATGGAAGTGCTATAATGCATTAGTATAAATAAAAACTTCTAAGTACTATAGCAAATAATCTCTCTCCTATAATTTTAATCAATTCCAGCAACATTTTTCTTTAAGGTAAAAATTTCTAAAAATTATATTCTTTGTGTTAATTTCCTTAGATAAATAATGCTAAAGAACTGAGGACACTCTCTAATAAATCAGTGTCATAATAATAAAATAATGATGAGCCAAATTTCTTTAAAAATCCCTTTGGATTTTTAAATATTTGGAGTTTATTTCATTTATTTCCAAATAAAATATTTTTTAAGTTAGGCAATGGATAGTAAACCATTTCTATTACAATTTAGGGAGATATGCCCTCAACATAGCTGAAAGTTCCACCAGATGAAAAAAAAAATAGATTTTTTTTTAATTTCTTTTTTATCCACAAGCTTAGCGCATATTGTGGATTCTGTGTTTTGATATCTCTAACACTGAATGGAAGTGAAAAATGTTTAATATCTATACATTTAACTCAAAGCCCATCCTATTCCAGCTGCTTCATATGGCTCTCTCCCTGTCTTTACCAGACTATTTTGGTTTAACTACATGCAGTATTTGTTATACATTGTGTGACTACAGGAAATATCTCAGGTTTTGTTTCTTTTCCCTGTTCTCCTTGTGATGTTTCTTTTATTTTGGTCACTTAATACTGTTCCCAGTTTTGTCAGTCAAGCTAAGTCTTCCGGGACCTGTTGATGTCATGGTGATCTGTGACTTGTAGAACAAAAAATTATGGATTCACATGGGATGGTCAACCGCTCACAATTTTATCTGACAGAATTTTTCACTTCAATAATTATGTTCTAAAATGTAGTAGCAGATTTCCATTTTCATCCAACAAATCTGTCAAGCAGGGAATGCAGCTTCTTCAATATTTTGAAGTGTCTAGAGATTGTACTTAAGAAATTTGATACAGAAATCTCCCTTCTATATCTACTAGGGCATTGTTAGAAGTGGGGTTTTTTTTCTCTAGTAGCCTTCTACTTCCATTACTCAGGTTTTCCTCATTGACAAACTACATTGCTGATACCATTATGACACACGTACTAGAAAGGCACACATAGCACAAGCAGTAGCTCCATTTCAGAAGCGTACAACAGGCTATGCAAATATCTGTACAAACACACATACAATCTCTCCTCGTGGTTCCTAAATGGCTTATCAGCAGAGGTCATGGGCCAGCCTTTGGATCCCTACAAGTGATCTCTTGCAACTTTTAGATCGGATTGTAAAATTATTGTCTGCTTAAAAGTGAAATTATTATATGCCTAGAGAAGGACATTTGGCAGTGATGGACTCAGTACTGATATATACCATAGGTTACCTGGGTGATTTTCAAGAGATGTATATACTCTTGCTCTGCACTTTTTCCACAATTTTAAAATCAAAACAAACAACAAACTCAAACAGAGAAAACAAAAAACCTTACCATATCCCACATAAACTAGAAACGTCATTCCTATCTTTTGTGACAGGGATTTGAACTCTGTGGGAAATGCATAGCTTCTGAGCATACTGGGTGTGCATTGGCCTACAAAAGGCCAAAACTCTTTTAGAGTCTCCAGATGCTCTTGTAGCACAGACGGTAATTTCTGCTGCCTATAAAGGGTTTTGAACTTCTAAACTGTTACAGAATTCTCAGCTTTCACAGGCTGAGGGAGAAGGAGTGAAAAACAAATGTTCTAACAAATTTTCCAGATCTTTTCTGATAATTGTTATTTTTCAATTCTAAGGCTTTAGAACTGTGGTAAACACCATGTGCCTTTTTTGTCCTGCTGGCAAGAATGGCAAAAATTGTGTTTCTGCACACTTAAAATTTCTTTCATTCTGCCCCAAATGAGCAGATAATATTTTTTCTTTCACTATTTTTTAATATCTGTGAACCATCTCAAGATAAATGCTGGGCTAAAGAGTTATTTCTTAGATTCTCAGATGACAGAATATCTTACACTCTCCTGCTGTTCATCATATTTTCCATACGGTTTTATTCAACATCCACCTATAAACCCACCCTTGCCTTTTTTCCTTGTCCACACACCCTGCAGTTCTGCTGAGAAGTGACCATCTGGTCAACAGGGTCAATCTACAGCCTGATTCAGAACCAAAAATAATATTATATGCTCTTTTTCAGGAAACATGATCTAATCATGGGACAGAAAGTGGTGCTAGGGGCTACCTAATTCATTGCTCTGTCCAAAAGTAAGATTAATTTGTTTTATGATGCTTGAAAATGTTTGTCTAGCAAGTTCTAAGAGATCTACAATGATGAAGATGCTAGAGCCTTGCTAGGAAATCTATCTTGCTCCTTGAAGGGATACTAATGGAATACATAAAGCAAAGCCTAACCTGATGATTTATAAGAGAATTATTAGATTGTCAGATGATCCTATACAATTTACAGTCCTCTCTGAAACATGAAAATGTGACTGTGTTCCACAAAAAGCAGGTGTAGCTCAACACAACAAAACTGAAGATGCAGAGGCCATGCTTTAACATTCAATAAACATCTAGGAGAAATACTAACCATATTAAGTTTTCCCAAAAGGATTATCTAGTTCTATTCCACTAGTTAAAATGCTAAAACACTTCTCAAAATGAGGAAATGTAGATTATCCTTTGGACTCAGCACAGCTGGACAAAGAAAAATTAGAGAAAATAATCCTTTTCTATCATGTCACTGTTCCAGAACATATAATTATCTATTTAACCTGAAGATCACTTACAGAAAGAAAACTATGTTTTTACATTAAATATATATATATATATATATATATATATATATATAAATATCTTAGCTGGGTCTAGTACAGTTTTCATGCTGTTCATGGAGGACAGATCAAGTTATAAAAATGAAACAGTAGTGAAAAACAGTGTTTATCACTCTATAAATTTTGAATAAATCTCAGTAAACCAACAGTATTGTAAAAGGAATATTCATCTTACATGTACAGAACATAACAAATACTGTCATTTTCTTTTGCATGAAACAGCTTTAAACCTGAAAGAAAAAGAAATCAAACAAAGCAAGAAATCACAGAATTGTCATATGGTTATCCTTACTATTCCAGCAGAGGTTTAGCAACAATGAAGCATCTGCTGGTCAGTTCCGTGAATGTCTTTTCAGAATGGAAGGACAGATTAAGAAAATTCTCATAATCTTACACATTAAAACAGACCAGGAAACATAATTTTTTTTTTCTCTGAGAGTGAATCAACTCTTCATCTACTCCTACACTCAGTATAGCTATATGTTAATGGCATGTGTTTAATATGAGCAACTCAACATGTCTTCACAGTCACAGTACTATGCAATAGAAGCTTACCATGCTTGGAGAGCAACACAATTTGTCATTTCAAGTATTTCAGTTTGCTTGATGATATCTGGGCTAACAAATATATCTCATTAAGACCACACAAATAATTGTGAATTACTTAAAAATATAACAATTCAGGAAAAATTGCTTATGCAGCAAATCTTTTTCCACTCACATAAAATTTAACATGTACAGTTCCTTTGTTTCTTCTCCTTTTCTTTTTTTCAGAAGATTACAGATTTTTTCCTTCTCTAATGACAGGCATTTCATCTGAAATGTAATAAGACCTCTTCAAATATAAAGTGATAAAACTGAAGATTTGCCCACCTAGACAAATTTTTATAGTAACAGCTATTTGCCTTCTCACATATTTAGGTGAAATTGACTTAACGAAGCACTCTGAAGAGTATACATTTGTCCTAAAAATATTGATTTCAGTGTCCTGAAGATATTCATTCATCTAGAAGAATGTTTTTGAATTTGAATGTTTCAAATACTTTTGCGTGCAGAAGTTCAGTAGAAAGCAATAAAGACAACACACTTCTTTAACTTGGAAATATGCAAAGACTGATACAGTGTGGAGTAGATGGGAAAGAAAAGCACAATACTCTTTTGTGATAGAAATGTAAATTAATGAAGACTTTTGACAGCAGTACATGCTAATGGTAGGGCAGTTAGAAATAGCAGCTCCTTGTAATAATATTATCTTGTATGTAGTATCCCAAGTACAAGGAAGAATAAACTCACTGAAGAAAAAACTAGTCATTTATTTCTCATGTATTTAATAGTTTAGATCCTTTCTTCTTGCATTCTGTTATGGCTGAGTGGTTGTCATTTAGTTTTCATCAGCTCTTTAAACTTCCCAACCAAATACCTTGCTATTAAAATTCTAAAACTCAGCTCATAAATCTTGAACATTTTCAAGCTATTCTGGTGGTATGATAAAAATTTAAATATTTTGGACATTGCAGAAAGAAAAATATTTGAAATCTGGTGCTTTTGGAAAATACTTAGTAAATGGAGTCTTTTTTTTTTTCTAGATGCTTGGTTACTTTGACAGGTATATATTTTTAGAAAACATTTCTTAGGCCAAAACTTCTGCTTATTCCTCTCCTTTCTCCTGAGAACTGTTAGAATTCATTTTCTTTTTAATTGACTAAACTCCCGAACTTTAACAAAGGCTGGGGGAAATCAGAACTTTTAAATTAACTTAGAAAGATCTTGTCCACAGCTTCTCTGTTAACGCAGTGCATCTCCAGATCACATTTAACTCTTTCTAAACTTATCTAGTGCCTATAGTGTCTTATGGGGTGACTAAACTAGTACAGATATCCTCATCTTTGTAAACTATTCTCTTTCTTATCGCCAGGAATATGACTCCAGGGCCCATCACTGCTTGAATAGCTGATAAATACATAGTTCTGTGACACATCGCAGCAGTGACAGGAAGATCGTCCTTCAGGGGTTGAACTGTGCAGCTACTTAGGTAGAGTTCAGAAGACCTTGTTGAAAACAGTTCCAGTTCTTAGCTATGCCATTCGTGCCCAGTTGGTGTGAGGATGTTTCTTCCTCTCACTAACCTTTTTATCCTTTGCTTTCAAATTCAAATCAAGAGGTCTTGCGCTGTCTCCATGCTCCAAGGCTCAAACCGAATCTGAGCATTCAGAGTCATAACACTGGAGAGCTTTGAATGGGCTGGAGATACCTCCAAACAAAGCATAATACCATTGTAAGGGTCTAAATCTCTAGGAGCTAAAAAGCAAGAAATTAAAGAAAACTAGTAGAAATATTTCCCTTGCAAAAAGCTGCAGACTCAGTTTTCTGCAGTAATATGCAATTCTGTCAGAGTTTTGACCAAAATAAGGCAGCCTAGGAGAAGATCTGACCCATTCACCCACCTTTGCTTCTCCCTGCCTGCCCCACTGAGTGGCCCAACTGTAACCCATAGACTTCTATGGATGCCCTGGCATATTTTCCCCAAATTGCTCATCTGATATCTTCCTGCAAGAGTGAGACTTTGAAAGTTTCCTGCTCCTCACTCCCACTCAAAAATGTCTCTGAGAGTTGGCTAAGCTCACAGTTCCTCTGGCTAGTTTCTCCTTTCTCAGCCAGTTGTGCCCATACCCCACTCCAGTACAGGTTGGAGAAACACCCAGACCTGGCAAATGATTTATCTGTGCTGAATAGATTAAAAGTCTGTATTTAGGAGAGCCTGAATTCAACTTTTGGAGTCTTAGTTCCCTTGAAAATATTACCTGAAACAAAACATATTTCCTAATTCAAAATGAGTGAAGTTAAATTATATTCTTTTTCCTGACCAGTTACAGGGAGGACTGGTTTGGTGATTCATACCGGGAAAATAACTCTTTAAAGTACATTTTGTACGGAAAAGAATTAGGATAACCTTTAATTTATAGCATGAATCACCAAAAGACATATTTCACAGCTGGTGCATCATACTTCCACTGTGTGGTCTCCTGGATGGGAGGTGTGCCTTTTGCCTGCCTCTGTCCACTATCTGTGATGACACATTGTGATTGCTCTGCGTGCACTGGGATTGACGCCCTCCTCTCATCTGAGAGCCACCAAGCTCTGCCAAGGGCAGAAAAAGGCTGTCAAACTTGCTCCAGGCCACTAGAGAGGAGAAGATGCCCTGGTCATCTGCCACCTTGGGGGTGTTTCCATCTGTGAAGTGAAATGTCTGCTCAGGCAAGGACAGGCAGGAGCCACACCTGGCTGCTGACAGCCTTCACCAGGGAGAAGGAAATCCTAGCTCAGGCCTCCTGTTGGCAGCTTCATCTGCCTTCCTAACTCTGCTGGGCTTTACACATATCCAAAGATAGGTGACAGCTGAAAAATAAAAGGATGTGAAGATCCCGGATTCACAAGCTGGCACCTAAAAATTGGAGTTCATGGTGGTTTTACTCCCTTGTGGATTTAACCCTGAGGGATCACTGATCAGCACACCTGTTACAACAGCTGCTCTTGGCTGTATTCTGTTCAGAAGTCCTTGAAAGCCTCTGGAGTGTTTTGAAGCAAACGATGACATGGGCTCCTTTGGGGAAGTCCCCTCCAGCTGGCAGGTTATGTCATCACCAGGCATGCCTGTGTGCAGTGTGACTGCACCAGCCCTGGACCCCTGCAGGGGGCTACTCATTTTATCAGACAGTCTGGGAAAGGAGGATAATTCTCCCTATATCTGGTCAGCACACTTGTCAATCTACAAAAGTGTATAAACGATTTTTTTCCCCCAGTTATATCTTTCCCTGGGATTTTTCTCTAACATACAGAAAGTATCCCTGCTGTGCTCTGCTATTCTTTCCATGTAGGATTACTACATATCTAACTACCAGCAACTCTCTTTATTCTTGCCTAGATTTATCTGTACCAGGACCACTGATTTTTTTAAAAGATTACATCACTGAAGAGCTCATGTTTGTTGATTTTAAAATCTTGTAAATGGAGATAAAATATGATAGATAGATGGATAGATAGATAGATAGATAGATAGATATAGATAAAAACCTAAATTAAAAAATATTGTAGCTTCACTAGGTAATCTGTTGCAATGCATCCTAACCTCCCCTATAGCCCAAAGCAAGAGTTGATTTAGAAGGGCATAAAACACTTGCCCAGTTCTACTTGTTTGATGCATTCACTCTTGTACTCACTACATTCACTCTTGTACTCACTAGTCCTGTAGTTTAAGCCTACTTGCCTGGCAGCTGCACCATGTTATTCAAAGTGTTACATGACACCTGTGGGGAAAAAAAACAGGTTAGAATCATGAGTTCTCCATGCTTTCAGGCTTCAAAGATTTCATTCATTACAGGATGAAAAGAGGTGAGGATTCTACACTGATGTATTTATTGATTCACCTATTATTTACCTGTTGCTACAGTTTTGAGGCAGTTTTTAATACATTTTGGGTTTTTTTATTTGCTTTTAAAGAGACAAAACAACCAAACTTTAACATTTCCAAAGTCCTACAATCCCCACGCAGCCCAGTGGCAGGATGGCCACTGTGTCTTCTGACATAAAGTAAGACAAATACTGCATTATCAAAATCATAGCAAATCAACTGGCTGTTTATGTGTTCCTGTTCCCTCTTCCCAGTAGCTAGACTAGCATCCTGCAGAGATAACTGCTCTCTACACACCGTTGGAAAGTCATTCTTCAGTTATAGTAAGTTAGAAAAGGCCAAAAATGTAAATTAAATTGCCCTTTTATTGCCAGCATTCCAAACTAAGTGAAGTTTAACAGCCCTGAGACATATCCGCTGTTATCTGCAATTTCAGCTGTAAGACTAGCAATTCTAAAACAGAGAAGTAATTTACTTCAATCTTCCATGAGTCCTGTATTCTCTCCCAGAAGAAGTATTTTAGCTAAACTATTAGGATTCTAGATAAAACCCTGAGGTTGTTTTCCCCATGGACAGTGTATCATGCTCCTTGCAAAACATCTGCATACTTTCTTCAAAATATTTTGGTGACGTTTGTTTGCAAGAGTAGAGCTGTCATAGGAGGAGAGAATATACTCGAGGTCATGCAGGAGTCCAAAAGAGCTGAAAAGGCATAAACATAGTGCATGAATAAGTAACTAGGATATGATCAACATCTAAGTTTGACACAATTTAGGGGCTGCTAATTCAGGTGGTATTTATAGGGATTCTACCTGCAAGAATATACACAGAAAAAAATTGAATTACTAAATTTGCTCTTCATAGAAATTCATCATATGTGTCATACTGTGGTATAATTTTGTTCTGTTCAGTTTCTCAGTGAGATATCAAAGGCTTATTCGTGAACCAGATAGGAAACTTAAGTGGCCAAGGTCTAAGCCGATAATTCTATCATGGATTCAAGTAACCTTAAGGTAACATTCAGCTGTGTCTACTTGACAGCAGTTCCCTTGAATACACTGCAGCAGCAAGAATTAACCGTAATGGTTGCCTGCCATGCCAGAGGGCTGAGAAGGCTGAGCTAAACGGCAGATCCAGACATGCAGTTGATTTCAAGTAACCCAAATGGCACTTAGCATTCTGTGAATAGATATTCCCACAAAAAAATTCACTGATACCAATTCATGCACCCTTATAAAGGTGTCTAGTACTGTCACCGAAACTGCGGCAAAAGCAGAAACTCTCCAACACTATCAATTTTTTAGTGTTAGAGAACCAAGGCATTACTTTATTTTGGCCAGGATGCTATTCTGGCCAGGATGTGCAATAGAAATCATTTCATCCATGCATGCTCGGGCTGTGCAGTGAAAATCACGAATAACTCTTTATCAGACTTCTCACCTGTTTATACGGACAAAACCCAAAGAAATTCCTGTTGTCTGATTTGAATTACACAATTCTTAGTATTTGATATCCTATTGTTATTGAGCCCTTCGCCTTCGATGCTAATTTGGTCCTCATTCTTTGGTTCTCTTATCAGTCTTTTCCCAGACCAGGTGTCTCCGACCGCTCCAGGGGGTGGTGTTCCGGGGCAATGTTCCTTAATGGTCGTTATCTCCTGTGTGTCTCCTGGCTACTCCTAATCCGTATTAAACTCATCAGACCTCTCCCGGTGAGTAGTTTAAGGAAGAGAAACTTCAATTCCCTTCCGCCTGGGCGAAGGCGAACAAAACCCCGACTAAAGTCACAAAGAAAATTTTAAAAGTTTTATCGTTTCCAACAGTACCGTGAGTAACACAACAGGCTATCCTGCCTGTCTCTAGGAATGCACAACTCTGCCGGCTCCGTCTGTCAGCCTACTGCACCATTTACTATGGCAAATAGTAATAAGTGATGAAGGGTGGGCAGCAGAACTTAGCCTAAAAGGTCATAATGCTGCTATAGGACCCCAGGTGTCCCTTTGACAGAGACACCAAATTAAGAAATTACACTATTAAGGCTGCCTGAACAACTTTAATTCAGCTTTTCTTATATGTATATCCACATGTATATGGAGATCTACTCTTAAATTATGTTCCTTATTTCTAGTCCCATTCCTCCTCCATGCTCCCAATTCATTTCTAGCTGCTGAGTCCTGCTGTTTCCTCTCTCCTCACACTCTTCCTTCTTCCTTATGCCCAGCATCTCACTGAGCTATGGTAGGCATCTGCAGTACCTGCATTTACACAGAGAACATAATTTTCTGGCAGTTTTGTGGATTTCTAGCATGTTGCTGCAGATGGCATGGGGAGGAATAGGGGCTGGTTCGTTAAAGTCTCCGTAGTCTCTACTGAGCAGACAAAATTTATTCCAAAACCTTCCAGCTTGGCAAGACAGCTGAAAGTAGATTCTTGATACAAAGGTTTCCTGCTGCCCCTTAGCTAGTCCTTGCCTCACATACAGGAAGCGTAATGCTGCTGAGAGTCTTTCTGGCATGCGCTGAAGAACCTCCTTTCCCACAGACATACCCCTTTTTGGAAGCATCTGAATAGTAATAAAAATAAAACAGCTCATGGCACTTTCAAACATAAATATGACAAGCCATGACTATTCTTTAAGTGAGTACCAAAAATTGAACTGTTCTGCAAGTATCACACAAAATTCAATTGCAGTTTTGCTACCAGACAAGTCTCAGAGAATGCAAGTAAATATATTTTACATTGAGAACCACAAAACTAAATTGTCTAATATATTAATATGTCCCATTTGAATAAATTCCATATTATGCAAACCGAATATTAAAATTCCTTTCTGTTGAGGTCTGGAATAGGTACACAGTAGTGTATGTGGAAGCAAGCATCCAAGTACTGAATTATTGGCATTATAGCAATGTATGCATTGCTAGAGAGGTTGATCATGAAGGAAATGGTAATCTAACTGCCTGACATCTTGCATTCAATTCTCTGAGAGCAGAAGAGACAGCAATATAAAAATTAATACAAGATAGAAATAAAGGTTCTGGACCTATAATATATATATCAAATATATATCATATATCAATATATATATCAATATATATATTCTATATATATATATCTATATCTATCTATCTATCTATCTATCTATCTATCTATCTATCTATCTATCTATCTATCTATCTATCTATATATCTATATAATATATATATATATATATATCAAGGACCTGTTTTGGAACTGGGCTAGCACAGTAAGAGCACACCTACATGTACTCAAAAGTAAAGTTTGGTCCTTTGTATGTAACATGAATGATATCTTTTTCTTGCCAGGTAGTGAACTACTTTAAATAATGAAGAGTGTTTTATGCAACATTTGCTGGGAAAAAGTCAGTATCTTTATTCTTTCCCCAAACCCTCAGTCCCATCTCCCTGCCTCAGGAACACAAGCATGTTGTGTCTTGTGTCTCAAGTCAATAATCCAGGCATATTTTTCTGCTAGTAGTTATCTTTATCTGAGAAAAAGGTTGCCCCTTTGCCACTGGATCATCTGTCACATATGGCCTTTTCTGTCCAATTAAACACCTACATGTCCCACACATATGTTCATTTATTCAGGTCTTAGTTCCTGCTACCAGCTTCTTTCTCACTACTCTTTTCCCACAAATATAGTTTGAATCTACTGTTTTAACCATGTCAGTTCTCTTTTCTGCATCACCTCCTTTTGCTCAGTCCCAGCAACCATCATTTATCAGTATTCACTGCTAATGCCCAGGTTATCCTATCTTACCTATAGCTGTTCACTCATTATGGAGACATCAACTTTTATCTTCAGCCAGCCCAACTTCCAGCTTCTTAGATGACAGCAATAGTGCAAATAGTTAAATCCCATATAACTGCAGGGAAATTTTTTTCCAAAGGAAAAACAAAAGACATAAGAAATACAAAGAAAAGTAGAAAAACTCTTACGATTCCTTTGGTTTCTTATGCTCTTGCAACAGAATCCCTATCCTCAACTATAGATTTTTGATTAATGTAGTTGGTTTTTAACTACCTCTTAATTGTTTAACAACCTGTTTAACTACCTGGACTTTCCAGTGTCGGTAAGAACTTTGATGAGGGCATCACTGCAAGATCCTCTTGACGGCTTTCCAGCCATTGTACTATAGACTGGAGCAACATATGGGATCCCTTGTTACAGTCTGAGCAAAATGTACACCTTAAAATACAATGATATTCACTGTCTTGCTACAATTAATAAATTCAGTGAACTAGCATTTGTGAGAATTACAAAACAAATGCTTCTTTCAACAGGTTTAAAATTGAATTTAGTTAAAGATCTCTGCCAATCTCTAAAATGCACTGTCTTGTTTCACATAGCTCCAACACCTGATTTTAAGGAATCATTCCAAGCTCTTTCTAAACCTGACTATCTTTCTCTTTGGAGACTTTTATGAATCATGCTCCTCGTTGTCACTGTTATGGTCTTCTCTGGGTGTGCTTACCAAAATGCTGAGTTAGGTTCTCAGCAACAGTAAATGTACATTGCTCTACTAAATTTCAAGGTGCCAGGCTACTCTAGGCAAGGTGAGTTTGAGGGGCCCAGGTTTCAATTTTAACCCATCATAGGAAAAACATATATCAATGTTTCTCTCTTTGGTACTTCTAGGCCACAGTAACAATAACTTCTGATTTTCAACCTCATTTGATTTCCACAATATATTCTTAGCACATAAATAATAATCATCTGTGCAAACAGGAAGATACCTGTTTACACTGAGTACAGTGTATCACTGAAATACTTCCTAGGCCTGGGTTTTTCCCTCTGAACCAGATGCAATTCCTTTTCAGTGATTTAATTGCTTCCTTTCCATTTAATTACTTTGAAGATTAACTGCAGGCAAGTGTATTCCAATAATAGGCTCATCTACAAAGAACAGGAAGCTTTCCCTGTGGTGGAGGGAATTCACCACTTCCGACTGCAGCTCAGCTATTTAGCTATCAGGTTTCCCTTTGCCCCTGGGCTTTATGTGTCACCTTGTCTGTTTGAGCATGAGGAAATGTAGTGGGATGAACTGCTTATTCTTGAATTCACATACAGAGCTCCTGGCAGGAAATAGAAAAATCCTTATTCTCCTGGGAGCAACAGATGTAAATATCTCAGGCCCAAGTATTAAATTATTAATTACATATCATTAATATTAATGATATCTAGAAGACTTTCCACCAATAAATTTCTGGGGAGAAAAAAAATAGTTAAAACTGGACAGATTTTTATTTATGCATAATATTATCTGGGCAAATATCCTTTCTTGGACCTAACATGCATATTGCAATGTGATTGATTCAATCTACCTTTCATTGGAACTACTTCATTTCAAAGCTGGCACAGAGACTGTTGCTTTCTGTATGTAAAAATGACACGTCATGGAAATTTGTTTTCCTCTTCTTAGGTGAAGACTGAGTATTATTTTGAGACAATTTGTAGTTTGGGATTAAGGGATTTACAAGATTTTTTTTTTTTACTTCACATTACACTTAAGTCCATCAGAAAATTTTATGCTGAAATAGAGTGCTGTGATTGTGAGCTCCCTACTCCTGACTGACCCCTTGCAAGAACAGAATACAACACAGCACCACAACCTCTTGTACGTCCATTAATTAGAACTTCATGGAATCCAGGTGGGAAAAAGGAACAGGGAACACTCACAAATAGAATGGCAGAAATTTGCATGTAAAAGAAGCGCTCTAACCCCCTCCCTATTCTCTAGCACAACGCTCCCTAGTATATGTGACAAGAGAGGTAAACTGAAAGTGTTCTGTTACTAATGCTAAAGCAAGTTATACTAGCTTGGGTTAGGTAATTTCTTTTTCTGACAATGCTTGGGATATATATTTTAGTCAAGAGTGTTTTTCACCCAAAACTAGTTGTACACAAAATGTTTTTCTGCCTCTCAAATTCTAAGAACATTTCTGTTTATAAATGAAAAGTTTATGACTCACTGAGGGAACAATGAATAAAACGCATTTTTGTTTTCTTTGTTTGTTTTTTTTTTTTAATTGAAACTCAACCAAAGTAATTTTGTCTCCAATTTATTCTCATTGGTAGAAAACTACCCATCTTAAATTCAGTAAAACTGCTAATGAGTTTTCAGATGCTTCAATTTAATCAAATTTATTAGATGATTTTTGTTGTCTCCTTTAATCATAGATTTTGTTTCTGTATTTCCTTTTCCACTGCTTGTGGTAGGTGGAAGGAAACTTCTCTTTGTCCTACCCAGCAGACATGCTGTCTATTTATTAAAATGTACAGCACTACAGTCATGGAAAATACAGATATGTGTGGGAGATAGGAAATAGGAAGTGTTCTTTGTGTGTGCTACAGCTGGCAGATTGAACAGTTTTATGTAAGAAGGTGGGGAGGTGGGGGGGGGGAGTTGAGGGAGGGGGGGTAAGACAAACTTGGCCTCTTTTCCCCCACAAAAGATTTCTTTTGCAATTAATCCAAAGGAGTAGGATGCTTATCTGACAAGCTCACCCCAAAGTTTCTCAAGCTCTGACTTGGGAAAGGAAGGTTTATCCACAAATGTGGTTTTCAATAGCCAATGCACACAGCTCCTGAGACAGCTCCCAGGGCTAAATCTGAATTGTAGATCCTAATGAAAATGTAGCAGGCATTTACCCAAGTAGGGGGAGCACCTGACGACTATTCCACAAGCACATGGCTTTGGGCTAGCCAGAGCAGATATCATCTCTGGGAGACACTCCAGGCTAAACCAATGCCAGGTAGGAAATACAGGAAGAAACAAAGAGTGTTATGACAGGAAATAGAGGAAAATAGAGAACTGACATTAATTCATTTAGGAACAGAATTGAGGTGTTGAGTGTATTTTAACAAGGTAGTATAGACAGTTTGAGGGTAATTAAGTTCATTGTAGTGCTGGGAGGTTTGCAGTCTGATAGTAATCCTGGGAAGTTTTCAATGCATTCTGATATATACTTGATTTACACAATTCTCCTGTGAGTTTCGAAACAGTAAAATCCCAAAAGGCCTAACTGAGGAAGAGTTTAGAGAAGGACCCACTGAGGGAAATGCTGCAGCATGAATTTGCCCTGTGTTAAACACAAGAGTCCTAAATGAGGAAAACTTTCTGGACGTCTCAGTTTTGGGAAAGACTCAGTCAGGTAGTGTGGCCTGTGGGGGTTTTGAGAGCCTGCCTCTTCAGTAAGGATCCTCACCCAAGTGAAAGATGTGGAAAAAGATTCCACTGCAACCTAAGTATAAATTTCTGTTGAAAGGTAGCCAAGTACAAGACAGAAGCCCATGATTTGATTAATCCTTGACCCCATGGAACTAGGTTGTATAGGGAGAGATACACTGCAGACAGAGAGCAGAGCGGGATTATACTGCCTCTAAATGTCTCTAAAACCCCTGGCAATTCTTAGCCAACAACTTTACAGTTACATATAGCTATAAATACTGGCATTCATACATACTTGTTTTACTCCTGCTTTACTCCAGGTTTATTCCTGTTCTTTAGCAACCATATTTGAATACTATACAAATAATTAGAATAAATGTAAAAAACTACAGTTCACAGACTGGCAGTATGTGCCAGTGCTTATGGCTGTGCTTATGGAAAAACACTTAGAAGAATTAAGAACTAACAGTGGTGAGCAATGGCTGCTACCAGTTCTGTCTCATTTATACCAAAGGAAAATTTCTGAATGCAATTGTACATGTACAACATGTATGTGTTCAGTCTTACTGAACTTACTGAATACAGCCTCATTAGATGGGTAAAATTCAGATTTACAGTAATGTACTAGAGAACAAAATAGTCCTTGTTTTACCTACAATATTGTGTCCTTCCAGCAGAATCAAAAAACACAAACCAATTGGTTTCATCAGAATACTCTAGAGATTCACAATATCAAGGTCATTTCTGAAAAATGTATAACTTTTCATTTAAGGCTTCCTGTGACAGTGGATCCAGTGTTCCCCATCTACCAAGTGTCCCAAGTATGCTCAGTCAACTCTATAAATAGAAAATATTTCTAGTAAATTTCATCTTTTTTGTGTTAATTTAACTTTCTTCTTTTCCCATTCTTTGCAGATACAGACAAAAGTATTGTTTCCTTTTGTACCAACAGGAATAACCTAATATTCTTTAAATTTCTTGCCTAAATGTCCTTCTCGGTCTTTCTTAGACTTGATAGGACCCACTCTTCCAATCTTACTACCTTGTGGCTTCTACAGCTTCTGATCATAGCATGCATCTTGTATGATATACTTCTGTTTTTTACACTACAAGCAGAATATATGTCTTTCCAAAAGAATCTGACATCGTTGATTTCGACTCAATATGTGAGCCACTATAGTCTTAAGATCTTTATGAAGAATTTGTTTTCTGATATTTACCATCATAATGAATTTGTGTAACTGATTTTTTCTATACTATCTTGCCCTTTCTCTTAACCTTGCCCTCATTCCTTTTCTACCTTGAGTTACATACTGTTTCCAGCCCATGTCTCCATACTTTTATTTTTACTGTTATCCTCCAACACATTTGGGGTCCGTCCTAGCACTGTGTCAGATACAAAACTAACAAGCATTTTGATTATTCCACCATCTGTTTTGCTAATGAAAACCTTGAACAGAACCAGATCTAAGGCAGACCCCCCACAGAACACTGAACATAATTAGATTTTTATTAATTTCTCTGTGGCATGGTTATCTAATCAGTTTCGTGCCCGCAGAATAAAGGCTATGTTTTTCTTACTTAGGATATGAGAATATCAACAGAGCTGAGTGAAAAACTTTGCTCAAATAAAGGTACATGTGTTCTGCTCCTTGTCTGTCCACAGGACCTATTACCTGGTCATTGAAAGAGTGAATTATTTTGCTCTGATATATTCTTGGCAAATCTATATTGGCTTCTGGTTCTCTCTCCCCTTTGTTTTCTAGGTTCTGAGAACTACTCCAGAATTATTCTGTGAATTGAAGCTAAACTGATTGATCTAATTCAGTCATCTTTTCCTTTTTTTTTTTTTTTTTTTTTTTTTTTTTTTTGTACTTTTCAGATGAGTAGGCACTAACCTTCTTCTACTTAATAAAAGTCACAATAGATGGACTTTAATGTCTTCACAGGCAGAGAAATACACACTTAGTACTAAAACTAGGTATCTATCACACTAGTATTTAAATTGTGCTAATGTAAAAGCATTTGGTTTCCCTTGGTTAAGGAGTATGTACAATATCATCAGTTCATCTCCTTTACACCTTGAAAATTAAATAGAAATTAAATCTTTAACAATATTTTGAAAGCTTTGGAGATCATTCATTTATGGCCATTCTAGAGTAGAAATTGTGATTCTGGCCTTGGATTAGGGTAAGTGTCTCAATGTGTCTCAATGTCTTAGGGATATTGTACAGAAATGTTTTGTACAGGATTATTGTATAGAAAAGTCCAAGATTTTGGGGATGCACAATGAAAACTTTAAACTCCATATTTTCAGCTTTATCTTTACAATAGCAACAGAAGATGAGATCCACACAGTCTAAGTTTGGCGATAGAAGAGTTAGTTGCCTGGACTACAGTAACTATGCAGTCTCTCCTGGGGAATAGAACAAAACTGACAACTCCTTCCTAAAAGTGGTACATTTTTCCACTTTCTCTCATTGGCACTAACATGTACAGTGCACACAGATTTTGCCAGCCACTTTAGAGAGACGTTGAGGAAAGCAGGTGATGGGTCCTACTATGAAAATTGGTGCTTCTTAGTGGAATTGCTGCTGTTATCTAAAGTGTGTGAATCTTCAAGTTACACTGACGTCCCTGCTGGATCAGCCTAGGATTCAGTAAACAGGCCAGTAAAATAAGCAATTTTCTTGCTCTTCATGGTAGCCTGACATGTCAGAGTTCAGGCACACTACCAAGTGAATTTCTGTTGCTCTGTTATGTTAGTTCAGTATATAAGTAAAGAAATTGCATTGTGCAGACTGTTTATTTGGATGTGTGAAATATTTCTGTCTTATTCCTTCTGTAGTAAAGAAGATGGTGTACTCCATAAAAAAAGAACTTTCAAAAGGTGTTTACAGATATTGATCATACAGACAGAATTTGCTCAGATCAGAAGGGCTGCCAGCATGTCTCCAGACCAGCTTCCTGCTTTAAGTAGGTGGGGTCTACAATTAGTAGAAACCCTGAAGATTTAAAAGAGAAAGACAAAAAGTAATGGGACAAATTCTTAATATTTCTGGAGATAAGTCAATATTTAGAAAATGGGAGCTAAAAAAAAGCTTTCTCTATAGTCAGATAGTTCTGTATCTGTTATTTTAGGAATATTAATAAAAATGATTTAAAAAAAAATCCACGAAACATGCATACAAAAAATTACTTTGGAATTATTTTCAGATTTGATAAACAATTGAATGCATGCTTGTTCAAAAAGAACTTTGTTTAATTGGTCTGAATTTTAATGCAATTAATTGTTTCAGAATTTCCTTTTCTTCAGGTATAAATAAGCTGAAAACAAAATAAAATTAGCTATACTTGTTTGATCTTTGTTCCCTTTTTTTTTTTTTTTTCCCTTTCCACTAAGAATATTGCTTTGGCTTGTTCTGGCCTGAATTTTTAATCCCTTTATCTTTTGTGATTCAAGCATGTAACAAAACTGCATTGATCAGTTAATTCCAGCTAGCCTGAGCCAGTCAGAAAAAAGATCTTGGTTAGATTAGCAATGAGATGTGTACAAATTAGGGGCCCAATCAAAGAGTCAGCTCCTCATGACATTTCGGACTTCCATGAACTCACAATTTTTATTCCATTATTGTATCCACGACTTTTTAGGTGATTAGTCAAACAATCAAAATTAATGATAAAGCAACTTTCTTCAGCAGAACCACCTTTTTTTGACAGGTCGTATTGCCTGTTTACACAGGATTGCAACATTAAGTGAAACAAAAAATCAAGCTTTTTTCCAGAAATCAATGCTTTTCAGGTCTGTGTTGTGCAAGGTACAGTAAGCCATTTCTAAACAATTCTCTTTCTAAATTGCAGATGTAAATATATAAGTGTACATGTATATGTGTATATGTGTATATGTATATATATATACTTGACATTTAAACTACATTGCTTTGAACTAAATCAGCTGACAGGCCTTTTTAATGCTAACAGCTTTAGCATGACACTGCTTAACTGATTCATATCCAGTAAAATGGCATCTGTTAGTGTACAAAGCATCTTCTGCCTTATAAGGTCCAAGAGCTACTAAGGGAAAAGAACTTCAGTATTACACAAGCTTGGACAAATTCTGTTTTCACCGATGTGAATGTAAATTTTACATCACTGATTGAGAATTATTCAAGCTCTACGTTAAGTTGTTACTACTAACACTACAGGAGATCACTTTGTGATAGCACTGTGTGTAGCCTCTGGAGAAAAACAAAACTGCTAATGCAATTGTCATCATAAGAAATAGAAAACTGGAAAATCTATCTCTCTTTCGTATTATCTACAGAAAATTAGGTAAGAGAAAGTCATAAAGTTTTTTTGCTCACAAAACAACATAGGGATAAAAGTCATGATTACTCTGGTAAATGGAAATCATATACTAGAGTAATCCCACCATTTTCTATGGGTCTATTTTTCTAGGTATGTATAACCTGATATGCTAGACAGATTTTGGACCACAAAAGTATAATCGTCTTTTGTCAATTCCTTTGGTTCAAAATTAAAATTTTGATATTAATCTTTCATATTTCTAACTGCAATTTTGTCATTTTCAATATCTAAAAAATGGAAAGATACAAAATTTTTCTAGGGGAAAAAAATCTCTTTTTTTAAAAAGGATTTTATTGTCTTTTTTGCATTTGGTTCAGAATGAATGGAAAAAGGACTCCCCATGCTCAAGGTAAGAGATGTGCCACTTCCAAGCACCTAAGGGAGACACCATGTTCTGTATATTTCCTGTGCTGATGACACTATTCCAACATTGTTTCAACCACTAACTTCATCCAGGATGATGCTGCAGGTGACTAATTTTATAAATAGCAATAAATTTAGTGACTCTATGATTTACATCAATTGGGTCATCTTGGCTTGAAATGAAACAGATTGTGCTGTGCTCCATAGTTTGAAGGGGGCCTATTGTGTCAGCCAAGTATTTGATTTCCAGAGCAGTAGAAAAAAATATCGCATAGAAATCAAATCAGTAGGAAAATGTTTCAGCTGAAGTATACTCTGTCTGCAATCAGAAAAAGAGGACAGATGTCTTCTAAGGTAAGTGTGAATTATTTAAAAATCTGCAAGTTCTACAGCATTTTCTCATTAGTTATTCAATCATTAATAAAATTTACAGGTCTCTTCCAGCATCCAATCTGACACTCTGACTGTACTGAGCAGTCAGAAGCTTGATAATAAAGCAGTTCTTTCAAAAGCTGGAAGCAGAAGTACACCTTGAGGTAGGAAATCCATTAATTTGAAATCCTAATTACGTCCCCTTTTTTTTAAATGTTATTTCTCATTGTTGATGGGATAGAGAAAATTACTTGGAAATTAATTTTTCCCACAGGTTCAGGGATGGCCCAACATGATTTCAGATGACTATATTTTTGATTCATGGAAAAGAAGGAATCAGTCACAGAGGGCAGATTTTCCAAGCTGGGACAGTACATCAGGGTGCCATTGCAGGAGGGAGGGACTGTGCCTCACTCAGATGTGTCTCCTTCCCAATCTGTTGTCTCCATGTGAATGAGAAACTTAAGAAACTTTTAAGGGGGACTTTTTAAAAGTAAGGGTTACGGTGGGTGAAGCTTTCAGAAAAGCAAAAACATTAAGGAAAACTTTAGAAAAGAAATCAAACCAAATAATAACAAAACCCAAAAAGGGTCAGAATTCGAATTTTTTTTTTTTATTGAGTCTCAGTTCTTATTCCCCACCTCGTTATCACAAATAAGCACAAATCAGAAGTTAGGTTTATTGTGATAGCACAAACAGGCAGACTATCAACACAATTGTGGAAATAATGTAAAATGAAATATCTTGAAACTGCTTGTCACATCTCAGCTAAATCTCTTAGTTGTGTAAATCCTCTAAATCCTTCATTTTATTAGGGTATTTTAGCATTGATATATATATAGAAAATTTATTTTAATCTTAAAAACCTATCTAACAAATAGCTTTATCTTTTTTTAAAGACTCTACTACATAATGTTCAGCCTTCCATATTTTGCAGGGGTCTGAAACATGAATATTTTAGTCATACAAACTTCAGCTGATCTTTAGAAGAGATTGACAAATAAAAAGGAGAAAAAAACCACAGAACTGGTTAAAAGAATCTGTCCATATTCTGGGATAATTCCTGTTGCTCTCTCTGTGACATTCAAGTTCATCTGGAGCAAGAAGACAGTAGTTCATGACTTTATACCTTCACTGGAAAAATATTTATAGATATCATTTTGCCTTGAGTGAATGGGGCAGTAGATGACTCTTAAATTCCCCATAAAATTTCCTTGCATGAACTTAAAGGAGAAGAAGGAAGAAGTGAATAACCCAGTATATGCTCTAGAGGTAAAAGCATATTTGCTTTGCCAGCACAGCATTTGGATGGATCACCATGTCCTAACATGAAACACAAGCTGCACTTTAGGAGAATTTTTAAAGTATTTAGTGAGGGGAGGCGGCAAGGAAATCTTCACGTGCCAGAGAGGGAAAAGTTCATAGACTTGCATTAGCTCTGTTTTAGTCTACCTATCCATATTGCAATGTTGCAAACATAGATGTAAGTGCTGCTGCACTTTAATCTTTTTGACTATTCTTCTTAGGAAGATTTCTTTCATTACAATGTGGGTTTTCTTCTAAATGGGCTCTAGAAAATCTAGGGTATAAAATGACATGACTATGTTGACAGGCACAATTAGTCACAGTGTATTTGTCAGATCTAAATATATCTATGTTATTATTTTCATTGCTAATTTTTCCTAAAAGTTTCAGATTATCAAGTCAATTGTGCAGACATTCTAGGGTATGAGACTAGTTTACACAAATTTCTGAAACATTAATAAATTCAGATGAAGCAGAGAGGGATTAATGCCAAATCCCAGCAGATGTGTTAGGAATGAATGTTGATTGCTGAGGAATGGCACACTAGATGGAGTTTTATTGAGTCTGCAAGGTCACTGGGATATTCGTGAGACACATAAAGCAGAAGAAATAGCCCCAACACTAGATGGTCTTTTTATTTTTCATTTAGTTCCTGAAATCATGATGTCAGTGGACAAACAAACTGAAACTGTGTCGCAGTGTCTGCTTCTCTAACGCAGATATTTTAAAGCTCCCTAAGGACCAAAAATTAGTCTAATTTCTACAACAACTTTCAGGTCTGATAAAACAGCAAATGACATGTTGTTCTCAAGATGGCTCCAGTGGATGGTATACAAAAGTGTCATAAAGACTTTGTTTAACTTAAATTTCTGAGTGTGATATAGGAGAACAATATTTAATTTTCAGTGAGATTTGATTATTGCTTTCATTTTGATTATATTCTTTTTAGCAGAAACAAAACCAAAAAAAATGCACTGCAGTCCAGGACTGGTGGATGCATGACCTGAAGACCAGGGCTGTAACAGCATTGTAAACTAGGAGTATAGATGCAGTTTCAAACAGGTGGAGAGGGTGGCATGGGTCTCCAGTCTTGTTTCTCTTGTTACAGTCTCTAAGCAGCTCACTCCAACATAAGCCTGTCCAACCTCAGCACAGAGCAGCAATGTTATCTTGGCAAAGTAGAGCACTCAGGGTGGAACCATGGAGAAGAAAAGGACAATCTTCATGGTCACTTAGCAGATCATCACTGAATAAAATTTCAATGAATAAAATTTCAGTGAATAAAATTTCTGCACTGCCTTTCATGCCCCAGCTGGACTGGGTAGCCTTTGTTTTGTGGTGCTCCAGGGCACTCTTGAGAATCAATATGAGATTTTGGTATCTGCAGGTTCCTGAGGTTCTAAAATGCCTACAAAATTTTGTCTCATAAGCAAGACAAACTGAGGATACCTGTAAATGATTATCAGAATGAGATTTCAGAAGTAGCTCATTGCAAATTAACAAGTCCAGATATAGCAAAAAGAAAATCACGATCTTTTGCAGTTACAACCCACAGAGGTATAAATACATATTGGTATGTATACGCAATATGCATTGCACATAAATGCAATTCATATACATGCAAAAAGAAACTCTATCTAGTTATTCATATATGAGTCTCCTTTTCAAAAGAAATGAAGACCCAAATTGTATCGAAATTGTATGGATCTTCAGTGCAGGAAACAGGCACCTTACCAACCCAGGAGAACCTACAATTTCCAGTTAGGAGAGGAGAAGCACAAGTCCCATATAGAATTATTGTAGCACAATTCCCTTCCTGCAGGAGCCAAGAAAGTCTGGTGCTAAGGTCTCCTCCTGATGCTGTCATTTCTCCTCTGCCCCTTTTGAGGCAATAGATGGAGAACAATTCCTGTTTCACATAAAGTGGAGAGACTGCAATTCTGCCTATCCTTCACACAGACTTCACAAAATAATAAAGGTATATAGGACCCTGTGTTCTTCTCTAGGTGCTAGAAAGATTCAAACCAGAAAGCAATTTCATTTTGCCTATCTACAGTGTTTATATATAAAAACAAGAAGTTTCTGAAGTGCATATTGGAATGAAGTTTTATGGTGAATTTATGTTAGAAGAGAAGACATTTGCATTTGCATTTGCGAGGAAAATAGTTTGGATGCCTCTTAATTCTCAAGAAAAAGATCTTTCTAGGATCGCTGAAGGTTTTGGAGTCATGGCAGAGCAGGAAACTGAATCCAGACTTTCTGCACCAGATGAGGAATATAAACAGTGGCCCTTCTCCCTTCACTGCTTGTTTTTAGAAGAGCACAACTAGCTTTCCAAGCCTGCCCTTGGTATGGCTAAAAATCAGAACCTGAGCACACAAGGCAATGTGAGCCTCCATCTGATTTTTCCTGCTTCTCAGGATGATTTTGTTTCTCTTTCTTTTGGTAAATGGACAGAATATGAACATGAGTTAGTTCTCTAGATTTCTAAATTTAGAGCATACGGCTTTAGTTACCCTCAAGGTGTCAGCACAGATATGGAACAAAGACCTTCAGCAGCTCGTGAATTTGCTGTAGAAATTGATTTTTTTAAAAACTTCTTAATGTAAAGTTTTGACAGCAAAGCACCAACAGTGTCATTCCCCAAAGCAGAACAACCAAAAGGAGGAAAAATTATTGAGCTTTTCTCAGGATGTCTTTAATAATGCAAAACTTCCAGCAAAGAAATGGGGAAATTTGCCTTCTACTCACTGACACAAAAGTGATGTCTGGGATCCCACACTGGCACAGTTGAACTTCCAAATGTTATTTAATATAGTAAAATGTTGCTCTAGAAAGTTTCAATTATTTTAAATAATTTTTAAAAACTCAACGTATATTAACAGTATTTTGCCATATAATGAAGATGTGCACATTTACACCGAGAATCCAATTTACGTGGAACTTGGAACCACAATGGGCTGGTGCTTTTGGAGGCCTTATATAATTTTTATAAGGACATGTACTACCTCATATAGACAAATCATAGTGCTGTAAGAGGGTTTCTGTTGTAAAAATCTCTACCTCCTAAAACAAACAGGCTGCAAAAGGTGTTGAGGAGAAGTTCTTCTTGAAAAGATTGGTACTCTCACATCATTTATTTCTTTGTTGGTCTGAATAGATCATAAAAATCTAGGCAGAATAAAACCACTATCCTTTCTGGGATCCTTTTTGCAAAACATATTACCCCTTTCCTTGGAATCAGTGATGCTTACTGCCTGCATTGAGTCAAGCTTCTAAACAAACAAAGACTCTTAAAAACAAATTCTACATCACCCATAAGAAAAATTCAGTTTCTATTTCATTAGTCATGTTGTCAGCTCCATCTTTATTTTATCCTAGACCTTGAAATTTGCAGTGTTCCAGGTCACAGAAGTGGAGGTTAAGGAAGCATACTGAGGAAAATGAATGGGCTGAGAGAGGAAAGGAGAGTCATATTCCTGGAGAAGAGATAATTTGCAGTAGCAAAGGTAATGTTTTTTTCTCTTTTGCAAAGTTTCTTGCTGTTGTGTCTTAGGGAACATAAAATCTGGAAAGCCTCTTTTTGCCATTAGCAGTTCCCAAAGAGCAGAATGTTTTTTTCATTCTTGTGAAATGCTGTAGGAGAGAGTGAAAGTTGTCTACCTTGTTAAGGACTTAACAATAGTTTTCCATGGTTTAACAGGGAATGTTTTTCAGAAGGAGAAGAAGGGGAGTTTGACTTCGGCTTGAAATACAGTACTGTACTTTAAAGGAGAGAGGTCTGGAAAGTTTGGAGTGCAAAACATAAAACCTGTTCCCCCAAGAAACCCTTTCTGGTGGACTTTAACATCTGGAATCTCTACACTGTGCATGCATATGGAACACATTGCCTGCTGATTTAGAAAATGAGGCCAGTCACCTTTTGATATATGCTTTCCAAGAAATCAGTCTCTCCTGGTATATCAAGCCAGCAAGTGAGATAAGCTGAGAGATCCAACAAGTCATCACAAGTATTCATTTCTTAAACTTGTTTTCTGCTTTTACCAGGCAGAATCACAGTATCTTGAACTCCAGGATCAAGGTTCATGGCTCATCCAGTTCTTTTCACTGGAGAGAACACCTACCATGACCATGCTTTTCTCTAGAGGGGTGGGTTACAAGTTATTTTTAAATATAGCTTTTTTCAAACTGTTCTTTTATAGCTTAAAATCACCCATGCCCAAAAATCATATGAAACAGGCATTAAAAAAGAAAAAAAAAAAGGTAGTTTTGTGCAAATCAGAGGAGTAAGTGTAATAACCTTGGAGGACTTGATGTTGGTCAAGTGAACCAAAGAATAAAATATTAAATGGAAAACATTCTGGACTATACCTGTGTGTCCTATCTTCAATGGTAATATCTGCCTCAATAATTCACAGAAAATATCCAAACTGTTTTGTTTTGTTGAAGGGACTATTGTGGGACTAGCCTCTTTAGTAGCTCTTTTTCTATGACTTTTCAGGAGCTAGCTAAGTGGTTTTATCCTTTCACTTTATACCTAAGAGCATCATGTTCCACAGATTCATATTCTGAAAGATGCAGTGATTCACAACAAATAAGTGGAAAAAATGAGAATAAAAAAATTGCTCTATTGGATTCAAATATAAAAGGAAAAGCAAAAGCTGGCTTGTCTTTATTTTCGAAACAAACTGTCTACCATAATAAAAAAGAAAAGAAATAATGTCTTAGCAGCAAATTGACTACCACAATAAAAAAGAATAGAAATAATATTGGAATGTCAGGAGGATAAAGAGACTTTTATAGGACTTCAGGAAAATTAATTGTATCAATTTAGCAATGCTGAATACCTAATAATGGTGAGCAGCTGAGAGTGACTCAGCATTGCATCAAGTATGCCTATTCTCTCAGGAAGTGTTTCAATTCAGCATGAGAAGCAGATTGTAACTTTTTTGTGACTGACAATGACTAAGATGCATGTAAGATGCTGGAGGATTGAGTCATTCTCCTTGCATTTCTCAAAGTGATAGCAGAAAAAAAAAAAAAAATCAAGGAAATAGACTAGCCAGATTCTCAAACTGAAGCAAACCATTTTTAAGACTTGAAGTGGTTTCCTAGGATCCTAGTCCCCTTTTTCTGCCCCTTTTTATTTCCAGAAAACAATTAGTTGTTGCTGGCATTGATCTCCAGAGCTTGTTCCACAGACCTGCAAGCTGTTGCTGGCTCTGGTGCCATTAGAAAAGCTTTGCCTGGTTCTGTGTTTCTGTGTACAAAGTACCACAATTCCAGGAACACTGTTGATTCCCCAGAGTTCGTGTTTGTCCTGATAGCTAATGCCACTTTTACAAAAATGGGCTTTGATTTTCTGACAACTTTTAAGCCTCTGCTGTAGCCAGATGCTGCAGACTCACGATTACTGGGAATTGTTCTTTGTATATGTCGTTGAAAGCCACAACAGAAGGAATAAAAAGCAACAATGTCCTGTCGAGAAAAAAAAAAAAAAGAAAGTGCAGAAACAATCCTAGGAGACAGGAATAACTTCTATTTACTCTGTGAGCTTAGACTGCACACAGAGATGATCCTCCTGAGATGTCTTGGGAGACAAATCCACTCTGAGAAACACAGCAACTGATTTAAAAAAAAAAAAAAAAAAAATCACAATAAATTAAGGAAATATTCAAAAGTGCATGGCTGTGGTTCTGTGATCATTTTCAAATGCCATTTCATTCATATTTCTGCAAAGATCACAACAAAATGCAGGACACACCACTCACCACTATTTAATCTGAAACAATGGAGCTCTTGTTTGTAAAGAATGTGAAGTCTATCTTAATATCAAACATGCTGATAGGAATTCTAAAAGTTGAATCCTCATATAAAAATTTGGAGACAACATTTTAATACACTACACCATTTATTATGTTTTCCAAAAGAAGCATCAAGCAGTCACCAAAGTAAGTTTAAGTGAAGAAATACAAAACCACTTACATAAATGCACTATTAGTGCATCCAGTCTTGTAGCCACATGAACTACGGCACTATACCATAGAGGAAAGACAAATGCCAGTAAGGATATTTTAAGACTCATAAACTCTTGAATTTCAAGGAAGAATATGATTTAAAGTGACAACACTAGTACTAACACCAGAACATTCAGTCAGAGTTTAACTCAGATGACAGTAAGTGAACATTAAACCACACAGAACTTTAAAATATTAGTACTTATTTCTGTGCCTACACTGAACATTACAACTGCTACCAATCCAGACAGCTTTAAAAAGCCTTTATTTTTTCTTTAGCTCCTAGGAATCCACATGTTCTTGTATTTATGTGGTGTTCCTAAGCAGTGTGCATGCTTATGTCCTAACTTCAGCCTCAAAGTCACTGCTCAAATGCACATCTGTGTTATCAGTGATCACAGGTCTCTTGTTTACAGTCACACCTACTCACTGGGCAGATAGACACTGCACTAAGTTGAGGCTCTGGTGGTAAAGCAGCAATTCCTTCTTTGCTGCAAATTGCTCGATTACAAGGAGTTAAACAAAACTTATTAAGATATGTAGAACTTACCTGAATATTTGTAGATCTCTTTCATGTCCCTCCAACCACTTATTTTTCATCTTGCTGACATTTCTCACTGCTAGTTAATCTGCATGCTAGTTCCCAATGTGCTGCAAAGAGTAGGCTCTGTTTTTCTGAACCTTCTGAAGCTTTAGATTCATAGCAACTATACTAGATACAGAGAAGAACAATAAAATGAATATTCTAGGAATTTTTTTCCGTCAGCTTAGTTACACCTGTTCTGTGTCCTGGATGTTCATATGATTTTGGTCTTTTCGGCACCAATATCTGTCTGTCAGAGATTCCCCAACTGTGTTTCCTCCACTCTTCTACTTTTTGAAGTCCAAGGACTTCCAGAGCACCTGGCTATGGAAATCTGATTAGAGGGAAATATAGGTTCCTGTAGTCCTAAAATAACCCACTGAAGAAAAAAAAAAAGCATGGCTGAAGGTCAACATGAACTAGGTAATGTATGATTAACTGTCAGGGAGTTTTATGTTGTGTGACTGCTCTATTTCAACTTGGGGAGGCTGTCACATGCAGTCAGCACCAGCTGGTCTCCTGTTGGTGTTTCTGAGAGCAGCCTTATGACAATATTCCCAGTGAACACTGAGGCAGAGACATTTTACCTCATGTGCTTGGTTCTCCTTTGTCATGTTTTCACTTCTGCAGAAGTAAAACAAGGAAAGATTGGTATTCCATGGTGCAGCCATGCTGTACTGAAAATCCTTCTTGAAACACAAGGAGGTGTAACAATAAAGATTCCCCACTACTGCTGCCCATAAGCTTATTGGCAAACAATTCTGACCCTCTCCTAAGACCAGTTGTTACTCAGGTCATTCCTGAGCTGCACTGAATCGTATGAGTCACATCTCTGTTGGCACAGCTACTCTCATAACTGATAGTGGTGCCTGATCCTGGTGTTATGACAAGTTACATGCTACACATCACAGCTGATTTTCTACTTCTACATAGATTTTTCTAGTCGATTTTTCTATCCCTCTAACCCACATACCTTGTTTTTCATGCAAAGCAAGCCCATTTTTGTATTGTACAGGAGTAGCTCCAAGCTAATGAGCATAGCAGGGCAGTGTTGTGTACGTATTTATTTGTTTATAGCATGTAAGTGCAGGCAACAGGCTCTGCATTCAGGTCTCCAGTTCTTTTATCACATGCTTGGTTTCATCCAAATTCACCATCTTCAAAAGCCTTGATATTTCCCAAACAATGTCTGGGTTTTCAGTGTACTGCAAGCAGATCAGATGAATTAATCCCATGAATCCCACCAGAAAATTAGTGTGCACAGACCAAAAGTTCAGTGCAAGTTGTATTTTCCATGTGATTTATGATGATTGGAGAATATTGAGAGACAACTCATTTTTTGCTCTGTTTGCCCTATGGCACTGTTGTTTGCTATACACTAAAATTATTCGAGGTCCTGAAGTGGACTGCATTGCAACCCTCTAGACCCCCATGTCTTCAAATGTTGAGGAGGGTTTTCTCTGGAGCTCCTCATATCACTTCAATTGATGTGAAAGGTGTCTTCATCACATTTAAAACTTCCCATTTCCTTGCCAGTGGGTCTGCAAATGGTCTGATGTTCATAAGGGCCATTTTGTCCTGATTGATCATGAACCGTGCAATAGCATGAAGCTGTCAGTCACCTTATTAATAAATCTTTCTGGGTATGTTCTATGTCATATTTACTGTACAATAATACCTGATATTTTGAAAGGACACCAAATTTCTATTTATTTCTCTTTTTAATTATACATAAAGGGGGAATCTTTTCTAGTCTGATTTTTGTAGGTTTTGACTTTAAACTACTCATAAATTCATTCTTGTTTTCCTGAGGAAGTTAAATCTCCTAAACTTGTTGTCTCTAGATTCAGCACAGCAGGGTTTGAACCATATTTTGGCCCTATCAATAACATCTTATCGAATGTCATTCAGTGAGATCTACACATAGAAAATATTCATCATTTACAGCAATTCTGCTTCTTACTAATGTTTTGCAAAAAAAGGTCTGTTATGATCCCAATATTAAAGGCACTCAGACTCTGATATATATTATTTAAAATGCTACTTATTAGAGCTAGCATTTTCAGGTGAGAATAGCATAGACAATCATAAAATCATTTAGGTTTGAAAATACCTCCAAGATCATCAAGTCTAAATATTACCCAAGCACTGCCAAGTCCATCACTAAGCCATAACCCTTAGCACCACATCTATGTGCCTTTTAAATGCCTCCAGGGGTGATGACTCAACCATTTCCCTGGACAGCCTGTTCCAGTGCTTGCCAACCCTTTCAGTGAAGAAATTTTCCTTACTACCCAATCTAAATTTCCCCAGCACAGCTTGAAGCCATTTCCTCTCATCTTGTCACTTGTTGCCTGGAAGAAGAGACCAACCCCACCTGGCTACAGCCTCCTATCAGGTCACTGTAGAGAGTGATAAGGTCTCCCCTGAGCCTCCCTTTCCTCAGGCTAAACCCCAGCTCCCTCAGCCACTCTACATCAGACTCGTATTCCAGACCCCTCACTAGTTCTGTTGCCCTTCTCTGAACACATTTCAGGACCTCAATGTTTTTCTTTAATGAGGAGCCCAGAACTGGACCCAGCACTCAAGGTGCAGCCTCACCAGTGCCAAGTAGGTTACAGTCCCTTCCCTAGTCCTGCTGGCCACACTGTTCTTCATACAAGCCAGGATGCCGTTGGTCTTCTTGGCCACCTGGGCACACTGCTGGCTCACGTTCAGCTGGCTGTCAACCAGTGCCTTCAGCTTCTTTTTCCTCTGGCAGCTTCCCAGCCACTCTTCCCCCAGCCTGTAGTGCAGCATGGGGTTATTTAACTCAAGCTTAGGGCTTAGCACTTTGCCTTCTTGAACCTCATACAGTTGGCTTTGGCCCATTGATCCAGCCTGTCCAGATCCCTCTGCAGAGCCTTCCTACTTTCCATGTCCTTCCGTCCTGCCAGCTTGGTGTCATCTGCAAACTTACCAAGGGTGGCCTTGATCCCTGAATCCATATTATCAATAAAAGATATTACACAGGACTGGCTCAAATACTCTGAGCCTTTGAGAGCACCCTCAGTCACTGATCACCCACTGTATTTAACTCCAGTTACCACCACTCTTAGGGCTGAGACATCTCAGACATTAAGCTAATTTCTGCTTGAGAATTTTGTGGGGCACAGCTTCAAAAACTACTAAAATCTAGGTAGACAGCAACCACAGTCTTCCCCTCATCCACTAAACAGGTTACCTTGTCCTAGAAGGAGATCAGATAGGTCAAGAGGCACCTGCTTTGATATACCCCTGCTGGCTGGGACAGTTCAGAGTTACATCCCTTCAGATAGGAACACCCTGATAAAGAGCAATCTAAAAAGACTCTTAGGTGGTGCTCCTTTCTTCACTTGTGTTCATTTGCAAATATGTGGAGTATTGGCAGGTCCCAGTCTCTACTATTTGATCTCTTTTGGGGCAGAGGTAGCAGAAAGGGGGTGAAGTATTTTCAGATTCTGCAGTATTGGCTAACAAAAAAAATCAAAGAAATTATTAAGACTTTGGGAATAGCTTCCTCAGTTAAAAAGCACTTTCTTCTTTCTTTATTAAAGACAATAATGTAATGTAGGTCTTACAAATTAGACAATTATATAATCTATAATATCACATTTCACAATGATGTCTCTTCTTCATAGGCTCCAAATCAATTACAATGCATAATTAAGTTGCCAGAGAAATGGAAAAATTATCTGCAGGTGGTGGTTAGAAGCTCAAGCAAAGATGTTCTCATGGTCTTGATTCCAAATATGAGGCTGCAAATGTCAGCCCTAGGGTTTGTATAATCTCTGGACCAGAGTGAACTGATAGAGATGTTGAGATTAGTCAGATAATAAAGACAGAATGTACATGTTGTCCACACCAAGTAGATGATAGGGAATAAAAACATAATTTAGGAAAAGATTTTGTTATTTCAGCAATTACACAATACTCATAAACAGTGAAAAACCCATTCATACATGTGAAAAAATATTCAGAAAGAGTTTAATCTGAGTCATTTAAACCAAAGCAAACTTGAGCCAGCAACAGAAGGAATGCCCTGGGCAGTGCAGGAGTTAAAATATTCACATTGTGAAACAGTGAGTGCAACATTTGGTTGAGAACAAGAACACACTAACAGGAAGTGGCAGACAAGGAGTACTTGCAGAAAAGTACTGAAATGTCTCAGCCTTGTCTGTTCTTACTGAAGATTGTGTAGCATCAGGGATGGATTGTTATCTGCCCTCTTTACAGTTTAAAAAAAAAAAAAAAAAAAAAAAAAAAAAAAAAAAAAAAAAAGGGGGATATACAAATTTGCAATTCTAAGTAGCAGTAGCACTGCACAAGAGAGAGAGCAGTTAAACAAAAGCCCTGTTCCCTGAGTCAGTGAGGGTGATGTTGGCAGCCTAGAGAAAGTACAGGACTACGTGACATCTGTGCAGCCCTTGGAGATACACTGCAAGGAACACAGTCAGTGAATGTAAGAAATATTCACCATAAACTGACAGAAAACATTCACAAAAACAAAGTAGGGCCGTGGGCCTTCCCAGAAGGCAAAGCAACTGCCAAATGATGGTGGGGAAAATGAGAAGCAACTAAAGCATAGTAATGCCTTTTTGATCAGAGATCTGCATAACTCACCCTTTTGCCCTCCCTCACCATCTTTCTCAGAATTCCCGGATACAGCACACCACACTTTCCTTCTTTTCCTACATTTCTTGTTTTTACTCATACTGACATTACCTCTTTTGCTTTCTCTGGCAGAGATATTTTTTGTTCTACACTTTGTTACTGTACAGAAATGAAGTCCTGATATATATAGGTTGGATCCTGTTTTAACAGAAGAGTTGCTGAAGCCTATCCCTGGGCCTGCCCTGACAGAAGGCAGGTGGACTTAGTCTGACTCAAATCCTTTTTTCAGCATCCCATGATCAAAGCACAGACCTGAATAATTTCTGGGGAGGGGGAAAAAATCCCTAAGAACCATTCTTTTTCAAAGTTTACAAATAAAGTTATGTTTGGATAGAAACAACTTCTGGATCAGAGAAAAGTCTCTGAATGTTATTTGACAATAAAACTAGGGTATTAGAATACAACCATGATATAACCTCATCCCTGTGACCATAATAAGCTATTCTGACACCCAGAACAAGGCATCGACTGTGGGAATCTGGACATCCTTCTGAATGTCCTGGGAAGATTTATAAGTCACAAGAATTTAGATAGAATGATAATTAGTAAGTCACAGCGTGAAAAAGTAGAATTTTGGGATTTTAGAAAGTGAGATCAGGAGACAAAGATGGGGGAAATGGGGTGTGTCCCTGAGCTTCTTCTTTTTCCTCTTGTTCTCCATCTTCTGTGGTGGTGTGGCACATTTTGGTGGGTCTAGAACAAAAGTACACTGTACAACACAGTGGATAGATATTGGAGAATTGTTATAAATAAAGCATATGTAATTTTCAGTATAAAAAATAGTGCCCTCCCAAGGGCAAACGGAGAGAACACCACAACCGAGCCTGGGGAGAGCACAGCCCAAGGAGAGAGCACAGTGAGGAGTTCAGCACAGCCTGGCCTGCAGAGAAGACCAAGGCAGGCCAGGGAACAAATATGAGATAAGCAAAGAATAAACAAATTCCTAAACACAAGAAAACAGACAACTCAACCTCTTCTTCAGATGCAGGGCTGGGGGAAAACAAAAAGCCTTCACAGAGACAGAGACAGGGACAAGTTAAGTTAGGTGAAAGCCAAGCTCACAGAGCTCTCAGAAACCCCAGGAAGGCCCAGACAAGAAAAACAAAACAGCGAGAAAGAAAACATATATTTTTATATTTTAAGAAACCTAACAATCGACCTTTTGTATCTAAAATTTTACGTACAAATATATATGAATTTTTGTCTCTAATATTTCTCTGTCTAGAGACTTGATTGGTCATAAGAAATCTATCAATCACTGTGCATACAGTGTGTGGATAAGCAATTACCATGGCAGTTTGCCCATCAGACACACAAAGTGACATATCCTATGCAATTATTGATATTAGACTGTGAGCAACAATCTGCCCTGACCTGGGGTGGGCACAGTGCAGCAGTCATGGTGGGGAAGTTGCCTGACAGAAACCCTCTTCCCTGCATCCTGACAGCAGCATCCTTTTCCATCCCTAATTCCCCTTCTTCCAGCAAGCTCAGGAATAAGGAATATCTTTCTGTGGTATGAGCACAGGTGGCATGGCAAAGCGAACTGCTGGGAAGAAGAGGGAGACTGACAGTGTGTATTCATGTGTGTGCATCTGCAATCTGCATGGGGTTACTGCTGGCAGACAGCAGACCATGGAGATCAGAGGGCACCACAAGATTTATCTTGCCTTTTTGCCATTTTCTGCTGTCCTTCTGTCTGTTATCCCTGCAAACCTTGAATTCCTCAGCCAAAATGGAACTGCAGACACCCCTGTAGTGAGGCATGGATGCTGCATAACAGAGTACAGCAACTACAGAAATATACTGAAAAAGGATGAGGAGAAGGACACAATGATGGTCTCTACAACAAGCCTGGTTCTGGTAAGTTTCTTGTGCCCATTTTTCTTCATTTTTCAAACAATATCATTAGATTTGTATTCATTTTTTGTACTGGTCCAAAATGAGGGGAGAGGTCTCAAAAGAATTTTTCCAATTCATTTTTTGTCTTCTGTCTTCTCTGATAAAAGTATACTTTCACAAGGTTGCCACCTTCTTTTTCTTCCATTACAGAATGAATTGGTAGTAACATTCAATTCAGTAAAAACACATTTAAGAGGCCTGTTGAAAAGCATGATCAGCATTAGAGTGTTTTGGCTAACAGGATAGTTTTTCCCCAATTCACTCATGTTCTGAGAACAAACCAGGGAGATAGATTTATTATGCAATTCCTTTCTTCTCCTACAAGTAATTCTTGAAGACTTCAATCACAAGCAATCCTGGATCATTTCCCTGTGAAAAACTTGTTTTCTTTGTCCCTGATAAACCCATATTTTTTTCACTCCACCAGCTGATTGTGCATTTTATTATAATGAGACAAAGCAAAGTCTTCCCAGCCCAGCCACAGCCAGGCACCCTGAGTGGTGTCAGGCAGGAGAGTTGAAGAAGCCCAGTTAATGGGCAGAAGTTCAATATTTCTTCATGGAAAATGTGCTAACCTGTTGTTTCCAGTGCCTTGAGAGACACAGCTTGTACAGAGTTAGGAGGGGAGAGTAGACAGGAGAAGCCAAAAAATCCTTCTGAAAAATAAGAGCTAAACTTATTTCCAATACATTTAAAGGTAATTTTAAATGTCCCTATCACCAAAATATAGCTAAAATACAACAAAAATTTCAGACTTTCACTGTCAGTGATAAGTGCAACAGCAGTCTTTTAAGCAGGCCTTGTCACTCAATTTTCTGAGTATGCAGCTTCCTTTCACATAATATGTGAAGCAGAAATTTAAATCAAGGAAATTCTGTTAAAGAAAGATCCCATTTTTTCAAATGATCTAGTTCTCCTAACATCTATTCAGTAATGTCTTGAAGAAATTATAAAGTGCTGTCCAAAGATTCTCTTCTGAAAATCACAATCATGATATGAGAGAGTGGTCTATTTGCAAAATAATTACGGTTTTGTAAAAAGATAAGAACAACAGATATCTCCCCCACATCCTCACTTATCAGGCTTAGGATCACCATCCTCTCATACATTTTTTCAATGATTTTTTTTTCCATTTTGCTGTTGATGTGAGTGATGTATTATAAGAAAAAATGTTGTTACAAATCATACTGAAAGTATTTTCTGCTACTTCTGTGAAGAAGGTAGCTGGTATTTCATATGCAATTTTAAGTATAGGAGAAAACTGTGTCAAGAATTCCTTGCTTCACTTTATTTCACTGTTCTCCACATATAAAGAGACTTAATTCTTAGTAGGCCTGGATGAAGCAGCTGATGGAGCTTACAGTGCTGCAGATAAAGTGGAGGTTGTTAGTGGAAATAAGTAGTCAAGGTGAAACTGAATCCCTTTCTCTTTGCCATCTGAGGCATTTGTGATCTTGTTGGCTGCAGCTCTTGATATGAAATGCTAGAAAGCACCTTGTCTGCATTTTTTCCTCTCCTCTCTGTCTCTTTAATAAAAGTCTTGCTGAAAGTTGTAAGACACAAAGAGACGTTCCATTTCAGGGATGGAGGTGGAATCTCCAGGGGGATTTTTTTGCATGTGAGCCTGACAGATGGAAAATGCTCCCAAGGGAAGTCTGCACGGGTGGCAGCCAAGTACTCCATGTGTAAATACATTTGGCAAATACAGGACAAAAAAATACCTTGGCCTCCTGCTTGAGAACTGCCTTATTTTGTACCTCTCCAAGAACATGATGTATCTCTTAATTTTGATAATGTCTCATGGCAAGCCCAGGTCTCACAATATGAGCAGCACAGGGTGCACCTGAGTCCCACAGGTAGCTGACTGCAGACCACCACTGACTGCCAGAGTTGATTCCCCAATTCCACCCCCAGCCCAGAAGACACATGGAAATATATTGCAGTTTATATTATATACAATAGATTTGGGGGTTTATTATTTATTTCCTGAAATATGGTTTAAACAGGTTCAAGACCTGGGTATATGAACTCTTTTATTTTCCACAAAGTCTGAAACATTAGTTCCAGTGCCTCTGTTTTAATTCTTAGTCATAACATAACCAGACACAACGATCTTGATGACTTCTTGATAAGCTCAAAATTGTATTCACCATTGATCAGTCAAATTTCAGCCAGGATAAAAACCTGTTGTTTTGTTTAAAGCCACCTCACCATGTACAGTCACAAAGAAAATGCAGTACCACAGTTTTGCCTGAGATTCTTGAGTTTTGTGTTGCTCAAACACGAGGAATTTTTTTCTCCAAATACCAGTCATGGAGTAATTAGTGGTTTTCTTCTCATCCCCTAGTTGCCATTACAATGACCAAGTCATCTTCTTCTCACTTTATTCGCTCTCTTCCTCCTACAGATTTCTCACAAAAGGGACCCTCTCCCTTTCTATCATGTCCAAGTTACGAAGCTAGAAAGACATCAGATAGATTTCACCTACAGCTTCTTAGTTTTCAGTCTGACTTCAGAGTTGGATGCACAATGTTTTCTATCTGTTTTTTCTCCACTTTTGCCAGAGAAGAGGAAATATTCATCTCAAAGTCGCACTTTGACAGGCAGCACAGCCATAATATGTGGGCAATCAAAGGCAAATCCAAAAGCAACCCTTACTGGATACAATCACTAAATAAGGACAGGAAAAGTTTTATAAAAATCTGAATTGTTCACTGGGCACCAAGGGAATTCTTTAATCTGATTCTGAGCAGGAGGTCAGTAATCCAGTTTTAATTAGACAGACTTACTGCCTTTCACAGAAGTATCCTTTAACTGTTATCTCTGGGAAAGATGCATGAAAATGTTTTTAGCCATGTCTCATCTGAAATTTTGTGATTCTTCCACTCAAAATAATTGCATTGGCACCTAGCAAATGCAAAAGAGGATATGCTGAAGAACTTGGATGGAACATGAGAAACCATTATTGTGCATCCAATTTCCCATAATAGCTCCAAGAGCAGGCCAAGGAATAATGTCCAAAAAACCACCATAATTTACAGAAAGTGCAAAACGTTTTGATAAGATGCCTATTTTGGTAATAAAATAGAACACGAATATTTCTATTAAAAAATTATCCCATGTAACATTTCTTCAAGAGAAAATAATCTCCTTAAATTTTCAATATTTTTTGAAAAACAGGTTTGCATCCTTGCCTTGGTAAGAAATCCTAATGGTGGGAAATTTCAGTGATTACAGTATATTACACAGAAAACTAAGCAAGGCCATTCTGGACAAAATAAAAAATATGTAAGTCCCAAGTATTATTCAGACAGCGGTCAAGAGCTGATACTGAGAGAAAAATTTAAGACTAGAAGGAACATTCAGGACTTAATATTAAGTATATTCTCTCACTTTTTACCAATTTACTACTCAAGGATTTCCTGAAAGAGAAGTTGTGTCTTTGTGTTTAACAGTTTTCAGATATTTTTATCCCATGAATGCATCCAGTTGCTTTTGAAATCCAGCAGCTGATTTTTGAACTCAAAATTATATCAAATCTGATCCAGGAGCAATATAAAAACCCTGTTCATATACACAAATCTAAAAAAAAAAAATGTATCAAAGAAAGTATAACAGATGGGCTTCTTCTACAAAATACATATACAAACTGAAATGAAAATTCAAAAATTAGTATTAGAGATGCTGGAAGAGAAAATTATATAGGACAGACAGTTCTAATGATCAGTATAATAGTTCCTTATCCAGCCTCAGATACTATTAACAGACCATATTGTCCAAAAGAGAGACTCTTTTGTAAGGTGCAATCATGTAAAAGATGTGGTTTTAATTACCAAGAAACAAAAGGACCTCGATTTCACATCTTGCCTGAAAAACAGCACATAAAATAATTATGCTGAGATAATTATTCATTATGGACTCAGCAATCTGACACCTACTGATTCACCCACATCATTTTTATTGTAGTGCCCACATTTTCCTTTGAGATGCCAATCTACAGGCTTGATTTCAACTTCATTAAGGCAATGGAAATGTTTAAGATAACTTTAAAGTAGTATACAGCAGAATTTGCACTTCAATCAAGCTTGGGTTTAGTCAGAGACTTCCCAAAATAAGTAAGGGTGGGAACTAAGCTCTACTTCACTGTGTCCTTATTCCCTGGTACATAGCAATTAGCAAGGTTCCAAGAAGCAAGATCCATGGGGGATGGTGGGGCTTCCAAAACTTTCTTGATTCTGTGTAACTGATTTGCTTGTCCACATGCTCTGTCCTGTTTGTTTTGAAAGATGTATCAAGACCAAAGCCCTGGGGGACATGGCTGCAGATCTGGCAATGATCCCTGGAATAGCCACTGGTGCACAAGGGAAGGAAAACAGGGACTGGCCAGGAAATTAGAGTTGTTTTTATTAGCACTTTATTCACCCCAATCCACTAAACAGTCCTTCTCATATGGATTTAATTACAAACTCAGAAGTAATTGAAGGAAAGTGTTAGACTTTGTTTCTTTAACACATATCTAGGAAGCAACCCGATACCTCAAGAAAGTTATTATTGTTGCATAGAGTGAGCAGCGTTTTCTCATGTCTTTAAAACACCAGATTTGCAATTTTTAAGTGAACATCTACAAGCATATTTACTATGCAGGATGACAATACCCCTCCTGCAAGCAGATTTGAAATTTGCATTCAGCAAATGGAAAGTCTATGGAAAACTTATCCAGAAATTTAGTAAGCAAACAGACTGCCACTCCCATTATAAACTGGAATTAGTACTACCGAGTTATATATATTTGTACAATTCAGTCAGAAATTCCCTGGGGTCCCTCTCACCAGAATGTAAAGGGACAGCAAAACATGGTGTGGTTTAGTTCATGCCAGGATGGAGACCTACACAAAAGACATTAGGCTCAGACATGTATTATCTGCACCAGTGATCAATGTGTAAATTGAAGTAATCTTCCTGTAAGTGCCTGTATTGAATAGCTCTTTCTATTCACATGTACTTTTGTGTACCTAAAAAAAAAAAGTTGTTTTTATTAACTTGGATAATGTTCTAAATAGCTTTGATGCAAAACAACTCTTCTAGTCCACACAGATTTCACTAGGCTTCTTTTATAAATCCATTAAGTAGACAATACATATTTTTAAGGGTCAGGAATATTTTCCTTCCCAGATCATGGAAAGAAAACAATGTTTTGCTGACCTTGGAGAACATAACATTCAAGGAAATCTTCATGTCTATATTGAAGAGGAAGAAAAAAATAAGATAACCTTGGAATTTAACCATATTACTACAGAAAGGATGTAACAACTCACAGACCAATACTTGGGAAGCACAAACATCCTTGTACAGATATATGTGAGGGTTAAACCTAACTCATTGTATCTTGGCTACTTCATTCCCAAAATACATTTCCTTTTCTCTGAGATAAGATCAACTCCTCTTCCTTCTGTTATTCTCTAACAGTAATATTTGTTAATACTCTGTGCCCTTGTGATTACCCATTATAAGAAGAAAAAAAAAAAAATTAGAACCAGAAAATATAGTGTAGCACAACATTTTGGAGATATATTTATTAAGGAGTACAGACACTCTACAAAGCAAATTACCATTTGTTTCTGTCATTTTTATGGCAAACTAATATTTACAGTAGAACTTAATGAGCAATTATTTACACTCATCATATCTGGGCCTAGGCCAAAGTCCAGGCTGCAGTAGCTCCCAAGTGTCATTCTGATATTTGACAAGCATGTCATCCCACATGCTGTAGAATGGCTGTGGTCATGCTGCTACTCAGCACTCTTCAAGCTCAGGTTCAGCCACATGCTCTGAATTACACAAAAATGAAAAGGTGACATATTAAATAGATTTCATGTGTGACAAGTGAAGTTTGATGATTGAAACTAGTAACTCTGGTAGATTGCTGGGAAAGTATGGAGCTGGAGATAAGGGTGCTCAAGCTAAACAAATTTTTCTAACTAGGTTTGTTCTAATTAGTCTGTTAGATACTAAAAGAACATTGTATGCCTGCCCAGAACAAATCAAGAGGTAAATTTAAAACTTGTTAGTACTAATTATCAAGTAAGATTCTTAACCGAGTCATATCTTTAGCAATTCTATACTTGAAAACACTTGTTCTCTCAATAGAAACATGAAAAGGACACTTAGAAGGAATTTCTTCTTTGCTTTAGTCTGTCTACGTATTTTTTCTGTATTCTCAAGTCAGTTAATTTAAGAATGTTTATGAAGCCTATATCCATTGTTTAAAACATTACGAACTTGTTTTGAGTCCAAACTCAAAACTGGCACATTATGATCAGTCATGATTTTACTAAATGTTAACTTTTCAAAAAGCAAACCTACTTTAGCAATATCTTGTTAGGAAGTTTGAAACTAAAACTTCTCTATCCACTTGTAAAAATATCTAGTTAAACAATTTAAGCAGCAAGTCAATAATTTTTATGGCAGTTGCCTTTCATAACAAGAAACAGGCATGGGAATTATTTCATTGTCTTTACATGTCTATCGTGTAGGCATGTGTGTATTAACTGTTCCTGGGCTCCCCTCAAGAGATAACGACATTTTAGGAGTGATTCAGGTCATATTGTCTAAAATAAATCTTAAGATGAACAGTCTTACGTGCAGACATTGCATTTTAGACCTCTAAGTGTAATGAACCCAACTCTAATCCCTTCATCCAGCTAGCACTGACACAGAGAAACCTGTGCACTTGTGTCCCTTATTTTAATTGTGTCTCCAAGACAATGGTTTCCTCTTATGAGGGGACTGCATCACTTAGGCTCCCACTCAGAAACTGAGATAAGGGTCACTACAGACTCTTTGGTAATGTCCACTCATTACAAAGAAACTCAGAATGGCAAAGAATCCAGTCAATATATCATCCATATAGTCAAAGCATATGTTTGTATTTAACGCTGGTGAAAACAGGAATGTGTTTTTAACAACAGATACATTAGAAGGCTCTGAGTTTCTTCCAGAGCTGTTTTGTGCCTGCAGTATTAGTTAAATATTCATAGTGATCTTTAACCAAGTATTTTTCTCTTTCAATTACTTGCTAAATGAAAAATCTGAGTTTCTCTTTTAACTTCATTCCATTTTTAAGGTTGCCTGCATTGCAGACTCCCAGCTTTTATTCAGACTTTGCTAAAGCTGATGTTTACCTAACATACCAGCAAGTGAAGCACCAAAAAATACAACCCACTTTGGAAACTATTTACCCTGACATTAGATTCAGCCTTTGCAAAAGCTCCAGTTCTCCAGTAACTGGGGGGAAGGATATAAAATTTAATTACATGGAAAAGTCATCCAAAGCTATTAATTCATCCCTTTTCTGAAAATATCCCAGATGCACAAAGATCTCTGTAGCAATTCAGGAAAAAAGACTAACAAGCCACCAAACCAATAAGCATAGAAATCAATGCATACAGCCCATTTTCCTTGCACAGTGTGCTGCACTTTATAGCAACTGAGAGCTACATTTAGTACCCAGTAGAAATGTCAAATACTTATCATAACCAGTTCATAAGACCTTTGAGAGTCACAGTAGCTGGCTGTGGCCAGCTTGTTTCAAATTAGATTAGTCCAACCTAATTTTCTATTCATGTTGTATACAGTTATTTGAGGTGGAAGGCTATCAGCTGAGGGCAGACAAACAAGACTGAGCTTCAGCCCCTGCTCTTCAAAAGAGCATTGCAACTTCTGTCCTTTCCCCCATGTGTCATTGCTACACCCCGCTTCTAAATATCACACTAAGTGACGTTAGTGAATGTGCAAACATGCAGTAACTTTGGGAATATTAAAACAGCCCCAACCCACCATCCCAGGGAAATCTGTGCGTCTGTTACTAAATGGGTGTTTATCATTTCCTGAGCTCCATGCTGGCAGCCAGCCAGCAGAGTGTGTACATTGAAATTAGAATAGATTGGGAGACAGGACTTTGTTCCAAATTGATCTGGATGACGATAGCAATTTTGAAGGCAGCTCCACATTTTTAAATGTTCATTGTGTGTACCTATAAAGGAGAGGGGAGAAACATTTAGGAAAATATCAGGAAGGAAATGTAATGCCAGGATATGTATATTTTTGTTATTTTTATTCTTTTACAGCATTATTTTATTATAATCAACAGAAGAGTTAGAGTTTGCTAGCATTGCGTAGAGAAATGTATGGAGCAGGAAAGGAGAAAATGCTATTTCTTGTCAACTGTTTAGTATTTTTTTTCCTACTGCAAATGCTCTCCCTGCAAAGAGAGAGGGTTTTATCAATCAAGTCAAATCTGACATGGAAAAAAAATTACTGTTAATAGAAGTAATCCAGTTTTGCCATGTGGTTGAAAAGTCTTCACACATCAGTTTACTCTTGAGTTTTACTCCACTCCTTGAAAATAGTAGGTGGACTTACAACCCCAACTTAGATTATTTTTTCCTGCAACATCCCATGTCTACTGTATAAAGCACAATATTTTAGCAAATGCATGTGCTATTTTTTGTTGCTCATAGTCTTCTGGAAAATTATTTATGAAGTGGTAAGTCAAAATCAATAAAGATGTCAATGATCAGCATTAATTTCATTAGCCTACCAGAAGCACTGATAATTTTTTTATGCTTTGAGTATTTGCCAGAAGAAAGCTAGGCCAGGCACACAGTTCACCAGCATAAGACTATTCAGTTTATTCAGTTAAAGAGTATTCATTTTAAACAACTGATTAAAAACAAAATCTGATACAATGGAAAGAACATAATTCATGAGATATACATTCTTTTAAATAATTATATTAGGAACTGACCTTGTGGCAGTATTTTTTATTCCCTATGATTCAGTATGGAAGATGATATAAAACTAAAGGGGTTAATTTTCTTTTCACCAAGTACCAGAATTCTGTGCATGAAGTCCTCAGTGTTATTTCCAAACTGATGCCTTTACTTCATTTGGAGAGCCATCTGACCCAGCTCAATGTTAAAAGAGTTATGATGGTTAGAGAATGGCTGCTATTCTAAATGTTGAATATACACTTTTTGATCTCAGATTGAACCACCAATAAGAATACAGTACATGGTGTAACTCAGCCATACCCCTAGGATATCTTGAGAACTAGATTGACACCTATGACTAGATGACATGAACATAGCCAAAAACAACATATTCAGTTCACGTAGTGATAACTTTGGCCATCCTTTGATAGGACTCATGGTGAGTTATATCTTGCTTCAAATGTAAGTAAATTCTGTAGGCCTGGGTGTGTTTTAAAATACATTAAGTGTTTTTTTGCATGTAGCCTTCAGCCATATAATTTTTATTCGATCAGGGAAGAAGAGAATTTGGAGAAAGCCCTGTTCTCTTTACATCAATGACATTTCTGTTTGCTGCCAAAACAAACAGCCATTTCCCTGGCCCTTTGCTATTATCCATGAGCTCTTAATTTTTTTCAGTCAAAAGGATTGGGTGCTTCACCTCCTCTCCTTCAGAGCACCACAGAGTTGGCCTCTTGTATTTAAAGCCATCCAAGGCATCCTCTAAACCTTTGGAACAATAAAGTCAAGACCTAAGGAATTCAAAGGAAATTGCTTCCTCCAAACTAGAATCCTCTTTAGCATGGACAGCTGTGTCTCAGTGGAGTGCAGCTTGCCTTCCTCCTTGTTGCTCACAAATGTTCATTGCCTTTAATCTGGCTCCCCTTGGAGTTGCTCAGCAGAACTAGGGGCTCCAAAAGGATGTGATACAGCTATGAGCCTGGCCTGACTTGTCCCAGTTTCCAGAAATGATCTGGCTAGTCTGAAAGCAGTAGTACAGCAGAACACAATACCCCCTTTCTCTGTCTTTCCTGTGTCCATGATAAACCATAAATCCCAGTGGACCTTTGACTCAGCTGAGATCCTCGGAAGAGTAATTTCTTAGACTAGGCAGAAACTTAAAATCCTGTTGAAGGGATATCACAGACTCTTCCATGAGGGGATGGGGTTTGTGCCCAAAAAAAAAAGCTCTCAAGACAGCAGTATTTTAAATAGATGCTCTCCACAGATTCCTATGTAATCAAAGAAGGCAGAGTCAAACTGACCTGCTCTAAAGATTTGTAGTGTTACAGTTAGGATATTTAAAATAGAAATTTGCAGGTAGGGAACTAACTATGCATGACTGAGTACCTGTTAGGCTGCTACAACACTCACTTCTCACAGAGACAGACTTTGCTGCCTAGTGCAGATGGAGTCCCTTTTCTTCTGTTCTGTGACTTTGGGACATATTGGCTTACTGTGTTACACTATAGATAGAGCAGAGAGAAGAAAAAAGGCTTTAAATAGCAAATCTCTCGTGAGCCACTGAGTTCTCTTTACAGCAAAATAGCTGAATCGCATATACACATTTTCAGGAATCCATCCCATCTGTTTTCTTAAGTCCTTTGTAGGAACCTGAACATGTATGGTGCCAAAATATTCACTGCATTCCCCAAGGACTTGGTGGGTGGCGTACCGCGTTCCCAGTGGTGAATGATGAGATACTGATAATGACAAGTGTGTACCTCTCTTCCTTGTCTGGTAACAAGAAAATAGTGTTAACTTTAGTCTCTGTAAGGTCAATATGTCCCATTTACTTCTGGTAGAGGGAACATGCTGAAGACATATAATAGGACTACTGATAAGAATAAAATATTCTTATTTATAATTCAGCTTACTACTGGCAAGTTAAAGTTTAGCAATCATACTGTCAGTACCTTCAACATAGCAGTTTCCTTTGGTTGCCTGGCCTGGCTTTCTCCTGTTCTGTCTGGTAAAGACCATCAAGCATATTTTTTATCTTTCTTTAAAGAAGCATTTGCATTCCAGTATCTGTAACACTTTTACTAAACATGCTTAACTACTCAGTCAATTTTTATAAGTGGTCTCTGAAGTTTGGAGGACATGATTTTGTTGTAGACACCAAGAAGAAACATAGGAGGGGAATATCTCACAGTATATTTTATTTGTTTTCCATTGCTGTCTGGTTGCTGAAATAAATAAGGATTATATGATGCCAATGTCTATCCATTACTTCCTTTAATAATTTCTGAATCTACTGCTGATTTTCTACCAACTTTGGTGCATGGCAAAATATTCCAGTTGTATTAAATTCTCAGAAAGAAATTGAAGGTTGAGAAACTCAATGACAGCCTCAGTGAGGAAAAGGTTAAAATGAGATTTCATACCTCATTTGTTATAACAGATGTTTACTATGACCTGGACTTTAACACAAAAATCCATAGGAAAACAGGTTTGAGTACTACTGCATCTTACCAACTTGGCCTCAATGGTATAAAAGAAATCTGTGTTTTTATGTACCAAGCAGCTTCTGTAGGAAGAGGAGTATTGTCTCACATACCTCTGCATAAGCTTCTTGTGATTGTTTGAATTAAGTGAACAGCAGATTAAAAACTCCACTGTGTTATGTAGCTTCTACTTGACTTTGGCTTTCACGAATAAAATTTCAAGCAGCCCTAAATCACTTTAGGAACTTATCAGCTAAGTGATTTCTGAGTACTTATATGCATCTTAAGTTGCTTTTACAGCCTTTGAACAACAAAATAAATAGCCATTGGAAGAGCTGGAGTAAAATGCAAAATAAAGATGTCAGCAAATTAAACTTTTCAAATAGTCCCTAAAATAAGTATTATCTCTTTTTTCTGTAGACAATCTGCCCATCAGCTCACTGAAGTTTTCATTCAGAATTCCAAACTATTTTAATGATTTTTTTTAATAACCCATGACATAAAGCTGTTTACTGTGAACATCGGATGTTCAAAACTTAAACTGTACTGTAGTTTTATTGTATGGATGATTCACATATGTGGCTACTTCATTCTTCTCCCTTGAGAATGATCTCATTGCCACCATTACCCTGCCAAGCACATATATGTATTTCTTAGGATGTTTTCAGACTTTGTAAGGATTTTACTAGAGATCAGAAATCTTTTTAATTTAAAATTTGATGACCAAAAGTATCTCTCAACATTTGCTTGAACTGAGTCTAAGAAGTTTCATAAATATTGGTGGGAAACAAATCCCACACAATGTGCTAGGACAATAAAACAGTAGAAACTTTCACTTTGATAATATGTGAATATTTATGGATTCTTTTAACAGGTAAACAGGTAACAGTAACAGGTCACATGACATGTCTAAACATCTGCTTAAAGCTGTTGTTCAAATATAAAAGTTGAATATGGGAAAACATAATTTATTCAATCTTTTCTTCATCAATCTCAAATCATTTTGATAGCTCTCTCTTCCTCACTCCTTCCATAGCTTGTGCTGCTCTCCTTGCTGATGTTTTCCCTCAAATATTAACCTAGGGATCCTTTGATGCAAGATTACACAATGGCAGGAGACACAAAATCTGAAGTGTTACGTGAAGATATATATTAGTTTTTCATTATAAAGTTTCCTCCCTTTGAAGTTCTAAGGAAACTGCAATTTCCTTTCTCCTGCTCTAAGATATATATATTCACACACAGTTAAATACATCTCCCATAACAATTCATTTCCCAAGCCTAACCAATACTTAGGTGCAGTTCAAAGAGTGCCTTTGATCTGAAGATCACAGTTCCTCAAAAAAATCTTTATCTTTCCATTGAGGTGATGAGGAATCCTACCAAGAAATGGCATCCTGCATCTAATTAATTGAGACCATGCAACACTTTCAAGCAATACCTTATTAACATTTGCACTTGAAAAATCCACACCAGTAATTATATGAATAAAGGAGAACACTGCTTGGTTAGACCAATAGAGAAGGGAGTTTTAAAATCATGAATTCACTTCAATACTGTACATAAAATAAAACTTTGTTTACCATTCTGTATCAGATTACACTGCACAACAGTAGTGACTACACTTGGGAGTCAGCCATTTATCGTGTTAAAAACAAGGACTTTTGAGGCCAGTGATCCAAAGTAGCTCTATATAAAAAGCAGTTGTAATTTTATGCCTTTGCTAAGTTTTGTGGTTAAGCGGCTCACCTCATAAGCACTATCCAATGTAAGCCATACAGAGTGACTATTTATGCAAAGCATCCCACTGAATTTAGTGAGGATATTCGTGTATGCTCTCAAAAATGAAAGTGTGGTTCATACAGCAGAGCCCTCAGCATGTGCCTGAGACTGCACAGAGCTCAAAACGCAGTGGCCCTGCAATCTGCTGGCTGAGGCTTGTGGGGGAGACAAGCAGCGAGCAGTAAATTAGAACAGCAACTCAGAGCTGTGCCATCATCACTTACAAGTACTTATAAATTGTTTATCCTCCCCCTTCATGCTGTAGCTATAGGCTTTCTTGTTCCTACATCTGCTAAATATGACTGCTCCGCTTACTTACCAATCTCCCAGGAAGGTAGCAAGGCTCACTTACAGTTTACATCACATACCAACGGGTAAAGCACCGGCTTTGTACTGAGCATTGTCATGTCTCTTAATTTTGATTGCTTCCCTTTTATCTGAATTTAATCAGATTACAAGTAAACATGGGTTTAAGTGCAGCAACTAACCTAACAAAGGTGAATTTTTCCTTCTCTGTGGATGTGAGTATAACAAAATAGAAATGCCAGAGAGGCATAAGAGGCTCTTAAATAGCTTGGGTTTAATTAACATACCCCCTTTGGCTTCTCATCACAGCACCCTCCTTTGGCTTGTCACAAGACATGCCTTTCCAGAAGCAGCTACACAAACAATGGCAAATGAGAGCAGGGCATGACAATTCACCAATAAGCCAGCCACCTGAAATGACATCCCTTGTTTTACACATAAATAAGAGCTGGTCTGTTTCAGACCATGTCACTCAGTCACTGCCACTGCACTAACTGGCAGTCGCTGCTGCTCAGGGCCACTGCAGTGCTTTCACCTCCGTGTGGAAGCGGAGCCCAGATCATCTATGGTTCAGCATAAGCCAATCACCTGGTTAACTAGAATAAATGGGAATAAAAGTAAACAAAGACTTGTTCTTATAGACTCCTTCTCATTTAATGAGCATCCCATGCTTTTCAGTGCATGTTATTCATAGTGTCCCCATGGCAATTTCATCATCTAAGATGTAGAACAGATTGGCTAAGTCAGTCCAGCTAAAGGGCCTGTGGCAGAACTAGGATCTCTGTTACCTTTATTCACAGACCTCTGCTTTGACCACTAGACAATGTCGATGACTGGATACTTTGAAGTCACATGAAAGCTTGCTCAGACACAAGTTTCCAGGCAATAGCACAGAGATATCTCCTTTCTTTAAAATTGACTGCAATTGAAATCCTACAATAAACTCCATTTAATATATTGCCAAACTGACATATAGCTTCAAATTTAGTCTGTGAAGTCTCATCTTTTTAAGAGTAGAAACCCTTCTGTCGCTGAGAAAGACCTGAAAAGCTCCTGCAGCCTCATAGGGAGTATTAACCACTGATGAGGATCTGTCTTAATACACTAGAGAACAAGGGTCAGAGTAGTTTGACATGAAGCGTGAGGGCTTAGCTGCAGGAAAAATCCTTCTAAAAGCCTAGGGTATAAACACGATTAGAAGGGAAATTTATAATTTTGCCCAGCAAATTTCAAGCAAGCCAGCCAAGCTGCATGAGGATTTTAATGACATTTTCTCTTGCTACCAAGGATGCTGTGCCAGAAGCCCTCAGACCAGCCTGCAGTCATATTACTATACTTGCAAACCATACTACCCCAAAGATGGCGCAGTCTATTTCTGTCACAGATTAAGTGACCTCTGCACTTTTTGCATCTAGCAGTGGAGAAAGCTGCAGGTGGAGGAATGTTCATCCCTTCGTTAAGCTAAACCTTTGTTTGTTGTGTTCACATGAATAACTTATAGGGCCTTGACATCATGAAAGCAGCACTGACACAGCTGACATGACAGCACTATAGACTGAATCCCGATCTGCCCTCAGAGGAGAAGATGGGATGTTTGCTCGTTTCACATTTCACCAAGTCGGGCTGTTCAACTATTTATAAGATGAATAGAAATTTCCACTACTTCAGCTGACACACCTGCCTTTACCTAGCAACTGCTCAAAGGGAGCCAGCTGAGACAGAGGAGGCTTTGAGAGGCACAGCCCAGAGGAGAGCCTGCTGCTGCCACCCCTGTCAACCCTCTCTGTGCCACCAGCTCTGGCCTTTTGGCAGGACAGCAGCCCTTTCCAGTCACCTCAGAAGCTATTTATACCCAGCACAGTTCAGGAAAGGAAGTGTCTCCCTGCGCAGCCTTCCTTGGGCAGCGAGTGGCATAAGAGCAGCAGGGAGTTCTGCAGGTGCCTCAGGGCAGAGCATGGGGAGACTGCTCTGCCTAGCCTGGGGTGGCCACCATGGTGACACGAAGCAGCCTTCCCAAGGGCATGGTGTACCACCCTCCCTGCTGCAGCACAGTCCTGGACACCCCTCACATGTCACACGGCCCCTTCAGGGTGCCTGGGGACCTCGGACAGTGCAGGGAGCCTGCCTGGCACCAATCACTGCACATTTTCATCTAGCTTCAGGCCCGTGGGAATGCAAGCACCAACTCCTAGTCTTCTGCTGGTTTTGACACAAACAAATGAGGATGAGGAACACCACTCAACCCGAGGTATTTGTCTAGAACTTGTTTTGCTGATTAATTGCAACCTAGCTCATACATAGTGCCTGCAGTCACTAAGATTTCACATTTGACTTATGTATCTGTAGGTTGTCTCAAACAGCCTGTTTCCACCAGACTGCCAGTGCCAGAAAGGACAAAGCCCCATTGCATAATCACATTTCTGTGCAGCATGTCTGGGGGCTCCAGCCACTACAGTGATCTTCTAAAGAAGTCTCCTAGGGATAAAAAGCCATTTTAACAAGGATTAAAACATAGATAAGCTAGTGCAGCCAGGGAATAATGCATGAAAAATAGCAGTTTACTACTTTAATGCTGTAACTGTGGAGAGTTACTGACTAAATTCTGTGGTAACGGGCCCAGAGCCAGACTAGTCAGAAGACCCTCTTTTACAGAAATACTGAATCTAGTCCTAGCCAAGAGTAAAGCCCCTGGTGACTTCAGACACACGAAAACTGAGGAAGAGGCTATACATGGGATGCTGCCACCCAATTTAAGACAGGAATAGGCACGGACATTGAACAGACAGAGAGGGGGTGGCAGCAAGAGGAACATGTGCCAGCACAGATTCATCATGCATGCTGTTGCCAGGCTAAGAAAAAAATAATTAAAAACAAATTGCATTTACTAGGTGTTCCTTCTTCAGCCTATTAGCAGAAGAGGTGGGGATGAATCCAACAGCAGTGCCCCAAGCCAGCGAGGAACACAGGCTAGGGTATCTGGGGAGTTGGCTCCCTCTCAGATGGGAGAGGGGCTCTTGAAAGGCAGTTTGCTTTACTCTGATACCTTAAATGTTTACCCACTAGCATTTGATGTTTTTTGAGAGGGAGGACTGTAACTAAATATGACATCCTCTTGTTCACAATATCGTACCATGCGGCAGCTTTAAAAAAGAATATTTGACTACATGGTTTTGATGCTGAGGATAAAAAGACCATAACTGCTATGGCAATGTGAATTGTGTTTGTGAAGGAAGGAGTTTACCAAAAACAGGAAAGAAGATAAAGTAGGGTAAGTTTTATGGTTAAAATTAGATTGACCTGAGTTGAGATTATAGAAAAAAAGTAAATGTGGTTTGGAAAGGGAAGGGAAAAGGTGTTTCCAGGAGACATGCTTCAGTTTCAAAATATCTTGTACTTTTTGCAAAGAAACAGATTGTGACCAAAATATTCAACAGCTTTTCTCCCATGTGCTTAACACATGCTCTCAAACGTAGAGCTGAGATCAGAAGTGAGGGAGGGCAGGGGAGGAGGTTCCCAACACCAGGCAAAGTTGAATCAATCAAGTCATTCTTTTGTATTTCAGTAATCTCAGACAGAGACTGATGGTAATCTTCAGGATATTTCTCCCCTTCCCTTCCCTTCCCTTCCCTTCCCTTCCCTTCCCACTTCCCTTCCCTTCCCTTCCTCCTTCCAAACCTTCCCTTCCCAAACCCCTTCCCAAACTCCTTCCCAAACCTTCCCCAAACCTTCCCAAACCTTCCTTCCTTCCCATCCTTCCCTTCCCTTCCCTTCCCTTCCCTCTTCCCTTCCCTTCCTCCTTCCCTTCCCTTCCCTTCCCTTCCTCCTTCCCTTCCCTTCCCTTCCCTTCCCTTCCCTTCCTTCCCTTCCCTTCCCTTCCCTTCCCTTCCCTTCCCTTCCCAAACCTTCCCTTCCCCTTCCCTTCCCTTCCCTTCCCAACCTTCCCTTCCAACTTCCCCCACTTCCCTTCCCAAACCCCTTCCCCTTCCCAAACCTTCCCTTCCCAAACCTTCCCCCCCAAACCTTCCCTTCCAAACCTTCCTTCCCTCCCCAAACCTTCCCTTCCAAACCTTCCCTTCCCAAACCTTCCCTTCCCAAACCTTCCCCTTCCCAAACCTTCCCAAACCTTCCTCCCAAACCTTCCCAAACCTTCCAAACCTTCCCAACCTTCCCAAACCTTCCCAACCTTCCTTCCCAAACCTTCCCAAACCTTCCTTCCCAAACCTTCCCTTCCCAAACCTTCCCTTCCCAAACCTTCCCTTCCCAAACCTTCCTCCCAAACCTTCCCAAACCTTCCCTTCCCAAACCTTCCTTCCAAACCTTCCCAAACCTTCTCCAAACCTTCCTCCCAAACCTTCCCTTCCCAAACCTTCCCAAACCTTCCCAAACCTTCCCCAATCCTTCCCAAACCTTCCCAAACCTTCCCAATTCCCAAACCTTCCCAAACCTTCCCAAACCTTCCCAAACCTTCCAAACCTCTCACCAAACCTTCCCTTCCCAAACCTTCCTCCACCTTACTCTTCACTTCTCAACCTCTTTAACCTTAAAACTGCTAGAAGCTCCCGAAGTGCTCTCTTTAAAACTGAAAAACATCCTGCCATCATCCACCTTGCTTTAACACTTATCCACTTAGGAAATCTGAAAGATGTGTATCTTGTCAGAGGCTGCAAATGCTATTAATTCTCCCACCTTAACAGTCAATACAGAATATGAAAGCAGATTTTCTGCAGATTCCGGGGCTATAGCGCATTCTGTTGCATTTCCCATACACATTCCAGTGTCTGAGTCCCATGGTTAAAAATAAAAAAGTCTGATTCAACACTCTCATTTGTACATGACTGAGATAACATTGGGTTTTACCTGCATAATATGAACTTTGCCCACTAAATCTTATTGTGAATCTTTCCCTGTTTCTTGGCAGGCTAAATTGCCCTCTCTAACCACAACCCAACCATTTCCCAAACCCAGACTAAGTGAGCTACAAATATCCTGGTTCACTGCAGCTTGCAATGGAGACACACCTGAGTGCGGTGCACAACCACTGTTAGACATACTATCCAGTGGCCATGACAGTCACATAACTGCCTACCTAAGCACTCTTAGTGCTTTACTTATCAAATGAAGGTAATTGCTGAATTATCAGATGCTTTAATTGCACACCAAATTTTAACTCATTCCTAGGAAAATAATCCTAAAGTGCCAAGTTTAGTACCAGTCAATATTATCAGCTGGACGCAGAGAGACTCACTGCTCTTTGAAAGTTTTCTCTCATTTAATTCCTTCCACAAGGCACTGTCATCCCAAGAGGATATAGAACCTATGTACTGAAGCTGACTTGCAGTTGCACAAGTGTCTTGCTGTTGAATCCAGGCTCCAAAAAGGGACTTTTAAAAAAGCATAAAAAAGGGAACATCTGTTTTGTATGAAACCAATTTCAGCCATCCTAGATTCAACCTAGAAAAGAGCCTTAGATGAATTTTACCCACTGTGTGTCCAAGTGTGTGTGTCCAAGATGGTGTGTCCAAGGGGAAAGAGGATGCAGGCAAGGAGCAGGAGTTTGCTCTGCTGGTGAGACACTGATCCCCAGATGCAATAGAACCATAGCATAACAGTTTAGAAGGGGGCAGTGAAAGCAGACTGCTTCAGCACAGAAAAATTCAGAATGCTATAAGAATAAATGAGGCACGCAGATTTTCGCACAGCTTCAGAAAAGCCTCAAAAGGCCCTTACAAACAAAACCAGTTGAGCCTATATGTCTTCTCTGCCTGATCTTGATTCAGTAGTGAATCTTGCCTTAGAACCAGAGGATGGGGCCAATAAAATATATTATACAATCAAGGGCTGCACTACATTTACCGTATAGAGAGAGATTAAAATATTTCAAGAATTTGATTGAGACATCTTTAGCAGCCCTTACATTATAAATATCTTCAGTGCTAGGAAAACAGCACATTTGACTATAAAGCAGAAGACATCACAAAGGGAGCCACATGTGTGCTGCTCACAACATGTCCAGTGACTGTACTAAGGCAAGAATGGGGAAAAGAATTTGTTGTGGTGAACTGTCTTCATGATTGTTTCGATCCAGGAAAAATGTTGATCAAAGGCAGTAAAACATAAAATGCTAACTAAAACATAAAATGACTAGATGAAACACAATAACATAGGAATGGCTTAATCTTTCCAAAAGGCTTAGTTAATTTAAAAGGTAACTAAGACAAAAACATCCCTTGGGAGCCAACATTGCAATACTCCATTCCATGCACTATGACTGAGACAAGATCCCAAGAGGTCATGAGCAGCATAACAGGAAATATCTTATTTTTAACCTCAGCCAATGGTGGAAATACAGCTATTTTTTTTGTGCAATGTTAAAAAGTAGGTTAGATGTTTATTTGTAATCACAGTTTTTTGTTTGTTTTACCTAATTTCCAGTAATACTGCCTCACTCTGTTGTAAAATCAAGGACCATTCTTTCTTTCCCTGGTGATTTCATTTGAGCAGAATTATGCAGTTCAAAGTAGCTTTATGAATAGGTTTTATGTGGCGAATCTTCTTCCTCATTAAAAAAGAGGAATCTACTGAGTATACAGGCATGGAAAATGTACCAGGTTGAGGAGGACCAGCATTGCTCCATAAAAGTGCAGGTAACCAGAAGGAACATGGATGGTTGGCAGAGTAACAACTGTTACTGTTACAGCTGTTAGCCCCCTGTCATTGTTTCCATCATTCCTAATATGCTGCAGGGCAGTACTAACCAAATTCACAGCAGACCCATCACTATGAGGAAGACTTAAGAGTGGAATAAATAGTCATATAAATAGTCCATGCTTTCTGGCATTCAGATCAGTCTTTTTTCACTTTTGCACAGATAGCTATGAAGAGTTTTTTAAAGTTAGTGATATAAATATGAGGAAACAATTAGGCTCAGGTTTTCATGCCTACAGATTTTAAAATCATCCAGAAAATCACTGTGAACTGCAGCATTTAGAGTATCAGCTGAAGATACACATGGCTGAGGAAACCAGAACAACTAGTTTGCTGCATAGTCTGCGTAACATAGGCATGAGACCTGAAAATCTAACAGAGTTTCTACACTAGAAGTAGCATGCCAGCCAAGCTGGATCTGTGACAGCCATGGTGGTATCCTGCCCTGACCCCATGAGGACTTCACAGCCATCAAAAAATGTCAGCAACATGTCTTTTGATGAGCATGAGAGCAACATTACCTGAAGGGAGATACTCACTCCTCCTACTTCCACCCTCACTGCATCTGTGCTTGAATTTGCTAGAAGTGAGATGATCTCAGGAGGCTTTATCTGCCTTCCCCCCCAAACTACTTGCTACTGACTGCACTGTACTAAGTGTTCACTAGTCCCAGACTGTCCTAGCCCATGAATCTCCTTGCTCTACCACAAGGTGTACATACACCCTAATTATCCCTAAATTTGCACCATCCCTTTGATACTAGTGGAGCTACACTTACAAGCTCATCAAAGATTGAACATTGAGTCCATGAAAGATAAATAACTCCAAACCTGCAGTTAGGTCAAAAACTGCATGAGTTATTTTCTTGTCCAAGAATTCTGTACTTTGCTCACAGGGCTGCATGCTTACTGTGAAGTGCTGAAGAACAATTCCAGGGCTGAGAGGAGATACTTGTCAAATGTCATTATATGTGCACTGAAATGCTGTCAAATCAGAAATCCACACAATTAGAATTTTAATACTTGTTCACTGACAGAAGAAAACATATACCCTGGCAAATGTAATTCTGTTGTGAAAACAGTCCCTTCAGCTAAGTCTCATTCATTCCTCAAATCTCTACTTTCTTTAATAGACTGTTTTGGAGTACCATGGTTCTCTCTGCACCTAGCTGGAGACAGGCTGTTGAGCCACAGCATACCCATTTTTCTAAATTAAAAACCCTATGGTCATCTTCATTGTACTCAGTCACTGCCAATTCCAGGAGATCACACCTCTTTCCCTGTGTGATAGACATTGGTTTTTTGTTCAGTTGGGATCCTTTTCTCCAGGGATTGACTAAACAAACCCACTCAAATGATAAGCGCTATTATTTTCCCAGAGAAATCCTATCACAACACTATTTTTTCTTTTCTGGAGAGAATGTATTGGTCCTCCAAGTTATCCTCTCCTCACCCTACCTATTTTACCAATTGTTTGTCTCCATACATTTACCTCTAAAGCTCTCCAAGGAGAAAACATTGGCAGCTACTTGAGCATAAAAGTATTTTAACTTTACACACGAGGGCAAAAATGGAGATGGAAATAAGATCAGCAAAAGCACTGCAGCTTTATTTTCCAAATGAAGCAGAACTCTCACACCGAGCTGGGCATACACACTGTAATCAAGCGCACTTCTCACAACAACTCACAGCCCTGTGCAGGGCAAGGTAATTATCAGCTACCACAGCTCAGAAGGGCTTTTCCTCTTCATTTTGCTCAGTTGTCAGCTCATATTAAGGAATAAAATGAAGGAAACCTGCATTTTCAGGAGCATCTGTAGCACAAAAAATACATGCAGAACATATACATCCACTTCCCTCCAATCCCCATGCCCCAAAGAAAAAGAGGAGGAGGGAGGAGGAAGAGAAGATGAAATATTGTTTTGCTGGTCATCCTTGTGAAACATGTTTTTGCAAGGATGAGTCAAATTTAGTTTTCAATCCCATTTCTGAAGGACTGCTTTGTGGAAATTACTTCATACGTGATCAATAGCATTGACTAAATTGAAGTATTTAGAGAAGGGCTTCCCTGGTACTGAAAGGCAAGGACTGGTGACAGTCTAGAGGACAATGAAACTGCTGAGGAGATAAACTGAAGCAGAGTAAGATAAATCTCTGACTTTCTCATATTATTGAATGATAGTACAGATATAGGGGTGTGGTTTGTTTAGGTAGTAATAGTAATACAGGGTTATTTTCTCCTATCCAAATGTGCAGAAAGTGCTTTGTGAAGAGTTTGTTTGGAAACCCTTGTGGGACTGCAGGACCTAAAACAGAGTAAAGCTTTGATATCTCTATGTATACAGATGTCCAGGCACAGCATACCATAAAACCTAGCCAGGCAATGCATACAAGCAAAAGGAAATATCATTGAGAAGTCAGAAAGGCGCACAGAGCAAGTAGGTCTAGAATAATGAGTTACATTCAGTCCAAAAAATCACCAGAAAGCTTTATCAAAAAGAATTTAAGTTTTAAAGAGCCTAAACAGATGTGAAAGAAATAAAATAACTCAGCAAACTATTCTCAGGATGTGATCTATGACAAAACAAATCATACCAGCATGCAATGAAAAAGCACACCATGAAAGCCTGCAAAATGATGGAAAAAAAAGTTAAAATCTCATAAGAGTGTGAGGGAGAATCTCAGAACCACAGAATGGTTGAGTTTGGCAGGGGCATCTGGGGATCACCTAATTCCAGCCTCTGCTCAAAGCAAAGTAAATCACAATAGATTGCTCAGGTCTGTGTTCATTTAGGCCTTGAAGACCCTCAAGGATGGAGTCACCACAACCTTTCTGGGCAAACTGATCCTGTTGTTCAATCGCTCTTATATAGTGAGAAAGTGTTTTCTTATTTTAAATGTTTTGTGCCCACTGTCTCTTTTCCATTCACTGAACATCACTCATCCCATGTTCTTTATTCCCATCCTTCAGTTATATAATACACATTCACAAGATCCCACTGAGCTTTGGCTTCCCCAGGCAGAACTGTCCTGGCTCTCTCAGGCTTTCCTCTTATGAAAGATGCTCCAACCCCACAACCAACTTTGCGACCCTTCACTGAACTCAGGCCACTATTTCAATGTGCCTATTGATGTGGGGACCTGACACTCCAACTGTGTGTTATCAGGGCTGAGTGATGCCGGACATAATTAGTGCACTAACTCAAAGGGAAAAAATCACTGGTAAAACATATGATAATTTTTATTTGGGATAAACTACAAAATATCTGAGAGCCACTTAAGCCAAATGTTCCAAAAGATACTTGAACTTGGTGATGCCTAAAAGGATTCCAATGATACTTTCATGACCCCAAGAGATGAACTTAATATCTTTGTGCTTATACATCAGGGCATGACAAAAAATTATCAGCTTCTGAATTTTGTGGTTAGCTCAAAAAAAGGGTAAAGGGTGGTGAAAAAATGAAGCTTCTCCATGAGCTCCTCAGTGACCTGGAAAGAATATTTTTAAGGAGCATTTTGCCTGGTGAGAGCAATGCTGTAAAAGCTTACTTTATCTTTGGCCAGGGAGGGTGGGCAAGTGCAATTTTCATTAAACTGAACCATGATACTCCTAATGGTCAGAGAACTACTCTCACAAACACACCAGCACATCTCACCCAATGCATTCCCATCAGAGGATACACACAAGCTGTGACCTGAGAGGATTGTAAGGTACTAACATAATATGTAATTGGCTCCATGTGGAAAATCAATTACCTCCATATAAAAAGGCATTTGTTAGTCATGGTCCAAATGCTAAGACATAAATTTTCATATCTGAAAACTGAGGAAAATTGGAGGGACTAAGAAGAAAACTGATGTTGTTTACCTACAGCTTACCCTATTAAGAGGTTATCTGGAGTTCTGCAATTACACCAGAGTTCTGTATTACACTCATTACCCTACAGTACATGTATTCACAGTCAAAAAATGTCAGATGTTTCTAGGACATCAGCGTGCTCCTAACCTCACACATACTTTCATAGCAGCCTGATTCTACAGCTGTATCTTCAAAACTTCCTTTACCTGGCAATTAATGTAGCTCAGTTTTTGCTTAAGAAAATAATGTTCCTAAGTTTTTTAAAAATATAAAAGCCTGGAGACTTTCATGCCAGGAATGAGAATTTGGTGATGAGCAAAGGAAATGAGCAGAGTTCTGTGCACACAGGATATCGGAGACTGGAGGAAGGAAACCTGCAGGGAAGAGTTTCACCCTACTTTGGTTTGAAAGTCAATTACAGCTCCAGATCTGAATCATAATTAGATTCCTGCTGAAAGTTTAACTCCTAATTTCTGAATTGGGTAGTGAATGCAACCAAATACAAATAATGATGCCTCAACACATACCTTATCAAAAGCTTACAGAAATCTTTGGGAGAGGCTTTTTTAGTAAATAAAAAAGGGGGAGATGTAGGAGACGAAAAGAAAAATGGTTCAGCCCTGGAAAGGAAACATCAAATCAGGAGGAACACCCCTCTGAGACCAAAGTGGGAAGTGCCTTCAGCCATGAAGTCTCTGTAAGCACAAGTTCATGTGTTGAACCTTATTGGTTGTTATAGCTGGTGCCACTCAAAGTGGCTTGGTTAAGCCCTGTTCACCCTAGTTCAACCCACAGTTCCCTTATATGTACCTCCTCTAGAATGTTCTCCCCCTCCCTGAACCCCATTGGTCCCAGTTTGGTGCATTACTCCCGCCTTGTTCCGCCCCTGCTAACCCATTGGTTATCCAGCTGGCTGCCTCTCCTCTGCACCAGTTTTACCTGCTCCCATTGGCCCTTGACCCTCAGATTCACCCCCCCATTCCCATATAAAACCCCATGTTCTTCCTCTCCATTTTGTCTTTTTTCCTGGATTTCCCTGATGCTAATAAAGCGTTCTTGGATCTCCACACTGAGCCCCGTCCTTTTGCCTCTATCATCAGTTTCTTCAGTACGCCTTTTGGACTCTGCACCTGCGGGTCGCTCGCAAGGTTCACTGAAGCCAACAGTGCTTCAAATGCAACCAAACACAAATAATGATGCCTCAACACATACATTATCAAAAGCAGCAGTAAGTAGCCAACAGTGCTTAAGACCTAAATATTTAAGTGGACTGAAATAGAAAGCCTCAGAACTTGACCTATCTCATCTGGGCAGGTAGCAGCAAGGCCATAACACCCTATTATGTTCTTTGATCATCTTGGAAGAATTTACTGTCCAGATGTTTATGTTCCTCAGAAAAACGATTGGTATTCTATTTTTATAGAAAGCAATTTATGGAAGAAGTCCAACAATATGAATTTAAATTTGGCTATCTGCCGCAGAGTGGTTTGGTAAACACTCAATCTTTGTTTCAAGTTTCCAAGAAGAAGTTATATATAATTCAACAGTTACCACTGCTACAATAAAATGGCAATAAAAATAAACAGACTAAGCACTGAGTGAGGAGAAGCCCAAACTAAGAAACTTTACTTGAGGAACTGAGTTGGTGGAACCAGGCTGAGAAAGAGCTAGCAACAACCCAGGAAATAGGCAGCAGAGAGTAAATTGTTTGCAAGGAGGCAGAGACACATTGTACCCTGTGGGCAGCAGGGTACCCAAAAACTGGAAGTTTTTATATAACCTCAACTTAGTTGTCTTTTTACTTTTTTATTGTACTTCCTCATAACAACCTGCATTAATTCTATTAATATATAGGTTATCATGTTGAAGCATATGGAATCAAAGCTTTGTGGATTGGGAGAAGTGATATTTTGCTGTGATAATAACACCATTTCTGCATAACTAGTCACTGACCTTTGTTCTTCTCATCAGCAAATAGACCATCTTTGTAACAAAAGTAAAGCTGAGGGATTTGAAAATGTCAAAATAGCAAGCAACAAAGAGCCCTTGGCCCATATAAATATTTACATTTGAAATATCCATTTGCTGAACTGAATATTTCAGCTGTTGAGGGCAGCCTGAATCTCATTACATCAGCTCCACAGGCCTATTGGTTCTCTTGCTTTGAAGACAAGAACAGCACATTTATTGTGTGATATGCACATTCCAAGCACCCAGAACACTTACAAAGTGGGTTGTATTCCAGCAATGCCATGTCTCTGTTATTCAATTTTTATGATAGCATCCAGACTCCACAGCTGTGTAGCTTTCTAATATTGAATACAGATCACTCAAAAGACAGCTGTCTGGGAGGAATTTTTTGGGTTTTAGTTTCTGGGTTGTTTTTTTTTTTTTTTTTCTATTAAGAAAGAGAAAAAAGACCCAAAACTTCTAAAACCAGCCTCAGCAATGTCTTGCCTGGCAGAAAATCAATTTTAATTCAGTAATTATTCTGATCTGGAGCTCCAATGAGTAAAATACTGTCCAATACTTGCAATTCAGGAAGATTAGTGCATGCAACCCTTTGTCTAGATGCAACCAGCTCAGCCTCCACTTGAATCTGTCTTTCTCATGATCAACACACAGACAGGCCCCTCTGTGTGCAGACGTGGTCTTCCGTCCTGCTAAAGATTCCTCATGCCCCACCTACTTTGTGAGGGACCAGGTCTTTGAGATAAGATTAGAGAAGAGGGAGAATAGGAAGATGACTTCCCGCTTTTGGCCTTGCCTTGCTAAGGAAACCCATGCAAAAGGCATCACAGCTCCTTTCTGGAAATGTCTAAATAAGTGCAGTGTAGGGACATCTGCCTCCCAAGAATTAATCTTTGCCTCCCAAGAAAAGGCTGGTGGCAATAGGCCGCAGATGTCCTAAGGCCAACTGTTCTCCAGCGGTGTCATCAGGCCTCCTCCATAGGTGTTGTCATCCTTGCCCCTTCCACTGGAGGCAGCCGGCCCAGAATATAAAACAGGAGAAGTCCAAGAAAGAAATACAAATGCTGGGGGTTTTTTTACCATTGCTGGTATTTACTTGACAGAAAGAGATCCAGACTGGCATTTTTCATGCAATACAGTGTGGTTGCTCTATAGTTTTCCCAGCTTCAGTGTGTATTAAGCATTGAATACTCCCAAGTGTTCGTATATTTACCATACCAACTCATTCGGAAGTGTTTTGTACAGGCTGCTTTGTTGCTTCTGTACATCTCAATATGCCAAATAGATAGCTGAAATGTTGCTGTGGGCCCCTTTTTAGTAGCTGCTTGTCTGTTTCCATACACATGCTAAATATCACTATAAAGTGCTGTCTTCACTTCAGAAAAGGCTCTAAACCAGGCATTACAGCTGAGTAATTTGATTCCTCAAAAGTCCTGCACTTTCAATTCTTTCTAATAGATTTTCCTCAATTCTTCCTGAATATCCCAGTAAAAGGTGGAACTAAAGAAGTTTCCCAGTCTTCAGATTTAGATTCCATTTTTTCTTGATGCCATTTTACTTTCCAGCATTTCTGTGACAAATAAAGATTTCTTCTCCTGTTAATATTTTATAAACAAACAACCAGCTGTGTAAGAGATCAGACACAAGTTTAATGAGTCTATAAATGATAAATTGGCAATATATGTAAATGCTGGCCTGACAGTGATATTCTTATCTTTCCCTAAAGTTCTTTATAACCAACATTGTCGCCAAACACATCTCAAGGGTATTCTGTGATAACATAATGGTCCTCAGAAATTTGTGGTGCAACTATGTGCCAGAACATGGAGTAGGTTTACAATGAAAGCATCACTCTGGCTCAGTGTGTGTAACTATTAATGCTTTGCAAGTCTGCCATGCCTGGGATGTAATGTTCTACAAATAATCGCCTAGTGTGCTTCAGCTTTGTGCAGGTTCTGTGAAAATACTCCTTTCCTTTAACCGAGGTAATTTTTTCTCATTAACCAGGGATTTTTTTTCTCACCGCTAACTAATCGATTAGAAGGAAACATACACTCTCCAGTGGAGAAACTGGAAATAATAGTGCTCTGATAAAGACTAAAAAGTGGTCTACAGCTCACCATAGTCACCAATAGATGACATTCATAATAAGGTTTGTCACTGGTTCCCAGTACTTTTCTATTAAGCAATTGCTTTATTTTATCAAAACTCAAGCATAGAAAATTTCCTTCGTTTTGGCAATTAAGTTTTATTACTTATACCAAATGCATTGGGTAGGAGAACTAAAGACCTGGCAGTAACAAAAATGTACAGGGTACTTTGGTACGTGTTATAAATGATTTTTAGACAAATAAAGGAGCAAGCACTTAAACACACATACCCAAACGTACATTGGCACACATGGGGCTCCTTATGCATTTTGACATAAAGAACAATTCTGAAATTCAAAGGCTAAACTTTTTGAATCTACAAGCAGCTGTTTGAAAGGTGTGTGTCAGGTCTGTAAAACCAAACAGCTGCTCACAGCTCACACCTTTCAGAAGCGTGAGGTGTGCACACTCATTTACATGTGGTTATACTGTCCCTCGTGTCTGGGCCCAGCAAAGCTCACGGTGGAATTGCAGGCTATAAAGTGCACTGTAGTAACAAGCACAGTTTCATTACACAGAGGCCAAAGTTTTTACAGCTCATTGCTATTAACAGCCTAGGTTATGTTGTTCTTGACCTTTCTCTGTGAGGGGGTGCTCGGGGACAGAGAGATTTTTGTCTTACCCCTTCAGATGCTTTCTCTGGGCAGACAGGGACTTCCTTGCAGTGGTGGGTCAAGAGTCTTGCCACCTCTCAGCTTTCAGGTGAGCAGCCGCAATGAGTAGTATGTTTTCCAGCCTTTCTATCGGCCCAATTGTTGGGGGTTGGGTTCTCTTGTAGATTTTTTTTCCCGTAAGTTGCCAGGGAACTGATCTCTGGGCAGTTAAGGATACTTAAGAAAGACAAGAGAAGTGGCTGGGGTGGAGGGAGAGGAGGAGCACGTGGACTTCTCTTTGGGGGGTGTGCTTGTCGGGAGAAGAAAACAGCAGGATGCTGTTTCCAGACTTGGGGGGAGATTTTTCTTTCACTGGCACCTCTGGAGGGGAGTTCGGGGTTTCCTGCCACGGTCTCTCCATGTGTGCCCGGGCAATCCTGACCCTGCCCCTGTCTGCCTGGCCGGGAGCCGCTGCAGTTCCTGCCCCCCTCGCTGTCCCTTCGCTCCTGCTCCGAGTGTTCTCCACGCCTCAGCCCACATCCCCTGCCTGCCGGGACTCGTGCTGCAGCTCCAGCCACCGCCGGGAGCTCCTGATCCATCTCCAGCATCCCGGGACTCTGCACCACAGCTGCCTGTGTCGGGAACTGCACCAACGGGGAAAGGGGGCCAGCGGCAGAGAAAACTGGGACTGTTTCCCTGGTTCTGTCTGTGGTTCATCTCATAGTTATTGTTGTTCTGTTTTGCTTTGCTAAACACAAGTAAAGAACTGTTATCCATATCCTCACATCTTCGCCTGAAGGCCCCTTAATTCTAAAATTATAACAATTCGGATAGAGGAGTTTTTTTGCATTCTCCATTTCAGGAGAGGATCCTGTTCGTGCTTAGCAGATACCTGTCTTCCAAACTAAGACACCAATAGAAAGCTGCAACAGCAGTATCTCAAAGCTTGTGCTTCCTTACAATGGAATAAGTCATGGAGGAAACGGGCCCTTCAAGACACCACCTGAGGGGAGCTACCTGCACAGTGTCCCCAGCAGGAACCTGGATTCAAGACATGGATTACCCTGCTCCGTGCCTCTGGTCAAGGCACCAAAAACATATTCAAGCCAGCTACAACAGTATATCCCCATGTATTGTCTGGAAGCTTTCCCTCACAAGGACTGACCCAACCTCACTCTGATTAGCCTGTGTTATCTGGTGTCACATGTAAACATGAAAGGAATCTAGGCACTTATTAAATATGCATTTCCCTTCCTATTAACATAGTTCCATCAATATTTTAATGCCATGTTGCCTTTTAGATTGTTTTCCTACTGTAACATGAGATCTCTGCTGGAGTGGACAGACACCAGAGGAATGGATGGGTTTATGGATGACATTTATTTCAGCATGATGAGTTGTCATCAGTGGTTTCCTGCTGCAAATTCTTATATTCCATCATGAAATAGCATCTCTAGTCCCTTCTACCAATAAAGCCAATGGGACAGCATGAAGGTGTACAGAGCAGGGCTGAAGGTGTTCTCAAGCAGCAAAAGATTATTTTTTACTGACAAAGAGAGCTAACTCGTGATCACAATTACATATCTATAAAAGAATATATTTAACTCGGTACAAATGTGCTGACTCTATTGACATACATAAGGAGGAAATTTGATAATTGACTGGTTTGGGGGTGAAATTCATGTCTATAGGAAATTTGTCTGAATTTGTTTTATTTCCTGTTTTTTACAATCCCTTTCTCATCCTTTCAAGTGTTTTTGCTCTCCTCTGGTTATAGACCAACCATCCTGAAGTCTCGGTCATTTGCCTGAAAAACAATAGCTGGTAGTTACTGTGCTAAACAACCCATTTTGTTATCCCTACCACAATCCATGGTGTTCTCAGTTATTGCACTTGATAAGTGTCATTAAAGTTCCCGTGCTGTTAGTCACTTTCCTGATTTTTCATGTTTCTTCTACTCAGGAAGCAGAGTTTCCTAGAAACATTGAAACAGAATAATACCAGATTACATCCAGTACCTTGGAGTAATGGCATCCAAGATCCAAATCCCCCACTTTTTTTTCTTTTTTTTTCTAAACTGGTAACTCCAATTAAAAATGTGAAAGGCTAGATTATTTCCCTTGTGCTCACAGAAAGTTATTCCATAGAATTCTACAGAACTAGCTATGAGAGAAATATTGTTAAGTCAGTAATTTTTAGATGGCACATTCTAAAAGTCTGTAGGACACTGTATTATCATGAGCTGGGATGTGTTAATTGGACTGGCACAGATCAGCCCATCTCAAATACTGTGAGGTTACTGTGTGCCATCTACAAAAATTTTGAACATGCTGTGGGTGTATGAAGACTCAGACAGCCTTAAAGTTCTGTTTGAGGGATGGATGTGCAGACACCACATAGGGAAGGAGACCTTCCCATCTGCAGGGTGAAGATCTTTCCTGTTGTTGTCAAGATCCCTGGCATGTCTTGTGTAAAGCAAGAGAAAGCAGCATAAGAAGGTGCCAGTGGGTCAGTAGCACCCACATTCATGAGGAGTCAGCAAGGGTCTGTGCATGTGCTGGAACGCATGTGCTCATTGCTTCATCTTGGTATGTAGATCCCTACCTTGAAAACAGAGATTTGCTGAGTCAGCTCAAATCTAAACTGATCAGACCACTTGACCCAGGCAGCCTTGCCTTTGGTGGGAAAGTAGAATGTGAAACAAGAGTTAGTTTCCCTAAGGAAAAAGAAGTTTGAGGTCACAGGATAGAAAATTCAGGTTCATGTCACTTCATCAAACACCCTTTCTTCAGAAAGTGCCACAGGTTTTTAATATCAAAACAGGAAAAGCAGATCTTAGATTAATTTACATTGTTTCATCTCAAAATTTCACATACAGTAAACTGGATCAAACATAGCAAATGCTAAGGGGTCAAACTACAGCTACTTTGTAATCCTTACAACACCAATCTGTTCCTAGAATCCCTAGCAGAAAAGGATCAAGACTTTAGCTAAGGTGCAGGCAGAATAATGCAATTTTAAAAGGAGAGTTCAAGACAGATGAGGCTAATTCTTACCTCATATAATTTTTATATGAATTTACAGGCCTTGGGACTTTCTTACAGAAATGGTAAGTATATGGAATAATTTTCATCTTTGCTACAAAGCTGAGAAAACAAGCCATTTTTAGTATGTAATGCAGTAATAAGATATAACTTGTTTCATTTTTGTTGCAGTTTATATTCCAAATAACAGTGGGATACGAAGCACTGCATTAGCATGCACTATAAAACAAGTATACATTTCATCTTCATCTACTATTTATGCTCAAAAAAGTTACTGTTGGGTTTTTGTGCCCAGATTTCCTCAGAGGTTATATTTGAAGGAGGATGAGGGATAATCCATGCCATAATTTTTGATTTAGGAAAGATTCTCAGAGAATAGAAAATAAAAAAAAAAAAAAAAAAAAAAAAAAAAAACTCTCTGAGGTGAGAGAGTATCCACAATATCTTTCTCTTTCAGGCACAGATTCCTCCAGAAATGACAGTTGCGAAACTAAAAGCTTAACACAGAAGCAGTTCCTGGACACCTCCTTCTTACGCATCAGTCAGGGACACACTTACGAATAGCGATACACAGGCAGCAGAGTCACCATCAGCTGAACCAGTGATTTCAGAGAAGGTGAAATAGTCCAGAAGGGTAGGATAATGTTTTAAAGGGAACATGCAGGCTTTCTGTTGGCCTTTTCATCAAAAAATAAAGCCCATCTGGGAGGCTCAGCAGAACAGGGATACGCTTTGCGTTTCACCAGAAGGAGTGGTGTGGCTGTGGAAAAACCATAATCCTACAGGCTGGGAAATATTCTTTCAGCTCCACACTGGTTAAGCTTCTTTTTGATATAAGGATAAATCATCTTTTTGTTGGGGGGGGTTGAGAGAAGGGAAAATTTGTGCCCAGATTTCTCCTTGACTATCCGCCAGTGCATTTGCTGTTAGGAAATGACTAAAATAAGCCTCTGCACATATGTCCTTAAAAACACTTTGACTGCATTCCCCTGTAATTATTAAGCTTCTTCAGAGTCTGTAAGCCAGTGAGAAAGGGATTAGAGGGGTTACTTTGTGCCTCTGTGCCCATAAAAATCCCTTGGCTAATGCAGAACACTGCTAGGAGCATCCTGAAAGCTTTCATATAATCCCTGCCTCCCAGCCAACACCACCACTGCTTTCCCATTGTTTTGACACATTCAAATTTCATGCAGTAATGTGGAAGCACTCCAACATGGAAACAAGATTCGCATTATAAATCACATTTGAAAACCAACCTGCCAGTTAGGGTGGAGCAGCAACATAACTGCATGATAAACCTGTAAACCATCCTCAATTTTATGCTGGAAGGACAAGATGTAAATTGCCAGTTAGTGTCTGCTGACATTTCCTATTGTCCTGGCAGTTCAGGACAGGAATCATTTTCTATACCTGTCCTTGTAAGAAAGGTCAAAATAGAACACTGATCCTGATCTGGAGTTGCATCTGAGTATAAATACATGCTAGTAATGGCAAAAGAGTGATCTGCTCCCTGTAAAAAGAGAACTTGTAATGCTCAATGGTGTTGCACTGAAAATAAGCCATTGTATCATAGGCAGCAGTAACACAGGACTGGAAGCTAACTTCTGGGTCACAGAGTCTGTTTCTAGTGCCAGCACAGTATTATATAATGCCTTTAACTAACCCATCTGTAAGAATCCTGATTTTTTTAAAGGCAGCATTTCCTCACGATAAATTCAGGGAGGAATCCTGAACTGTGGAAAGGTTTGAATGAAGCAGTACTGTTAGACCCAAGAACAGCTGCAAACATCCAAAGTGAACAGCTTTCAGATCATGATGTTAAAGCAGAGAATCAACTGTCAAATGTGCATTAAAACAACATCTGTAAGACAGAATCGAAAAATCGCATTTGTGAAGCCAACCATTTACAAAATTCCTGGGTATACAGGAACCTTGCACCACTTGGCAGAAGTCAACTGTGAGGGCCAAACTGTGCCTGGAGGAGCTGGAGAGGAAGCTGCTTGTAATGCACTGCCTGTCTGCAAGCACAGGAAAGCCCATCAGCTATTCAGTTTGCAGCAGGTGCAACGAGGAAGAGTGGTCACAGTCAAGGCAAACCGGTAGCCCAGCTTCAGCACTGGTGCCCTCCCTCCCTGCCCCCTCACACTTGCCTGTATCCCTTGACACATCCCGTCAGTTTGTCTTGGTCACCATCTGTGAAGAGGAGATAATAACACCTCTTGCCTGCATGTCTATTTAAGTTGTAAATGCCTTCCAACAAAGACTGTCCCTTACTATGTTTACCAACAGTAAGTAGTACATGGGCTCAATCTCTTGTATAGATCTTGGTCATAAACACTCATTATTATAGTATTGATGAGAAACACAGTAATCATTCAATATGCATCTAACAGTAATCAAGCAGCTTTGGCTTTGGATTTTTCTGTCAGAATAGTTATCCTAAATACATGAGACCACAAAAGTTAGGAACACTGTGCAGTTCTGCCTTTTGTGAAAGGGCTGCTGGCAATGTCTGGCTGCACACAGGATGCACCTTAACACACAAGCATGCAACAAACATGAATGTTCAGACTCTGATCACATCTGACTATTTAAAACTGTAGTCTTCTACGCACTGTCCCTTTGCAGATTATCCTTCATATGAAAGCTTCAAAAATAGAATCTCTGAAATACTATTTTATGACAATATCACATGGCAAATAAGCAAAGGACATGCATTACAAACAAAATAGTCCATTATCTTTTCCTGATAAATTCACTCACCTCTTTCACTTTAAAAATAGTAAATGACCAGGAATACCAAATCTTCCTCATTCCAAGTAAAGGATTTCATGGATCCATGGTGCAGAGCAGAAGTTAAAACAGTAGTTAAGAACTGTAGTCTGATCCCAAAGCCCCTTGGTGTTTGAATAAACTCTGCTGACACTGCATGGCTAATTTTAAAAACTGCTATGGTTAATTTTTTTAATAGATGAGCTCACAAAGTGACATATTTCAAACATAAAATCTTAATATACTTTTCTAGTAAAGTGTGTGCCATTGTTCATGGGCAAAGAGAAGGAAGCTCTGAGCTAATTTTTAAACTCAGGGGAATTTCCACAGCCAGACAGCTGCTAAGGCTTTTTGCTTGATCCCTTTGCAAATTCTCTTCAGCTATTCATGGCCAAAACATGTCATGTGCCAGTCTAAAATCATGTTGGAGGAACTGGTGGAAAGGGTCTCCTTTTTCATGCTCCCAGCAGGCTTATGTCAGAAGGCTGTGAGGGATAACCATTGCTATTTATAGATAATCCCCCTTTGAAAGGTCACCCTTCATTGTGTGCTCATTTCGCCCCATAGCTGTTCAAAAGTCATTCTCCTGCATCTCATCCCTAATGAGTATTTTTTTAAGCAGATAAAAATTAAATAAATCATGCAATAAAGCAGAAGACAGTGTTTGTTTTACAGTCAACTGCCCAAGCAATGCATGCCACTCACATTATCTCCTGTGCTTTTAATTACAACATAGGCATGATTAATTTGTTTGAGTTTTTTTAACAACTTCACTATCTTCATCCAGGAGCAGGCACTTACTTAACAGGTTGTACATTCTTGATAATATGACTTTTGGGCACTGAATCATTTCCTTTATCATGAACTACTCATGTGGAATCACAGAGTCTCTTAAAAGCCCAACAAACTGCAGTTTGCAGCGAGTCAGGGAGAAGAATGGCACCTTCTCTGCAATTCTCAGCACTTGTGATTCTGAGAAAAAGAACAAAATAGCTCCCATATTATGAAACTAAGCTTTCATTCTTTCTATGTATTTGAGTGGTCATCCTGAGCTAAAAGCTGACTGCCTTTCTTCCTTTCTGCTGAGACACAAGTTGGAGGAAGCAAGTAAAGAGATGACAGCACGGAGCACTAAAATAAGAGAAGCATTGAATAGCAGAAAGAAAAAAGTATATTTTTATCCAAAGCAGTGCTCAGCAGTACACCAACACAGTGATATTTTCTTCATTTCAACACCATCAAAGTTCAATTAATGGAAATGAAAGACTATCACTGTGGCAAGAGATTGATGCAGAGGAGAAGAAATATGGGTAGGAAGGGGAGATAAAACAGGGTGAGACTTTGTGGAGGAAGAGGCCAATGTCACCTAAAAAGAAATGGGCTGGGGATTTTAGAAGATATGACTTTAAAGCACAGAGATAACGTGTAGCGTTTCATTCAAAAAAAACTCTCTTGTGCTGCTATCCTTCTTAAAGAGAGGTAAAGGTAATGAGTAAAGCCTTCTCATCTCACTTCTGAGAGTGGGCAGACAGGGATGTGGGTCGGCTTTCCTCAGGAGCAACAGTGCTGCCTTTTGCTGGCTTTATCATCATGTCAAGCAAAATGGAGCACAGTACTGCCAGGAGAGCAAAATAGCTTCAGGTTATGAAGAGCTCTGCCAGAAGTCACTCCTAGTACTGTTATTTTGTCTTTTCTCCTGATTAAATTTTGAATATAGATGGCAGGATTTGTTCCATGGAAAACAATGGCTAGACTGCTGAGGTGGACAAGGGAATTTGTGATCTCACACAATGAAGCTTTTTCTCTAATATATATTGCAGAAGCTTTGTGCTTGCTGTTCATTAAATAAGGCCTAGCTTAGAGGCAGTCTTTACATTTTTTAACTGTTTAAACAATTAAATCATTAGTCAAAACAACAGTTGCATTAAAAATCAGAAAGCACTAATCTTCATTCCCAAAAGAAATTTGAAGGATTAAAGTGATCATGTTTGAACAAGAAAAACAGGACTATAGTTTTTGGACTATTCACATAAATTACTCATCTTCAGGGGATAAAAATAAAGAAAACAAACCAGCCTGTAAATATCTGATTACTGAATGATGATTTTTGTCAGCTTCCACTAGGTAGATTGGTAATTCCAAAATTTCTTTATGGACTCTTCCATTGTATTTCAATAGGCATACAGGTTTGAGTCAGCCAAATTTATCATTTAAAGTGCTACTCTGGGTACTGTGTGGTTGGAATTTTAAGTTTAGGTAGGGTTCACCTCACCTAACTGCAGGCTTGCAAAATTGAAGCCTCTAGTTTGAGACTGTCGTCCTCTACATTATTTGAACAGACAGCGCAGAGAACATTGTTCCTCTAGAGGGTTCATCCCATCTCTATTCTATACACTTAATTTTTGATTATGGATTGAGAGCAACCCTGAAGAAAAAAGCCTGGGGATGTTGGTTGACGAAAAGCACGACACAAGCCAGTAATGTGCACTGGCAGCCCAGAATACCAACCATATCTTGGGCTGCATCCAAAGCAGTGTGGCAAGCAGGTCAAGGGAGATTATTATGCCTCTCCAGTCTGCTCTGGTGGGACCTTGCCTGGAGAACTGCATGCATCTCTGGGTCCTTCCACACAGGAAGGACATGAACTAAGTTGGACCCAGTCCAAAGGAGGACAACAAAGATAAGCAAAGGGCTGGAGCACCTCTCTTATGAGCACACAATGAGTTGGACTTGTTCAGTATGGAGATATCAAGACTTCAGGGGTCAGAGCTTATAGCCCTTTCCATTAGGAAGCCTACAAAGGTGTGGAGAAGGACTTTGTACAGTGCCATGTAGTGATGGAACAAGGTGAAATGGCTTTAAAATGAAAGAGTGTAGATTTACATTTGATATAAGGAAGAAATTCTTTACTGTGAGGGTTGAGAAAGAGTTGCCCAGAGAAGTTATGGGTGTCCCATCCCTAGGAATGTTCAAAACCAGGTTAGATGGGACTTTGAGAAATCTGGTCTAGAGAAAGGTGTCCCTGCCATGGTAAAGGTGTTGGAACTAGATGACCTTTAAAGGTCCCTTCCAACACAAGCTATTCTATGATTCAATGAATCATCCCTTGAAAACACTTGTAACTCTTAGTTAACTACAGAGGGAATATACCAGGACCTTTGAGAAACCAATTGTCTCTTAGAGGGTTGAAGTACCATCTTCTGTAGTTACTATTGAACTAATTCATCTGCATCAAGATTACTAGCATTTTGTATCTAAGATGAGTGGGAAAAAAGATTCTGTTATGCCCAGAGTTTCCCTTCGCTGAACTGACTGAAGTAGGGATGAGAAGAGAGATGAAGAATTCTCCCACCTGCACACTGCCTGTAGGAGTCAGAGGTCAGCAGGAAGTAAATGTGTTCTGCCATATTTATCTTACCTTCCCACAGATGAGAGGAAGGAGAGGACAGACTAGAAATGTCTGAATAAAACATCAGTCTAATCTTAATTTTGTCTGAATTAAATTCTGATTCTAGAAATCTTATTTCTGAAGGAAACTTCATTGTTAAGTGAAGAGCATAGCTGGAGAGTTTGTCACAAAATGTGTCAAGACCCAAGATCCTATGTGACTAGCATCAAGGCCCTGTCTTTCTGATTGTCAGTATAAAGTTTGTTGGAAGAGTTTGAAAGACAATTTAAATAGACAAAGAGAGGTATTAAGTGGCACCCAAACAAGAAAGTGTAGACATAGTGACATTTCTTTTCTTATTAAGATCACTGTCTCTCACTCTAGAAGGTTTTTATTCTATGTGGGTGTTAGTCATGGTTTCAGGAATTATGTCTTTATCTTGAATTTCCCTATCAATAGATCGTTGCAGAAAAAAGAATGTCAACTATAGACCCCCAGGATAAGTTTGTGAAGCTAGCTAGAAACCTACTCTACATGGTTTTTTGCCTATGTTTAATAGGTCAGTAGATGTCTTCTTCCATTGAAGTAATGGAATGATGGTATACAGGGGGTGTCTCATACTCCAGGCAGTTCTTAGTGTACACTCCACTGTATCATCTTCCACTCAGTCTTTAATATTAGTGGGGTAGAAGACCCTTTCTTTTAATATTTCTTCCAAATTGTTAGCAGCCACATCACTTAGAATGAGGATGAATGATTGCAAGACTTTTGTCCGTCTTCATCTGATGGAAGAAAACTGCCTCAGAGACCTGTAAATGATGGTTAACTTTGAGCTGTTAAAAGTGCCCATCAGGAAGTCCTACTCATAAAAAATACAGATTTGGTTTTCTGGTGGGGTACAGCAAAGTTTTGTTTTACTCCAAAGTGAAGTACATTTTCTCCCTTACCCTAAGAAATGGAGAGGAGAATTTAACTGAAAACAGAATAATTTCTAGATAACACATCAATATTTCAAACAGTCCAGAGTTTTCCATACAACTGTACTTCTCAGCAGGCAAACAAAGCATCTGCCAGTCTCCTATTACTGCCAGGTAGATTCCACTGTCAGCTAGAATCACCAGTGCACTGTAGATTTTGGCATAAGTAGCATCAAAATATGCTGATGCTCCCCTTAATGACAAGGTACACCTAAAAATTCTGTTGGGCTTTTAGCATTTTGCAGAAGATTGCTTTGATTTTTTTTTTTAATTGTACAAGTATTTTGGGCTCTTAGATCTACCCAGTTTGAGATTTTGCGTATCGTTCTGTCTGTCTCCACTTTTCCATCTCCAGTGAATCAGTTAGAGACTCAAACATGGAGTTGTTTCTTAATTTATTCTTTGGCGTTAAGCTATTATTTACTCTTTATCCTTGAACAAAACATCAGCTTTTCACCAAGTCATTGACCTCTTCAGTTCCTGCCCCAATGTAGGCACTTCACATGGGAAGTACCTTCTTCCATGGACATGGACACCGTGAACAGTACCTTCTGCCGTCACATGGGAGGATATACAAGAAATGATTTTACACCCACAAAATTCAGCATACACATTTTACACCCAAATTCAGCATACCATTGCACTTCTATTGAAGGTCAGCTTTGTCTATCGTTGTCACCAACAGGATATTAGAAAACTACTCTTATAGTAATTGCAAATAATTTTCATTTTATCATAAGATTTCTGTTTAAGGAAAGGATTTCCGTATTTTAAGCCCTGAACCACTTTAATTTCATGCATCTAGCTTTAAGCATTCACTCTGCTGTCCAGTGCTGAAAACAAGCAAAGAAACAAAACCTCTGTCCTGCCTTGCTGTAATCCCAACCATTTTCTTTTGATCTTACAGCAGGTGGGGGTGTGCGGGTTAACAGGTCTTTAACAAAAACAAACAAATTTTGTTTAAAATTTTTTTTAAAATCATGGTTTAACAATTTCCTAATCTGTAGGTAGCTGTAGCTCATACATGATCTCTTACTTTACTTACTCTACTATTTCATCTTTCATTACATTACATCTTAATCATAGAATGGAAGGGATGTCTAAAGTTCATTCAGTCTAATCCCCCACACATTATGATAGGTTCACCTGGAGCAGGTTGCACAGGATCACATCCAGGCAGCCTTAAATATCTCCAGAACAGATACCACCTCTCCAGGCAGACTGTTCTTGTGTTTTTTTCACTTTCAAGGCAAAGGAGTTTTTCCTCATAGTCAGATGGAACTTCCTCTGTTACAATTTAGACCCATTGACCCATGTGCTATTACAGCATTTAAAAGAGTCTAGCTCCATCCTCTTGACTCCCTCCCTTAAGTATTTCATATGCATTGACACTATCCCTTCTCAGTCCTTTTTCTCCAGGAAAAACAGGCCTAGCTCCCTCTGCCTTTCTTCATAAGAGAAATGTTCCTGGACCCTAAACATCTTTACAGACTTCTGTTGAATTCTGCCCAGGAATTCCTAGTCTTTCTTGTCCTCAGGAGCCCAGAACTGGACACAATGCTACAGATGTGGCCTCACTAGGGCTGAGCAGAGGGGCGGGATGACCCCCCTTGATCTTCTGGCAGTGCTCTTCCTGATGCAGCCCAGGTTCCCATTGGCCTTCTTGGCCACAGGGGCACACAGCTGGCTGATAGACCTCTTGTTGCCCACCAGGACCACCAGGTCCTTTTACACAAAGCTGCTTTCCAGCAGGTCAGCCCTCAGCCTGTGCTGGTACATGGAGCTATTTCTCTCCAAGTGCAGGACCCTGCATCTGCCTTTATTGAATTTCATGGGGTTCCTTTCTCCATAACTCTCCAGCCTGTCAAGGTCCCTTTGAATGGCAATAAAGCTTTATGGTCTATTAATAACTCCTCACAGTTTTGTATCATCATCAGACTTGATGAAGGTACACTCTGTCCCTTCATGCACATCCTCAATTAATGAGTTGAACATCTGCATCAATACTCCACAGCAAGCCTGACAACTAAAATTTAAACCTTTGGTTTTCTCAGTGTTATCTCAAAATGCCTTTAGAGTGTTGGAAATGTACTGGAAATTTTTCTAAGTCTTAACAGATCTTTTTGGAGTGCTTTAGAAAATACGGCGTAGTTTGAGGAATTCACAGATTTCTACTTTCTATAATATGTAACCTCATGTAGGTACAAGGCCTTTGTTGGTCCAATTTCTACTATCATAGGTAGCACATAAAATTTTTGAGATATCCTGTCTTTCTATAAAGAATACTCTCCACCTTCCTATGGAGCACTAAGAAATGGAGAAAGGAAGAAAGATAAAGCTCTTAACATTTTGTGCTGGCAAGAGTTACAGGATCACAGAAGCTGACTTTTATACAGGCGTTAAGATTATATACAAGAGATATAATTAGAGTTTCCCAGTAGACTTGATTTTACCACCCATCATGGGTTTTTTCCCTCCGGGTTCACTGCATAACATTAAGCAGCTCTGTAATAAAGTTACATGACTACAAAACAATAGCTGCACCCTGCTTCTGTACACTCTGGTTGCCAGCCACCAGCTAAATGTGGATCCTTCATGTCATTCATAGCTCTGCATGTTTGGAAGAAGGACTGATTTCAAGTTAAGACTGATATTATTAAGAATGACAGGTCCTATTTTTAACCATCCATCCATTTGAAGATGTTATTTTTTTCACTTCACTATAGAACCAAGATTCTGCCCAGTGACAAAGAGCAGTACTGTTAAAATTCAGTTTTCCCAATGGTGTCATGGCCACTGCAAATCCAGAGGAATAAGGCAATCTTTGTGGAGATGTGTGCAGGTCACACCACTCTGCCACTCTTCTTCTTCACTTCTGTCTGCAGGCAAGGTAATGAAATATGTGAGACTTGAGAGAATGACTCTTATTATGATATTTGCATCAGTGTCTCTATTTACAAGAACTGAATGGACAGGGAGAACAGGGTGGTATGACAAGCTCATATACATTCACAAACAAAATTACAGAACTGAGAGATCTAATTTTAGTCTTACCAGCAGTCTCTCGTTATAGTAAGAGGAATAAAGTAGATATTCAGCTCACTAGTAAATGGAACTTTTACTGTACCAGTAAGATATAATTTTTAATAGGCATGGCTCTGGACCAAGACAGAAAAGGTGTTGTATGAAGTCTGATCTTAGGAAACACGTTAAAGAAACTGAGAGACTAATTATCTAGTCCAGATCAGACACAGTCATCCTGACCCTCTGTGGGCTTACATTCACATTAGCAACTGTCATCCTCATTGGAAATATTTTAAAATCAGTGACTAACCAAAATAAATTACTATGATGAGTAAGCCTCAATAAACAGAAGCCATAACATCTAAAGTTACACATACACACATGAAAGTGGTCATTTCCACATACACACTGAGGAAAGTGGTCATTTACCTCCTTGCTTGTCAATAGGGAGCCGAAAGCAAATTCATTAATCATGCCTATATCAGATTTCTGATTTGAGAGGAGAGGAAATTAACTCTAAACTTAAGTCTCTCCATTAACTGTAGTTACCACCTGACATGTAGCCTTCAGGACTTTGGAAGCAGGGAAATTTCATTTTGTGCATCAAGACACAAGTCTCCAAAATATAATGCTTCTGGTCAACAAGCACATTCTTCATCCCAACAACTCAGGTTGTGTATCACAGAAGAAGCTGTGTCACAGCCATTGCTGGGGTACACCAGAAGTACTGCTTTTGCCTCCAACAGTATTCAGGATTGTACAACACTGGTTTGCAGTAACATAATTCTGCTTAGTTATCTACAGCATGTCCTGCCAGATCTGTAACTAAAGCAGACACCATGCAGACATGACACAAGTGAGTATGAAGCGTTCAAGACAGGTTTTTTATTCTACCTATCTTGTACCTAATTTTACTAATGCACTGGCTGCTTACAAGCTTTGAACCAGACTTGTCACAAGAGAGTAATGTCATAAACTTGGTCCCTGAGCTGGAAATCTTGTCAGCAACATTTTTTTGTTATCACTTCAGCAGTTCATAGTAGTTAGCATCTGATTGAACTTTCTGTAACAAAGAACCAGATTAAAAAAATACTGCACCAAGGACTGAAACACTATGTCTTTTTCCTTTATCCACAAATTACTGTGATGATAAGCACCAGCAGATATATCAGAAAGCATTTGAAGGAAGGAAAATGTTATATTTGCACAAATTTTCATCTTTCAGTTTAGTCTCATGAACTGAAGGAAAATCAGAGGTAATGGAAGTGAGTGCAGCTGTTGTATTTATTTAGTCCCATGGGCAGTGCCATGACTGACACTCTTGTAAGTGCAGATTTTGCACAGCATTTCATGCTTCCCATGGAGCCTATCATTCCTAAACAGCCTTTTTGTCATTCAACAATTTTCAGAATCAGATCCTTACCCATTTTCATATTCTGCATTATAATGAATCCCCTGTTATAATGTTTTGTTAAATGACTAGTAAATAAATTGAAATGTGGTCTGCTTCCTCTGTGAAGTACTTAATTATTTCAATACACTGAGTTCATACTAACTTATTCCTCTGTCTTTATGTGGGTAGACGAATTCATGGGCTATGATGCTTACATAAAAATTGTTAGAAGCAGAAAATTATAAGACATATAAATGTAAACTTAAATCCACGAACATGCCCTGGAAAGGCTGTGATAATATTTGTGAACTCCAGGTTTTGTTTTTCATCCACACAAGTCTAGCCATGAAAACACCTTCAGTGGCATTGGCTTTAGCCAGGTTCCTTCTTTGCCTCCTGCCTCTGTCAATTTCTTGTTAACCTTACAAAATGATGCAAGGAAAAAGATTGGTCATTCTTGCCAGCTGCTCATAGCCTGTTGTCAATACTCTCTCATGACTAATATCTTTGCACTAAATTACAACTCTATCTGATCTGGTAAAACAGAGATAAAGTATTAGAAACAACACTTGGGTTGTCCTAAGTGTATAAAATAGAGATTGCATTTCCTACAGCTAGGTTTGATTGAACCTGTCAAATAGGAGGAGGTCTTAATTTTCTGGAAGCCCTTGTTACACAGTAGAGAGAGGCATTTCCAGGGATGTGCCAGGATGACTTAAACATCTGGTTTAGAAGAAGGTAAATTGCCAACTACTCTTGTCTGCATTCTTTTGTCAGCAAGCCCATCTGCCCATTCTTTTGTATTACACATAACTTTATCTAGGGTGAAGTTAAGATCACCCTTGTCTTTCACAAAAAAAAAAATTTAAATCAGAAAATTCAAGATCTATGCAAGATCTAATTTTATCCCAGGAGACAGAATAGAATATATTCACCTATATTTTTACAAACTTTTCTTTCTAGAGCTTTGGAAATATCTTGACAAAGAGCAAAGATCTTAATCACATTTCAACTTGCCTATGCCATTCTAAAAAGACAGATGTCTTGACACTCTCAAATAGTGGAATATTCTGTTTGGTCTTAGTTGTGATTATGCATAACACACTGGAGCAAACTTTCAGTGCCCTGTACAAGAAGCCTACTGAAAGAAACACAGTGCATGTCATTTACTGATGTAAAGTTTGCATTTCTGACTGTCACAGTGTTAGTAGACTGACTTATCTGTCCTATGGGGAAACTCTGGGATGGGATTTGAAAGGTCACTGGTGTCAGTGGATGTCTCTGCCAAATTCTGAAGTACAAAGAGCAAGAGATTTTATGGAGGATTAGAAAGGAGTAGCATAAAAATGATTTGGTGATCATATCTGTGGTAGCAGAAATCTTCCACATAGACTCTTAATATGCTGTCTGTAGAGTTACAATTTGTACAGAAATATATAAAAGCAAGAGATAACAGGAGTAAATACTGCTTCAAGTCATCATCTCTTATTCGCCAGTACAGAGACTGCTGGTCTAAGGATTGTAGCTGTATTCATAACCCTGGGGAGTTTTCCCTGTGAATTCTCCAGCAGCATGGCTGCTACAGGAGCTTGCTGGGAAGCACAAGAGGATTCCTGGTGTCTCAGGCCCTCTTCATGAGGGGATGGTAGCCAGCGCCCTCCTAGGGCTGCAGGCTTTGTAGTGCCATCCACTGGGCTCCACAGCAGGTCCCTCTCCACCCTTAAACATTGATGAAGCAATGCAGCAGGAAGGACCTCACAGAGAGGTTCCTCTCTTGTTTGTTTGTGCTTTGTTCCTGCTGAATTTGCAGGTAGGACAGATGGTGGTTGCAAGGTGACAGACACTTCAGGTGGCACAGCTCCCAATGCGAAACATCCTTTGGGAAAGAGGAAAAAAAGACACCCATGCTGTTCAGACTGCTAGGGAATGTATCTCAAATTAACTGCCGTTGCTATTTGTGTAAGAAAGATAACTTGGTTGTAAAAAAAAGAGGCATATAGAAATGTCTATGCTGAAGACAGTGGGTTTATAGTATCAGCCTGATTATCAGGAAAACTCAGGTCATAGTCAACAGAAAATATGTGGTAAAAGATCTGCTTTTGAAGGGTGACCTCAGAACAATGACCTCTAATTCTAAGAAAAAGGCAATAAAAACCTCATGTCAGCTTCTTTATGAAGTAAGGCACAAGCTTGCACATAGAGTGCTCTTAATATTCTCTAAGTCTTTAATGTCATTTTTAAGCAACGGTCCTAAACTAAATCTAAGCGCATAGATAACTCAAAGCTCTTTGATTTTATCCAAAAGACGGTTGCTGTTTGAATAGAAACCTAACCATGAATTCCAGACCAGGAAAGCAAGTGGAGAAGAACCCCCCTCAGCAGGTCCTCCATAGCTTGGCCCATCTGAACTGTGGGAGCTGTACCCACAACAAATTATTTTAGTCACCAGACATGGGAGAAGACAATTAGTAGGATTTGTCTTTTGTTCAATAGAGGGAATAATTACTTTTGTGTCACCAGAAGGGTGATTCTTGGATTTTCCTGTATTTTAGAATTTACAGGCCTCTGGACAAGTTCTAAGATTTTATTGAATGAGATACACAGCAAGCAAGTGTTCTACATGAATTAGAATTTTCTGGGAGTTTTGATTAGTTATGCATTTTGAATGTTCTCAGGGTCAAATAGAAGCAGTCTATTTTTCCTTCTCACCTACCATTATGTCCTCTCTATATACTCAGTGTTTATGCACAGTTCTTCCTAAGATTCAGCAATATCCTCTAAACTCTCCTTAGACATTTTGTAAAACGTTTCTCCAACACAATTACTAATGTAAAACTAAAGACAAATCTAATGGTTAGTTAATGGTAAAGCCACCAACAAACAATTCCATTGCTTCCCAATAGACAATAATAGTCTGATGGGGGGAAAAGGGCAGAGAGTCATAAAGGAATTGTGGAAAAATAAACCTACAGGACAAAGATTTCCCTTCTTAATGAGAGAAAAGGAGCAAAGCAGCTGCTAAAATAGTATTGTACTCAATGGATTTGAAATACATAGAGAAATCCTGCACTTGTGGAATGAAATTCATGAAGCAACCCTGCAAATCTCTGACCAGTCTCAGCTTCTTGAGCTTTAACGTGAGGGCATGTGTCACAAGGTCTTAATCATCCAGCCTATGTCAGCAGACCTCTATAAATTTTCCTCATCTGCTAGACTCTTACTGTATAAGTCATTGAGTTCTGCAGGTTTCTAAACAGCTCTTAGCTTGTTTGCCCCTACATTAAATGCAAGATTATGTATTCTGACTGTTTAAAGATTTTATTGTCAAGACATAAAACCTTTTACAAATTATTGTCTTTTATTTTCCAGGTTGTAAAGTGTTTGAATAAGCAAATCTGATTTAATTTTACCTGATACTATTACCCATGACTAATTTACTTTTATTGTGTCATAAATGAACTCTATGACCATATTACTCTTAGTTCCGAGTGCATTTTTTATGAAAGCAGTTCTATAAAGTTTTGTTTGTAAAGCAATAGCACTGAACATGTTGGCATAAGTTACAAAGCCCTAAGTGGTCTGGGACATGTTTTTTTCTTTGCTTTATCTTTTAAGCCATTGAGTTCACCTGGAGTGTTTCTGTTTTCAGTTCTATTTCCAGTAATAGACAGAAAAATATTTGCCAGGAAAAATGCTAAGTTCTAGAGCTTTTTTCCAGCTGGGCTTCTAGTTCTGCTAGACTTTAGGGCACAGAGCAAAGTTTTTGTGTTTCTTCATAAGAAAATACACATACTTCTTTATCTGAGGAGACTTAGTGGGGAAATAGGTTATGTCTGAAGTTTCTAAAGGGCTTTTGTACTACTCTTGGATATTAATTAGCTTTGTGATTTTCTTTTCTCTAGAGCAGTTGGCAATATGTTGCAAATTATTTATTTGATCTTTTGAATGTAAATCCAACCAGATTCTTGGGCAGTGGTCACATGTTTTATAGATACGAATGTCAATAAATAAATAAATAGTTGTGAGTGTCTCTCACAGATAAGGTTAAGGAATTGTCAGAAGAAAAATGATAAAAACAGAGTGAATATTTTGACATTGAGAGTCTTTTTGGCTGATGTCATAGCTTTTCTTTTCCTCAATGTCCTCTGAATTCTTTTATGGTATTTCTCAATAAACTATGTGAGTACTGTAAGTAGCCAGTGTCATTTTCAGAAGGACATTGAATGGATTTTGCAAAGTGTTAAGAACATACTTGTTACAAGGACACACCCTGCAAAACCAACTTCCATTCAAAATATTTTACCTTCAAAGTCCAGGTACAAGACCTTGAACTTAATAAAGGAAATTTTATACTACAGATATAGCCTTCTGCTCTCTGCACAAGCAATCCAAGAGCAAACATGGGTAATTTTACTCATAGTTTACAGCTGTCCAGCAAATACTCCCTGTGAATGTACTTCAGGCTACAGGTGGTTCATGAAGTATTCAACTGTTTTTGAGTATATGCTTCTCTCAAGGCTCTGACTCACATTCACTAAGCAAACAGCTGTGGTAGCTAAGACCTTACTGCCTCTTCTCCCCCATCCCAGCTGTTTGCTATTGACCCTCTGCCAGAAATTCTTGCTCCCATTCCAGATACAGCAAAACTTGCTGCACCTCAGCTGCTCCAGCTCATAATCTGGTGTCTTACTGCAAAACAACTTCTATTCCTCCATTAAGCTCAAGGCTGTACAGGGCTGTAAAATGGAACAGCTGAGGTGCCGTAAAATGCTCTATTCTGACAGCTCTTTAATTGGGAGCTATATCTTCTTGAAAGAAGAGCTGATTGAACTAGTTCAGAAAGACCTACCAGGGCTGCCTGTCAGTGTTCTGACCATGTATTGGCACTGCATTGCTTTAAGGTGTCTGAAACCATTATAAAAGAAGTTTTTATGCATTCAATAACACCAACTACAGTAACAGCGCACCATTTGACAGTTTTTAACAACCTGCATGGTTTTTGCATATATGAATATATTCACTTAAGAAGTAGAAATTCTCTACTCTTCAAATAAGCAAGCACCTAAAATTCATTGAACAACAAAGATGTACAAACATATGAACATAACACAAGAAAAGTCTATCAGAATTTGCAAAACTATTCTCAAATAATTTTGCTCACATCTATCTCAAGCTTAATTGCAATATAAACTATTTAAAACTGGCTGGGGGAAAATAGCAAATTAAAAGAATACTGTGGAAATAGAAAGGGCACAAACCTTAGGCATATACTAAGAGTAAAGTGAAACCATGAATTTATTCATATCAGGTTTCTGAATACAAAATATTAAAGCAGACAGGAAAAAAAAATCTTGGTATATTTTAATCTTTTCAGAGTAAGTGAAACATGCAAAGGATGTTTGTGTAAAAGCAGCTACTCTGACTTAGATGACTGTTAGGTACAGTAAATATTTTCAGGAATATTCCATTCAGGCCTGCCCTGTAAAAATCAGTGCACAAGGGAAGATCATACACAACACAAATCACTCTGTCCCCTAACTGGATTGCACAAGGAATATAGCAGCTAAAACTATCTTCTACTCCAACTGAAGTCAATCCTTTACTATACTACAAAAGGTGAAAAACACCAGACGAGAATTCCCAGGAAACTAATCAGTTGTTCTTTATAAATATGACAGTAAAACTGTACCACTGTTGAATTAACACTTGCCAGACAAACAGGTCAACCACTGAAACACAGCCCAATTTGCATTGTTTTACAAACATAATGTGCTGTGAAGTAGATTAAAGCAGCTGTTGCTTAGAATCAAACTGAAGAGAAATTCAAATGATTTATACTGTTAGATTTTTCTAAACTAACAGCCGCTTCAGACCTCTTGCCTTGAGGGAAAGAACAGATGGATTTTGCAATACAGAAAGCACAATACATTGGATTTCATTTATTGGAAATAACAAAGTTTTTAACAGGGAATGATTAATACCAATGATGATGCAACTTAATAAGATTTTCATGAAAAAAAGTTACTTTTACTAGCAGGATTGCAGCTGGAGACATAGGCATGTTGCATATATAATTACTCTAATTACAGGGAAAATGGAAGGAATTTGACTATAATTGCCCTTTAGCTAGTTGTCCTGAATATGAGAGTCACCATACCTATTTTCACAACAGCAGATTTCAAAAAGGCAGAACAATACTGATGACTCTCCATTCTGCTACATGGTAACTGATTATTCTTTCAGCTAGCAAGAATTAATGCTTTCTGAATGGAGCCCCTTCCTCCAGCATTCATTTCTTCTGCTTCTGTACCATTTACTCTGGTTATGAAATCCAGGATGAGAGAAGGTATACCTAATTTTATTATTTACCTTCAACAATTTTTCTTTGTTGTGTTATTGCTTCACTTCACAGTTACAACAACTTTCAATGCAAAAAAATTTATAAGGCTAAAGCTTTTATTTGTTCCCAGAGCAAGCTGAAGTCTTTAAAGCAAAAAAAAAAAAAAAAAAAAAAAAAAAAAATTAACAATAAGTGTATTTTATCGTTCTTTAAACTTTCCTTTGGACCCTGAAATTACACATTCACAAATTCACAAATTTACAAAATGGTTGAGGCTGACAGAGACCTCTTGTTGATCATCAAAGCCAAAGCCACAATTAAAACAATTTGCTTGGGACTGTAACCCATAGAGTTCTGAATATAAGTACAAAGACTCCACAACTCATCTGGACAATCTCTTCCAGGTGTTGTTGCACCACCTTCACAGTAAAAATATTTTTTCTTAGCCACACACAGTAAATACAGATTCATGAGAACATGTAATATCAATTATTGCTTAACACAGTAATCTTTCTATTGAGTTTCATTTTTCTTCTACATGCTTTATAGACTCAACCATTTGTTTTCTGTTGTTACCCTCCCCTATAACCCCCAGAGGATCCATTTAACCCTTTTTAAAATGAGACACCTTTCCAACTTATTCAATGGAGGCGATATTTCATACTAGGGGAATAAATCGTAGAGAAAATATTCTGGGTTTACACTATGTACAAACAGAATTTGGCTGCTCCTTTCTAATCTAAAATATGTCTCAATTATTATGCAATTTGCATCAAAATGTGATATGATTCATGGAAAAACTATGCGACAATTAACAAATATTCTTGGCTACTGTACATTAGCAGTCCTCCTGGGAAAAATAAAAAAAAATATGTAATTAATATATTTCTGTAGGGAATCATCTGATTTCATCTAGTTTTGAAGTTTCTGGTATGATCCCATAAGGAAATTCTGACAATTGCAATAGTTTTGCTTTCTCTGTAGCTTTCATAGCATCAATCCAGACAGGAAAACAAAATCAGGCCAGTAGAAATGCCAAAAATCTTATCTCAGCTGTACTATACTTCCATTGGCATAAAAGAATTTGGACTCTCAAACTAATTTTCCATCATGTAGCATATATTGTTCAAAACAGCAGGAGAATCACAGGTTAGGACAGGCCTGTGAAATCTTTCTATGAGCTCAGAACATCTGCCATCACTGTGATTCTGGCTGTTAGAAGGAGGGGCTGGAAGTTTGAATACTCTCCTATCTATTTAGAGACAAGACTCACCATTGTCAGTTCTAGACTGGGATCTAAAATTTACCATTAGAAAAAGCTAGATCACCCTTATAGAACAACTGGTGTTGATTTATTTATTTATGAAGAATCTGAAAAGAGATTCATCTGACATTGAAGCTCAGCAATGTACCTCCATGGTCTTTGATGGAAGAAGAATAAGATCTTAAATAAATACTTGAGACAGACAGCTGTCTAAGAAATCAGACACACACACAAACCCAAAACAAACAAAACAAACAAACAAACACAACAATAACAACAAAAAAAAAAAACAAAACAGGGAGCGCCTTGACATTTTATTATAGAGCTATAGGTTGCTGTTTCAAACCATGTTACATCCTCAGTCATTAGAGAGAGAAACTCACTGATCCAAGTGATCCTCTTCTTCTCTAACTTCTAGGACAGGGCTGTTGTCAGACAGAGACATGGATTTACACACATCTGTGTATACAACTGGTGGCTGGGTATGCTTTGAGTCAACTTAAAGAGGTGCATACAAAAGGGAGAGAAGACAAGGTGGCACTGGATATGACCTAGTTTGCAGTCACCCAGAGACCAAGAAATAATATTCTCCAAAAGAAAGGCAAACATGTGAAGAGTGTCCATATTTATACAGCGAGCACAATGAGGGAAGCCAACTGGCAGCTCTACCTGTGTGTGCACTCCCTGGGAGAGGACCACCAGCTAGGCAGCAGCAGAAGCCTGGCAGGCTTACACACACGCACACTCTGTCAACACCACTCACACAGGAAAGGAGAGGAAAGGAGGGAAAACTGAATCTAGATATATCCACTGAGGTGTCCCCCGAACAAAGTGATGATACATCTCTGCTTCCTCCCAAATTTATTTCTTCTCTCTAGAGCAGCTTTTCCAGGTCAGTGACAGACTGTGCCATCTGCCCTGGATGGGAGGAATATGGTGAAAACCCCAGAGGAACAGACATATACATGTAGGGGGAAAACACCTCTAAAAAGCATTTCCTAAAAGCAAAATGCTTGGAGTGAGTTCTGGTTTGAGTCATAAGCCAAAAGACAAGGCAGACCAGCACAAATGTTATTAAGGTGGATACATGCCCAATCCTAAATGGACAAAATTCCCTTTCTGGTGCCCCTGCACAATAGCGCAGATGGTCCATACCTGCAGGCCAGCTTCACAGGTAATGATGCATTTACCTTTTACAAAAGCCACAAAGTGCCTTCCCTGAACATTTTCCTCCTAATGCCCTCAAGGTATTTAAGCTACTGCTGCTCAGAGGCAATGCATTTTCACACTTGTGCTCTCTTCCTTTCACCTTCCACCTCACCATCTGAGTCTTTAAGGTCTATAATTTGTTTAGAGGTTGAGTTTAGCTGTTCTAAAGAGACAAGAAAGTGTACCTGAGCTTTTAGCAGCATGACTCACTTGAAAGCTAGCTTTCTAGTTTTCGTGCCCAGCACAATAGCTGAAGTCAGGATCCATTTTGCATGTGCTGTAAGAGAGTTCAGAACTGCCTTGTTGTAGGAGGATGTAAGGGAGCAGGCAATTACATCCCACAGGTACAAGTATCCTCCTACCCTGACAGGCTCTTGCAGAAGTCTTTTTCTGTGATTTTTTGCTCATGCATATGGGAGTGACTGGATTTATAGCTGTTCTCGGGAGAGGCAGAGACTTAAGGATTTGGAGACATAAGGGCAAATTCTTCTCTTGAACCCACATGGTGGATTGAAGAGGAGAAATTGGCTGTATGAAATAAAGCCAGGTACTGTGACTCTTTCTCATAGGTAAATATTTCTTTAATTTTTTGGTATATCCAGCTGTGGCCTGTAGCAGAAAGGAATATCTCATAATGAGCTCTGTTATAAATGGCTCTGAAACACGGTGTTGGAATGCCACTAAAAATATTTTGTCTGTGGCTTTTGCTAAGGCTCAGCTCCTCAGGAAATACTTTCATTGTTTAATGCTGTCATTTTGTACATATCCAATATTTTCTTAATCTGTCACTGGGAATAGTTTATTTATAACATATAACAAGCATATTTTCCAATTGCATGCTGTAAATATGTCTTACCAGTCTTGCAAAAAAAACTAACTATTCACTATAGCTGCTCAGTTATAGATATTTAACCACTTTATTAGCTTTTAAAAATACCAGAAATATGTGTAAAATCCTCCCTTACCCCCTTTTTTTCCACTGAAATATTGGGTGTACAAGTTTGGGTCAGCCCAAATTCAGGTTAGCCTTGAATCTGTCATTCACATCTCTCCAGAAGTAATACCAAGGGCCAGAGGGACTTAAAGACACCTACTACATGTTTCTTACTTGCTCCTTAAAAATTTGCCACTAGCCCATGATAAAAGAGCTAGAAAACAAGAAATCCCTCTGGTCTTGCTGGGGCATATATGGGGAGACTTCAGTGGCATCATAAGTTGTCTCTTGTTCTCCCCTAGAAGATATGAAGGGAGGGAAAAAAAACTCTCTCTTTCTTAGTCTTGGGATTGTTACCTAGATTGCCTGCTGAATTTTACAGCTGGCTACCAGGAAAAGCTTATAAAATGTGTTTCATAAGCAATACAACATAGCACGTATTCTGCCACAGATCCTGTTTGCTTGTAGGAGCTAAGTGATCAAAGAGTTTTGTACTCTAAATGTTACTAAGTCTGTACACGTGTGTGTCTGTGTGTCTCTATGTAGAGGATAAAAATGAAGCTATGTGGAGTACAGAGATCTTGCTGAAGCATTCATACATTTGCCAGCAAATCTGCTGACAGTTTAGGGTTTTTAATATATTTACACAGCTGTAATATATACTTTTATGGGAAACATTTTCCGTCATTAGCTTTCCAACAGGTTAAGAAGGTTATTCATAGATATATCTACGCACAATGAGCCAAACTCTGGTCTCAGCTGTAACAGTAAATACAGAGTCACTCATTAAAATTGATTGCTTTTCCTTTTTTTCTTTTCCATTTAACTTGTACCTGGTAACAAAAAGGAATTTGTCCTCCCTCTTCCAAGATCCCAGCAAGACTGCTGACCTTCTGTACTCAAGCAGATAATCTGATGGTCATTTCTGTGTCATAGCAGTGGAAACTGCCTGTCAGCTCTTAGCGTGTTCTGCAGTCATATGCTTTGGCTGATAAGATGATAGGAATCAATCTTTCTGCAAGTAATGTCCAAAGGCTGTCTCTAGGACTGTTTTTAATTCACAAGTGCTGCTTCTACCTCACTAGTGTCTGAAAAATACTCTAGAATTTCTTCAGATGCATATTTCTTCTGACTAAAATCCGTATACACACTTTAGCCACAAATAGATCAAATTTTCAATACAACATCATTAAAATGTGGTTTGTGATATGGGCCCAAAGCTGATATTGCCTCTTCAAGTGGAAATCTTTAGTAAATGCACTTAAAATTTCTGCTACCATCATAGAGACTGAAGTTTGTTCTTTGTTGAGTCACTCTTTTTAACTGATATGGTTAGACGACTTTTTAGAGCAAACATTCTTTTTCAGCTGTGCAGAAGATTTTTAAAAGCTGCCTTGTCAACTGTCTTAATGTGGCAGCTTCATGGCTGTAGGGACACAGCTGTAGGTCTCAGCAGCACCTGCACTGCTGCTGCTTTCCACTGCAAGAAACTCGATGGATGAAAAAGGAGCTAGGAAGGACTATGTCAAACCAGAAATACAGGGATCTCCACAGAGAGTAAACTGTAGTTTTCAGGATAAAACTAATTTATGCATGAGGAAATAACCAAAGTCATCTGAGAAACTCAGGATGCACTCCTGTGGTATTTTACCAAACTAAACAGGCTGTAAGACCGGGGTTGGATGTCGGCAAAACTTGGATGTTGCCTAAACTGATTGATATCTCTATCAAAGCAGACTTTTATCTTTGCAAAAGCTAGTTATAAAACAGTGAATTCCCACACAGTGTGGCATTCCATCTCATTGCAGGACAAGCTGCAAGACAAACACGGAAATCATTGAAGTGAATTAGACTGGAAACTGTCTTCCACAGGGGCCAAATCTTTTCACATATTTCTGCTCTACCAGACAGAACTAAGCCCTGACCCCCCAGTTTAATTTACTCTCGGTAAAGCTGGAGTGAGTCCCAAATAGGCTCTAGTTTTCCAATTTAATATGAGACTTCCTTTCAATATAAAGATATAGGATGAAATATGGGAATGTTACCTCAATCTACATTTGTTATACTTTTTCAATAGAAGCCACTAAATTTAGACTTAAGCATGTGTAGTTGTCCAGCCTTCTCTGGAAGGCTACAGCCTGCTCTGCCCAGTACTCCCACTGCTACCTCCAGCCACCCCTACCTGACAGCAACAGGGACAGGAAGGGGTCATAAGCTATGAGACAGACACTGGGGACTACAAAACAGTCACTGTGTGCTTAGTGTAGTACCTATGTGGGAGCAGCTGAGCAATGAGCAGACGAGAGGGGTGATTCAGGTGAGATATGGTCTGAGTGATCTCAGGGCCATTCAGTAGGCTCTGCCTGCCAGGCTGCTCCCCCCTCCCGGGTCAGCCGCATGAGCTGCCCATAGCTGGAGCTACCTGCGAATCCCAGCTGCCTTCAAGGTCTGCTTTAGTTTTCCTGAGCAAAGGTATCCCCGTGGTCTGGTTACACGTTGGTTTCTGTCACATACAAAGGAAGAGGGAGGATTTTTCAAGGAAAGGTTATTAAAGTCCATGATAAGATGCTGAGAAACCCAAACATAAACTCCCTCAAAAATAATAGTAACTGTATGAGAAATTCTTCATTTCGAGTGTTTGTATAGTGTAGCCCTATATAATGTTACAAGCTGTAGTCCTAAGTGTTGCAATCTTAACTACACACCAGCTTGTGTTTTTAAATGTAATGCGTTTTGATGTCCTGTTTGCATTGGACACACTACTGTAGGTCTCTGCAGGACACTGTTTACAAAAGAGATTACCAAAAAAAAAATTACAAAACAAAATGGTGTAAGTTTCAGAAATGGGAATAAGATTTCTTCTCTCCGGAAGTTTTTGCCACAAGTCCATATATAAACAAGGCCAAAGGAACTCATTATAAATTAAGTTGTTTTCCTATTACCTCGGTAAGATGGGTCATCAACAGCTATCCTGGTCTTATTTTGCAGGCTGAAACCTGGAACTAGTTTAAATCTACTTTAATCTAGTTAATAGTTCATGAAACATCTGTATTGAAATGGAATCTTTTTTTCGTGTTGAGTTCTGTACCTTCTAGATGAAAAAAAAACCAAACCAAAACAAAACAAAAATCCCACTTGAAAAGTAGTTCTTGTTTATGAATCATTTATCTCTCTAGAAGCATAACAAGAAAAGGTAACCTTGGTAAAGTTAGCTCCTTTCTATGCCACCAAGAGGACTCAGCTCTGGCTTTTGCACTGGCTTACAATTACGCATTTGTCAATGGGGAGAACATAAAATGTTTGTCACTGTCACTCTCTTTCCTATTCTACCCCCCAAATTCCTATTTATTGCACTAAAAATTTACTATTCAATATGAGGTATTATTGCTTATCTCTTTTTCTTTCTTTCTTTTCTTTCTTCCTTTTCTTTCTTCCTTTTCTTTCTTTCTTTTTTCTTTTCTTTTCTTTTCTTTTCTTTTCTTTTCTTTTCTTTTCTTTTCTTTTCTTTTCTTTTCTTTTCTTTTCTTTTCTTTTCTTTTCTTTTCTTTTCTTTTCTTTTCTTTTCTTTTCTTTTCTTTTCTTTCTTTTTTCTCTTCCCCAGCCTTTAATCCTCTTGGACAATGAGGGCATCATATTTGTCAAGAGCACTACTGAGCAATTACTGATATTCACCTTACCCTTGATATAAGTAATTTGTTCACCACTTAATGATGTCCTCAGTTTCTTTTACAGGGTTATATAGAAGTCCTGTTCATCTTCAAGGTCCCTTTAGCCTAAAGGCTGTGTAATTATATATTCTGTAGCTATATGACACAGCAGACTGTGAAGAACTAGGAGACAACATAACTTTGTAAATGTGCTATTTGCCTGAATTAATTAACTTTACAATTTTAATTGTCATACAGCATGCTGGTGTTGCTATAGTGATTCTGGTTTAGGGATGTGTACAGAGCTGGTGAGGACTTCAAACTAGTGTACCATGTCACTCTATATATCCATAGAAATAATCTCTGCCCCAAAATTCCTTAGAGCCTGAATAGGCAACACAGACAAGAGGGTACCTGGAGAACAAAGGTGCAGAAAGGAAAATATCTATGGCCACAGCCACTGTCCTGCTCCTGAGACTGAGCCTATGCACTCAGCTATCTCCTCTTGCTGCCCTGTAGCAGAGGCAGTCTTAAGCACATTAGAGCTGTGAAACTTAACTCAGTCAGGAAAGGTGACATCCTTCCTAATTATGTTGTGCAAATAGACTCATGAGTGAAGTGTGTTCACATCAACACTTGAAGGAAACAAATATAAGCCCTGCTTGTTTCAACAGCTCCTGGCTATAAGTCTGAGATGGCTTTGTACAAAATCAGATCTAAATTGTACGCATGGTGCCCTGCATTGCCACACTGCTACAGAGCCTGACTACAGGAAAGAAATCTGCCTGAGCAAGGATTTACCACTCCAGGCAAGTGATACACTCTGGTTCATAAGTATAAATTTCTGCAGATTGAAGAAGCATTTTGTTCCTTGGCCACAATAGATGCTGATATGTGCCTTAGCTGGGATCCACTGTGCTCCTTGCTGATGGCTGTAAGGTGGCACAGTAAATGGATCCTGTGCTGACAATATCACAGTAACAGATGAGCATTATGATAATCACAAGGTCCTGGATAATCACATCTGTAACTTGCCTCACTGCTTGATAATTAGCTCTTCTCTTCAGAATAAGGAGCAATTTTGCTGCAGTCAAACTCCACGATTTTGTGCTGCTCCAGACAGGACTCTGACCTGAAGCTGGGCCTATGTATTTTTCCTAAATATTCAGAATAATGTAAATGTTTGAAGACTATGCTTTATTTTAGATATATTGGCCATTGAATGCAGGTGTTCAGTTCATCTTCAGGAAATGTGAACTGCAGATCATCCAAGGTAATGGCTCTCATTTATGACTCCATAATGATTGTTACTCTGTAACATGAGCAACTGAGATTTTTCACTGTGACTGAAAAACGTTTGCAAGTGTCTAGTCAACAGCTATGTACCACCATATATATTAATTTTAAAAAATAACCTGAGAAAGAATGATACTAATTCTTTTTGGGGAAAAGTACTCAGTTCAGGTTTCATGCAGCAACAGAAGAAACAAGGACTATTTACCACAGCACACATCTCACAAAAGCTGCTAGTATTCAGTGTCTGATTTCCCTCTTTGAAAGAGCAGTCCACTGGGTGCAGTTAAAATGCAAAGAAGAATATAAAAAAGTGGAATACTGTGCAAAAATTGATTCTAAGATTACTCTTCTTTCTAGCTTTGGATGAGAGGAGAGCTGACACCAGCATGTACAAACATGTCCACAACCATTTCTGGGCCCTTTGAATTTCCAGGAAAAGTAAAAAACAATCAACATGAGGAAATTGCTTGGCAAATAGAGCCAGAACGTTGTCTCCATTTTTTTACTTTTACCTTCTTCAAGGGACTGACCCCAGAAGACCTAGGGTTTCTGTTTCCTAAAGCTCCCAGTTTGAATATTTGTCCCCTGAGGAATTTTAGCTACAGATTCTTAATGAGATTAGAGACAATATGGCTCTGCCTTCTGCACCAGCAGCTCCAAGATCAGACAAGTACAGAGAGGTGCGTTATTCTTCCCCTTCTTACCTTCCCTTTAGCAAAAAAACTCTCCCTTCTGCACTTGTTGGGTAGAGGAAGAAGGAGGAGATTGTCGCTGTGGGTGATGAACAGACGACATGAGACCTTGTTATAAAAACTGCATCTGACTCCCCTTTATTCAAAGACTGACCCTCTTTATATATCTTCTAGAGCAGGCCATCTCATTGGTCAGAAGAGTGCCAGAACTCTTCATCCCATTGGCCAAAACTGAAAGACAGAGACAAGTCCATCCCACAGAAAGGAATCTAAAACATCACTCTTGTTACAATAACACTCGTGATGTTTATGCCAAGCCTGTGAGAACACAAGGTCTTCCTGAACCAAAACACCACGAAGAAACTGAGTCCAGAAACTCAGAAACTTCAGGCCCGGGAGCCTCAGAATACAGGAGATGGAGAGGGAAATATCAAAGAGTAATTTGTTGCTTACACAGAGAAATTTCCCAGCAGATTAGGACTCTGGATCACCTTTCAAGCAAAACCTGGGGCTGGTATCTGAAAATGTCAAACCACGTGGGCAGCTTTGCAGGGGGAGCCCGAATTTCTGCTGATGCCCTGACAGCCTGAATGGGATGGGAACCTGGTCCAGCACATTGCTCCACAAATAACAGTGTAATCCACAGTCAAGGGCTCAGCCTCATCTACCCTTGGCCATGAGATCCTGACGGCAGGCTCCCATTCTTACCTATCCAGTGGGACATCTGTCCAGGAACACTTACCCTTCAAACTCAACTCCTTACAGAATATGTTCATGTGGCTCAAGGCCTTTGAAAACTGTGCGGTGGCAATTTGCTATACAAAATGCCATGCTCAGTGGTGGAAAATATATTGTAGGAAGTTTATTCACAATTATTCCTGTTTAACTGAAATAAAAATGTAGAGTGTATTATTTTGATTACCTAAGTACTGCTGTTGCACTAGGAAAAGTGATTCACCCAGCAGCAGTGTGTTCACAGGCTCTTCCCACCACTTTACCTTCTGCTTTGAGCAACATCCATTTGTACCCTCTTCCTAGTGCTGTTATGAGGAAATGGTTTTCTTAATCTGAATCTCATCTGCCCAGCTGTAGTTTTTATATTTTCCTATGAATATGTTAGTCACATAAGATCAAAGAACATGAGAATTTAGTAAATCTTTCAGAGTTTAAGATTACAAAGGGTGGAATTTGTTTCATCAGTTAACTTCATTAATGCTCTGCAGTCTGAACTGGATTTGAAATTGAAGTAGCACTCATTAACAAAAGAAATTAAATGCATTGGAAACATTTAGTCTATAAATGTCTGCTACTTTTCACTTACAATAATGGAAATAGATGAAATGTACAACAAAGAGAGAAGAAAAATAAAGTCTTTCTCTTTATTTCTCTCCTTCACTGTTGTTGCTCAAATAAATTATATAGGTATACATTGACATAAAAATAAGTTTATGATCTTTATTCAAGAAATACTCCAACAAAAGCAGAGAAATTACATTTTTCTGAGCATAAATTGAATATCATCAGTCTGTATATAAATCTACCACCTTTCAGATGGCATCAGCTGTGGAGCTTATTATATTTTAGGCATGAATCCTACCTTTGCAGCTTAGGGAATCGTGAGGCCTGGGTTGTGGTTGATGTTTCTGCGTGGTATGTAAATAAAGGTGTGCATGGATGTTTATGGACATGTAAGTGTCCCTCTTTAAAACACCTTCCCAGAAACTTTCTAAGGATTAGGCAGCTGACCAGCTTCTGCAAACCTGTCATCATTTTTCCAATCTCTCTCACTGCCTTCCAAAGGAAAGTTTTCTGCCCAGGAAAAAGAGCACTTATTGCTTGCCCAGAAAGGAAACTAATGACTCAATAATGATCAACAGAATGCATTTTGAAGATATCCAGTCCTGAGAAATGTCATCTTTTTCAGACTAATTTCTATTCTCTAGTTTTTGAATTTTAGTTGTTTTTAAATGGCAGAAGCTGAGGTATCATGCCACGTGGCTGTGGAGCTGTATAACAGGGTAGACCACTGCCCTTCCTGGTGGTGTGAGTGTACTGGAAAAGAGACACAATTCTGGAAACTGTGGTTCCAGCCCTGTCTCTGCACCTTATCAAATCCACATCATCACTGTTTAGAAGCCAGAGCACAATTTCTATGCTATGTCAAAGCTCCATTTTGAAAAATGTCCTTACCAATCAGAGCAGCTCTGCTTTTTTAATCCATTACTATGTACAATTTCAGGGAGACATCAAACAAGGAGGCACAAGCATTTTTTTTGCTGTGTGCTACAACAGTGAGAACGTGTAAAGGAGAAAGGGTTAATTTCTAACCCTCTTGGTGGTGGAGAAAGGCAAAATGGCTGCTAGCCTCCATCCATAAAATATGAGTCATTAAACATGAAGATAAGTTTATTGCAGAGTTTTTACATCATTCAGGGCTTTGGTATAGTCACAAGCCACAATATTCTTCTACTTCTCATAAAAGGGAGAATTTAACAGGTAACTAACCTGTGACATGTTTATACAGGCAATTTTCTATCAAAGATATTTTTATATTTGATCAGTACATATCCCAAACTGCTTATAGTGTCAGAAGAATCTTCAGCCTGGAGTTGTGATGAAGTTGTGTGTAGGCTTTTACATAGGTAGACCTTTCAGTCAAGAACAGTTCACCACTACCTCTGTATTTTCCAAGAGAACCAATTGCCAAAAGCCAAAGAGAGACAAAAGATACTTTCCTGATTTTGTGCTATCTAGAAAGAAAACTGTAGTCTGAGTCTCCTAGGCCTGAAGTTTCTGAGTTTCTGGACTCAGTTTCTTCATGATGTTTTGGTTCAGGAAGACCTGGTTCTCACAGGCTTGACATAAACATTGCAAGTGTTATTGTAACAAGAGTGATGTTTTGAATTCCTCTCTGTGGGATGAACATTCTCTCTGTCTTTCAGTTTTGGCCAATGGGATGAAGAGTTCTGGCACTCTTCTGACCAATGAGATGACCTGCTCTAGAAGATATATAAAGAGAGTCAATTTTTGAATAAAGATTGGAGTCAGATGAATTTGCCAAAAGAGGTTCATGTCGTTTGTCACTCACCCACAATGACACAAAACCACATAACATGTAGGTGTGATAAATTGGACTAAATCTCTGCAATGAAAAGAGAGTTGCAAGGTTTCATTAGGGTAAGATAAGAAGGTTACATACATTTCTGTGTAACTTCTGGTGAAACCAGAGAACTGTCTTCATTAAAGGCTTTTGTGACTCTATCCAGCTTGCTTGTCTCTTGCTATTATTGTTGTGTGTATTAGAGAAGAACCAGCAAATGAACTTAGTGCAACAAGAGAGAAGAGAGAAATGAAGAACCAGAAACAGAGCCAGAACAAGTACTGGCAGATATTCTTCAGAAATGCCCAAAAAGACATTTAAGGGATGAATGTTCCCAGAGGAGAGCTTAGAAGTATCACCAAAAGCCTGGTTTCTTAACAAGTTTTGCTGTGTGAGAGGAAATGGGACTTTGCATTCTCCTTTTAAACAGTTTGGCAGCAAAGATGATCAGTTGCACTCGCTTCATCAGTGAGCCAAAGTTTCTTTTCCTATTGGATCCTAGCCAAAGTTATTTTGTGCCATGGAAAGATTATGATTGATTTCAGTTCCAGTGGATATTGTCCTTAGGCCCCAAACAGAGGCTTCCTGTTGCACCCCTCTTTATGCAAGACTTGCAGAGGAAGACTCAGCCTAGCCTTCACCTGTCTCACTAGAGATTTGACTTGCACTTAACAACAGTGGTTCTCTAGAGTACAGCAGGGAAACAATGTAATTTCTTACCTGCTTTTGGCCCATGAAGATGAATCTTGTTCAAGAGTTATTTTCCATACAGGTTGCAAAGTATTCTGAGACAGCGATTTTAAACCAGTACGCCTTTCTGTATCAGTAACTGTAATTTCCTAATAGCAGCTCTACTCAGAGATGCCAGAAAGGGAAGTACATAAGTATATCTTTAAGGTGAATGGCAATTCTGTCGTATTAAGCACATAGGCAAGTGTTTCTGGCCAGCTTCTCTAGGTAGAGTACATAACCAAATGAAGTCTATTAAAAAAAATAATGACCATATTCAAAAGAATTTGGTCTCAGGCTGGGAACTAAGCAAATTCAGAAATATATTAGAAAAATAATTTCTGGGTTTGACTGATCTTTTCCTGTGGATTCAAATCCTGGTGGCACACAATTAGTGATGTAAAGCAAGAAAGATGATGTCTGATTTAGGGAAATATATCAGATGTGAGGAAAACAATTGCCAGAGTTCAGTGTTCAGGAAGAAAGGGTAACATGAGAGATTATTTTGATTTTTTTTTACACTTAAAGCTATCTCACACAGGTAGCAGAGATCTCTATTGTGTCTCTGCCCAGCAATGCACTGAGCAGCTGCAGGGGCAGAGCTGTGCTCATGGAGATCTCTGTACATCATGAGATGAGAAGCCAGCAGCATGTGCAGCAGGCACAGCATCAACATCAGAGCTTCTTAAAGCTCCAAAGGAGCAGCTACATCCCTCACGCCTGTGAGCAATGATGCATTTACACAGTGGGCCCTCACAGCTCCAAGTGATACCTAATTTAAAACTCTGATCATTTAAATTTTCTCATATATATATATATATTTACTGGAGGGGCTGTGAGTCATTAAAAGGAAATGACTGAGAATAAACAAAATATTATTTTGAGGAAATGGCTCTGTGTCCCATACAGTTTTTTTCAAAATACAAAGGCAGACACATAAATCTCAGGTACTCAGCTGGCAAGAGGTGGGAAATTTAAAGTCAAGACTGCTACTTTGTCCTAGGTTGGCCTTTAGGCATCCTGTGATTTTAAGAACTTCACCTCCATGTGCGTAATCTCACTTATAAAATGTGTCACAGTACTTATTAACAGGGGTGAAAATTCTGCTTGCCTGAAATGCTGTTGCTTTATCCACTGTGCATCCAGAATTAAATTAGCCTAAGGCAAAAGTGAATGCCACAATCCTGCCCTTTATTTTGCAGGATTGCCCTCTCAGTCAGTATCCCTTGTTTATTGCAAGTAGTCTGCATGGACTGATTTGAACCATCTTTTATCATGTGATGAGACAGAAATTATCAAGGAAACCATTAAAGCAAGTGCTTACAAAGATGTCTGCTGCATTTGACCTACATTTCATCCATCTGTTACAAATCTGATTTAAGGAAAAACTGAAATTATAATTGTTCCTGAAAACCTAAACACTTTTAACTTGGCCTAATTTTGTTGAGTCACATCCTTTTTCTTGATACCTATCTGTCTTCTTACTAAGCCAACATACTTACACATCAGACATAGAATGATAATGTTCCTAAGCCCCAGCTGATTATTTTCTCTAATGTCAGGCATAAGAGATATATAACAGCATAGAAGTCAGGATAAGGAAATGGTGGAGCAGCACCAAGTAGGAGAAAATTCAGGTTTTGCTGTGTGATTGCCAGCCTTAGCAGATCAGCAATCTGAATTATTATTTATCCAGAGCAGATTTGCAGGGAACCACACATCTTTGTGCTAATTTCAGTGTCAGAGACATACAATGCTCTGTCACGTTATGAAAAGGAGGGGAATGAGCAAAAGAGCTACAGAAAAGGATCTGTGAAATGAAGCTTTAATAAATTCTGCTGCAGTATACCATCTGTTCCAATGGGAAATCTATACTGTCATAAATCTGAGTGTTATGGCTAGAAAGATGAAGGGCATGCAACCCAAATTTGTAGACACTGTGTCATGAAAACTGCAGAATAGAGCTGAGGTCATCATCAGAACATTTTGAGTTCATCATCTGAATTATGGGCACCATTTGAAACAAAATTACCTCATTCAGTCAAAAACTGGAGGCTGCCTGTGATTTGCTGAAGAGACAGGACTGTGAATGTCCATGGTATATCTAAGCAACTGTTTTGATCCTCAACCTGGAAATACAAATGAAGACTACATGATTTCCACTGTTTCTATTGGTTGGAAAAACTCTGCTTACTGTCTTATTACTATTATAGAATAGAAATTTAGAAAAAAAGAGGATAAATATCAAGTTTATTGAGAGTTGTTATGACAGGCTGTCATCAGAATAGTCATCCGTCAAGCTGTGTCTTTGGTCTTTATAAAGATTATCAAATACATGGTATTTCAAAATGCTAATCTCTGCCTAAGTAATGCATTAGCAACTGCACAGTATTCCTAGGAGAGGATCCTTATTTCCCAAGAGCTCAGGAAAGCATCCCAATGTGTGGGATTGTTTCCATATCCTTATGCTGCCACTGGACACTTTTTCTCTTACTTCTATTGAATCCGTAGTCAAAGTGGAAAGTCTGTGCATGTTCATTCTTAACAACTTGTGCAGGATTTTGTCTACAACACCTACAGAGGAGGTCAAAGGGAGATTGTTACATCTGACTCAGGAAGGAAAGACTGAATCAGCTATGCAAACAAAATAAATCTGTATTATGGGGCAAAGAGATTGACCTTTAGACATAGCAATGATAGCAGAATGGAACAGTTATGAAGCTGTTAACCAAATGATTTGGTCTTACAATCTTGAATCAAACTGAAAAAAAACCTTTTTTTAATCTTTCATTTCTGCAATTCATTGTTGCAGCATTAAGTTGTCTTTTGTGAGCAAGTTTTAATTAGGTATCTAAAAAATGAAAAATCCCACATTTGTTGCATAACAAGTCCAGAGTTGGTTTGGGATTGGACATTTCCTGGACTTTAGTTCTTAAATATAAAAATTAACAGAAGTTCCCATAATTAAAGATTTATAATACTGGGCATTGTGATAAATTATTACGCGCTTGAAAAAAAATAAACTTAGCTAAAATGAAAAATTCTCTAACACAGCAACAAAAAAGCCATTCAGGATTTTTTGCAAAGTGGGACTTTAAAAGCCAAATTTATAACTATTTAGCTTTTTGCAGAGTACCAGTGATATATGGACTGGAGTATGTTTTCAGTGCAGACACACCTGAATTTGTTCCACAGCACTGTGCAGTTTACCCTTAAACCTCCAAGATCCATAAGAATCACTTTATATCTGAAAATATTACGGCAACGAACAAGGAGTAAATATTAGCCATTGCCCAGACACATTCTAGAAATGTGCCTTGTTGTAAGGAGCCTGCAATACAAATAAACTAGATAGGGAATGACAGGAGGAGATAACACTGAGGAAGTGATTCGTCTAACAGAGCAATGGCTGACTGCAGTATAGCATCTGGCTCCCCACCCTTCACGAGTTCAAGTTACAAGTGTTTTGCCCATTTTACAGACATTGTCCAAATACAATTCTGATACTTATTTCAGAAGTAATATCAAAACACAGTGTTATTCCCTTCCCAATGAGATTAAAACACTTTTAAACATCTCAAGTCATTTCACGTACCTAGTGAGAAAACTACACTGTTTAGAGACTTTTGTGCTCCAGACACCAGTGGTCTGCCTTTATTCTCCCTCCTAATGAGTGATTAAATGATCAATGTAAAGGGACATGTATCCTGTTACCTGGGAAACTTGTGTTCTTAAAAGATTGTTCCTTTGGACACCATTAATCAGAGTACCATGGGACATGAAAACACTTGTATTTCCCAAAATAAAAATAGAGTGTGTAGCCAGAGCATTGATCTAAGGCAGTTTATGTCTTCTTTTTACCAAGGTGTACAGTGCAGGATGCTTTCAGGAAAGATGCTAATCCTCTCATAATGGATAATTATTTTAGAGTATTCTGTTGTCTACCAGTGCTGAATCTCATCTTAATGGCAGTTTGAGATATGTGTCTGCTACATAATAGGAACATTATCTGAGAAGTTCATTCTGGTTTTTACATTCTTAGTAGGCTTTGGGGAATAATAGATGCAGACAACTGACAGACAAACATTTTTACTTCCTTTACCCTTCCTCCCTTCCCTAAAGAACTGCTAGGAAGACACCCATTATCTCAGTTTGGAAACACAAATTGCCTCAGTCAACTGAGTGAGGTGAAGAGGAAATGCAAGGGTAACTCAGCAGTCTGAAACATAAGCTGTCCTTACTCTGGCTGGCTACTTAGCAGAGATGAGAAGCTATTTGAGAGGGACATGAATGATATTTCAGTACCATGAACTCACCAATCATTGTCACCTCTCTAGGACAGGTTTACAGTGCATGCTGGAAAGCTGCTTCCAGTGATTGAACTGTGAGGTCCAGTGAATGGGACTTGTTTGGAATTACTAGCTCGAATCCAGAACAAAAGTATTTAATCCTGAACCTATCTCCTCTTAGTCTCTTGCCTTTGTAATGCCTTTAAGTGGGAAACTCCTACAGAGGAACTTTTCCTATAAAGGGATGCACTGTGCCCAACGTATTTAAGCCTTGCCCATGATTAAGGCCACAAGTTTCTAGCTAAACACTAATTCAAAAATAAGTATTAGATACTGGTATATTTGCTCTTCTGAACGTTTTCCATCCTTAAGGGAATATCAGAAAATATAATTGATAAATGAATATTTCTTTCTAATACTCTAAATTTCCACAGTGATTAGAGGTTCTAGAGAATATTATGGACATGTCCAGAGCAATGTCAGCAGCACTGCACAAAGAAGCACTTCGTCCAAATCAGTAGAGAACTTTAACCAAACACTTGAGTCACTTAACTGTGAGGGATAAAGAGCTAGTATCGTTACTGGAGGTGGAAGGCTACTGAAGTCATTCTTGGAGATGATCTTTATATTCTCCTAGAAAATAAAAGGTTTCCAGTGAGAGGAAACAAAAGACCTGAACAGCAGGAATATTTTGGGACTGGAGCCAGGAAAAAGAGTCAGTAACAAAGACTGGTAATTTTGCATGAATTGCTGTTTTGTGTTGTTGAGCACCAGGACACAGCTGGTGTACTGGCGAACCTGAGGTTTTGTATTAAATGTATTGAAATGATAATGAAGTTTTTATTTTATGATTGCCGATGTTAGCGGATTATTGTTATTAAGCCTATTAGTGTAATAGTACAAATGTGAGGGTTTTCTTCTTACAGTCTTATTTGTTGTAGGTTAAATTAAATTAAATTTAGATAGGTATTAAATATTTAAAAACAACATAAAGGTCAAATAAGGAGATAAAAACACAGAAAAGAAGGTAGAGTAGTTTGTGTCAAATTCTTGAGAGTTTGGAGTGAACCTACTGCCTTCTGCTATTGCACTCTGGGCATGTTCTTAGTGATTCTGTATGGTGATTCCAGCACAGTTCATGCAAGAAGGTTGTTTCATGAAAGCAATGGTCTGTGTTGCAAATTAGCTTTTCCCTCTGCCTCATTTGGAAAAAAAAAGAAAACAAAACCCAAAACAACTAGAACTGTGAAGTATCTAACTTCCTGGGACATGAAGATTTCTGCCCACCTAATGTGGAGCATGTCAGAGCTGCTCCATTTTCAGAATGGGCAGTCTTCCTGCTCTCATTTTCAGTGAATTAATCTTTTTCTGAATATCTCTGAGTATCAGCTGAACACCCAACAGGCTAGTCATGATTGTCAATATCAGCTTATTCCATAAGTAATGCACTTTTCAGCTAATTCAGAATAGAATCATAGAATCATTGAGGTTGGAAAAGACTTCTAAAATCCTTGAGTTGAGCCATCAAAATACATCACTTATTATTCCAATTGTTTATTGGCATAATAATACTTAACTCATTAGTCACCATGGGTACAATATAAAACACATCAAATGAGTGTACCATGACATTTGACTCTCTATGTATGTTTTAGGTATACTTACTTACATTAAGACAATTCTCTACCCTTGTGAACTTGCAATCTCTGTGGCCATTAGAGAACAGTTAAGGATTTTCCCAGTGGTTGCTCCTCCCTAGGCAGAGGGATTTTTTCAAGACAATACTTTCTGCCAAGTCACACTTAACAAACATGAAGCTCTGTTTTCCAATACACCTTTTCCAGGCTGTTATAAGTGGCCTTTGGCAGCTAACCAACCAAGCAGTGACAGGAGGTGGGACACCAGAAGAAAATCATGCTGCAGTCCAAGTGAGCGCTGCACTTTGAACATGAGAATCTAGTAAAGGAGTCCTCAATTATGTTCAGAGTAAAGAAAATAGCAAAAGGATGGTTCCACCCTTCTGTTTGGCTACAAGTGTTTGGCTGTGGCTGAGCCAGTGTCTGCTGACACCCCAGAAGCCTTACCTAGGGCACAACATCCAGACAATGTGTAATTGTTACAATGAGCTTCTCTCTTTTCTCATGGTCATGATTAGCCAACTCAGCCACAAAATCATGATAACTGATTTCTCACAGAGAACACTATGATTTACTCTTCCTCTGAGCTGTGAATAAGGCTTCTGCTTTCAAAAGGAGAAATAAACTGTTGGGCTTGAAGACCTTGGGAAAGAATTTTAAGCTCTTGAATGTCTATGTGTCTGCTTTGAGACATATAAACAAAATAAAACAGTCATCAAAAACCCAGTCCTTAGAAATCATAAAATAAATATTTTCCATTTCCTTTTAACCATAGGAATTTATCTGATGCACTTTGTATAGCACTCTCTCATGAAGAAAATTCATAATGATAAATTTTTGAAAAGCATCTGGTTAGGCAAAAGATTCATATTTCTTAATATTTCTACTTTGTTGTTAGCTGCAAAAGGAAAAAGCTTGATTGAGAGGTGATAGCTGTAAGGTGCAGAGAAAGACTTTCATTTATTTTCTTGTGATTCTCCTTAGAGCAGAGCCACTTATAACAGTCTATATGTGTGTGCTATGCACATGTGTACATTTTATATATAATTGAGCATTTGTACAGATATTCACACACAAACATTTATCCATTCTTAGAGAAGCTGTAGCACAGTTTCCTACTTGAAGGCGGTCAGAATAAAATAAACATTAATCTTCCAGCACAGCATAGGCAGTGACAGGGTAAGCTCCCATATTACACTGCCAACAAGCTTCCTGGACTGAGAAGTCCTTTCTTTTTTTGTCCTCTTGGCTGAGCCTACCTATAGACATGCCAACAAGCCTTAAGAGTTATAGTGCTTTCTGTTATGACACCTGACTCATCAAGGTACTAAACCACCTGCTTGATTTTGAGCATGGGAAATATTTCATTTTTCAGACACATTCTCAAGTCCCATAGCTGAGCAGGCATGGTATTAGTCAGAAAACATAACTGGCAGTACTTACTCTCTCATTTCACACAGATGAACAAATGGTGACAGCAAATAGTCACTGCTCGACCTAACTGCTGCATTGGAGCCAACAGGCAAATAAACATTTTCTGAAAATTCTGTACTCTCAGATTTCTTCGTACATTCATTTTAATTCAGGATAAATTTCTGTATCCAATATGGACAGGCAGTTCCCATTGTTTTATGAGAGGCTGTATTTGCAAACATGGAATGGGCACATTTTCCACCTCTCACAGTCTGCAATGTTGAAGCTGCACTTCACAGTACCAAAGTTTACTGCTGTTTATCAGGTCAAAGCCTAACAGTAAAGTGCTATAACCTTAGTGAGTCATTTTAAAATGCAAGTGGAAAAGGGAATGATTCTTTCCTTCAAAGTACAGAAAGTAATATAAAAATTATTAACTTTAAAAAATGCAACATTGGTCTTTCCTTGAAGTATAGGTCTGCCAAGAGGCAAGGCTGAAAAGGATTATATCCATTTATTTCTTTCACACAGTTTAGTACTGAGAAGCAGAGTGCTGCTCATATTAGTTCACCAATGAACAGAGTAGCTTAGAATCCCCACACTGCAGAAGAAGAAAGTAAAAGAGAAAATTGTGAGTGAACTCTAAGCTCATATGGAGGGATTCTATTCATTATTTAAGATGTTCTTGTATCTGTATGAACAGAGCCTTGTTGATTTAGTATGATTATACTGATACATAATTTAGTTGATGGCAGTTTGGAGCTAAAAGTTCCTTGTGACTTCAATGCATATCAAAGTATTGAAGTAAGAAAAACAGAAGATTCACATAGCAAGCAGTTCTGCAGGATCAAGTTATGTTGGTTCATTTTGGAAGTCCAGAAGATATTCAGTGAAAATATAAGGACTGCTTTCTGAAGCTGATATTACATGACTAGAAACAGAATGTATCTACCTTAATATCAAACCCACACAAATGTTCTCTGTCACCATTTAAAATTACACCAAAAAGCTTAAAAATTAAAATCTTACAAACAAGTCAAAGTAAAACCTTGACGTGAAGTATATAGCTATTTCACTCTTCAGTTGTTTGTGTTATGGATGGTAGGGCAAGAACATGAATCTAACCAACTAGAAATAAGTGGATTTCTTATTAAAACACATTCACAGAAGCTAAACCTGCCCAAATGCAATCTTGGCTTGGGCACATGCCAAATAATAATTCAGTTCAACAAATAAATGATTTGTACAAGAAATTAACCTTCATGGAACAATCTCTGAAAGGGGAATTTCCAGATTCACATTATGGCAACATAAATCAAGGGACCAACCCTCAGTTATACCTGTAATGACAATGCTGCTCTACCTTTATCCTTGGCAATGATTTTCTTCTGCAAAGGGTTTAAGTTTCAGGGGGTTTGCTTCTGTCAGAGTTCACTGCCTAGCTAGAAGTACTATTTTCCATAAAAAGGGTGACACACATCAGACTCTGCATTGTTCACTACTCATTGCCCTCAAAAGACCTGCTCAAACTTTTCAGATTGATATTACATCTTTGTCTGATTTCTACTAATTACAGTAGAATAATTTGCTTTGCCAGCACTGCAAAATTAATCTTATATTTGAAAGAAGAAATATTACATATTCAAACGTATGAGAGAAGGTTGTATCTTCAAACATTGAGAATGTTGTATCACATACAGATAACAACTTAACAAAAAAAATATGTTAATTATCTTTTAAAAACTGCTTGATCTTAATTTTAAGCAGAAAATTAATGAAGAGCAGCATCAACAACCATTAAGAATAGGGAAAAAATATTTTCATTATTGTTTTCTCCTAATTAGTATAAAAAATATAATCCAGATTAAAAAAAAAAAAAGCCAGAAAATACCCAGTGTACAATATTCTTCAAGACCCAGGATTCCTCAGAACAGCAGCCAGCTAAAAGAGGTATTACAGCACCCTGAGATGCCATAAAGTATCTGTATTTACCTCCTCTCTTTCTTAATAGAAATTTCACACTGGATGAGTTGCCCTCTTAGCAAACTCTTTTCTCAAAACAAATGCATTTTATGGATTTTTTCTATCTTGATAATCCAGCATTTTCCAGGTTTAAAGCATTCCACTTACCTCTCTGCAGTTCAGCATGGTCTCTTATAAGCAATTCCATCACAGTGACAAAAAACCAATCAAACAGGTGGCCACCACATTGACATGGCTGGCACTAGACCAACATTCCTCAGGCCAAACTTCAGCCATCAGCTTAGCTGAAGTCACTGTGACATCTAATCTTCTGAAAAATCACTTTTCCTTGTGGAAATAGAGAAGGTAATATTCTACCTAATTCTCAATAACTTGACAATGACATTGCTTTGAAAATTTAATTGTTAAGCTTTTGTATAAGCATCTTCATATCTCCAATTCTTTGGGAAATTTTCATTTATTTAGAAGTATTCTATAAATTTTTCTTCTATTTCATTCGGAGCCGATGATAACATAAGAGCTACTGAATATGTGTGAATTTTTACAGTTTTCTTTGAGCAGTTTCTGAAGGTTGAGTTTATTTTGTTGACAAGAGACTGAGCATGTGCAGATGTTCCTGTTTTATATGAGTAGCAGCTTTGGAGTGTTAAGGCTAAATCCAGTTGTGTGAAGGACACAGCAAAACAGGGTAAAGAAAACAAAATTGTATTTTTAAAATTCAGTGTGGGCAAATTTCTATTGACCTTGGGGAAAATGTAAGAAAAGTGAGTCTGTGGGAAGTCATTTATAGCTAAGCACCATGTGTAATTCTGCTTACACTACTGCAGAATCCTGTGAGGAAGTCAACATGAACCAAAATTTAATGCACAATCTGAAAACTATTAACATTTAATTTAGGATTACTTTGTATACATTAATTTTGCATCAACAGTAATGAGTGTTTTTTTTCAGATTGTGGCAGTGTTTGCTCTTCACTGTACACCGACTGTAAGCTGATTGACAACTTCAAACTAAATACCAGCAGCCCAAAATAATGTACTCCCTCTCTCAGCTTGTGCTTGAATATTCAAAACTGCAGATTTAGGAGTAAAAGAGAAATGCAAAAAGATTCCAATCTTACTGAGATTCAAGGTGCTGGATGTTTGACATAGACTCACTTCAATGAACTCTGTCCTTGGATAATTGCAATTAGGCATTATCACACCCACAGAAAAGTTTCAAATTTAAGATTCTAGGCTTGCAAAATCTGTTTAATAATAATTTCCATAGAACAGACCAATGAACTACTATGCTTTTCTCACCTACTACAGATTTGCTGGATTACATCTTGAACATGCATTTTTAAGTGATTCTTACATAAATAAATAAATATATCTGATACTTTAAATCAGAGAGCTCAGTGAATCTTATAGAACTGTATCAGCAAGGTACATTGTGCATATGCCTCTCCACTTGTCAAATAAACTGCAACCACAACCTTTAGTCCATATTAGTAGGTTAATATTAGGCAATATTAATAAGTGCAAAATGAGTTTAAGGCCCTATTATCTCCCTCGCATAAGCAAACTATTTGCTTGTACAACAGTTTAGCATCTGGTTTTACAGGAATAATAAATTATTCATGTTCATTACTGCACTGCTTCTATGGATAAAAAAGGAAAACTCACTTCAAAATGAAGACAGTCTGCAGTTACATCTTAACAGCCTTACACTTAGCACAGGAGAATCTATGATACTTACCACTTCTGTTGAGCAAAATGGAGGCTATTCAGAAAGAAAGAAGAAAAGTTCCCCCACCCTCTATCATGGCTGATCACCTGGATAAAAGGCTTAACAGGCATAAATTTAGTCATTCATGAATGTGGAACATCAGTCAAAAGCTACAGCCTCCCTCACTGAAAATTAACTAACAGATATTTTTGCACATATTCAGGCTGTTAGGCTTTGCAGAAGATTGCAGAAATAGTATCAAGTGACTTCAGAGATTTCACAGACTCCATGGTCATGCAGCAAATATGGAATATTTGGGTCTTTCCGGTCCTTAGTTAATATCTCCAGGAAATAAATGTCAGCCTGTAAAGAAAGGATAGAATATGGGAATTACAGTGATGGTGCCAAGGATCCCTTCTCTGAATTGCTTTGTCATATTATAGAGACCCATGAAAATAATTTCCATCAGTGTATTTTTTCACTGCCATGAAGTATTGCACCTTTAATGATTAATGCCTTCATCACAAAGAAAAAAAGATTAAAATGCTGACCTGAAACAGATTTACTGGTTTCTTTGAGATGGCAGTATGTGAGTAGAATAAGAATTGTTTTGCACAGTAAGAAAAATGCCAGACTACTTCCTTCCCACTACAGTATTTCATTCTAGGTGCAGGAGGAGTGAATGTTCACTCATTGATGTTCGCTCATTGAGAGAGTATGCAAATTACAGGTCAGATTATCAATATATGTTGTCTGACCACAGCCTAGCACAATGGAGTTACTCCACTTTACACTAACTTAAAAATATGTCCTAAAAGTAGAACTATCTAAAAGATTGATATCTCTGTGTCAGTGGCAGAGATATAGATAAATAATACATGAAATAACAGATGCAAAATGGGTTAAGCATGTTTCAGACTCTTTCTGCCATGTAAAAATTTAGTGAACTAAAAAGCAAAATGTTTCAAAATGGGGATTTTTTTTCCATATTTCAGGCTATCTTTAACATAGAATTAGCTGAAATTTGGAAACCAGACTAGAATTGCAAGAGAATAAAAGAGAAACACAGAAGAGGGAGGTGGCAGAACTGTTGATGCTGTCATAGCTCCTCCCTTGGAGCTATGATGAGGGTCTAAAACCCAGTCAACAAGAAGTGGTAAGTGTTCAATGCCCTAGACAGCACTATGGAAACCTTATGTAATAATTTTTCTCTATATAGTGACTACTGCAGTTAGAATGTTTCTTTTCTTCACAGGTATGTCATGATTTGGGTGATAAAAATAGCAATTGCCATGCAAGAAAAACAGAAGACCAGGCAGATTGATTTTTCTCAGGAAGAAATCGTGGGAAACAAAGAGGTCTAAAAAATTAACTAGTAATGTTGTCATAGAAAATGCTGAACTACTAGAATGTTAAGCATGAATCATAACATGGCACAGTGTTTTACATAGACACCTGCAGGGGTGCATTCCAACCCTTGCAGACACACCTAGTGTAATTTTAAATTTAATTTCAGGTCCTAATCTCAGCAGTAGAAGAGGCATCTAACAGCCTAAAGGAGGCTGCAAAACATGCCCCAGAAGCAGACAAGTACAAGGGCAGCTCGCTTGAGCTGTCATGATGATGACATTAGCAGGTCTCAAATTAGGCACCTTACAGTTGTTTGACCACAACAAATATATCTAAACTTCTGAAAAGGCCAGTGCAGCTGCAACTCAAAATCCACCAGGCTACAAAACAAGCCCTCTCTCAACTATGTACTGTTTCTATGCTTTGTTTAACTATTGGGTTTTCATAATGGTATGTATGAGGAAAAGGTCAACTTGAGCAGGCAGCTAATTGTGAAGGATTAAAGACTTGGTACTGTAAATTTTTAAGTTCAAAATGTTTGCTAATATGGGTTTCTATGAGTAGCAGTTCCTAGACATGTGAGTTAGCATGTACCTTTGCCTTGTGCAGTCCTGTATTTCAGTGTCCCCACGATAAATGGCAAGGCCAATGATCTGCAGCTATTCCATAGGTTGTACCAGGCACAAGAATCCAAAGAGTTTCAATGCAATATAGTATGGCAATGCCAGAATTTCTGCATTTCTAAGCCCTACACCAGATCTGGGCCAGTATGATTTGCAAGAAAAGACAGCTGGAGAATGTGTGCTCTCCCACACTGTTAAGGTTGTTCTGAAAAATACTCAGTTCCCTTTTATTCCAAAATTAATAAAAACAGCAACAACAAACAAACAAACAACCAAAAAAAAACCACCCAAAACAAATAACAAACAAACACCACAAAGTGAGATATAAGAAGAGAGCATGCATGTCTCGGGAATGATCTGTTTACTAACAGGAAGAAAAAACATCCACAGAGTCTTACATATACAGCTTTAACAAGCAGACTCCAATTCTCATAGTTAATCTAGATTTGTCAGTGTACTTTAATTCTTCAATAGAATTGTGTATCCACTCTCTAGAAGCACACGTCCTGACTCAGTGAGTTTGAAAATTAACACTAAAGCACTCAGCTAACCTTTATCCCGTTCTTAAGAAACTTTCAATTCTGCATCTCCAGGATATGTGACCAGCTATCTTGAAATAAATGTAATTCTTAATTATTGCACTGACAAGTTGATATTTTTAATGAGTATGATATTTCATTTCCATGAGTCTGATGCGCTGAGAGGCTATGTCTCATTTTTACTTTAGAGAACAAGGGTCATCATCCAATCACCAATACATCCCACACATAGTTAAATAAGTCCACCACAGATCTTTCTCCTGTAATTATAATGCAAGGTAACTATGGTAACGATAGTTGGCAAATCTTGCCTTTTAAATGGCTTCTGTTGCACAGGTTTTTATATCTTCTTCCTCCTCCCCCTTCCTACACACATTTTCTTATTATAACAAGAAGATATGGGTAACTATTATGAGATTTATGGATTCCTGTCCTCAGCATTACTGAAGATCGTGGCTTCATCAAGATTGGTGATTACATTTAACCCAGTCAGCTTAGATTGCCTTCATATTATATGTTCTCAAGAATCCTACAATCCAAGATTCCTGCTCACTAATACCTTTACTACGTCAATTTATACTCCCCTTTTTTCACCAAACTCTAACATTACTGAGCTGAATCAACTTCAAACAAGATTAAAATCATATTTCATGAACGTTTGGTATCTTCATCTTAACATTAGAATGCATAGAAATGTTCCTCTTTAAAATTTATATAATTATGGGTGCTCATAATCTGTCTGAGCTAAGAAGAAATTAAAAGAAGGTTACTCAATTTCTGTAGAGTGTTGTCGCTTACGAGCATTTATACATAAAGAAAATACTTGTAAAAAGTTGCTGTGTTGCTTGTGAGCTCACTGGCTGCATCTCCCATCTCAACTTTTTTCCATTGACTCACCTTTGATTTTTGGTAGATTCTGAACACATTATTCATTTTAACACTGGTGATGTGATCATAGTGTAAATGGCATTACTTGCCTTTTAGGACAAAACAGTACTTTGTTCTTCTGACTAGCTTAAGATGCATTATGCTTCTTCCATCCATCGAATTACTTCATTTTAATCCTGAACAGGATGTCAAATTTTGCTTAAAAACTGGCTGTACATTATTTATAGCCAAAAGTACTAAAATTCAAGGGCAGAATCAAAGGGCTAAGAAAAAAAATTGATATTCTAATTATAATATGCAATGTTTCAGTTATCAGTACAATGTTATCAGTTCCTTTATTATTGAAAGAGTAAAGTTTAAAAACATAAAAATAAAACTAGAGCTCCAATATGCAAAGAAATATGGAAAAAAACAGGTACACAACCTGATCTATATGTGGCACTTAAAAATGCTTAAATCACAATGATAAAATTCCAGTGTATTAAAAAATGAAATCTATGGACTAAATTTTGCTGTGATATAAATCTAGACTAATTTAACTGTAAGCAGTGGTGATGTTCCAGATTTACACCAGTGTAATTGAAACCAAAATCAGCATAATTTATTAAACTCTAGAGGCCATGTTCGTCTCTCAGTATGTTTATTTAAGTCTCATTAGCTACTGAGAGGGAACTGTATACCTAATGTCATGCAATGGATATTAGACATAGAAGCGGGGAAGGTAAAGGGAATTTCAGGGCTCAAGAAAGGCAGTCTGTTCCCCAGGAAAGGGGAACCTCTCTTATTCAGCCATGCTATTTACTGCCATGGTTTTGTTTGGAATAGAGATAAAGCTGGTATAGTGGTGATGTGGATTTAGTATGAGAATAATGTTGATAACACAGTGATATTTTTAGTTGTTGCCAAGCAGTGTTTAGACTAAGTCAAGGACTTCTCAGCTTCTCATGCCTGGCCAGGGAGAAGGCTGGATGGGCACAAGAAGCTGGGAGGGGAAATGGCCAGGACAGAGGACCCAGACTGGCCAGAGAGATATTCCATAGCATATGGCATCATGCTCACCATATACACTGGGGGGAGAGCTGGCTGAGGGCCACTGCTGCTGGGGAACTGGCAGGTCAGTAGGTGGTGAGCAGTTGCATTGTGCATCACTAGTTTTGTATATTATAATTATTATTAAGTTTATCAATATTGTTATGTTCTTCCTGTTCTGTCTCTACCTTTATCTCAATCCTTAACTTTTCTCACTTTTGCCCTTCCAGTTCTCTCCCCCATCTCACTGGGGAGTGCAGTGACTGAGTGGCTGTTTGGGGATTAGTTGCCAGCTGGACTTAAACCACAACATTTACAGAGCCACAGGAAAATAGCAATGACCACAGACAGGGAGATCATAAAGTTACAATTATTATATCTGCATGTCCAGGTCAGTCATCACATTAAAGTGTAGCTAAATTGTTCCAGTTTACTTTGATGGGACACTTCCAGTAAATGGTGCAGCTTATACTGCACCTATACAGTCTCCTACCTATAACTTTTATTCAGAACTGTAGACACCTGTGTTTCAGTGCCTGTGTTGAGAACAGGGTCTCTGGGAACAGGACAAAAAACATAGTTTAACAGGTGTTTGATAGGCTCTTGAATCTTGTTGCTATAATCATGGCTTTTAATAAAAGAAAGAGAAATCATTTGATATCTGTACTAGATAGAAATACAGCTACAGTAAAAAGTAGTCTTCCTTCTATTTGGAGAGAAGCTGGGGAAATGTAAAATTAACAAGTCCATGTGGCTAAAGAAAGACTCAAATTTATCATGAAAAATAGTGCAGAGCAATTTCAGAGCTTCTTATTTTGTGTACACAGAGACCTGAATTCTGTATTTGTGATGGAGGTCTCCATACATTGCAAATCATTCTCTGGATTTTGTAAATCTAAGCACATTTTATAGCACAACCCGAACACTAAATTGGGAAGATAGAGAAACCTGGTGTGTTTCCTTCTTCATCCTGAGATTGTCTTGTTATCAGTCTGAGTTAACATAAAAATCCCCAGATACTGTTGCAGAAGATAGGTCAGCCTTGCTCTTTCTATTACATTGGCCAAAAGATCACTCTTATCTGAAGATCTGGAAACCTATGAGCACTAAGTTTTTCATTTATTTTGTGTGAAACTCCATGCTTCATTGAAATGAAAATCACAAGCAATAGAGCTGTCTCAGCAATGCACTTTCCCTTCCTTGGCTTAGGTTATTTTCATCTTGCTAGTACTAGCCAGTATTGAAGACTGAAGCCTTCAAGAAAACTCCTAGTTTATTTTACTCAGTCATAATTTGCATGACCACCAGAGGATTTTAGTATATGTTCCTTGAGCACATATAATTCCTTATGCACAAAAATTAAATACAGTCACAGAAGCCAAAATGAAGTCTTGCAGATGTAAATACTTTAAGGAAGGCATTTTACTTAGGTTTTTGTTTTCTGGTACAGGTACCAGAAATCAAAGCCCCAGATCTGCTATAAACCACCTTTATTGGTGAAAGGTCTCAGAAATTATATATATATATATATATACATCATTTCTGAGACCTTTCACCAATTGACTTGTTGGCCAGTGGTGAAAGAGCTGAATTTTGAATTGCCTTCTACCAAGGCCCAAGGAGGAAAGAAGTTCTAGAAAGACCATGTTAATTGGCCCAGCTCAGGAAAGCTTTTGGTTCAGTCTAAGTCCTGGGCTCAATAGAAAACTTCTTTAATTTCAGTTTCTGCAACAGGTATAATTCAGCTAAAATGAGAGTCTGGCCAAGCAAGAAAAATAAAGGCTTTTAAAAATACAATTCCACTAACAAATTGTTTGTCAGAGAAAATTAATTTTATAAGAGATTCAAAATCAGCATCACACTTAACCCAAGGTTCTTTCTAGATTTTTAAAAGTCGAAATAATATATAATAAGGAGAAAGACTATGGATCTCTGTACAACATGTAAAAGTGTCAAAGCTGGTATTTCGGTTTTGAAATAACAGCATAATATCTTAGCATAAAGCTGGTGAGTCATCCACATACTAAACATTTGGAAAGTCCAGATGCTCTTGGGAAATTTGTTTTTAATAACAGGAAAGATTTTGTTTTCTTTAATTTTTTTAAAAGTGGAAGTTACAATGATTTCTTTTCCTCCATGTTCTGAACCTGGTACACTGAGTTGCTAATTTTTTCCTGAGGTATCCTAATCATCTTCTACCAACACTTGAAAAAAACCTGAAGCCATGCTGAAATCTGCCTATGAAATGGATGTTTTTCGCATTCACTTTGACAAGAATAACATCAGCATCCAGATGGAACTAGAAAAATATAATTATTTTGCTGTTCTTTAGACCATATTCTCACCTAACAGTAGGGTGTCCTGAAGATAAAGTTATTCATGGGGGAATGAATCTTTTGGTGTTACCTGCAACATACTTGCTTCAGTGGTCATGTTGATGACTTACCATACATCTTTCACATTGCCAAAAATGTAATTGGCATATTGCAGAACTCATAGGCTTTGGATCATACTTACCCAATTCTTGATTAGGCAGTTTATCTAATTAAAAACAGAGATGTACAGATAATGGATGGTAAGAAATAAGATAAACTTGTTAACCTCAATACCTACACTGTACTTCTCTTACATTCATCATTAATTATTTCTACCTTCATTAATTAATTACTTGAGGCAGAAACATAACGTCCAGTATTTTTGGTGTGTAGGCTTGATGCAGGAAAGCAGGGACGGCCTCTCAGGGCTCTGCTCAATGCCTTACATGACCAGCCCAAGGCTGCCACAAGTGACTCCCATTCTGCTGCATGGCATGACACTATGTCATGTTACATGGCCAGTGTGTGCTTGGCATTGCCAGGAAGACAAATAGATTTGGAACTTAAACATTTTCCTATTGCATTTGTCATGGGAAGCTTATTGTCTCTATAGTAAACTATTTCTTAGATTACAAGAGAGTAGAGAATAATCAAGGAAGGAGATGCCATCTCAGTGGCATGGATGCAGGACACAAGTTGTCTAAATTAAGGAGATATACTGAGTTATAAATCAGGCATGTTTTCTACTTACTCATAATCAAGCCTTGATTAACATTAACTTGTAAAATGAATGCCTTGCAACCATAGGTCTGAAAAATGCTTCAAATGGTATGTCAGGATTTACAGGAATTTTATATTATTGGAGAACTAACACACCACACATGAAGAGTTTTTCCAATCCATTTTGGGAGGAAAAAAATGCACAATAACCTCTAGATTTTCTCAGATTCTATCAACTATTTTGGTTAATGCTACAGGACTTAACCACCTATTTATTAAGAAGTCAAGCCAATATTTTCTACTAATGGTAGAAGAATGAACTACTTTCAGAAGTTCATCACCATTCACTTTTTCCATTACCAAATTAGAAGAGATCATCATTTTTATACAGTGCCATTTGACTTAGCATCTTCAAATGCCAGGGATGAAAATGAAACTTTATCTACCAGAATACACTGTAAATGGTATCAGTTTGTCTCCCAAACCCTTAGGTTACAGATAGAGGGAATTGTTTTCCCTGTTAAGTATGAGACACAGTAAAGGTTAAATTGGTTAGTGGCTTGAGGTGACACATTTTTCAGATGTTCTGGATGAGATCATCCCTGAAATTCTATTCTAGAGGTCAAAGTCCCTTTTTTCCGTATGGTAAATAGGCAGTGACTAACTGAAGAACAAGGATAACACTCAGGTTTTTTAGGTGTTCCACAACTTGGAAAGTATGTACATCTTTACTTTAAGTGAGTTTGGTGGCGACTGAAGCCAGTGATCCAGCAGAGGATATGGTAATGCAATGTTCTCTGAAGGAAGAGCAGCACTTACTGGAACATAAGTGGTCGCTTGCGATTCTAGCAGAGGAACTACAGTCATCATTTAGTCAATGATGTTTATTATTAACTGTGAAGAATGAGCTTTAGGCAGCAGAGTGGGAAATCACTGTGGGTGCAGTGGAAGTAAATAAGAATTTTGTCCTCTCAAGATAGGTCCTTAGCTTCTTCAGTTCAATATTAATTTTTATCCTGAATAGAATAAATTATATGAAATTCATTCTGGCTTCCTATAAATATCATAACTGCTGTGCAGTTCTGTTCCTTTCCTCTACCAGCCATTTATTGCACACACACCTACTTGCAAAATAGGATTGATAAATGTAGTATAACAATTATGAAACAGTAAAATGGGAAATACTTTCCTGGATGTTATTGTTAAAATAAGAAAACACAAGATGGTCTCTGCTTTGGTGACACTGAGAGCAATTTATAACAACATAAATAAGTTTTGGGAAGGTACCTTTGTTTTTTGCATCTTTCTTAAGCCATATACTATTTACATCTAGTCCGTTCAAGTGCAATCCATGACTGCCAGGGGACTTCCAGACAACTCCAGAAGGTAAAAGCAAACCAACAAAGATGATGTCACACACTTTCCTTGAGCCTCTGTCTTTAGGAAGCATGAAAGTCAACTTGTGCCTGTGTCTTATTCAGAATCATTTTTCTTTTATGCTTCACTGTACTCTGAACAATTTCAGTTATAATGTGATACATTTTCTCAAAGTCAAGGTGACATAAAACAGTAAATGTGTATCATAACATATAAATTCTGTCCACTATAATGTCATATTAACATTTTGGTTACCTACCCGAAATTCAGGGACCTATTTAAATTGAAATGATCCACCTAACAAGATATTAATCAGAGGAGAAGAAATATCAGGATCTAATATCATTCCAATGATTCTGTTATAGCAGCTTTATTGCAATAAATATTTTAACTGTAAAAGTTATACTCTCAACTAAAATTTTGTATAAAAGTTTTCCTGTTTCCTGTTTCAAACATTACAAATAAATAGTCATTATAAACAATATAATTCATTTTACAACGAAAGTGATCAATAACATTATAGCTTCACAATTACTAAGTTGACATGGTGGTGGATATTCTAAAGCTATATAAAACCTGAAGAAACATAAAAAAATATAAGATTCAATTTCAATATATCTCAATTATTAATCAAAAAATCAATGCTAATTCCACTTCAGGTTTGTGTAAAGAAATAGTGCCCTAACAGGAGTCTCAGAGTTTACTGTGGAGCACTTTAAGTGTACCTTAAATCAGATGGTTTATCTAAGTTGCACCCAAAATCATATGAGTTCTCATGCTGGCATATGATTCCCTCACAAAAGAACAAAGATGGATATTTATACAAAACTTGAGGATTACTTAAGGTCTACAAGCTCAGGACTTAACAAGTCTCAATCATTATACCAAACACATGATCAGAATAAAAATATGTCAGATGTTTCCTAATCACGTGGTTGACAGGCACCATATGGGAAGTGGGCTTGCCCATGTTCCCATTAGTTTCCATGGGCGTTTTGTCCCTTGGTTTCAACTGCAGCAGGGGGAGAGCCTGCTCCAACAAGCATGAGGAACACAGCACAGCGCATGTCCTTGGGACACTTGATGCTGCCTGGATTTATGTCCAAAGCAGGAGCCTAGGGTTTCTCAGCCATTGCAGCTGCTAACGAAGGGCCACAGAGAGGTAGTGACAGTAAGCCATGACCGCCTCCTGCAGACACGCCTCCTCCACACACCACACAAGTTTTGCAGCATGATCTGCACTGTTCCATTTATGCAGCACTAAGCCAAGGTCTCTGCTTCACTCCAACACTCTGCCACTGTTGGTCAGTCTAGACTGTGGCAGCTGGCCAGCCGCTGGCATCACTGAGCAGAAGCAGACCGGTTTAGTAGATGCATACCTATGAAATTCAATGAGGTCAAGTGCAAGCTCCTTCATGTGGGACAATCCCAAGCACAAATACAGGCTGGGAAGAGAATGGATTGAGAGCAGGCCTGAGAAGAAGGCCTTGTGGATGTTGGTGCATAGATGAGAAGCTCAGCATGACCTGTCAGTGTGCATTGGCAGCCCAGAAAGCAAACCGTGTCCTGGCCTTGTAGTAAAGGAAGTCTAACCAGGAAACTAAGGGAGGTGTTTTTCCCCTCTGACCTTGCTCCCATGAGTCCCTACTTGGAGTACTGTATCCAGTTCTGGGGCCTCCAATATAAGAAAGATGTCAGCCTGTTGGACTAAGTCCAGAGAATGGTCATGAAAATAATCAGAGGGCTAGAGAACCTCTCCTATGAAAACAGGTTGAGAGAGTTTGGGTTCCAGCCCTGGGAACAGGGGTTGTTTGGTCTGGAGAGGAAAAGGCTTCAAGATAACCTCATAGCAACATTACAGCGCCTGAAGGCTGGAGAAGGACATTTCACAAGAGCATGTAGTAACAAGACAAAGGGAAATGGCTTCACACTGAAAGGGGACAGGTTTAGATTAGATATTAGGAAGAAATTCTCACCTGTATGGGTGGTAAGACACTGGAACATGTTGCACAGAGAAATTGTGAATGTTCCATCTTTGGAAGTGCTCAAGCCAAGTTGAATGGGGCTTTGAGCAATCTGGGCTTGTGGACAACATTCCTGCTCATGGCAGAGGGATTGGAACTAGGTGATCCTTAAGGTCCCTTCCAACCCAAGCCATTCTATGATTCTGTGGCTGGACACTTGCCTAGAGTGTCTGGAAGGCAACTGTGTGGACGCCGCTTTACCTGTGGCTGTCCATTTAATATAGCTGAGGTTTTTCTTATCATTGAGGCAGAAACAATTTTTTTAAAAAAAAGATGCACCAGTTTGCCAAGAACCATGGATGCAAACTCTTGAAAAGTGCCTTGAAATGCCAGCTTTCACTCCATCCATCAAAACTGTGCATATAAACAAATATATGTTTGTTCAAGATGCATAACTGCAGTAAGCAGAACTTGCTCAGTTTGCCAGGAAACAGCTTAAAGCAGTGAGAGAAAATGAGAGAAAATATGTTTGGCATGAAGAGCAAAGTCAAAGATCAGAGACCCTGCAGCAGACCTATCCATTTTTTCACAAAATTATTTTAAACTATTAAATTTGTCCTGTTTTATAAATCCATTAAAGTATCATAAATTATTTTTTTTTCCAGAGCAATACTTTTGAACATATAGATGTTGAGCAGGTTTTTGCTTTCAGTATGGTTTCTGAGAAATATTGCTTTAAATATGAAGGCTGGACTAAAAAGACAGGCATTTGTATAGGCAGCTGTTTCTACTCTCCATCTTTTAAGGAATTACCTGTTGAAAATACATTGGGCCTCTGCTTGCTTGCACCTTGAGTGCTTAATCATAAAAGATGCTCAGGTTTTATTTGTCAGCTTCATGGAGGAAATATGTTGGCACAACAGAAGCAGAAGGCAATAGTAGGAAAGGGACAGATTTTATAGCATTTTAAGAGAGCTGAGACAGATGCAGGGAGTATCAGATACTGCCACTGGCAGGTTGATTTCCAGCTTTGCCAGCTAATGTTGTTAAAAGCCCTTCTGAAGCTGAACTCCCTCAGTTTCTGATGTGCCCTTCTACTCTCCTTTCTTGATGTCATATGATTGTGATACCTGATGAGGGGATCTTTGGCCTACAGGCTGTTCTGACATATCTGACTGGGATAAGTCAAGGTACAGGAGCCAGGCTGCAGCCATACCACTCTTCAACCTCATCTGGGTTTTACTATAAGTAGTATACTGAGGGCAAGGCAGAACAAACACAACTTCTGCTCATCTACAGTTGTCTGCATGTCAAGTGGCTTCAAGCCTGAGGAGAAAAGAAGCTTATATATAAACTTTTCTGGATTTGGATCCCTTCTTAAGGATGCTGAGGTGGGTATCTCCTGTGGTTCAGCACAGGGAGATTCCTCAAGAGGAATCACAGCAGTGATTCTTGCCCGCACATTTTTTGTTCTCAACATGTGGTATCTTCAAAACACACACATGTTCATCTCATGCTTCACTGGCTTAAATAATTTTTATCTTTTTTACCATTTGGCATTAATGTACATTAATGTACAATGTCTACCCTCTGAAGTCCCTGTAGAGCTGGAAGAAAATCTTTAGCTGGATGGCAAACTCCGTGGGGAGCAGACAAACACTTACAGTGCAAAGGAGGTTTCTAGAAGGCTGCCAGCAAAATACCACTGAGGCTTCTTCCTTTGCATGTGCTTAGATTTGCTTCCCACAAGGCAGTACAAGCAGTGGTGGAGTGGGCTGGATTAAGAATGAGCAACAGTGAGTCACTAATCATTGTCAATTCACTGATAATCACCAGAGCACCACTCCACAATGACAACCTGGCACTGCCATTGATGTGTTACTGTTGTTGAGGGGATCCTTAGGATTGCAAGCAGCTTTACTGCAAAAATCAGGTAGCTGCAAAGTAAGATTAAAAAAAAAAAAAAGGGGCATTTTTCCTAGCCAAATACAATTCAGTTATAATGAGTTCGCTTTGTGTGCTTTTGCTAAAGGAAGGAACAGTGTGTAATGTGACACATGCTGTATCTATTCTACTTAGCAACCTAAGATTTCTGATTAGTCTTCCCTTCTGATTTTTTTTGCTGTTGTTTACTCTGGTTTTACAGTCAGAGCATGATGAATATACCCCTAATTAAGTACTTTTTAACTGCCCCACAAAAAAACTAACCACTCTTTCAAAAACACTTTCCTGGGATCCTAGTCTTTATCCATTCTGAATTTAACATAAACTCCAGTCTCTCTGATGTCATCTACTAAACAGTGTCAGACTGGGGCAATGCTTTAGTGAGAAACTTCCAAGAAAAATCTAAGCACTGCAGTGACTCATTCTCTTCCCTCTGACTCAGTACTAGATTGCTCTCCTAAAATGCTCTCCTGGAGGTGTTATCTTGCAGATGAGATAAAAAACTCAAGTTCTGACCACATACGGGTTTTTTTTTTCAAATGGGGGGAGAAGATGTGTGCTGCATTTTGCTATATATCCCCCATACCCCAATGAAAATTAACTCAGAAAGTGTCTGGAGTAAACAGGACACTCCCCCTCAGATGTTTGTTTCCACTCCCCCGTTGGAGGGTTAGAGGGCACAGGGATAGCTCACATACTGCTTAATCTCTTTCAGCCAGAGGCAATTTTAAAAAACAAGAGTAGGTGATTGTTAGCTATTCCAGCTTCCATCGGGTGAGTCAGATAGGGAGAGAATTCAGAAGTCCTCCCACAAAGGGAGACCAGGGCAGGATGACCCCCAGTGCTACTGAGCACTGATAATGGTGCAGAACAGCATTGTAAGAGATGTGGGGATGAATGTCGCTCTGGAGCCTCCTGGATTTATCCTAGAGGAGAGTTTCTACTGGTTTGAATTTCTTTATGATAGTAGTCGCACCATTCACATAATTTCTTTCCACAGAAAATCTGAGAATGAGGTGTTACCTGATCAGCTAAATCATTATAACTAAATAGATTTCATTTTTGCCTTCTCAACCCATATGCCTTTCTGCCTTACCATTTCTAATTTTCATTTCACCCATGCCCTCACAAAGTACCTTTGCTACAAGCTTAAGGCTTCCAGATCAGACCTAATGAGCCAGATCACAAGACATCAAAGAACTGCTGTTCAATGAAACTTCCATTCCATGGTCCCAGATTTTTTCCTTAAAAGAAAAAAAAAAAAAATCAATATTTTCTCCACCATCCCAGAGAAACCTAATAAACTCCAGTCCTCAGAGTTATGGAAAAAACCTCATGGTCATTTTAGAAGTCAGCTGATAAACTGATGCTTTTAATTGCTGCTAATAGGCTGAAAAAAGTCACACTGAAAATGGAATGAGCTACTAAATCCATGGCCATAGGTGATGATGACGATATCTTGACTTTTCAGTCTGTATTTGCTAATTATTATGTATCTATGTGGGAAGAAAAAAAGAGAAAACAAACCCCACAGGTGTGCACAGGCTCTAGCTCTTCTTAGAATTTTTCTGCTTGGGCAAGTATTACTATTTTCCTTTACTGTCTTAAAATTTTACCCAGGGCAGCAATGCAAGAGGAGAGCCTGGTTCATGGGTGCTGCACACTCTAGAGAATGGAACAATACTGAGGAATCCCCTTTGCCATCAGTGCCTCAAGGATCAGTCTCTGCCCTTGTGAAAAGCAGAGTATCTTCTCACTCACCCTCCTGTTCGTGACTCCTCGAACCGGCAGAAAAGAAAGAAGCAGAGTTTGGCAGGGTAACCCTGCCATTTGCACCTCACCCAGTTCAAACTTAGTATATATGAATGCTGCATTTCTGCAATGAGTAATGAAGACTGTGCTGTACATGATGATTCATTTCTTAAGTCTGCCTGCAGCTTCGAAGTCTTTCTTTAACTGTGTGATATGCATTCAACAGATTAGCTAAATGGTCTAAGCATTATATAATTAATAAGCAGAATGTAGGATACCCCATTTGACATTTAGTTGGGAGCATTGAGGTGCCTGTATTTAATGGCCTTGTACAGGCAACTCAAAGAAAATATTCACTAAGTGAATAAAATACCTTGCCTAATTAAAACAGCTCTGGTAGAACTCCTATGTATCACATTACATCAGTCTGATGTCAAGCACAAGGCTAATGTGATGTAATGGTATGCCACAGAACACCTTAGGTGCAAAATAATTAATTGTATCCGAGGCAAATAATAAGAATACTTTCAGATAAATACATCTACACTGTGTGGGTAGGCAGAGCCCTTTTCCAGTTCTGCATTAAAGCAAGCTACTAGCAGCTTCACTGGTCTCCAAGGAGCCTGGGGGTAGAGTGTTTCTCTCATCTGCCTCCAGTTTTTCTAAGTACAATTTTATGAATAATGGCATTTTAGGTTTCAAGAAAAAGATTGGTTCAGACTGGTTCAGAAAGCAAATATGTTTATGTTCTTGTTTGTGGAATCTCTTTTCTTTGAAAAAAAAAAAATCTTAAAAATAAAATACTTGTTAAATGCAAAGATTTACAGACAAGAAAGGTATACATAATTCTTTAACTATTAAAACAAGTATTTTGGGCTTTTCTGTCCAGTCTGAGTCACTTCTGTGAATTTGACCCATAATTTAATTTCCATGAACATTTCCATAGTGGTTTTTTTGTCATAGACATGCAAATAGTAATAATTCCTCTCCTGTATTTGTTTTGTGAGGTTTATCATGATCTCTAAAAACAATTATATAGTCCTTAATATTCACTGTTATATTAGATGAAGGCATCTTTGAGTGAGTGAAAGAGAGATTGAGGAAGAGATAACCATGAAGGATTTACTCTAAGGAGCAAGTGGTAGTCAGGAATTAACTGTTCCCATAACACTCAAGATGCATCCCTCCTCCTGAGATTAGTTATTGAAATGACAGGAAGGCCTTTAAATAGAATGAAATTTCTAAGGGAAGCAAATTCCTTCACAATATTTTGTTCCCTTCATTCCTAAAAGAGGCAGATGCCTGCTTGCACTGTCTTCTACTAATTGCTACTTATCACAGTCTTTCAAGCAAACGGCAAATAAAAGCTGCAGCTGGACAGATGAACGAGGAAAGAGGACTTATCCCTGAGAACACCTGGTCTGGAAGCAGGTGTTCCTCTTTTCTTCTCAGGTCAAAGCTAGCTCCTGTCAGAGACACCAGAAGCAGAATCTTCAGAGGAGTCAGAAAGGCCATGGGCTCAGAGCAGGGATTCCCTGTGCCAGGGGGCTGGGGACCAGACTGCCTGCTGCAGCCAAGGGAGGTGTCAGAGCAGGGGGTGAGAGCTGTGAGGAGTGAAATGGTGAGACCATTAAACTAAGTCCTCTAAATTTTCCAACCTTGCCCTGTTCCTTCTTGTGTTGCAGACCCTGATCTGACTGTCTTCCCCATTACACAGAAATTTTCAGGTTTGCCTCAGACTCAGAAGATGTGACTCAGCTGTGGTCCAAGCTCAGCATGCACAGAAAGAACAATTTATATACACTGAGTGAGGCCTTTTGGAAAGTGCATTTTCTTCAATCCTTACAGACCTGACACTAAAAAAAAGGAATGAGTTGACAAAATGCAAATATCTATAATGCAAACATCCTCATCTGAGCTTGTAGGCTAAACAGCCTTTAGAGCTAAGAGGGAGAAACAGGCATCCACAGAGGGTAATCTCTCTCATCTGAAAGCAAGTGGCTAAGATAGGGCAGTTCTTCCCACTGTCTATAAAAGGAGTAGCATAATTTGGTCAAAGGAAATATCTACAGTGTGGGTGTTTACAGTTAGGTGAGATGTCTCATATCTCCATCTAATAAAGATAGCAGAGTAACGTTGATGTGAGTTGCCAAAATCATCCACACTTACATTCCCTTTCCATGTGAATGAGTACCCTAGCATTTCAAATTTATGTGTTTCTTTAAGGGTATTGGCCAGGTTAAAGCTGTCCACAAAAAAAAATTGCAGTCAGGAGAACAGAAGCAACCACTGACATGAACACCAAGCAAACAAAATCATCTCTGATATCTTATAACCAATAAAAAATCCTAACAAAAAGCTGTTATTGCTGTATGAAAGTAGTGTCCCATGTAAAGACAGAAAAGTAGATGCTAACAAGAATGAAAAGAAAAAAACCAAACAAAACAAAGCAAAAACCCATAGAAAAATTAACTACCTTCCCACCACAAAGTTACGTTGCAAATTTGCAGTATTTTGGTTTTTAACTATTCTTTCATGTGATATATTATCTTAAACATTAATCAAATTGCTTGCTACACTTATTTTATCATTTCTGTCATCAATTCTGCAAGGGCACAGCTTGCCACATTAGAATACTACTTTTTTGCTTAAGTTTCATGATAATATTTAACTGTTGTTAAAATGGTACATTTTTATATGGAAAAGAAGTGAATGGTAGACTGTAGAAAGAATGAAATAATAGGATTGCACTGAAGCATTGTTAATAATGAGTATTCTGGTCTCTCATTGTTTTATTTGTGTTGGTAGGACCTAGGAAAGACAATCTGTAATTAAGGCACATTTTTACAATACTGCTCTTAACTGAAATGCCTTTCTTATTATGGTAATGTCTGAGGACAAACCAAAATTTAGTCTCCATTATTTGTACAGCACTTAGCTGAAAACAGTGCTCAGAGTATACAGTCCAAGTAGACAATACAAAGGAAAGAAAAAGCATGAGGAAGCAAGCAGAGCTAGAAGCAATAGCAACATCAGGTCAGGTGGTTTTGGTGTTTCTTTGGTTTTTTTGTTGGTTGGTTGCTTGATTGGTTTTTTTTTTTGGTTTTTTTTTTTTTTTTTTTGGTGGGGTTTGTGGGGTTTTGTTTTGGTTTTGGGTTTTTTTTTTTTTTAGTTTTTGTTGGTTTGGGTTTGGTTTTGTTTTGTTTGTTCTGTTTTTTTGTTGCTGTTTTGTTGGTTTTGGGGGTTTTGTTGTTTATTTTTTGTGGTAACAATAAAAAAAAATGAAAATTTGTTCAAGAACTGAAGAGACCAAGGAAATACAGCAAGTCAAGGCAAAAGTAAGGATGCAAGGATAATAGTGGCAGAAGTTTGGATGATAACATCATTCAGCACAGGGCTCAGCAGGACAAGCCTTCAGCTTCCTTCTTCAATTGCTCCTACTGCACATTGCTGGTATCTAGAGTACTCTGCCTTCACGTTTCCATTGGGGGCTTTACTGACAGGGGAACCCTAATGCTGCTGATGGTGAAGGGAGCAATAACTCCTGCGTAAGCTTCCCACATCGAATGGAGTGGCTGCTGCTTTAATTGTTCCTGAGCAACTCCAGCAGGTTAAACATCCCTATTTAACCAGGTGCCCGTTGGCAGGGTCGAGTACTTTAGCAAGCATAAATTAGCATAGCCTTACTGACATTAACAAGAGGACTGATTTGCAGTCAGTAAGGAGCCTCAGTTTTGTATCAAAGTAGCCAGTAATACTTCTGAACCTTTCCATAAGAAAAGAAGACTTCTCTGCAGGAACTCCTTCAGACAGCATTTGTCAGGAAAGGATTGTTTTGAATGCTAAAAAGTCTAATTTGTTGTTCAGAGCTGCAGAGATGAGTGATTAAGAAAGGAGATGTACAGCAATTTTTCTCCTCATTGTTCTGTTAGCTCACTTTGTATAAAATACATAGGTGATGGAGTTACAATATCTTCATTGGCATGTGGGTTTGAATTAAAGATATTTCAAATTATATCCAAACATATGGCTTTTTTTTTTCCAAAATTTTTGCAAACACTCTAAAAACAATAGCAATTTCTGTCCCTCTACTCACCCTACATTTAGCAAAAAGAAGAGCTGCAGCATGTCTCTGCCTGTGCACTTTTTCCAACAGATGAAGTGTAATGACAGGCCAGTTGCACAGCAAATTTACTATTGCCAGGATAATTGCAATGCTTTCAGACCCATTGGATGGCGAGGCTCAAGGAGCAGGTAGCCATCTATTGGTGCAATACAGGGGGATTTGTACAAGCATCCCTGTGCTAACCTGCAGCAGCTGCCTGACATGGACTAAGGAGCACTGTCTCTGGAAGGAGACAAACACCATCGGACAAGGATCTCCTTCTTGCATTTTGCACAGGTATGAACGAGTCTTAATTCTACATTATCATGAAAACAAAGGAAGAATAAAGCTTCTTAGGTTTATGGCTAAGACTACTACCTGATTGTTTCCACTAACACTAGTGGACAGCACGTAAACTGTGGTCTTTGTTTATTTGGGAAAACCCAAATATTCTGAGAAGTCCCATACAGATATTACATTTCATGAACTATCATGGCAACTTATTAAAAAAAGACACTTAATTCATTACTGTCGGTACTGTTAACCAAATAAAAATCAATGTAATGTGTGGAGACATTAAAGATTAAAACCTCAAACTCTCAAGGAATTAGAATGGTGATCCCTGAGAGTGGATAGCAAAGAAAGAGGCTAGGTCAGCATGAAACATGTGATTTCCTACTCACCCTCAGGAGTTTGTTTGGGTGTGTATGCCACTTAGTAGTTTGAAAATCCCAGAGATAAGCTAAAGCCAGGACATTTTAGGATCTATTATTTTGTCATTGTTAATTGTTTGACGGAGACAGCAGTTTCCTATCTCTTTGTAAATTAGTAGTTAGCATCTGAAAAACTCTTGAACACTGAGTCTGAGTGTCTGTATGATTCTGAAGAGACAGGATTGGGATTGTCATTGACAGACTGATTCCTCTTTATTCATTCCTTCTAGCCAATGAATTCCTGTGATTATGGATAGGAGAGGTTAGCATCGAAGTGATGGCTTCCACGGTGTGAGTCAGAGCCCACCCTGTGCCTCTGCATTGCCAGTTACCTGTCCAGCCCATAACCATTTGGTGCTTTATCACAGCAGACATGAGTTCCTCTCACTTTGGAGTCCATTCAAGTTATCTAAGGGTGCTCAGTACTACAGATGCACAAGTGCTTCTTGGTCTCACGCTGCTCCAGTTTTATCTTGAGTACTTGGAGACACATTTCACATATGAGCAAAAAATGGATCAGAGCAGCCCTGCAACTGAAGCACAAAATTCTGTGGTTCACACATACCTCAAGCACATGGCTGCTCCGAGGTCTTGGCAGCCAGCCGGCTCCTTCCACGGCAGTCCCACGGCACGCAGCTGCCTTCGCTCCTGACATCTGCCATTCAGAACTTGCCTTATCTCACTTGTGAGAGCTTGGCCAGCCACTGCAGGGTCTTAGCCAAGACTGCCGCTTGAGAAAAGGCATTCAAGCTAATAGGATATTCATGCAGGAAAAAGTGAAATTCTTTTACCAGAGCTTCATCATTAAACGAGTTCTATGAAAACATTACATTTCATGGCCTGTAACAAAGTAGATGCATCAGTGTTTTGTTTTGTGGTCAGTAGCCTAAAGTAGTGTTGGAAAGCTCAATCACTTCACTGGACAGTTTTACAAAATATTCCCTAACTGATTTACTCACAAAAAGAAAGGGAGAGTTTCTTTCCAACTTCCATCCCTTTAACCCTTGCCACTTTTTCTGTAATGATGAATATATTTTATACATATACAAAATATATAATTTCTTGCTTCCTATACATAGAATAAACTGTTCTTGTGTTTGTACTTCCTAAGGGACATTTTTACATATTTTAAGACACTTCTGTAGTTGAGAATCCTGAGCCACACAGAATTTATTGTCAGAGACCTGTAAATGGCCAGTCAGTACTCAATCAACTGCATCGAGAACGTAACGTGTTTATGATTTCTTGCTCCAGCCATTGCATTATTTGCAATTTTTACAGTCCACATTAGGCAAATATAACTGTGTACCTGTACAGTTTGAAATTAAAGGGGGAATTGTATTTAAGACCACCATTATTTTATCTGATTAGGATAAACCACGGAAACTTTTTATCTCTATATATCCATGCTCTCCAGTAGACTGATAATATTATACAGACACGACAAACTGGCAACTAGCAGTAATGGAGAAGATTGACAATTTATATCAACCCACAAGATTTTGCTTCATTAGAGGATCCTTGACTACACAGTTCTGAGTGATACATCTTGAAGAATCATTTTGTCCATCTGCTCATCACCTTTTTTTAAGGTGTTCATTGCAGGGAAAATAGCTTTCAGAGACCTGAAACATTACAAAGAGGGTTCTCAGCTGTCACTTTGCTAATAGTAGAGGCAAGGTACTTATCTCCCAGGCGATCCTAGGCTATTCCAGGCAGGAGCAGTGTGATTACAGCTCAGACAATTCCATGATGTTATCAACAATGATGTCTCTATATCTAGAAGGCCTTTCTTATTAGAAGAGATACACTCCAATGAAGTAACAATCCATAATCTTCCACATCAATCTTGTCTGAAAGAGTCTTAGGGTTACTTGTACTCCCTGTGAGAATCCCAGAAGTAGTTTTCTACTACCTCTTTCACTACATAAAAATTCTAGCACCACATGGTTAGACCTTGATTATTTGTTACTACGAGTGCTTGATGTCTGTGCAAGAAGTCCAGTATAGGATACAGGATAAAATTTCAGTAAGATGGCTAGTAAATATCTAAAATCTACTTTACTGCCATCTTTCCATGTCACAGATTGTCATTTAGTCATAGAGAGGACTAGGGCATACCTTTTTGCCAAAACTGAGTTTGATTTGTTCATTCATTTTATAGAAGTGCCCATCTTTTGGAACAAGCTCTGCAGCATTGCAAACTGACAAAGCCAGCAAAGATTTCTCAGCTAATGAAGGAAGAAAAACATGGTTTAGAAAGGAGCTGAGTGTGGATAGAGTTTAGGAAAGTTTTAACCTGCAATATCTACCACCCTCCTTAATGCTTAAATTATCTTTTAACTTAATTACAAATGAATCCATTATCTACAGATTTTAGCTCCCATACTGACTGTCAGGGATTGCAGTTTTGGTTTGCAGACACTGAAGCAGAAGACATATTAATAATTTTGGCTTTTGAAATGTGTGCTTTATCAGAAATATAGTTTGATCGACTGATTTCAATACTTGCATCACATGAACTCATGGAAATAAGATTCCCAAGATTTCACTCCATTTCCCTAGATTTCTTCAGTAGACTCTTAGTGACCCAGAATGCAGGTCTGATTTGTATAAATTGCAGTAAAATGAAGATACGTTTAATTCCAATAAAATTGTAAAAGACGTATTTCTAAATCCAACATCCATCTGACATCTGTTCTTGAGTATATCTCATGTGTGCACCAGATACTGAAGCATTGGTGCACAATTGGTCTCACCTGGAAAGGAAAGAGTCACTTTGTAGACATTCACAGGCAGCTTTTGGAACATTCCTCACTAAAGCACACCAATTAACGCTATCTAATCTTCAAATGGTACGAGAAAATTCTTCCAAATGCTCAATGGTACTTAAATGGCTCTTTCCTTTTAGCTGTACTTAAACTTCATTTGTTGAATAAGACCTCAAAAGTAGGTGACTTTTTACCTAGTCATTCTAGGTCACCATAGATGTTGAAATCACAGCATATCATTCAATAACTGCAACATTAAAGATATTACATTCCATATTTAAAGAAAAGGACAATCATACAGACCTCTTTTGTAAAATGCTTTGAGGACAACTTTGTGTAAGCATCAGGTATTATGTCTTTACTAACAGATAGCCTATATAACAGGTAAAACCATATGAAACAAAATAAATTATTCTTTTCAGTAGACTACCTCATTGAAAAACTTGACAAACCACACGTTAATGACACACTGATGTTTTAGTTGTTGCCCAGTAGTGCTCACTCTCTCTAAGTCAAGGGCTTTTCAGTTTCCCATGCCTTGACAGTGAGCAGGTGCATAAGATGCCAGGAGAGAGCATGGTCAGGACAGCTGGCCTGAACTAGCCAGAGAACATCATACTCAGCATTTAAACTGCAGGAAGTTGGCAGGAGGGGCTGATCACTGATCAGGGACTGTCTGGGTATCAGCAGCAACAAATTGTACTGTGCATCATTTGTCTTTCCTGAGTTTGATTCCTCTCTTTTTGTTATCTCCCTTTTCATTACTATTATTACTAGGATTATTTTTATTATAATTATAATTATTATCAGTATTATTATTTATTTATTTATATATATATATATATATACACAATTTTATGTACATTTTTAAGCTGTTCTTTACTCACAGATTTTATCTTTACCCACTTCTTCTCCTCATCCCACTGTGAGGTAGGGGAGTGAGCAAATAGCTGTGCAATACTTAGTTTCCAGCTGAGTTAAGCCATGACACCACATTTTAGTAATATGATTATAAGAAATACATAGTTTTGCTGCAAAAATTGCTTTCATGATATCAGCCATCTCAAAAAGCACAAGGTTATTTAAATCATCTAATCATCTTGTCATACTTTTGAAACTGAAGCATTAGTAACTTGATCAAGGGTTTGAATGCAGCTGAGACCTTCAGCCTTGATTTAATCTGACTCCCTGCTGACACTGAATGGAAACACATAAATCTTATTAGGCTTAGAGTGATTTCCTTCAATCATGAATTTAATAAAGCAGGTTGGTTTCTTTTAGTGTGCCAAAAACTGTAAAGTTCCAAAAGCTAAGTACCATTCTATTAAGTAAACAGAAAGTCAGTATGAAGGAGTATACATAAAAGTGCAGTATGCAACACCAAGATCAGAACTTGAAGCATTATTTGCAAAACTATGAACCTACTAGGAAGTTAAATTCTTGAAGGGAAATACTTGTGCATTGGCAATAAAATCCTGTTACTAGTTTTTTATTAACTGTGCAAAGTTAGGTTAATATTAAAATATAATCTAAACTACACAATTGTGTGTGTCATTAGAACAGACTCATAAATGTTTCATACTCATCTATGATGTAGGAAATAGCAGGACAAGTTGTGTATTCAGTGATCCTAATTCATTCTGGTGTAGCAAGGGACAGATTTTCCCTTAAATCTTGTCCCCTGCTATCGGTGCCTGTGTAACTTAGAAGGTCAGGTAAAGACACAAGATGCTGGCTTGACTGGAGCTGAAATTTCTTATGGAAAACAAAAATCAACCTTCTCACAAACGCAGAATGAGGAGATGGAGAAGTTATGTTCAATATCTTTTCTACTTTAGCTTCAGCAGAGAGTTGCCATGTGTGTGTCTGTGACTACTATGCCAGGTGACAAAAGAGACTGATGCCTTTCTGCTGCTTGGTCTGTTACTATAAATGGTTCTGTATCTGAACTTTTAACTGGAACAGTTAAAGTTAACCTAAAAATCCTTATAATTAATTAAATGAGTGGACTCATTTAATCCTCAGGTGAACTTCATAAGCCCCACTAAAATCAGATGAAGTGGTATGTGTATGTCTCAGAAGAAAGCTGTATCCTTAGCTAAGTGCTGCTTTTATTTTCCAGAAGAGCAGACCTACTGACAGCCAGGAGGAACAAATTCTTCACAGTTCATGACCTCAGAAAAAATGTCTGATAGATTTACCATTAAAACTTGTGACCTCTTTGAATGGATGCTTTAGCAGAAGTTTTATCAATTCTGGCATAAATGCCCTGAGTCGTTTTCTTCATCATGAGTTGCTGGAGCCACAGCAGATCTAAGTGGGTGAATCCTATGATGTTTAGTCAGATTAGAAGATTGCTTCTGTAGTCTGGCTGCATCAAAAGGAGCATGGCCAGCAGGTCGAGGAAGACGATTATGCCCCTCTATTCTGCTGTTCTGAGACCCACCTGGACTAATGCAACCAGCTCTGGGGTGCTAAGCATGAGAGCAATGGACCTGTTGGATTCACAAACATGATCAGAGGGATTGGGCACCTCTCCTGTGCGTAAAGTCTGACAGGGTTTGGGTTGCTCAGCCTGGAGATGAGGCGATTCCAGGGAGACATCATTGCAGCCTGTCAATACTTAAAGGGAGCACATAAGAAGGATGGGTGCAGACATTTTAGTAGGGCCTGCAGCAATAGCAAAAGGGGTAATGGTTTTAAACTAAAGGAGTGTTACTGCAGATGAGATATCAGGAAGAAATTTTATATTATGAGGGAGGCGAAATGCTGGAACATGTTGCCCACAGAGGTAGATCTATCCTAAACTTTTTTCCCATCAAATATCTTATATTTATTAGCACACGTATGTAAAAACAGCTCTTTATAAATGTGAGAACTCAAATTTGTGAGTGCTGAAAGGTTGAATTCAATATAGAATGTATTAAACATGCTTAAAATGACCACATAGATTACATCAGAACATAATTTTTAAAACCTTGCACACAGTTAAGTGCATATAAAGGTATGACTCCATTGTTAAAATGGAGGTACTATGCTATTGATTATCAGTTACTGTCATCAGTTACTTGTTATTTTTAATGACATTTTCAGTGAAGAGAAGGGGCACCTGTTGCAGAAGCTGTTTAAGAGTGTGGGCAGAACGTGATGAAAAACGTTAGCTAAAATTCAATAGAACTCCTTAAAAGCCAAAATATTTTTAAAATTTTTGTTTTGGAAAGGTCAGAATTTTTATTTGCTTTCTATGCTTTCAAAAAAGAAGAATTTCATAGTAGATTAAAATAAGGAGGAAAGGGTTAAAAATCATAAATAGCCCACAACAAAATGATATTTTATATTAATATATTTTCTTGACTGCTATGAAAATGAAGCAGCATGGGATTTCCTTTCATTTTGCAGAAATCCTCCCTTATCATGCAAAATTTATTTTGCCTAAACTGGATTAATTTTTTCAAAGCTGAGAGTACAATGACTGTATTTATTCATTAAGGTAAAGTCATATCACAACATTAGCATTACAAGACAACTGTAACTGATTAGTAAAATTAAGATCTTTGAGAGTCTAAAGATTAAGGAACTATGTATTCTTCATCCTCTTTTCTACTGTTTTCCTTGTGCTACAGATTAGCTTTTTGTTTTATTTGTTGTTTTATAACATGAGTGAGAAATAAGTAGCTCAGACACGTCTTCAGAAACTCATCCATTTTAAACTATATATGTATTAGTTTTCATGATGTGCTAAGCCCACTGCCATCATCCAGAAATAGTTGAATGCTATTCCAAGATGTTCACAATCTAACAGCCAAGAAGACAGAGAGAAGGATGGGAAAAAGAAATGCTACTTTAAAAGGAAAAGTGGACATATTAAAAGTGAAAATATAAGCTGCATTATGTAAAGACCACCTCACTTTACATATGAATGTCAGAACATCTTGTGTCAGTCAGTGAAAAGGTATCACTGAACACATAGGCATCAAACACCTCAAGGTGTTACACAGGCAAAACTATCCTCAAACTGGAACAAAGGAGAATAAGAATAATCTCGCTATTTTGCTGTGGGGATTATGCAAATTGTACTGTTAGACAGCTACAGCCAGGTTCAGGCCCACAGCTCCTCTGGCAGAATTTGACAGACTGAGAAAAAGAAGCAGCAAGGAGTTAAATGGGGGCTGTGCTTGTGAGCATGAGCAGATACAATGCCGCAGTGATTCACACGAACTCCATATGCACAGAGCATGTCAGTCCCAGGCCAGAGCCAGCTCCAGCAGCCATGTGCATGCCATCAGTCGCTGCACCATTCTATTCCCAAGGCATTTCACAAACTGTGCCCATCAGATCTGTGTGGGTAGTACATGTGGAGGAGGTTCTTTTTCTTCCTAGTTATTGGTATGGCAACAGTTAGTTATATCTTGGTTGCATTCACAAAATGATAGAAATTCTTTGGCTGGATCACAAACAGGCAAAAATGTGACAAATGTTAAAAAGTGTTTTTATCAGATAATTTTTAATTGGATAATAAACTACTGCATTACGGCAGAGAACTGGTTTTATTCCCCAAATGTGTTTAACTGCTTGCTGAATAGTGTCACGCCTGTGACAGAAAAGGACATGTCAACCATGTACCTAGAGCTCCTATTGATAGATTAAATTTACTCATACAGATAGCTTCTTTCTAAGATTTACAGACAAACAAAATCAAATAACTTCCCCACTTTGAACTTTGACACCTCTTGGAAACCATGAAAGAGAGAGCATCCAAGCAGAGTGAAACCTGAATTCCAACTTCCTCCCTTCCTTATGCAATGCTAATGAATCAAAGCAGATCCAAACCTTCCAATGTTATAAGAAAGCAAACATTTTTTTTAATGCCAGAAGTAGTATAAAAATCCTCACAGAATTATAGCAGATATATGATTGAGGAACAAGGTCTCATAAAGAACTCTGTTCTACATCTTGCTTTCTGCAGATTCGGTTTTCTGGAACATCACTGCTCCAGTCTCTTGACCATCCCAGTATGAGACAACAAATTTAAACACATGACTGTCATCAGCCCTGATGGAAGTGAAACATAACATCCATAAACTCTGTGGAGGGTTGGGTCCAGGTATAAATGCTATCACTGAGAGACAGCTATGCTAATTATTGCCTAGCCATGCACTGATAGCCACAGTGCTGTAAAATGCAAAGCTTTGGCAAGGCTACCTTCCCTTGACCATCACGGTGTCTATCTACTTCCATTTATAACACTTTGTGAAAGCTGAATCTTTTCCTATGATTACATCCTAAATCTTGGGATATATCCAAGATGCATGGGCATGTATGTCTGTATAAGACATTTTATCTTAGTCCCACAAGCTGTTCCAAAAATCTTTTCTTAAGAGCATGTTCTATCTGCAAGGAATCATCTTGCCTTCTGATTCATTCTGTGAAACACAGATTGGCTAATCAAACTGAAGATTTTTATTATGTTATTAAGGAAGAAGTCCCTTGTTATTTATGCCAAATAACACCCTTTTTAGATGATGCAGTAAAATCTACCCTCAGAATGAATCAGGAAAGAATGAGGAAAATACCACATATCTTCTGCAATGAAAATTCTTGTTCTGAAACTAGCTGTTTATATAGCATTATACATCTTTTTAACTATATGACCTTCAGAAACAAACACAGATTTGTTTTCTCCTCCAATAACATCCAGCACTCCACATCACTGGGCGAATTCACAGCTTACTGATGCTGTTTGTAGCACCACTTTTGCACTGGAAAATATATTTGTTAGATGCTATTTCCTAGAGAAAATGGTTCTGATATGCTACCACCATAGTCAAAATCATAAACTATGACATAATTAATTGGATTCACAAGTTTTGCTCATTAGTCTTCCCAAAATATGTGAGATGCATGTATTATTTTTAGAGAAACACTTTTCAGCATATCTAGATATTCAGAACACCGGAGACTAAAATTCAAGTGAAAAATAATCCCATATTTCTAGGAGCCAGATAGTGAAGTCTAGATAGCAGCAATTATGACAACTAAAATCCATGTTAGAGAATCCTTTATTTCTTACAGAATTCCTTACTATCTCTAACTGTAATAGTAATTCAACTAGCCATCTGCAATGTTCTTCAGGTATGGTTTAAAATTTTTGTTGAGTAGGTGACATAGATGACAGAAGGCGGTTATGAAGGGATTGTAGTGAACAAAAGCTATTTCCTAAGCAAAGTGGAAATCAAGGGAAAGATCATTACTCAGATATGATTTTTCAGATTGTTAGATTTTTGACTACACATGCTAACAAACACAATTTCATAAAACAAGAAAAAGAATTCAGGCTAATGGGCACCAGTCATGCAGGATGGCGTTAGTTTGGTAACAAAAAGGGTCGGTGAGGTCTTTACATCCTTCTCACATGGAAAGATTGTCCCCAGTTCTCAAAGACATTAGTGACAGACCTGAGGAAGGTTTCTGAAATGATTTAAAACCAGATATTTTCTGAAGAACTTGTCTTTGTAACCCAGACAAAGGAAAATCTTAAACAGCTTCCCATGTGTAGTGTTGCTTGAAAGGGTAGTCTGAGGAGCACAAACTCTGAGGCACTTCCCATCTGATAATGACATTGTTTTCTCCTGAGCTATTTCAAAACAGCTTGGGAGATCAGTCAGGTAGCTATAACTGACATTCATTTGTTTACAAAATATTCCTCCCTTATTCCTATAGAAAATCTTAGACTGGTGTCTCGCAGAACTGCTTGGGAAACAAAACTTTGTTCCATAGGAAATTAGTTTCTACTTCAAGACAGGATGAAAAATTGGAGTATAAAAAAAAAAAAAAAAAAAAAACCAAAAAAAACCAAAAAAAAAAAAAAAAAAAAAAAACCTAAGGTGAAAAACTATAAGAATATTCAATATGAAAATGTCAAAGAGAAAAGTTACCAGACCTCTGATTGGAGTAAAAGTTCCTGAGCAACTTGACCTGTTGTTTTGTTTGTTTGTTTTTAATTCAATCAATTATTTGGAACACAAAAGTATCTTTGTTTCAAACTGTCACTTTGAAATGTGGAGGGCTTTGTTTTGATTACCCAAATTGTAACAGAAAAAAATATGCATTGAAATTGACATTTTCTCACAGAAAGTTATTTCAGCAAAGCCACGTTTTCCAAGAGGAAAATTTTTCAACCTGCTTTATTTGCTTGCCAGGAAATATGAAGCTGTCTAAAACCAGCATCTTACTAAAATTTTTCCAACATGAAAGCTGCTGCAATTTTTCAGTTGAAACTTTTAAAATGTTCTGTTGATGAAGGGAATTTGGCCATGAAACAGAACAGTGCTTATTATAGCACCAGTGCACAGAAGTCAGCTAGCACACTTCATGGCTATCACATGTTCAATTACAGTGGCAAATTCTAAGCATGGGTCAAATGCAAATAAACCCAAGCATTTAAATTTCTGCTCCTTTAAACTTTCCAGATGTAGGAGTTTTCCATTTGCTTCACCTCAGTCAGTCGAGTTCAGTGTGGTGGGTTAATTAATTCCCTCAAGTGTTCTGCAAATATTTCACTTCAGATATAGCTTTACCTCTTTGTGAAAGTGGATATACTTTCCAACAAAGATATAAGAATAAAGTGATGTAAATCTGATTGACAGATTAGAATCAATACAAAATCTTACCAAAAGGTCTGTGAAAAAACAAAACATAAATAACATGCTTTAGACATATTTGCTGTTACTACAAAATGCAATGCTGCAAAAGCAAGGTTGCTAAACAGTCTTATTTGCAATAATTTTCTGGGCACTAGAAATTCTAATCAAGCAGAACCCGAATGTCAGGTATATGCTTTCATATATCTCAGTGTTTTGATATACATGCTGAAAAGTTTTACAGATATTAGTTTTCCATAAAGTGATGTAGATCTACTCTCAAAAATCTATTTAAGGGTCTGAAAGTAGTTACCTTAAAATTACAAACATCATCATTCTTCCAATTTTAAAATTTTGTTCGTTTTTAGTACATTAGCTCCACATAAATGACTGACCAGCAGTGTCACAGCGAACTTAATTTTAAAAACTAGACTAGTATTGGAAAACTTAAACTCTGAATTTTACATTCCAGTAGTTACTTAGATACATTGAAATTCTTTAGCCTCCTTTATATCAAGATTTATAATTCCACCACTACTCAACAGCACATGAATATCTTAATATGCACATACATATATTTACAAACAATTTTGCCAGTTCGAATTCTAAATCCAGCGCTTAAGACACCAGTATAGGAAAGAAATATGTATTTCAAAATAAAGCTTTGATGTTTCTGGATAGAAGCTCAAACATCGTCTACATTTAAAATCTGCCTTTATGCCATGTTAGCATACAAAGTTAAAGAAGGGCTTCTCACAGCCATTTAGCATATTTTCTGTGGTCAGAGCACAAATACATGGGCAGGTCAATCATATATTCCTGGGAACACTATGTGTGATGAAGTAAGTTCCTGCCTTAGAAAAGATCTTAAAACAAGAATGCTAAGCAGTACAGAATATGAGGAATCTTTTTTGTCTCCAGGATACTGAGATTTCTCACTCTCAACCAAATCTTCCCACAGAGTTACCTTAATTCTCTCTCTCATGAAGTTATTAGGCTAACCTTTACAATATGAATAGAGGAAGAGGTGATCTTTGTTTGTCAGCAATATTAGGTACAGACCCCTAATTTCAATTATGTGGAGAGAACCATAGAAACAGAAGGAATGAATCAACATTAGTGTAGGTAATATCAAGGTCGGTTGGTACCAAAAGCATTCAATTTCTGCTTCCATAATATTAGAAACCTCATGAGGAAAAGGCTGGAAAAACAGTAGCAATGGAACATGGCATACCAGGGCAACATTGACTACTTTCTCAACTGGTCTAGAAATACTTAAAGAATTAGAACATGTTCAATGGCACTATAGGTAGGGCAAGTTCTACATACAGGTAAAGGAGTAAATTGTTCACAGCAGTCGAGCCAGGGATGACAAACAGGTATTAAAGTCATAGAAAGCCAGGTCTGCAGGTGTTGCTAAGAAAGAAGCATCAGAGGATGCTGGTTAGCTGTGGCTGCAATCATGAAAGGATGAGAGAACCTGGGATTAGGAACAGAAATGTTAGCATCATTGTTTCCAGGGAAAAGCAGACGCTGGGGAAAACTGATACTTTATAAAACTCCTTGCATTAAAAAAATGGTGCACTGACTTCAAAGCTCTCCTCTGGCATCTTGCCTTTACATGGAAGAACTGTCCAAGTCTGAATGCTTCCAGGGGTTGCAGTTTAGATAGTTCCACATTCCTGAAGAACTTTGAGCTATTTGTGATAATGCTTTTCACAAGAACAGGATCTTATATCTCCTTTTTGATCTTCCTCAGTCTCAAATCACCTTGGGAGTTATGTTTCTCTGGTTGCCCAAGACTACAGCAGATTTATGAGGATCACTCCACCAGCCGAGACTCAGATTTCCTCATAATCCAAATCTCCAATTAAGACAGTTCTCTTAGGCAGAATCATGGATATGAGTGCTATAAAAGCTGTCTGTTCCTGATTTAGCATTTTGTGGCTGTAAGGAGAAGGCAGTAGGAGTCTGTAACAACAGGGATTAGATTGTACTAAGAGCAGATTCCTCATTGTCTTGAAAACCTTGGGGCAACTGGACATGAGGCCAGGGACCTGACCTTTAAGCAAGATGAAATATTATATAATTACTGCTCTGTGTAAGTCCACTGCTTCTCTTCTCCCAGCTTTTTCACAAGCTTGGCTGACTAAGGACCTACTTTGAGATTTAACATATTTTTAAAATATTGTATTGTACCTTACACAGAAGTTGATTTACTCACTATGACTAATTTATGTTAATATTATCCATTTGCAGGTCCCAAGCTATCTTCTAGTTGGACTGCTTTTTAGGAATTATGCAATTCCAGTTGGAGTATAAACTAGTTTTCCTATGCAAACTAATGATTATATATACATATATATATATATATATATATATATATATATATATATATAATATATATATATATATAATATATGAAAGTAATGGTATGAAATAAATTGTTCAGACTTTGCTAGCTCTGATCATACAGCTGTATATAACTCTGAGTATATCAAGACAGAGCCTATCCACAATGGAAAATAATTTAAAATGTCTGCTCAAACAAAATAAGCATACAAATAACTCCAAAACATTCATAAAAACATTTGGAAATTAACAAGTCAGAAAAGTAAAATAGAATTAAATTGCTATCCCTTCCTAAAAAAAAAAGTTGCTGAAATGTCTTTAATTTTTTTAGTTACATATTTAGTATACAAAGACAATATGCATAAATAAAAAGGAAACAGCAACATATGAAATTATTATTGCAAGTTATACAGCATTAAAACTCAGTGCATTGTCACCTCAGTGAGTTAAGATACAGAATACCTTCTCTAAGAACAATAGCAAAGGACAAAATAAGTACTTGTGGTTCATGTCTCATCATTAGTTTATCTTGACTATTAATTAAGGACACATGCACCTCATAGGCCCCTAATTCATCAGTGGAGCCTACATTCCTAAGAACTGGGTCCTTGTTAAACTACTAATCAGCCTTAGGAAGCCATTGCCTTTTAGTTTATGAATCCAGGTTGGAGCATAAGAAGCAAACAGGCAGTGAAAATTTTTGGACTCAGTCAGGCTTAATGAGTGCTGTCATGTAAGATTTTATTGCAAGCCCTCGGTGAAGTCAACCCCATTAAGGACAGAAGGTGATGTAAGGCAGCAGGCAGTGCTGGAAGGAGCCTGTGCCTTCTGTGAGAATCCATCCTTTGTCTCCTACTGTTATTGGCTGTTTGTAGCCTCAACATGATTTACAAACTTTTTTTGGAGCCTTTTACTGTAATTCACAATTGAATGACTTTCACAGGCATTAAAAATAAACCAAACCAAAATAAACACCAATCACCCAGGAATCTGAAGTGATTTCAAGATTACAAACTGCTTTGTTGAGCCACACCAACAACCTGCTCATGTGATCTGAACTGGGTGGCATCTGCTCTTTTCTACATTCTCTACAGATGAAGACGCACATGTCTAGAGATCTAGAGATCAGTGTATTAATCATGTGTGTTAGTAGCAGCACTACCCACCTCAAGCATGTGAAATTTATAAATCCCTTTTCTTGAAAAAAACAACCAACCATTTTTTTAATTATGTATGTGCACACTTCTATCTGTCACTTTCTGAAACATCAGGGTGAAATTGTGCATTGTTTTCAAGTGTCTCTTTGAAAGGAGAAATTTAGGAAGATATTGGTTTTCTTTGTTTTAAGAAAAGTTGAAAATTCCAGTCATTGGTTTTCAAGAATTTTGCTTCTGAGAAAAATGCATGCAATGTCACTCAGACCCATGATGAAATATTGATACTTGCCATTGCTTTTGTAGCAATAGAAATTAGTGGCTGATGTTATTCTTCAGTTCTATCACCCCTGTGAGTAGGAACAGGATTATATCCCTCTCTACTCCCACGTTTTCCTTAGTATGCAAACTAGGAATTTCCTAAATTGTTCCTGTTTTAGTTACAGCATGTTTAAAAACAAAAACAAACAAACCGTCTCAAAAACTATTTTCTATTTATGCTTTAGTGATGAAGAATACACCTTGGTAAATAGTTCTGAAATCTAATTATCTTTTCTGAAAAAAAAAAAAAAAAAAAAAAAACCACGAAAAACCACAAACCTCAAAACTGACACATTAATTAATTCAGAACTTAATGTTTTACTTGAAATGCAGACATGGTGTCTACTGAAAACTGCTTTGCTAACACATTTATCATCCTCCCAATAAATATTTCTTTCACTTGTTCTCAGATTCCAATACTTCTCTTGACTTTTGGACACATGAAATGGATCCATTATTCCAGTAGAAGTTGCTTGCATGAGCACCAAGGTGATAGAGCCTCCATGGCAATGGGGTCTATTTCTACTGTTAAGAGCCACACCAGAATTTTCAGCTACACTGTCACAATGGGGGCTCATTTTCAATGCCCATAATTCCATGTAATTCTCCATCCCTCCCCCCCTATCCACCCAGTTTATCAAAATAATCTCCAGGACAATTCTAATAATTTCTTACTTTTCTTGGTCTTTAAACATAGTATGATTCTGTTACATATTTTCTTTAATTAATTTGAATTTCAAGTGTAAGTCTTCAATTACAAAATCAAGACAACAAAGTCACTCCTGTCATGAGAAAGTCCATATACACAAAAAAAAGCACCTCTAAATAGCAAGCTTTATTTTGCCTAAACACTTGTTGCATGAGTGGTTAATCTAATCAACTAGTTTGCATACAAAATTGCAAATTTGAACTTATTTTGCACGTAAATCAAAGTACATGGTGAAATTCTATAACATAGGTCTCCATAACCACTTTGTAAATTTTTAAGACAGAACCATAAAGTGTCGTAACAAAAGTAATTATTATCACAGTTCTCTTCAGTTAGGGGAGCAGCCATTCTTCAAATTGGAAAAGAAAAGAAAGATTACATCAGGTATTTTGGAAGTTGAATGACATAACATATATTAGCAGAGCACCTCTATTGCACTGTAAAAACTTGTGTTTAAGCCAGCATTAACCTACTACCTATTTTAGTAGACAGTAGTCACCTCAATGGAGTAGCATGGGGCTCAACATGGGACACTTGATGAGGTAATTAGATTATTCTGAGCTCTGTGCTTCTGTGCTAGGTTTTAAAAGAATAGGAGCAAATACCTGATGAGGCAAATGGAAGAAAACTCATTCTGTGGCAATGGACAAGACAGTAGACTAGAAGGTGTTATGGGTCAGCTGTAATGAGAAGAAGAAGAATGACAAACAATGGTTTTCTTCATCTCATCAGGCCAACCATTTGGGAGGAGGAGGTTCTACAGATTCCAGGCTAAATAGAAATGGTCAAAATGCTATCAGTGCTATCTGCTGTTTCCCTGGTGAAAGTAAAATGGACAGGAACAGCTGTCAGGAAATCAGTCACTGACATGAGTGTGGCTGAAAGAAGAAATTAATTCCATATCAAAATGGGTAAATTGTAAAACTTAGAGTATTACTGGAGATCCAGTGAAGAGACATTGTTGAAGACGACTCAGTTAACAAACAAGGAACAAGTACACTTCTGTTTTGTTGCACTTTTGCATATGGCTTTCAGTGGGTTTTAAAACTAAATGGAGGTTAGCATGTATGAACCCAAAGACCTCTATGTAGAGACACCTCTAAGGAATGTTGGCTGGTGAATTTAAAGGCTCGGCTCAGTTGAAATATGGATGTCAGGTGTCTCTAATAACCAGCCATCTAGCTAATCATGAAAACTCTTCACAGGCAGAACAGTCCTGTTTGGAGAGCATATACTATTCTAATAACTAACCATAAATAAATGTGATTCTTACCTAGGGCTAGAATAAATTGAGAGCAAGTTTTTGATGATATGACTATCACAGATGAGGGCATATAAATGACTGACACAAGTTATCCCTTCTCTAAAATAGAACATGATTTGATCTTATTACTGAATCTTCCTTTTTTTTTAAAAAAAAAAAAAAGGAATGAAAACCTTTCTTATTAAAACAACATATATAGTTAAAGATTATTGTTTTCAATGGGGTGTTTTGAGCACAAATGTGAATATTATAGAATAAGAGAATTGAAAACCTGTGAGGACCATGTCTTCACAACTAAATTCAAAACAGAGTGGGACCCAAGAGATCTGAGCTAACTCCCTCTGCCTGTATTCATTGAGCAACCTTGAGTTCTTAACATCACTCTTACTTGTTCGGTGATGCAAGAAGCACACAGATATAGATGTTTGTTCAGAGAAAAATTTCCTCTGAGAAACATCTTCCCTTTGTAATCACAGCCAGAGCACATGTAATGGCAGAGTAGTCTCCCATTTTTCCTTTGATTAAGTAGGGCTTAATTTAGAGTTCAATGTAGGAAATGTGTTAATCTATGTAGAATCAAAGAATCATAAAATCACTGAATAATTCCGGTTGAAAGGAATCTCAGGAAGCCTGTAGTCCAATCTCTCACTTAAAATGTGTTCACCTTTGAGATCTGACTGCATTACTCAGAGCCTTATATCCAGTCAGGCCTTGGAAACCTCAAAGGATGGAGACTGCACAATCTCTGTAGGCAGCCACTGCTTGATTGTCCTCATGGTAAAAAAATATTTATTAGGTAGAAACCCTTGATAAATTGCCACTGTTTTTTGTCTACGCACCTCCATGCAGAGCCTGGCTCTGTGTTCTTGATACTTCATAGGTACTAAGCATTGTGGGAGTGGAGGGAGCTATTAAGTCTCCCTGAAACCTTTTGTCTAGGCTGAACTAGCTTTGGCTCCCCAGTCTTTCCTCATAGGCCAGGTGCTCCAGCCACAAACTTGGTGGTTCTCTGCTGAACTTGCTCATTATGACTTTCCTGTATTGAAAGGCTTAAAACTGGATGAAATATCTAGATGTGGTCTTACAAGTAAAAGGGAATAATCAGTTCCATCTACTGCCTGTGATCCGCTTGGCACAATCCAGGGTGCTGATGGTCTATCCGCTGGTTCATCCTCAATCCTTAACAGTTTGATGCTGCTAGATGTGTTTTCATCTGTCAACATGATATATCTCATATATGCCAGAATGTATATGCAAATATGAAATAGATATGCATGTATAGATTTAAAAGCACAGGTTTCCATCTTTCTGGTACTTCCAATACTGCCTCTCTCAGCAGCATTAGTAGTGCCAGTGGAGGCCCACGGGATTACACAAGGATAATATGAAACAGTTTCTGCTTGTATATTTTAACTATCTGATATAAGACAGGGTAGAGATAGTAAATATAATCAACTGTTCTTAGGCAAGGACAATAATGCAGCAGCAACAGGATTTCATTATTCCTTTGGCTGGCTACCGGTATCATCAGCCGAGCTAGCAGCAAATAAACCAAACATGATTTGGTTGAATCAGTGTCCATCTTCAGCTGGACAATGGTTTTGTTAAACTTCACTGTTGACCATTTAACATCCAATGCTCACTGTCAACCCAATCCAATGATAATCTAGAACAACATCTTTCGTTCCTCTGGATTCATTCTTTAGGCACAAATGGTCCTATTCCCTTTTAGCATAGTTCAAATGAACTCAATTACCAGGGCTTGAGGAATTTCTGATCACATGTTTAAAGATTGTATATACTTCTGAGTAGTTAAGATGCTGACTGTTGCAAAAATAAAAAAAAAATAAAAAAAAAAAAAAAAAAAAAAACAAAAAACAGTAAGGGGAATTACAACTTCATATGAAACTCCAGTTCTTATGGCTCTCTCGTCCATGGACAATGCTGTTGATGTTAACAGAAAAAATAAACAGGGAAGTGAAGATGAGAATAAGAGGAAGAGAGTGTTGGATAGGAATGAGATAAGTATTGAACTACTTCATAAACACATGGGCCATATGGTGCAGACATAAACAGTGTGAGCTTTCTTTACCAACATTATGCAGTCTATAACCTCCCTTTCAGATAACTCCTCTCTGCCAAATGTTTTTCTTGTCTTTAATACTCTATATGTAGACTCTACAGACATGCATGCTTATATATACCAGGGCTAGATTAAGCAGACGAACTTTTCTAAACTATATCAAATTTCTGCTGAGTACCAGTAACAGCTGGATTGCCTAAAAAAACCAAACAAACAAAACTCTTTTGTCACTTTAAAAAAATAAAAACATTAACTTTTACTGAACTCAGTCCAATGTCTATTAAAGGTATAGATTTTTTTAATAGATTTCAATTATAATATAACCATTGCCAGACCTGATTTTTGCCATGGATTGCAACTGCAGGGACACATTAAGATTTTTATCTGGTTTTACTGTACCTATGGGTAAGAAAATCCATGTCCAGCTATTTGGGAGCCTATTTTTTGATCTCTAGATTTTTGTACCTAATTTGCTTTAATGGCTTTTGAAGACCAAGGATTGCAGGAGAGCACTTTCAGAAACAAATTACATGCTATCTCAGTCACTATGCTGATAAATATATAGATGATGATGTTGAACTATCAAGTGTTCTTAATGTAGCAAGCACCTGGTTTTAATTCCATCATCTAATACATCATTTTGTCATTAGCCTATCTTTTACAACTCATTTTAGCAGTATGTACATTGATACTTTGCAAAATTAATGTAATAATATTAAAATGTTTTGGCTATTTTTTTTTTCTATTGGCCTGCTTGAATTTTTTCCCAAGAGTTTTGCAGCAGATTAGACTTCTGCAAGAAGATTTTCTTTTTCGAATGACACCTTCTGCATAAATCAGCCTATTTCTATTTCAGTCAATGAGTGTTATATCAGTTTGCTCAGTATAACGGTCTGCTGCAAAAATGCCCTTTTAGGACTGTCTGTGAAAAGACTTATGCTCCATTTACTGTGCTAGTAAGAATGAGAGGACCGTTCTAGAGTAGTGCCATGTTATTACTGTGTCTCTACAGACAGATTGAATAGAGGCCCTCATCCCAAGTCTGGTAGCTGTATGGTTGAATGCATCATGACAACCAGATAACAAGTCAACAACTTCCCTTCTAGCAAGCAAAATTTAGGGATCTAGAGAGGCTTTGTATTGTTTGAACCCTCATAAATCAAATCCACAGCAGAAGCAAAGTTCTGCTAGACAGGTTCAGTACTTACACACACCCAGACTGCTTCTATTCATCCCTCTGAGAGCAACCAACAAACTTATCAGTGACTGCAATGAGGGTGAGAACAATCTGGAAATACCATTAGGATTTACGCAACAGTGTCTGTGACATTTTGTCCTGTTACTTCACTTTCATTTCACCTGCTGCTCCATTTTGTTTCTAAATCAACAGCATATTGTTTGAAGGATTACTATATCATCTGTTTCCAGGAAACTTTCTAAATTTTACATTACTTTTTATTCCTGCATTGTACCCAATGAGAAGCTGAAGCTGAAGCTCAGCTGAAGCTGAGTAGCCCCTTCCCTCTGACAGGATATTGTTAACTACCAAACTGCATGTCCCTGCATGAGACTTTTTCCAGGAAACTAAGGTTCATTAATAATTTGAGGACCCTGTCAGGTCCTACAGGTCGATTTCTATATTATTTATTTTAATTTATTCCATTTAGTATAGATACCTGAGCCTACACTGCATTTCAAATGCCAAACTTCTGATACTGCTCTTTGTGTCCATTTTTTTGAAGGTACTTGCTTTATTTTCAGATTGTGAAATACTTGTAAGTGGATGCATCATCATGTATACTGAGTGCTAAGCACATGCAAACCAGGTTAACCTAAAGGCCAGGTTTGCTCTAAAGATACATTGACTCTGCCCTGTTATCAAGGTTCAAGATACTAAGAATATTCAGAGACAGTTGTGCACAGTTTATGTTCTGCAATTGCTATTTTAAGATAACTTTCATTCCCTTTTCCCCTCAAAAATGCAGAGCCAAACCCCATTAATGCCCCAATGAAATTACAGTAAGATGTAAACAGTATTCTCATTTCCAACATATAGAACTTTACTTACTATTTCAGTCAGTCCTTTTCCTTTTTGACCAAATTCAGCGGTTGTTCAGCAAAATACTAACTGTTGTTTAAGTCTCTGTTCACTTACACAACAGTTTCTAGAAACTGTACATAGAAACAACCTCACAAAACACTGAGAGCTGATAATAACGTAAATCCATTTACCCTAACATTATATGCTCACAGCCTGTAACCATGCAACCAAATAAGTGTTGTCAGTTTCTAACCACAATTCCCCGTTTATATTTTCAGCTTTTTATAGAAGACAGGAAAGGTGCGGTCTAAACTGATCAAACAGCATTTTGCAGAAAAGAGTTCACACATCTGCAAAATGAATTCTCAGTCAATGCATGTTTTCTCTATTCTTTCTAGCACCAGTGCTCAGGACTAAAGAAACCGTTAAAGCCATTGAAGTCTTGAATTCTTGAACTCGTTTTTGTTTATGAGCATGCACTGTGGTCTTATTTTATACCCAGCTCCCTCTCCTCTCCTCCATGCTACCCTCCATTCAGAGGCCACAAACTGTGCACTTTATGTCTGAGGGTAGACATCACAGAACTTATTATAATCAAGAAATTATACTAATTTGTAGATGACTTACTGTATACTGTTGTAGACAAAAGAATATTAAACATTCAGAGGTCACTCGAACTTACAATTCTGTGTCAGCTCAAGTCTCACTTCTTTCTTTATGGCCTTTATTATGACAGGTAAATCATGACAGAAAAGAGGAGTTCCCCTTGGGCATTGATCAATTATAGAGTTTGTGCCAGTCAAACATAACTGTTATAAATATATTTTTCATAATCTCTTGAATCTAACACTGCTTTCTGACCACTCTTTTCTCTCAGTTCTAAACAAAATTGTGTGATCTTTTCAGTAATGCATGCAGTAACTGAAATTCCCATTCCTGTCATATGTCTTAGGATGTATCTCTAAGAGTAGGGAAACATGCAGACAATCAGATAATACAGGAAAATGTGTCCTGTTGTGACTTTTAAATCATTATCTGATATATTAGTTTTTATCAAATCTACTTTTATTTTATTTGGCAATATGAAGCAGTGTAAACCCAGATTAATCAACCAGTTTTGCACTGTTGTAGAGTAGTGGTCAAGCTGGCTTTGTACATTACTTTCCATACCTTACTTCTATCAGGGTGGCACAATTTCTTACAGAAACATGTTTTAGCTCACCAATAAAAGTGACCAAAAACAAAGTCACTCAGCTGAAAAGAAACTAGGACTGCATCTCTTCAGGCTGATTCCTGCCCTGTCATTGTACAGATCTGAATGCTGCTGCCTGACATTTCAGGAAAGCATGAGAAGAAAAGCTGAGCTGCTGAGTTTGCACATTATGTGCAGTTGGAGAGGGTTCTCTTACCACAAAACATTCAACTTAAGAAAGAGATCCAAGATATCTCTCAGCGGTGTCAAAGAAAATGGGGGAAAAAAAGCCCAAATAAACAACTAATTAATTAACCTAGAGCTGAAGGCTAACATGCAAATAAACCAAGCACATAGAATTGATGCCAGACAAGCTAGATTTGTCTGTTCTGTGAATGATACTCCAGCTCTCACCCTGCCTTTTCCTCTCCCCTGTCAGACTAGTGGAAGGGATTGTGGTGGTCTTCAGCACATTAGCTGTACATGTTGTCCAGTGGAAAGACTGACTCAACAACCCATTCCCTCTTTGTTCGCATGCCCAGATTTCTGTGACTCCTGTGCAAGATAATTAATTTATTGCTCATTTTCCCTAGTACAGAATATCCAGGCTTCACTCAGCCTTCTTTCCCCTGCTTTTCTCAGATCTGCTGATTGACATAATTGGCATTCAAATGTTAAGCTTCTGTTAGCACTGATAAACAGATTTGGTGCTGGTGGTGGGTCCTAAGGTCCAATCTGGAGCCCAGAGCAGGAGCATCCCCAGGACACTGGGGTGTCCTGGCATCCCTCCTTGCACAGCAGCCCTGCAGAGCTCAGCCCCAGGCAGCAGCAGGTAAACATCTACCCCTGCCCCGAGCCTGCCAGTGGCATGCAATCCCAGAAACCATTTTACAACTCATTGCATCTTTAATCGCTGAGTGTGGGCATAAAAGATACAATGGAAGAACTTACTAATGAGAAACTATCAAGTAATTTTTTCCCTCCATAGCCAGTCATTGCTGTGGTAAACAAAATTAGCTGGTAAAAGTAACTCACCTTTACTCCTTGTTTTTGATATCAATATTCCATGTGAGTTCTTTCATTTTGAAACAGCATTTATGACTTGCTTGTGGTTGACTGCAAACCTCTGTTAGTTTACACCACAATAGATGTACTGACTTAGGGGACTATTTTCACAGTTTGCATTTATGTTTAGATTTATTTTATCTAAATTATGTTGATGTCGACCGATTCTTTGCAGCTAGATATAAGCAGATTATTGTGTGGACTCTGTTTACAAAACAAATATATTTACAACGGTAATCTAGGTCAATTTTAATCCAGCTAATTTCTGGATAGGGTTTCTGATTCAACTACTTTCATGTCTATGAAATAGAAAAACAGTTTTTTTGAGAGTTGAACAGAAAATCCACTGTATCCTTTGATAAATTATTCTAATAGTCCATCAAAATTTCTAACAGATATCTCGTATCTTGGATTAGTTTTTCCCTCTTAGGGAAGAGTAGTGAATCCAGTCCAGTAGAGTGCAGAAATGGATGATGGCCAGAGCAATTCAAGTGCCTTCTGAAGGGAGGGTGGTAGGAGGCAGTGGTTGTATAATCTGTGTGTTTCTCAGTTGTATAATCTGGATGTTAGTCAGGAACTTGAAACTGCAGCAGATTCAACCAGCTTCCTTTCAGTAAGTGGATAACGTCTGTCAGGATCCTCTGTATATAAGAAGTGGTTATATGTGATATGATACAGGTGTCCCTAGTGCTGCCGATGACTTTAGTGTAAGCCAAAAACATTGGATGCACACAGTAGAAGCGAGAAAAACTCTGAGTGGGCGACTATGGGAAGATATAAAATGGAATTATATATGCCTATGCCTTCTAATGTGCTTTTGGTGTCATATACCCTTGAAGTAGATATTTATGATACAGCTCCGTGCTGTCATCTCTGTGGCAGTCAGAACCACATAAATCTACACTGATTTAGCAACATGCAAACTTTATCACCATGACACATGCACCACCTCTCAAATTGCTGACTTTGTGAATATCCTGAACTTTACATTCCCATGAGCTTGCAGGGTACTAATATCACTGAGAAGTAAAAAGTGCTGATTTAATCCTCCCTCTTGTGATTTTATTAGAAGAAACATGGGGAAGTAAAATGGAGGTAGCTCTTCCCCTTTCCACTGCACCCCAAGTGAAACCTGCTTGCAGTCATCTTGTCAGTTACAAGTGACTTCAGCTGTGCAGTTCCAGCACATTCATCCACTGGGCAGCAAGAGCCAACAGCAGCCGACTCGTAACAATCTCAAGGCAGGATCTGACTCTGATTTGCAAACCAAAACACACAAGCAGGATCTTGTTTATCTTCACAACAGCTAAAAAAGGTGCCTCCAAACACCTTAAAATTATTTCCTTTCAGCCTTCTTTCTGCCCTTCCTTAGACAAAAAAAAAAAAAAAAAAAATAAGCAAATTTATTAATTTATTGAAAACAGGAAAATCAAACCTAAGATACACACAAGTTAGGTTTTTTTTATTTAAACCACCATAATATGTTTCACTGTAAAGCAAACACAATAAAACCAACTAGAACAAGACTGCAGATTAAATCCATTTCTAATGTTGATATCCTTAGTGTTTGCACCCTAGTGCATTGACCACACATGACATGACATTTATGCAGATTATTTATTGGACTATGATTTAATTACAAGCATCTCTAAGGTGACTGGAGTCAGAAATCTGATATCAAAAAACCCACAGCTTTTAAGCATTATTAACAATAACAGAATATATCCGTATTATTCAAAAGACATTGGCAAACTCCAATCACATATAAATAAGTTGCTATGAACTTCTGACTTCAACACTATCTGCAAAAAATCCACCTTGTTTAAAACCTAGAGGAAGCAGAATGCAGTGTAAACAAAGATGATGTTTGATTATCAATATTTAATGAAAATGTAAAACCTGACAAGCCAATCTCAGATCAATGTATTTTTTTTCCCCAGCTAAAATGTAGTTGAGATTCAGGTTCTGAGTCACAAGTCTCAGATCTCAACCTTGTTCATTTTTTGCTTATGAACAAACGGAAAAAAAATTGCTTTTAACTTCTCTTCCACTATTCTAATAGGGAAAAGAGGGACTAGAACTGGTACTGCCTAATGGCTTTCAATGTATTGAAATCAATGTTAAGTACATAACTCATTCCAAAAGGAAATAAAAGTGAAAAGTTAGATAATTGAAGAGATGGACATTCAGACAGGATAAAAAACAATAAGTGTAAAAAATAATAAGTGTAACTGTAAAATTTCAAGTGATCCTTTGTGTCCCTACACTCAGCTTTGGTTTCTTTCTTCATTTCTTTTATCTTTCTGCCTCTTTGAACTTTTACTTTCTTTAATGTTGTTTCCTACCTCACTCATTGTCAGCCAAGCATCTTTCTTTGCTTTCAAGCTGTATCTAAAACTCAATACTTCACTGCAGCTTTACTACCCTACCCAGTGTTTGTTCATACCTTTCTCTTCCTGAACTTTTTCCATCATCTGTACTGTCCAATGCTTACCTTTGGAAGCTCTCCCTGTTTGGAAGCATTCTTAGCTATTTTTTAATTTATTTTTCATCTTTTGCAAAGCATGGAAGAACAAACCAGTTACTTAAGCCTCTGTGTGCTCGAGGCTTTTTATGGAAGCATTCTGCTGCTCACAGCATCTTCCTGAGATAAGTTGCTGTGTCAATAAAGGAGGAGGGGAAGTCAACTGCTGCACATTTTTGCAGGTTATTCATTCATCAGACCAGCTAGTGACCTTTTTTCCCATTTCTCCATTGTTTTCCAACATCTATTTCAGGATGAGCAAATTGACAGCAGCTACCCTGTGGTCTTATGAAAATCTGCACAGGCTATAAAAGTGATGTTATTTGCTCCTTCCACACTCTTGTCTGCTTTTACAACCATGTAAGGGAGAGCAAGATTGCCCTTTCTCATCTTCCTTCCTCCTATCCATATTAAGTATTTTTGTAACACAGCTGAGATAATACCTACAATATGTTGCCAGGAATTAAATAATGCTTTAGTACCCCACAAAGCATGTTTAGAACTTTTCTGTTTTCAATCATTGCACTAAATCTAGTCAGAAAACAAAAGTACAAAGAATAAGCAAAACAATGACACCATATACGGTGGTGGGAACTTAGCAACAAATTAAACTCGAAGAGAAAAAAAGGCAACTCTGTAATTCTGCAGTACTTTGAACTTGGCAGAGTAGCAATACAAAAGGTCAGTGACAAATAATTTCTGTGTAGATTAAACCTCCATTTTTAGGAATGTTGTCCTAAACTTGAAAGAGAAATTCTAGTTGAAGTGAAATGAAAGTTTCCCCAAGAATCCCACTTAATAAGCTAGAAAAAATTCCAATCAAGCCTTTAAAGTTTACACTCTGATAATACAATGATGAAATAGAGTATGAAAGATATACAAATAAAATAAACTAAAGCTTAAAATAAAATTGATTAATATACTAATATTAAAAGATAATAAATATTCAGTAAAGGTAAGAAAAAACCAAAGCAAACATAGTCAATCAGACAGTCAAGTTATTATCAAAATAACCAAGGGCCTTCACCAAGTTTCGTGTCCTTATTATTCTATGTTAAAATATATTTTTTTGTCAGGTAAGGCACAAAAGAAGGCACCATGAAGTTTTCCAGTTGTGCTTTATAACACATTTTTATATATCTCTGATCCTTAAAAAGATTTTTTCTGATTTCCAGTACAGCATATATTGAAGAAAACCCATGGTTTACAGTGCAAAGCACCATACATGAGAATTTACAGATCAAAATATTATTTATGTCACAGAAGCTAAGGTTTTGCTACAGGGAACACAAATAAAAAAAAATAATAGAGTCATCTATAGCTTAAAATGATGCAAGTGTGTTCTGACACAACTGAAGTCCACACGACTATATGTATGCAGTCTGGTTTATTATCTACCTTAAAGTTAGGAAGAGTAGTTCATTTATGAACTTTTAATTGAAATATATATATAATAATTTTTATTCTGCTCTAACAGGAGATTTGTGTTACATCACTGATGATGACTGATGGCAATTCTCAAATAGTAGCCTCCTGCCTGGATAAAGATTATGATCAGGTTTTCTTCAGGGGCCACCACATGACACCCTTTCCATTCCTTCCAAATCTCCTATGGTGAGTTCTCACCATCATCCCAGCCCTTAAGGACTAGTTAAATGTGTTACTACATTCTGTAAGCTGCAAAAGCTCTAAACCATGACAAAATCTAAAGTCTTGACTGATTTGGCTACTCAGTAAAGCTGGGAGCTATAGTACATAGCACAGAAGGCCTTAAGCATTTTAAGCAGTGTTGATTAGCTCTGCTCTAAGTAGATAACAGTGTTGAAAATGCTGGCAGCTTTGTTTACCCCAAGGCTCTAAATGCTGCCAGTACCTGAGGACCAAAACAATTGTTAGCAGCACTGGGACCAGTTTGCAGCATTTCTCTGTGCTGAGGAGAGCTAGATCTCTAGCCATGTTTGACCTACCTCTCTCAAGCAACATCTGCTACCAGCCATATTGGAGGAGAGTTAATAGTGCCTGCAATCCTTTCATTCAGATTGAACTGTCTTCTCAGCTTTATTTTGGCTTTGAATGAAACACTGATCACTTATTTATATAAACACAGGGAAAACAACCAACTTATCCCAAATAATAATAATATTCCATAATACCTTAAAAAAAAATTAAAATCCTCTTGTCATTACAAGAACAGAAGAAAGCCACTTTAGGGAAACACAGGACAAAAAAAAGTCTCATATCCTTGACAAGAATGGTTGAGTTGAAAAACTGAAGCAGCCCAAGTAGAAGGAGCCCTCATCAGCCTGGGAAGAGAGTCTTAACATATGTTCAGGCACCCACCAGCACTGCTGGCATCCTGGACAAGACCTTACCTAGGTGAACACTGAATTTCCACAGAATGAATTTTCTTTCTTATTTTTCATCAGAAGAGGCTATAAGAACCCAATATTGATTATCTTAGTGGCTGATATTTCACCAGGAAGTAGAAGGTTAAAATCTCTGAAAAAAGGAAACCAGAATCATGTGCCCTATCTAACAGGTGAGAGATTTAACCATCAGGTTAGCAGTTAAAGGAGACTCTTTCATCATCACAGTTGGAGTTCAGAGTAGGTTTTCTTCAGCATCGTACTCTGAATTCATGCAGTGGATTAGATGACTGGGGAGCCAATTTCTAATGTACGTGTTCCAGTGACCCTTTCAGTCCTGTGAGTTTGTTTGTATCTCTGAGCATACTCAGGTCAGACCTATGCCCACTTGTAGAACTGCTGGTAAGAACAGACAACACAGGTGAAAGGCAATGGAAAGTTTGAATTTCCATATTTTTTAATTAACTACCTTCATTTGCTGCCCATAAATAGCACTTCAGCATTGATCCACTTTCCAAACTCCACAGGAACAAGGCTGGCCCCAGGGGAGGACATTCACATCTTACAGAACAAAGGTAGAGTGCTAGAGCAAGCCTTAGGTATGTGCAATGTAAATGGCTACTAGATCTTGGCAAGAGGTCACTGGTGGGGTCATGAACTATCAGTGAAGACACAAAAAGCAAAGATATATACATACTATTTAATGCATCATTTAAGGTAACTGTCATGTAACAGTTTCTTAAATTGAAGGTTTCCAAGTTATGGTTTGCATATTCTGTTTAAGCTGCTACCAGCATCTTTAACAGTAGCAAACTGCTTATTGACAGTCAGCTCAAATCAACTGTGCAAAACCTTCGCTGCCAGTGGAGCCAAGAGCACAAACAAATAGAGGCTGAAAACCTTTCACATGGGTGACTGCTTTGGAACACAGGCAGGAGGGTATGTTCAATCTGACATTCCAAAATCCATTTAAAAGGAGTTCTGACTGCAAATGCTGAAGCTCATGGTATTTTTTTATCCACTGTGCAGAGAAGGTGGTCTACTCAAAACAAGTTTTTTTAAGCATGTTCACCAATGAGATTGCCACAAAACTTGAAAACACAAAGAAATTAAGTCATTTAATCAATGCAGATATACCTAATTAGAACATATTTACATCAAACCAGCCTGCATATTTAGACTATCTTTAAAAAAGAATTGACTCTTCCAGAAAAGGCCACTAGTAGATTAAAGGCATTTCAAACTGCCAAGATGGATGGGTCCTGACCCTATCTATTTTGTCAGCCACAAAGCCCTGTGTAGTACGGCTAACAAGGTTTCAGGCTGTCCTTATCTAACTAAAAAATTCCATTTAAAACTGGTTTAATTTTCTTTTCGTCTATTGGTCCTTTTCAATGATTTCACCTTTTGCGTTCATTCTGTCTGAAAGCTGTAAATAGGAAAGCTGTAAATATTTCCAATCTGCTATTTCAGTCAAACTTTCATTTCAGGGTTGTGTCTCTATTTCTTCTTCAGAATACAAATTTTAGGTCTTTTCTTTCCCACCAGTACACGAATATGTCACAGATATTCAAATTTCAGTTGCACTGAAAGTGTTACTACATAGGTGCACAAAACAATAAAGAAAAATACGTTGATCTGTAGAATAATTTTTTTATCAAAATGACAAAGTTATCATTATTTCATTATTGCATCTCCCATCTTACATCTCAAACTATTTTCCCCCATAATTTCATATTCAAAAGAACATTACATTTGCTTTACCATCATATGACTGGAAAAGACTATAGTCTTCTCTTGGGCTATTAACACTAACTTCCTAAAGGCTTTGCTTGTGCTTAAGTATTGACTTATTTGAATTCTGATAGTTTCTCTAATTTTCTGCAGGTCATTTCTTAAGGCATTTAAGCTAGTAACATACTTCTTCTTGGGAGTGTATTACAAATAGCAATAGAGGAGCATGTCCTTGGCAGAGAAAATACTGCAAGAGCATAATCTGTATTGTTCTCCACTATAGCACCTAATAAAGTTCCCAGTTGTGGACATTCTCATGTAACTGAGGAGATGCAGTCAGTGACTCTCACTTTGAAACCTCCACCATCTGGGTGGAATCTAAGTGTTACTTTTCTATTTAAGAACATAGACCAACTATCTAATATTTCCTCTAAGAGCCAAACCCCAGATATGTCTACATAAAATCCAGTTCCAAACATATATCTCAAGAAAAAAACAAAACAAAACAAAACCAAAAAAAAAAAAAAAAAAAAAAAGAAAAAAAAAGGAAAACAATTATGAGCAATTGGCTTTCTGCATGACCCTTACAAGCTGACAATTTCACATGTTCAAAGGAGAAAACAAGCATAGTCAGATATTGATATATAAGTAGCAGGTCTACATACAGGACTCCTAAGCCCATACATGCTGAAGACCCAGCAGTTAGCAACAAGACAGGAACATTTCCTCTTCCTTCAAACTGCTCTTGCAGAAAATTTCTGCCTTAATAGGCTGACAAAAAATGAAAAGCTGTTTGTATTTACTCTAGCTCCTTCTGTTCTAAGCCTTCCAGTCTCTTTGTCAGACAAGACCATCAGATGACCACAAAGCCCTGCTGCAAAAATCTGTTAACCAAGTAATATTTACAGTTCTGCTTTATTCCATAGAAACTTACTCCTTCCTCTATGACTACAATGTTTTAGTTAGCTACGCAAACCAACTATACAGATAATTCAACAGAAATTTTACTTCACTGAAATAATGAAGCACCATGGAAAAACAAGTACAACCACACAACCCTTAAAGACAGAATAGAGTTGCAGTCTGCAACTCAGTTGTGTACACCTTGCAGTACTAGTGACACAAATCATCACAGATATATACTTTTATATTTGTACTTGAAAATTAAATGTAGAAGAAAAAGATACTAAAAAACCAAGGATGTACATGAATACTGGAGATTCAAAGATAAAACTGAGATCCCAAAGGGAATTTCATAAGCCAAATGACAGAAGAAGCAGAAGATATGGTACAATGAGAGTTTTCACAAAGGACTGCTTATCCAATTTAACTGATCTATTGTACCTTGTAGAGGAACCGTCAATCAACCTTTCCATAAAAATTGTAAGTAGGGCAAAAGAAGACATAGCTTCCTTGCAATAGCAAAGAATGTGCTTGCTGGTTGCTCTTTTCCAGGGAAATTGATCTTAAGGTTGCTGTGAAAGAACAACAATGCGGAATTTGGGAAGTGGCAAGCCACTAAGAACACATTGAAGCCCACTTTGCTTTGTAATCCCTCTGTCTAGATGAATAGGAATAACTAACATCAGAATAAGTTTTAAAAAGCAGGTTGGGAAATGCAAAGCTATCTTATTAAATAATTAGTAACACAGAACTCAGAATGAGACATATTATCCTCCAGATGAAAAGTACTACAGTTTTTCCTGCCATGCTATCAATAAAAAAAGTCCAATTACATGAAGTTATTTGTGAAGTTATTTTTAGCACGTCGTGGTGAGAAATATTTTTCTTTGCTACTGAAATATTGTTTCCATGGAAATTTTCTCACTCAATGTCTCTCTTTTTTTGCCCTTATACAGAAGAACAATTCTATTAACATCTAGTTTTATAGTTACAATCAATTCAGAAATCTTACTGAATTCCTTAGTGATTCTACGGTTAGGGAAGAAGAGAAGAAAAAAAAAAGAAGAGAGGAAGGATGGGACAACAGGGGGAAAGACAGGGGAAGAGGAGGAAGAAGTAAAAAGAAAGAAAAAGAAGAAAGAAGAAAGGAGAAGGAGAAGAAGGAAAAGGAGGTAGGTCTACTTTTAGACTGATTAAATTCCAACATCCTTCTTCAAGCTCTACAAATGAAAAGAAAAGAAAAGAAAAGAAAAAAAAAAAAAAAAAAAAAAAAAAAAAAAAAAAAAAAAAAGAAACCACGAATGGCTACAACTAAACAGCCTTCTCGGTCTTAATGGTCCTAATGTCATGCCTGATGAATGACCCAGTTGGAAATAAAAATGCAAGAAAGCAGATAGTAGCTTGAAGAGGACATTAAACCAAATAAGAAATAAGACCACAAGAGCTAAGGTAATGCAGAAATTAAAAATGAGACCTGAAAGATGGGAAAGTCATAGAACTTCCCCGTCACAGATAAGGCATATCAAGCAGAACTTTACATAAAGCCTTGGACTCTTTCCTCCTTAATGTAGTTCTGTTTACTGAAACTATAAAATCCAGGTCAACATAGGGTTCATATGGTACTTGAATTATGGGTTTCACGTACCTTCTGTGCACTGAAGTGCTGTAGAGCAGAGAATGATAGTAGCAGCATAGTTCAACTGCCTCTGTAGATGGTTAGGCTTTGTTTGTCATGCTCATTTCCGAAAGCTGGGAGAAGAAAACTTCTTATCACAGCCAGACCTGTACAGTATGCATTCTAAACATGCATGTGCACCAGCCTAAAAGGAGGGCTGAGTCTGTGACTTGCTAGCTGGGCAAGATTTGTGCCTGTGAGGTTATGGTGGGTTGACCCCAGCTGGGTGACAGGTGCCCACCAAGTCATTCTACCACTCCCTTTCCTCAGCAAGGCAGGGTGAAGATTAAAAAACAAAACAAAACAAAGCAAAACAAAACCAAAAAACACCTGGGAAAAAACTCACAGGCACAGGTAAAGAAAAGGCAGTTTATCACAGAATATTCTGAGTTGGAAGGGTACCAAAAGGATAATTGAGTCCAACTTTTAAGTAAATGGTTCATACAGGGTTGAAATCAACAACCTTAACATTATTAGAACCACGCCCTAAACAACTGAGCTAATCTCAGGGTTGATAAAGGAAAAGTAAAGGCCTTGAACAGAAGCAAGGGGAAAAAAAGATATTTCTTCTCTATTTCCCATCAGCAGGCGATTTCTCCAGTCACTTCCTGGGAAGTAAGGCCTCATATGTGTAGGTGGCTCCTCCAAAAGACCGAACCTCATAACAAATGCCTCCATTCCCTTTTGCTTATCATTCATTGCTGAGCAGATCCCACATGTTCTAGAATGTCCCTTTGGTCAGCTTGGGTCATCTGTCCCGGCTGTGTCCCCTGCCAAGAAGTGTCCCACCCTCAGCCTGCTGGGGAGGGGGCAGTGCTGCAGAGAGCCTTGGTGCTGTGCCAGCACTGCTCAGCAGCAGCCAAACACTCGGGTGTTATCAACACCTTGCCAACAGCAGCAGGCGCCAGGGCACCGCGGGTGCTGCCCTGGGGAAAAGTAACTCCATCCCAGCCTGACCCCTTGCAACAGTAAATCCTGTCCCTCGCACCTACTGATCAACCAGACTGAGTGCCACTGTAGGCAAGGGTGGGAACTTTTGGCTGGGAACACTTTTAGTGCCTTAAAACAAAGGTATGTTTCATAAAGAAAACAATGTATCAGGCCAAGGACACATAAGTACAGATTAATATTGCTACATTTCACTAGTTGCAAGTTTTTAACATTTCCTGTGTTAAACTGTGTCAGTAGTTCAGATATGCTTTCCCTATTTTTTTTTTCTCCTGTCCACTCATCACACAAGATTCTTAATTTAAAAAGTCTAAAAGGATCTCCAAGGAGACCTGTTAGAACTTTGGCAGTTCAGAAAAATTACCAAGAAAGTATGGATTTTGTTTTCCAAATTAGCAAGGAAATAAAACAAGAAGTTAAATTAACCAAACACAATATATCACAAGAAGTAACTTGCAAAGTATTATTTAAATCAAAAGTAGTATTTCACAGGTAAATAGTAACTATTCTAAACTGCATGGAATAAAAATACTAAAATCTCATCAGTGAGACTTCTTTTTTTTTTTTTTTCCCCTCTGTTTTAAATATATGATAAAAAGTGAAAGAGCCATTGTTTGTATAGAAATTATGGTATGTGCTGATTAGCTAAGCACGTAATGAGGAGGTTATGAATTCCCAGCAAGCTGATAGAAATTTAGGTGTCTGTAAAATACATTGTAGAGTTGGGGGCATGAGTTTTCATTTCAGTTTCTTCTTTCTTTTCTTTCCTTCATGATAACTGAACATATGGAGATTAATTTAAGTGTGGGAGTGACACTGCAGATGCCTAATTAATTGCCCTAGAAAATAAAAAATGTTTCTGCCTTACCCAAAAAGTTAATTTGCCTAAAGTAGTGCCTTACACTACCAAAATTTGGATGTAATATGCAGTATTTGATATAAGAACTGGGCAAAAGGCAGAAAAACCAAGAAGCCATCCTAGCCATCAGCAAAGATTTCAAGCTGGAGTAGGTAAACTGTGCTGACATGTATGTGTTCTGGTTACTGCTTGATGTCTACTGAAGAACCACAAATATGAACAGCTACAAGTAAAATAGCAATGAACTTATAAATAACCAAATGTTATGGTCAGGTATAGGTGAGTTTTCCTTCTCAGCTTGAGCAAAGGATGTTTTCAGGAGAGGTAAGGGTGAAACAGAATGTGATTTGCTACCCTCATGTAGCTCTGGTAGACACGGGATTTACATTTTTAAGATTTAAGTCTTTATACCTTGTCAGTTCTTGCCTTATTCTTTCCCTAGCATTTCTTTCCTCATAGCATGAACAATCTGGCAGATGATTTTTAGTAAATTCCCTGAAAGCTCCTCAGTGTGATGTTACCTACACTATGGGGTTTGTTGGTTTTTTACTGAAGAGAAGTTGACGGATGTTGTCATCACACCGTACAACTCCCCTCTCCTAAGGGGAATACTCTAAAGACTTTCAAGCTGCTAGGGTATAAAAAGGTTTTTCATGGACAAAGCAGCTCTGACAACATAGAAGGAGACAATATCTCTGAAAACTCTCAGAAATATGCAGCGGTCTCTGTCAGGTAGGCTGTAAGGCTGATGTGACACAGCACCCCCGACCATTATACAGGCAGTGCTGATTTCAGATTCAATGAGCAGACATTGCACTACTAACAGGACACATCAATGACTATGTAAGTTTGTAGAGAGAGATTACAAAACTGAGTAGTAAAAGACCACATAACTTATTTTATAAAAGAGGTACAATGAAAGGAGAACAACAATCCATCATCAAAAGTAGAAACTCAAATTATTGTCCTGTAAAGTAAAAACTTCAATTATTGTCCTGTAAAGCCTGCAGAGGTTTAGCCCTCATATGTTTATATTGGCTATGAGAGACAACTTATATTTAAATCAAATCTTCAGAGAGATTATTTTTTCTTATGTGTTTTCCATTTCCAAAGGGCAGTGCCCAATAAATCAAATGTTTTGAACCTTGCAAACCTGTCATCAAACATCCAAAATTCAGGAGGACACTTAAGTGGGCATTAAATAAAAGGATAAGAGAGTGTGATGAAAAAGCAAGCAAATAGTTTCACCAAGAAATTGGCAGCAATTCAGTGAACCAAAAAAAAAAAAAAAAAAAAGACCATATCACAAAAACCTTATGTGGGTAAAGCAAATTTTTTAATTGCAAAGTTATACTGTCATTAAATAGGGAGAAGCAATTATATCAAACTATATTAATAAAAATACAACACTGTTATTAACTTGTAAAATTAAATTTAATGAGTGAACATATGAAACTTAAAGTGTAACAAAAAATAAAGAATATCTCTTTGTAGATAAGATTTTATCTTTAAAAATAAGGATTGCAAAATGTATTAAGGACATTTGAATTTTATAAATTAGAGAATGAACTGATATGAATGGTTGATGCATATTTTCTTTCATTTTATCTTCTCTTTGTCAAAGTGATATTAAACCCATTGAAAGGATAAATATTAGCTATGAAGAACAGAAAATATCAGAGGAGACAATAATAAAATGTGGGTACTTTTCCCCCAGCATTTCCTTGGACTGTAAGAAGCTTGACTCTGCCATGTTCATTCTGGTGAAATATTGCTTTATTTATTTATTTACCACCTAAACTGGTACAATCTGGCATATAGAGAATTGGCTTCTTTAAAAGCTCTTGCACTGGCAATCCATTAGAAGGCTCTTGCCTTTTACCCACTTTAAAAATAAGCATATTTTCTTATCAATGGACACAAAGATTATTTAAGATCATTTGGATTCTCATGAAACTTTTATATCTTTTATATCCATTTATAACTTTTTTATTGTCTTCCACAATTTTCACAAGCATCACCTTTTAGTCCTTCATGCATTTGGTTTTGACAAGATAAAGCTCCTCCTTCATCAGGGATACCTGATTTTGTTTTTTTTTTTTTTTTTCTTTGTAATCAGATTTATGCATAAGAGATATCATGGTATAGGAACACTAGGAACACTGTAGAATAACAAAATGAAAGCACCAAATATGAAAATTATTTCTCCTAAGACATTTAATATACAGCATAAAAATAGGGCAGCTATTCTTTAATTATTGTATTAATTAAACAGATCCACTAGTCATCAGCAAAATGTACACAAATTAGAAATAACAACAGAAAAGCAAGACAAAAGTAGAGAACGAATAGTCACTATCAGGAAGGAAGAAGTATATATAATCAGCATACAGAAAGCTCATGAGTCATGTTTAAAAAGTGATAATAATAATAATCATCATCATCGCCATCATAATCATAATACCCCAAAATTTGTGTTGCTAAAACCAAGTGGAAACATACCATACCATACAGATTATGGCATACAAATGAAATATTTGTCTTAAACACTAATGAATTTTTTTTTTTTGTATAATTTAGATACATTTGGATGTATCACACTTCTTATTTTGCTGGTGGTTCAAAATACAAATGAAAGTAATTGGAACACAGATGAATGCATTTTATATGATTAATTATTTATAGCTTTTGCTTGGTTAGTTTTTTATTCCTGTAGACTGATAAAGTTCCTCTAAAGACATCCCTGAAAAATAGGAGATGGCTGGATTGCACCAGTCCACTAATGAATATCTACAATACAATGACTTAGGAGCTGCCTGAAATCCATTACCCCTCTAATTTTTCCTAACCCTTGAAAATACTAAATGTCTTTCTAAACCTCTATACTCCAATAGGTCAGTAGTTATAAAGTGCTAGCTGAGTAAGGGTGTGTGGAACCAGGACCTCGTTATTCAATTTTCTTTCTTCCTCCCTCCTTCCTGCCACTTCCTGAAAGAGGTGGGCACTCAGCAAAACTGTTCCTCCTTTCCACCCAGTGGGCCATAGGTAGAAAGTGAGGAAGCTGAACAACAAAATAAGTTGGACCTGCCTGGTGATTTCTATTCTTAAAAACACTTGCTGATCCTTGTAACCCTGATGAAAATGACAAAGATTATGAGGCTTCAGATCACATGCTTCTTTGATGTATTTCAGGCCTGCAATAAAGTTGAAATATATTAAGTGATAAACTTCAACAAACATTCATTTTTCTCATAAAGATGGCATATAAGTGCACTTCTTTAAATTTTCAAAGGACAGGCTGCAGTTCTGGAAACTGCTTTTAAATATTGCACATGGCTGACAATGTCTGAACTGAGAGAGATACAGAAACTTCCTGACACAACACAAGTAACATAATTTTGTGAGTTCCTTTAGGCAGTTTATGTCCTAAACCTGCAAAGGCACGTACAAGTTCAAGCTAATCTACATACCTGTTCTGTTTGGAGATTGCAACAGAATGATTAAAAAAAAAAACCAAACATCTAATTAAAACATGAGATACATTCATTGATTTTTCTCACATAATTGTATTTATTTTTGTCAACCATAAGCCCCAAAATATTATAAGAATACATCCCAATGTGCAGAACACATTGCAGGGGAAAACAGAAATGTTTTAGTAAACTATTAAAACCCCTTACTCCTCAATCTCAAAACAAAAGTTTTTGAGGGGAGGCAAAAAATTATGTGATTTTTATCTATCTCAGTCAACAATGAGAAACTCCACACTATAAGTACTGCAGTATGGGGTAAGAGTATTGTTATAGCTACATCTCTGAATTTCTTGGCATTATGGGTTTAAGAGAGATGCTTTATCTTAACTTTACTTGCCTGCCAATTTAATGTTTGAAGGAGTTTTTTATCTAATTTAGAAAAGAGGAATAGATCAGAGGAAAAGGGAAAAAAGCCAAAGAAACTTTATCTGTATAACACTATCTTTTTTCTGGCTACAGAGGCCTTAATTAACTTCTACTGATTTATTTCTTGTGTTTAACTCCCAAGGTTTATCATAAGAATTCTGGTTTCTTTTTTAAAACAAACAAATAAAAACAACAAATAAAGAAAACCCATTAACATTTTGTATGGTTCCCATCTAAAACCATCAGATCTCCTAGCTTTTTTTCTAAAATGGATATTTTTGCTTGTCTTCACAGCAAAACTCAAATGGATAGGGATACGCATGGGAAAAGAAACAGAAATAAGGAAAGGAACAATTTTGGCTTAGGTGGATTTTTGAATACTGACAGAATTTATGGTTATTTTACTGTTGTCTTACAATTTTTAGATTTTTATTTGTTTTGCTAATTGTAACATAGTTCTAGAGTTTTAGCTGGACATCTTTTTCGATTAGAGTTTCCTTCTAAAACAAGATCTCTCCATTAATATGTATATTTTTATACTTATTTATACACACCAACACTATCTTTGAGGGGGATTCTTGGCCCTTTTCCAAGTGCTTACCTTTCCCTGTACTTTGACAGAGCATCACAAACTCCAACAGGACCACACAAAGGTGGGAGGCAGATAAACATATAGTGATTACAAAGATCAAAGTTTTTGACATTTTCAAAACAGGTTTGATAGTTCTGGCACTTCTACTCTGCAACTCAAAACTTATTCTTAAGAAATTCCATGAACCACATCTGTTAATAGACCAACGGTCATTTTCTTCCTGGGGCCAGATGGTCTTGTAACACTTTTAAAGGCCAGTACATAAGCTGTCAAGGATATCTCATACAATTACTCCTAACTAATTTCACAGAGCAGCTGTGGGCCCTTTCTGCTCTCCTGGTGGACCATTCTGAGTGTACAGCTTCATAAAAAAGACACTGCCAGGGCTTGTGGGCTTGAACATGAAGGGCACTGAGAAGTGGTTGAACAGTGAAATGGCCTGTTGTTTTTAACATCAAGCTGAGTGAAGCACAATAAAGAAATTTAGGTTTTGCTGTAGATCTAATACTGAATATATCTAAAAGCCTTTTACATGTATTTATTTTAAAATTCCTTTTAGTAATCCAAGATATTTTTACTAAAATAGACATCAGCTTTAGTAATTACTAAGCATGTGCAGCTCTCACTGAATCCAGTCAGAACTGAAGATAACAAAATTGTCAATGTTTGGACTGCTGTCACGCACAAAATATTCTTCTATCTTTTAATCCACTCCTCTTGTAAAACAAACTGCCTTTACTGCTGCCTAACATGTTGTAGCCTGAAGACAACTTACAGCAGTACTATTACTAGATGTACCCATAACATGATACATTCAAGCTCTGCTAGCTCAAGACAAGGTTGCCATGTTATCCTATTGACAAAAGAGAACTTAGAGGAAAATCCTACTGATCTTTTCTACTAGTATATAACAGAAATGTAGCTTGGATTACAAGAACTTTGTTAATTTTCTTCATTTTTATGAATAGACAAGAATAATTTTGAATTATTTTTAAAAATTTGTTTCTACTTACCTTAATATATATTATTCTATTACCTGACAATAGAACAACACTCAAGGCAAGACGTTCTTTTGTCTGCTCCTAGTCTACATTTAAACACTGTAAGCATACTTGATTTTATATTTATACATAAAAATAAACAGTTTTTAAATACTTTTGCTACTATTTACACTGTTGTAGAGAGTGATTTGTTTTGAAGTTTTGATACTAGATATTTTATATCCACATCTTTTCGTAGATATCCAATTCTTTTACCTTGATGTTCTTCGCATCTGTATTTGTAATCTGAAAAAGATTATTCCTGAATAAGTCTTGCAAGGCTGAGCCTAGAGATTTAAACTACTAAAAAATACATGAGAAGTAGGTCATTAGAATTTTCAAAAGCGATTTTAGGTAGGTGGGATAATTTCCTTAGTATCTTGAAACAGACAAGATGATTGAGGGCTGTATGTGATCAACAAAGTAAACAATTTATTCGGCTATGTTCTGGTAATCACTTATCATTTCACTGATTAATGACTAAGGTAGTAGAATTAAGGTGGTGCATCTTTTCTGTTACTCGTTGAAAGGAATGCAGAATGGGGACTCTTAGCTCTAATGACTCTTAAATGCTTCAAACCCATCTTGGACAATTGCCAAGGGACAGAAATGATAATGGTAGCCGAAGGAACCTAAAGCTTAACTGAATTGTCTATTTTCTTATCCAAAGGACATTGAACTAGCATTGCTAAGAGACAATTTTGTTTTTCCATAAGAAAATCACCAGCATTGATGAGATCAGGGAGGGGCTACACCTATTCTTAATAAGACAAATTCTTGTGAGTCGGGAGTGTGACTCAGACTGGTCAGTTGATCAGAGAGAGATAGCTTGGTTACTCCTTTTGCTTCTTATCTTGGGGAGACGAAAAAAAAAATCCTTTTTTTTTTTTTTTTTGATGTCACCTCATCACAGAGGAGAGGAACTTAACATTACAATTTACTAACAAGATATTCAGTCAGCATGAACTGGAAGAGGTCACAAAAAGGAGTGAATTCAACAAAACCTCACAAACTAACATCAGATGAAAAGAGGCATTCAAAGATAAGGCCACAGCTTCATCAGACTAGTGAGAAGCCTTAAAAAGCATCTTATCTAAAAGCATCCACAGCATCATCAACCTAATGAATTAATTATTTTATTTCAATCAAGAACTGTACATACCACAACCCCTCAAAAGGACTTTTGTAGTTTGGTAAGTACAATGGACACTCCTAGCGTTTTGAGTCTTGGGGTGATAGGTGAGCTGCAAGAGTAATGTGTGTCCGTACCAAGGACAGGCACTGGGAGTTGATGATTAAAAGCAGTTCCTGGGAAATTAAAAAAGTAGCTTATTTTTGACAAACCCTTCTAGTCAGCTGGACAAAAATACTTCCAGGACAGCCTTGCTTTAAACTTCGGCATCTTTTAGGAATTCAAAAATGCGTTTGTCATGGAGAAAGTATCAACTCCAAACTAGGGAAGTACTACATAGGAAAAGACACTTCCTTGGAGGTAGCTGGATGCTCCCTGGATGCATCATTAGTAGTTATTTAGGAGTGACAGCATACAACCATTCACCAGCCACTTCTCACTTTCTGAAAGGCAGACATGGTCATACTATGTCATCACCATCTATACTTGGTTCTAGTGATTTGTTTTATCATGCAGAACTTCACAAATGTTTTGGGTTTTTTCCCCTGCTCTTTATAGATGTGCAAGTTATTGTTATCCCACCTGCTCTATTCTCCCCTTCTCTCTCATGCCTGCTCAAATACTTTAACTGGTCAAATTCACCATCAATTACACGATTCACGCTTTCTTGGGTGTTTTTTTTTTTTTTTTTTTTTTTTTTTTTTTTTCTTTTTATTTAAATTTGTATGTAGACATCCTGCCCTTGCTCAGGAAATACCTTTCCACTCTTTCATCTGCTTTGGGACTGTAATGTTGCTGAGCTGCACAGGTGCTTGAAAAGAACAGTAAAGAAGAAACGGTTAACATATCTAGTTATCTATATCCAGTGCATCTTTTTCTGATATATATTAATATACAACATACATGAAAACTGATTTGTGCAATAACTGTTACTGCTAATATTTCTACTTTCTAGAAATAGCATTTCTTTGTTTATTCTTTAAATCTTTCACCCTCCTGATCCTGCACTATCACAGTAAAACGTAAAACTGAATGAAAAAAATCCAAACAAACAAACAAACAAAAAAGCCTCAAACAAACCAAATTATCCAAAATTGTTGAGAAGGAAATTGAATAGAGAAAATAAAATCAAATATTTGAAATTATCATATGCATTCTCGAGGGGAAGTACATTATGCACAAATCCTGAGCTCCCCAACGGTCAATAGAAAGAATTTTGAGCTGATAAAAATGCAAATGTTTACAGATAGGCCTCTTTCCTAAGGATAGGGTGGAGGATGAAATGGTGATACTGTTTTGTTACACAAAGTCATTGCTAGGCTGCATGGGTGAACGATTAGAGCAATTTGGTCATTGTGCAATCTACAAAATGAGTGAGTGGTCTGTCTATTGTTTCCCTATCTAGGTCCCCTTTAGTGTTTTAGACAACAGACTGATCTTTTAGAGTGCAGGATAGTGGAACAAGATGCAGCCTCCAGGGCCTATCAGGTATGAGCTCAGGACATCAGCCAGGAGCATGGAAAACAGGAATATTCTCCATGGTGGACCTAAGAGATTAGTGAAGAGTAGTATTGAACTGAGAGATACAACTGGGAGATGTGTATGTGGTACAGAAACATTTGGTTCTGCAAAACCCGTGGAAAGTTTTAAACACTCATATATGCTTGCTCACACACAAATATCCCCCTAACTTCTCATGCTTTGTCTCTGCTCTCCACTTCCACCCAATTTAATAAACTGACTGAGTTTGAACAGGATCAGCACTAGCAGAACAGTCAAGAAACAGTTTCAAGAAAGTAAAGATATATACATAAATTATGAAAAGCCTGTTTTCTCTTTTCTCAGATCAAGCCAATTATGAGATTTTGCCAAAAGTCCCCTAGTTTATACAGGATGGTGAGGTGGGCACTCAGCTCTTGGTCACTTAATAATTTTTGATCAAATATTGTAATGATCCAAATACTCTTAATTCTTACTCTTATGTTAAAAGTCTCATAGTAAATAGATGAGATACAGGCAATCCACTTAAATTTGCTGTGACACATTTTCTGTGTCTATTAAAATGTGTGATGCTTGTTAGCATGTTGGTCATGGAATGAGCTGAAGTACTGGCACTGATTCATCAAATCTGGCCTTTCCAAATGGTCTACAAACCACTCTGAATTTTCTGAAATGGTAATGTTTCTTCAAAAGTTAAATGAAAGATCTCTGGAAATACTTCGTTCCACATCTTGCTCTTGCTTACTTTATACCTTTGGTGACCTGCATTATAGGGAATGTTTTCTGTTAGTCAATTATATGTCCTAATCTTTAGAAATAGCAGGAGTACCTCTTTTTTCACAAAAAGAGAAAAAAAAAGTCAAAAAATCACAAAACGTGTTGGATACTGAAAATTAATTAGGAAAATTTTTAAATCCTCAGAGAGAAGATTCTGTGGAGATATAAGAAATTTCTCCTTATTTTCAGTCAATGTGTTGCATGTTTTTATGCTATCCCTGTATATCAATGTAAGAGGAACATTGAGTATTGTGTGCCTTAAAAAATGTATCCACTTAGAGAATTCTACCATAAAAGATAATGATGATATGTACCCCTCCCACCTTTGCCTTCTTCCTGTGAAGAAAATAGGAAATTATTCCCATTTCATAGAAAAATTACTGAAGCACAACCTACCTACCTTCCCTCAAGACAAGTGGAAGCAGGGACAGACATGTACCCAAACTGCAGTGCTTTAAACTCATCATCTCCTTCTTAGCTGTAGCAAAGCTAATTTTATCTGCCCAAGAGCTAGGAGATATGACAGAACTGTGCAGAACACATCTGCCAGTCTTATAAAAGCTGTATTGAGAAATGTAATTTCCAAGTGCCTGGGGAAGGAAGCCTCACTGAGCTACAGCCATAAGTGCAGAGGAGGATGCTGAACTGCAAACAGAATGCAGGAGAATTTATTTTATGTATGTTCAGATAGTTTTATATTCTCCTTCTGGGAAGAAATGCAAGAAATCTCAACAGAACAGTCTGCAGGATTGCTTAGCTCATTATTTTGATTTTTCAATTGACCTCTAGATATGGAGAGGTAAGGTAGTATTTTTAGTGACATTCAAAATGGGCAGGAGCCATTTACTGCTCACAATCTCTCTTGATTGCATCTCTTGAACAAGGGAAAAATGTAACAGACATTCAGGTAAAAACGAAAGAGACAATAAACCTCAGACAAGCCATAATAATAGCATAGTTAGGATGATTTATTTATTTGCCAGTCCTTGTGGGCTGCTTTGTGCTGACCTCATCCTGTTACTTTAACCCTCTAGGCTCTGCATCATCTCGGGTCTGCGACTGTAGAGCTACGTAAGCTTTTCCATTCATTTCCTTTGCAGCATTAGGATTTGAACGATAACGAAGGTGAAGCAGGGTATATACGGCAGGCTCAAAAAACCCGATAGCCTGGGATGCAGCTGGACAGTCACTCGAGCGAGATGTCCAACAGAGGAGAGTGGAGGATGTCAAAACACTGCCAAAACCCCCCACACAAATAGGTCATAGACTGACATAGTTTATGGATGGGTATTTTTCTTTGGGGGGAGGGGGCAATCTACTGCATTGAAAGAGAATTGAAATCAGGGTTTTCATTTCCACTTTAATTCCTAGTCCTGTTATTCACTTCCAAAGTCTTCCTGGACAACTCATTAGGGCTCAAACGCTGATAATCCCATCTGTTTTTCTTTCTGCAATCGAAGAGCTTTCGGCTGGAGACCGGGAAGCGCTGAACACCTGCGGCCCCCACACCTTCCCCGTCTCCCCGAGGGAGCTGCCAGGGCTCCCCGAGAGGCGGACACGCCTGGCGGGAGGCTGGATCCGGAGCTCCCTAATCCCCACCGGCGGCAGCGAGCGGCACGCTGGTTCGGCCGCTCCGGACTCGCCAGCGGCCCCACGCAACAGGGACCTCCTGCCTCAGCGCACGCCGGCAGACACAACGGAGCCTCGCCCGGGCTGCAACGTGCTCCCCGAGCCCGCTGCACGGCAGCCGCCAATGCGGCTCCCACCGGCTGCTCTCGGGAGGGGGAGGCCCCGGGGCGACACCGCCCGGTCCCCGTGGGCACGGCACGGCACGGCACAGCGCCCCCGCTCCCTCTGGGGCAGGGGAGGACCGCGCCCCGGGCGCCCGGCGGTCCCTTAGGGCGCCTCCCCCGACGGCACCGCGCCGCCAACGGGACGGCTCCGGCATCGGGCACGGCCCCCGCCCACCGGGGCAATCGACGCGCCCCGGTCCGGATGGTGGCCGCCCCTCCCTCGTGGGACCACGGCCTCTCCCGCTGCCAGGGGTTCCCCGCCCCTTCGAGGCGGCCCGCGTCCCCGATGGCGGCGGCCGCGACCCACGGGCGGAGGGACGCGACGCGACGCGACAGCCCGCCTCGCCTCGCCCCGCCCCCGCCCCGCCCCGCGGGATCCGCTCGTGGCAAAGTCACCGACCCCCGAAGCCCGCCGGGCTCCATCAAACGCCGCGGCCCCGCCCGCCGACGTCATGGAAACAAGCGCGTCAGCCTCCCGCCCGCCAGTGGCGGCGGCGGCGGGCGGGCAGCGGCGCGGGGCTCCGCCTCCGCGGGCGCCGTGCCTACCGGGGCCCCGCCTCCTCCTCCCCCATTGAAGACGCCGCACGTTGAGACCCCCCCCCCCCCCCCGTTCCTCAGCCGAGCGAGGGGCCCCGTCACGTGGCGCGTGCTCCGCAGGCGGCGAGGGAGACAGCGGGAAGCGGCGGCCGCGGCGCCGCGAGAGGAGGGGGCGGCGGGCGCGGGCAAGTGAGTGACCGCGGCCGCAGGGCGGGGGCGGGAGGCGGGCGGATCGCTGCGCCGCGCCCCGCCCCGCCCCGCTCCGCTCCGCCCCGCCCTGCCCGGTGGCGCCCGGCTCCTGTAGCGGTTGCTCTGCGGCGCAGGGGCTCGGCGGCGCGCTCGGTGCTGCCCGGTGCGTGCGGGGGAAAGGAGGCGGGCGGGCCCCGGGGAGCGGCAGCGGCGACGGTGGGAGCGCCCGCGAGGAGGGCGAATTGCTGATTCCTGCCGGTGAGGCGACGGGGGCGGGGCGGGCGCTTCGCTCCCCCCTCCCTCCCTCCTTCCTTCCCTCCCTCCCTCCTTCCTTCCTTCTCCTCCCCCGACTCTCCCCGCGCCGGTGCCCCCTCCCTCTGTCTCTCCCTCCCCAATTCGGTCGCCGCTTCACCCTCCCGCCCCCTCTCCCGCCCTCCTCGAGCGGCCGCAGGGCGGGGGCGGCGCGGCGGGGCCGGCCGACCGTGGGCAGGGCGGGGAGCGCGGGGACCTTGTGTGCTCGGCTAGCGAGCGAGCGAGCGAGCGGGCGGCGTCAGGTTCACGGGCGCCTTGTCCTGGCCCCCGGCTGGTGGCTGTGTCCGCCCCACGGTGCAGAGGTAAGTGCGACGGCGGCTCGGGGCTGCTCTCCTTCCGCCTGGCCGGCCGGGGCGGGCAACAGCGTGGCGGCAGGTGCAGCGTTGCTCCGCTGCCGCCGCGGGGCTGCGAGCCGTGGCCAGGCTCGCTCTGGGGGGCGGCGCGGCCAGAGGGGCCGGGAGCCGCGCTCCCGGGCTCTCGCCGGCTCTCCCTGCAGGTAACCGGAGCGTGCACCTGGCCGCCACCGTGCACGGCGGTGACCTTGAGGGCAGCAGATGCGGGGCTGAGCCGCCGAGGGAGCGCACCGCCACGCCGTCGGGGACCCCGCGGCCGGACACGGCCGGCACGCCATGGCCCTACAAGCTCCCGGCGGGCGGGCGCGCACACGCCGTGGATTAAGGTGGTGCTTAGCCCCGCCGCCCGCCGGGTTGAGTAGTCGGGATTAGCCCGCTGCGGCAGCACGACACCGACATCCCGGGCACTTCGCCGCCCCGCGGGGTCTGAGAGCCCGGCACCCGCACCCGCGCCTCCTCGCCCGCCCGCCGCGCCCCCAGGGCGGTGTTTTTGGCCGCGGCGGAGTCGTACGCAGCTTTCCGTCGGAGCGGACGGGCTCGTTTGATTTATCGATGCCTGGTCGGGCTGCTCATCGACCGGTGCGGACGAGGAAAGGATGCGGCACCACTTCGAGTGTCAGGAGAGCGAAGCCCTCGCGGGCGTTTCGCCGCGGGTGAGCCTGTCGCCGTACGGGGCCGCTCCGCGGTGGGAAGCGCCTCTAACGGCGGTGTCATCCTCGTCCCGGCGGTGCGTGTAACCTTTGGCTGTCGCACCACGTGAGTTTGGGAGCGGGCTGGAGCCTCCGCCGGGGATGGCTGGCCTCTGCCGAGCGCGGGAGGCAGCGCTCGCAGTGGGGCGGAGTGGGGTTGGTGTCCGCACCTCCCGGCTTCCCTGGTGTCCCTGGCTTCCTGCCGAGTCCCTCGGTCAGTCGATTTAAGGCTGAAGTCGGAAGGACTTAAGATTTCGAGAGGAAGATCTCACGAAAAGCGGTCGGTGGTCCCCAGGAGCGTTTCTTTTAGAGCGGCTGTGCAAGTGGTGCTCACCAGGGGCAGGAAGGGACTCAGCCTGGGCCCTGGGAAGCGTTTAGGAACGCGTTTAGGGTTCGCAGCCTGAGGGGCAGTGTATTCAGCTGTATGTGTTCAGCTGTAATAGGCGTTTACGTAGTGCTGTGCATGATCCATACTCCACAAAAATCTTTTTTACGTTTGACTTTTTAAACTGTCGTGGCTAGTGACAAGAGACAAGAACAGTAATAAAATTTCGGCGTGTTTTGTTGGGTTTTTTTTTTTTTTTCATTCTTGTTTTAAGAGCCACATTACAGAAATCCTTAAATACCTGTTATAATATGGCATTCGTAAATTTTTAACTTCAGTTGCTGAGGCTTTCTTCTCAAGGTCTGTTCAGAAGGAACTGGTGATAGTACCTTATGCTGTGTCTGAAACAGTCATTCTGAGAATGTTTGCTGGTATCTCGCCTCACAGTGCTTGAGAGGTGGATGGCTAGGTGACTATTCAAATCATGTCCCTTCTTGGAAGTCAAATTCCAAGTCCACTGTACTTGTGAAATATCTCCCATCATTAGTGGCTGACAATCTTGACTTCCTGGGGAGTGGAGTTTGCCTTTGGAAAACCACTGAATGTTGAAAAGCTGCTGCATCTCTAAAACATTCCTGGGTCCTAATGAATTTGGGTTAAAATAATGTGTTAAGGTGCTTGGAAAGTTGTTGGTCAGGTAACTTGCCAATTCCTTGGTTCATTATACTGTGTGTTCAGGAGGTGGTAGCTGTAGCTGTAGCTATAGCCAGGGCCATAATTTTTTAGCTGTTTGTTGGCGCTTTTCAAGGATTTCTTCCAAACACCACAAATAATGAATTCCAATAGAAGTAAACTTGTGTATCTTGAAAATATTGGCTCTTCTGGCATGAATAGCTTCCAGTGTAGTAGGACTTTAATACTTATGGCATAATGAATGGAAACTCTCGGTGTCAGTGGAAAAAGTGGTCACTGAATTCAGTGAGGAAAAAACTCATACACTGCGATGTGAAATTTTCGGCCTGGAAGAGCATCATTATGTGGTTCGGTTTATTGCTACTTCTACTGATGATTACGGTAACCGACCCAGGATGAGTTAGCTGAAGGAAACGTGAATCCTTTGCTGTGTAAAGATACTTGCAGGTTTTCCCAATCAATGTTCCTATGTCAGTGCTAAATTGCAGCATTTTTACTTTTATCCACTCAAAGAAAAACTCATGGAAAGCCATGTGGATCACTAAAATTATATAAGTCAATTTTAAAGGGAATTGTGGATGTACTATTTGTAAGCACACATACTGTTACTTTTGCATATTAAGCAAATGTTTTTGTGAATTTAAAGCAGAAAACAAGACTTCTGTCACGTTAGCATTGAGTACACTCTGCATCAGTTCCTTGCACAAAGTTGCATTACATACAGATAGTGGTACAAGGAAAGGATCCCCATTCATGTAATACACATTCGTCTAATAATCTGGGGGTAATCCTGCAAATTAAAATCCACTGTAGTCTAAAGGGAATGTCTCATTTAGAAAATCACTCTTTTGTGGACCACAGTACAGAGAACTTTTGTCAACTGTTAAGATTGTGAACGTCTAACCTGTGTTGTAGAAGGCTTCAAAGGAAATTGAGAGGCTCGAAAGTGTCCTACGGCAAAGGCATAAAGGTCTAGTAATTACTGCTAGTGTCTTTATTTTTAACTGCGTGAATGTATTTGGAAAGAAAAATGTGATAAATGGGAGGTAATCATGAGATGGTACTAAGAAGGAAGAAACATAAGCTGGATCTGCTAAAGCAACCTCAAAAACAGATGCTTTGGAAGAATTAACTTCACCAACATTTAAGATTTTAGAGCTGTGAACTTTCTATTAACTGACAAGTTCAAAATGAACCTGGCAAAACAATCAATCATGTGCCATAGCAAGCAAGTCCTCCTTGACATGAGGGTGGACAAGATAACCTAAAGTATCTTCTAACTCGAATTTCTTCCATTAAGGTAGACTAAATATTAATGGCATTCTTTACCACTGAAATGTGACCTCAGTAATGTCTTTCAGTATTTGAACTTTTTTTTTTTTTTTTTTTTTTTTTTAATATATGTTCTCTTCTGTTTTTAAAGAGAAAACAATACTAGTGCAAAGAGGGTTTCACATTATTTAAAGGTGAAGTCAGGTTTCCGTTAGCAAAATTTACTGCAGAATAACAAACAGCTATGTTTAGTCCTGGGCATTTAAAGTAAATACCTTTTGAGAAATAAGGAAGACTGCTTGAATCTATAAGAGATCTCTGTTATAGAAATGCATGCTTACTTTATTACAAAAGGATCAATAAAATTGCAGTCTTAAATGTGTATTCTCTAGTGCTCACTATTTGTCTTAAAATAAGTAATAATAATAAGACCTGTTAAAAGTTGCAGTTCAGGAGATAAGGATCTTTTTCTATAGAGTATTTTAATAAAATACTTTAAAATAGTTTAATTAAAAACTAGATAAAATCTAGGAGTTGCAGGATTGTGTCTAAAAAGCTAGGATTAGCTCTGCCTACTGGCTTTCTAGAGTGTGTGCAATGGTCTCAAGCATGTTTTTTTGCTTTTTATTCAAACCTGTTAAATTTTCTGTTTTATTTCTTTTTTGCAAAGTTTAACAGGTCAAAGAACAAGGGAGGCAGGAGAGATGAGGTGATGCTGTTGCTGGTTTGAAAAAGAAAAGCGAAGCTATAATGCTTTATATAGAGGATGGGTATTTCTCACAAGCATTAAGATTTACTAATTTAATTCAAAATAGTCTTTATAAAGATTGGATTCCTTCACTTTTCAATACCTAATGTTATTGTTCTCTTAATTTAGGCTTCAGCTAGCTGCAAATACCGTGTTCATTAATTGAATAGCAGAGTGATAAAAGAGTAGGTAGAATTTTTTGTTCATGAAACCTCCAAACATCTGTTAACACATGTAAAAAATAAAAATGTGTTCAGCAGTTTCACAGAGAAGATGTAAGCAATGATAATGAGCAGTATAGAAGGAGGGTTTCCAGGAGATGACATGTACAATGAAATCAACAGGCAAAATATTAGACTAGCCCATCTTGGAACAGTTGTACCTACTCACACAGAATTTAATTTCTGCAAAAACACATGGTATTGTCCAGTTCCTCTTTTATTTTTAGATTATCAAGCTTTCAAATACAGTTAATTAAAATGAATTTCTAGTGTTCATGATAGATTTCACTTGATATGAGCAGTATCTTTAAAGGATCTGTCTGTTCAAGCTATTGATATTCCAGTAAACGTTATGAAAATTATTTCTGGTGCCACTTATAAATCTTACTTTAACTGACAGATGACAGCAGGAGGTGTTATTAGTTTAATTTTGGTGAATTGCAAAGTAGGAATGAGACTTTCTCCATTGGAATTTCAGAGGTCTCATGGGAGAAGAAATCTAAGGAAAATGTAGGAGACTTTTAAAAAGAAATCAGAAATAGCTTTGAAAATAAAATATAACTTATTTTTTTGTCCAGTAAGAGATAATATGTAATTGCTGTTACAAAGAAGGCAAATAACATCTGCCTTGCCTTTGAAGGGGAATGAACTGAGAAAGAGAATATATTCTTCCTTACTGGTGTTTGCAACTGTACTGTGCAGTTAAAGGGTGCACAGATACATTTTTAAGAGGACATCTGGTAAATTTTGGTGCTGGCCACTAAGTCTGGCTGGTTCTGCCATTTACAGCATGACCAGTCTCAGCACTAGGGGTAGCCCTGGCTTCTTGCTGTCTGTAATCTGATGCTGCTTTGTAGAAGAGAGTTAGGTAAGTTTCTGCATGGCCTCCTTTACAGTGGACTTAGTGGTTTGCATGTCTCATTTTTTTTAATATTGTGCATGAGCTAGATGTTGCCTTAATTCTCAGTGAGCACAGGAAACACCATATTCTTAAAACACACTTCTGGGAGCCTATCACTTGTAATCTGCTACCCTTACTTGTGCCCTTATATTCACAGAAAGATAAGGTAGCAGCAGGGAAAACAACACTATTGGTTTCTCACCACTTGGTGTACAGTGTCTGGTCAGAGGAGGCCCAGGATGTACCATACCCTGCATAGTTGATAGCAACAAACCCCAAGTCAAGGCAGGAAAGATGATTCAGCCCACTCTGCTTTAAGTGACTACCTTAACTTCTGAGATGCACTCCAAGAGTTAGAGTGGTGTGCTCTTTTCCTGCTTATGTCTTCATTAAAATTAAAACTTTAATATTAATTTTAAAATTTTGAATCGAAGATGAATTTAATCAACTTTACATTACATACACCAGTGAAAGAAAAATCAAGTGCTCTTCGGTGGAGTATTACAGGTGTGTCCTTACATAGAAATCACGTAACTTTTTTGCACTTGTTATTTGACCAGTGACTGGTGGCTTGTCTGCATGGCTTTCAGGATTGCCCCTGTGTCTCTGCAAATACAAGGATGTGTTGCTTGTGGTGTGTATTTTGGCTTCTGTCTAGATTTTAAATAAAACAACTGGTGACTCCATATGGGGATAGGAGAAAGAGTCACTAGCTGTGTTTGGTAGTTTTTCCACTGTAGAAAGAAATAACCATAGTGCTATGGTCTTTATTGAAATAAGGAGCCTAGGCCACTAGCAATAAAAAAGTCCTGTAGCTACAGCACACTTTTTTAAAAGAATATTTGTTGAGTGTCATAAAAAGTTCAAGGTGGTCACTGTGACTCTCCAAAAGCTTGAAAAACATTTGGTTTTGTATGGTACGTGCTTCAAGAGATAGCAGTCTTAAGTCCTCATCAAAAGATTTGTTAGTCACTTCTGTCAATATGTTTGATGCTTTTTTAATATTCCCAAGTTTTGTCAGACTTTTATGATGGCCTTCTGAAGCTTCTCATTGATCAGCACAATCCAAGAGACTGAGGACAGAGAGAGCATCATTTGTGATTGCCTGTTTGGCTTGTCACTGTGAGTGCAGTTTCATGGGCTGACTGAGGTGGCCTCATGGCTACTTTCATTTCCATCTTACGCTAACTGCAATAATTTCCTCTTAATTTTTGCCATTTCTGCCCCTTTGAGTCTACTCAGTGCACCACTAAATAGCTTGTTACAATCTCTGCACAAACTGGTCTCTGCAAGGCGAGAAGTGAGCCTCACATGAGGAAAGCATCATGAATCTTTGGATTGGTGGTTGGGAATGTTCCTCCTTGTGCGGTAGTCACGTGAAAGCATTCCCTTGAGAGTATTAACCTTTTCCCATGGAGGAACTTGAAGTTATTGTTTTGACAGCAGATGGAAGAGTTGTTTGAGTGCCAGTTTTCAACTAATGGTGTTCCATAAAAGTATATTTGGGTTAAAACTCAAGAACTATATGCCTAGGTGATTTCTGATACTACAGAGGAGGAAAAGAAATTGTGCTTCTTGTGTTGAGCATCCAGACTTGCTTTATGACTTTTTACATAGAGAAGACTGAGTAGATAGTAACAATAAATGGGTAGAAAGTGTGGCAGATGTGGTTAGCCCTTAAACTGTTTAAGAAAGGGTGGTATTTTTTAATCTCCTCTGGTTATTTAGATCTAGTAGATAGTAGATCAGGATCTTCAAATCCTGATCCAAACTGAACAGGAGTTTTTTCACTTCCATCTGGGTGCTACTGCCATCAGTGTTGATACTGCACTTCAAATTGCTTTTCATTGCTTGGATCTACCAATTTTTCTTCACTTGGGAATGAAGCTGGTGCATAATTTCATGAAGCCTATGGAACATAGTGCAAATCAATACTTAAATTAGAGCAGTGTCTACCAGCCTCCCTCAGTTGAGGTTGTATGAAACATGAAATGATTTAAACTGGCTGTCAGGGTCTGTGTCAGGTGGCTCAGGATGCATAGTTGAGACTGACAGCTGGAGAGAGTAGGGAAGATGCTTTACCACTGCTAGCACAACTGCTTTATTTCTGCTTTATTAATAAAGCAAATCATTTCAGCTTATGTTCACCTACTTCTGCTCTGAAATCCATGTAGTTAACATTGACAGTGATTTTTCTTATTCTGCAAAGTGATTGCTTTGCATAGTGAAACATCTTGATATCTTTGCAGAGTCTGCTTTCAAGACACATTTTGATAATAGGTAGATCTTGTTGTGGTGACTGCAGATCTAAGGATTTGTTCCTAAACCAGAGCTGTATTTCTAAAGTGAGTTGAAAGAGATTTGGAAATAAAGGACTGAATTCTCTGGGATTTGAGAAAAGTATGGTCTCTTTCTGGATTTGTATCTTTGTGTGTTGTTTACTGGTAGTGGAGGCATTTACAGTGGAGTTATCCTTCATATAGAGTCACCCACTCTGCAATGCATACCAGGTAATGGGAACCTTTTAAAAGAACTTTGGTACAAACACGCACATCCAAAATTAGATGCCAGGGTATAAAGTAGTGATACATGCTAATACTTGCTTGTGAGTGAGTAATTTGTGTATGGCTTTCTTTTTTTCTTGTTGATCCTGGTGTTGCCAGGCGCTGGACAGAAGCTCCTCAAACCATATTAGCAAAATGGTTTGGAAAATGTTGTCTTGGTTGTGTGAAGTCTGAGACCCTAAAACTGTTTTGCTACCTTCTAACATAGGAAATTGTTTTACCAGATAGAAAAATACAAGGGATGTATGCTTGAGGGGTGTACTTCATATTTTTCTGGGAAGATAGTTGTAACATTCTTGATAGATGAACCTCTCATTCCAAAACTGCAATACTGAAATTTGCATAGTCTCAAAGCTTTATATTTGCCTTCTATTCATAGTCAAATCTAAGGCTACAGAAATTAATATGGAGTGTAAGGTTGAATATATAACCCTGGGCAAAATGCTTTGAACTGGACAAAGTTAATACACGTTACTTTGAGGCAGCGATTGTAAAACAGGCCAATTTCAAGCTCCTGATGGGGAGCTGCCAAAGGCCCCTCCTGAGCTTTACTGAGCTGTCAAAGTAAAAACGCTTCTGACGGGCTTTCCTCTTCACTGTCACAGTTGGCAGTAGCTGAAAATGCTGACGTGGTTGTAGGGCTACTGCATGGCCTAGATTCCTGGAGTGAGGGTGAATGGGAGAGCTGAGGCTGGCTGGCACCTGTACCCTACTGTGGGGAGCAGGATGCCTGCAGGAAAGGTCTTGGCCACCCTGCAGGACAGGGAGCCTGAGGCAGCTGCAGGGCTCTCCTGTGCTGGCAAGGACTGGCCCATGCTGGGGAGCATGAGCAAGAGTGTGACCAGTGGGTTTTGCCTTTAGTCGTGCTTGTGAGGCCACATCCAAAAATGGTGCCTTGTTTTGCACCTCTCCTGACAGTCGATGAGGGGCTGCCCTGCTGTGTGTGGGGGGAAGTACAGTACAGTGGCTTTGCTTTGCCTGGAAGGGGAAAGACTAAAGAGGGACCCTGGCGATGGCCCGTAGTGGGGTCTTGCAGGGAAGGGGCAGCTAGGCTCGTCTTTTTCCCAGGATGAGCGTGGGGGTGTGGAGAAGAGCTTCCATGATTGACTTGAGCCGGTGAGGCCTGTGCTGGCTGGAAGGGGCAGTCCCTGTCACTGTGTGACCTTCAGGAGGAACCTCTGGTGTTGCTGCCGTCTTCCTTGTCACTGGTTCTCATCTAGGGCTGTCTCCTGACCTTGAGGTCAGGTGAGCGGCAGTGCTGGCGCGGGGCTGTACCTTCTGGCAGTAGCACAGGCTTGGGTATTCCTAAACTAACTGTGAAGCCACATCCTTCCTCTTGCTCTGACATTGTAGTGCAGCTGCTTGATATGCGAGTTCAGCCCAGCCGACTGTACTTAACTTTGGCAGAGCAATCCTGGCCACTTACATAAGCGTCTTAAAAAACTGAAACTAGTCACTCTGGGCTGCTTCTGTCGCTGAAGCGACACAAGCACATCTAAGATGAGATTCGTGTGACTATTTTAGATCATGTCCTAGGTGGCTAAATTTAATATTTTGATATGTATGTTTTAATTTATCCATTGCCTATTTACGAGAAGTGCCTGAAGTGCCTACCTTAGCGGTAGGTGTTCCCATTTGGTCGGGTGAATCTTGCATATGATGGAAGGAACAAAGTTTTAACCCACAAAATGCACACAGGCTTCAGAACTTGAGATAGACTCTTCAGGTGGTGAAAACAGGTGATGGGGAAGAGCATAATTTCAACACTGCATTTTAAAAAAGCTCTTGCATCTGCTGCATGCTGCCTATTACCAGTTATTGAAGTGCTAAATCTTGGGGAGTGATTAATTCTAGAATCAGTAGTTGTTCAGCTGTGTATTAAATGGAAGGGTTTCAGGTTAAAAACCGAAATAACAACAAGCCTCTGTAGATCCTTAAAGGCAGCTGTAGTAATTCTGAAGCATAAAATTCTGTGGAATTTGTGTAGAAACTTCACCAAGAGGAAGGATGCTCATGTTTCAAGGGGCTTTTCAGCCCTTTCCTCCTCACCCTACTTACTTTATATAAATGGATCATGTGTCTTAACTTGCTGATTAGAAGCCTAATGTCAGCCTCTCAAATGTAAAGGGTGTTATAACCATAGTTAAGTTGGGAGCTTAGCAAGGCTCCAGTTGCCGGATGAATTAGAATTTGTGGTATATTTCCTGTGAGTATGGTTTCATATTTGCTTCACTCAAGCAGGTTCAGTGTAGTTCTGTGCCGTGTTTTGAGTGGCACTAGCATTGGATTATCTGTGTGGTGAGTCTAGTTAGATAACCATTCTGCCTGAAAAAGAAAACCACATTTTTGCTATCTCTATAAGCTTTTTGTGTACCTGCAGGAACTTCACTGTTGTCAACAAGAGACTGCAGTAACTTGGGGAAGTGAGGGATGATCAGAGTGGTTTGTATGAATCCTGATACTTGATCATCACCATGTCTATGATGGAGAAGCATGGCTTTCTTTGCTATGGTTGCTCTGCATAGAATGTATTGAGCAGCCTAGCTGGAGTCCTGGAACCACCCAGGCACAGCACACAGAGAACACTGCAGGAGCTCTGAGTTTCAACAGCAAAATTGTGAGGTAGCTTTGTTGCATGATATGGGTAAAACTTTAGTCAGCTATAAAATATCATATAAGCTCTGTAAGATGGGAACCAATTTAGCCCACTCTGACTTACTAATTTTGTGAATCTGCCACGTGAAAACGAAGCTGAGAAGTGAAAACTGCTGTCTTGTAGATGGGGAGAAGAAACATCCATCTAATTTGCCAAAGGGTTGGTTCTTCTATTTTTAAAACCTGAAACAAGTGAAGGCTAAATTATGTAGCTACAGGCACATTCTTCTTCGGTAGGTAGTAATCAAAATCTAATGATTCAAGCTGTCAAAGCTTTTTAAAGTTCATGTGAAGTTTAAGATGATGGAAATTTATCTTTTCTTTGGGAGGAGGAGTGTTTTGCTGTTCTTCTAGAGGAAACTATGAGACAAAGGCATTATTGCACTTGTATGAGTTTTTCATGTACAGATTTCTAAACTGTGAAGCTTAGAAAAAGCCACACCAAAAAATAAATGCTTAAGATTGGAAAGAATTTTATATAAGCATAGCCTTATACCAACAAGTTAAGAAATGAGGACTTTATTTAAGAAATAAAAAAAGTAATCCAGTCAATTTTGTAAACCGAAAAATGTGGGTGTTTGTGGAGTTTTTGCTGGAAAGGTATGTTGTCTCATGTTGGCCTAGAGTTTTGGGTTCACCTCCATGAGATGTCAACAAGCTATCACGCTGTCTGCTCAAAACCTGTTTCTCTTTCCAAAACTGTTTCCACAGCCACCACTGTGTCAACACCATTCGGTCATAATTGTCAACTCCAAAACTGGCTGATCAATGGAAATGCTAAATAAAACAGCAGAGCTCTTGCCTCAGAGGCTGTGTAAAACCAGATTTGCCGGGAGGTGTGTGCCTCTGTAAATACTAGCAGAAAGGTTCACTGTGTGTTAACTTCTAGTCCAACAATGCTATGTGCCTTCAGGACTCCTTTGCTTGAGGTTGTCTTGAACTCTTGAGTTTTTCAGCTTGTCTTCCAGGTGAAGTTGTTTTCTAAGAAATAAACAACCAAAAGGGTTTAGTCTTTCAGAAATGAGAAACAGCAGGATCCGTAGGAATAAAAGAAGCTGAATTGCAGCTGTATGATGGTTTTGGTTGTTGAGTTTTTTGGATTTTTTTCTTTTTTTTTATGTATATGAAGCATCAGACCTTATGGTACTTGTTAATACTGTTAGAGTTGCTCCTGCTATTAGTCAGGTAGGAGACTTTTAAGATATGATAGCTGGTTAGGGATCAGAAACAAGACACCAACTCTACTGTCCATTGACATACATGTCTATGAAAGACCGAGGAAGTTCTTGGCATGCTTTAAACTAAATGCATTAGTTTTGCTTGCACAGCTCTTTTAGTGCTTTCTTACGAGGTATCTTTTTCACAGCTGATAAGTAAAATGATGTCTGTACTCCCTCTGCTGGCTCTGCAAAAGTAGCTTTCGTGGGCTTAAATAGCTGAGGAGCACCTCTTACAAATATGCCTGTGTCTAACTCTGAGTTAGGAACAGGTTAATGAATAGAAGAGGGATTTTCCTGAAAAATGGGTCAACAAATAGTTGCTGAAAGTTAATCAGGTGTCTCAGATGCTATCTCCTACCATAATGGTAAACACTGGTGTTGTATATACCTTTGTAATTGTAGTCTGATCTGTTTTTGTGTATCAACAATTGGATGGGGCTCTCCATTAAAATACTTGTATAACTAAATGTACGTCTAAGCTCTACTTTTATAGGTATTGTGTTCTATATGTACATGAAAAGCTATGATTAGTTAACTCACATGGGGGAAGAAAACTCATCTACTTCCATAGAGTGCCATATACTTTTATCTGCTTATTCTGAAACTACTTGTTTAATTCTATGTGAATAGATATTCAATATAAAATTCTCAGCCAGAATGGAAGAAGTTTGAGCTTGAATGAAGTCTTGGTATATAGAGATATTATGAACATAATCAAAACAATTGCACTTGGAAGTCAATGGACATCTTTACATGCCAATGTAGTTCATTCTGTTATCTTGTTTTCTGATATTATTATTCTATTATACTACTGCTCTGGTTATTTTTAGTTTGTGGAATTCAGTGACAGTTTAACAGTTTCAGAGAACCAAAAGGGTAACCCACCCTAATATACTGGTCAGTAACCAGGTAAGTGGAGTAATAAACCAAATTGCCTTTTCACCATTTTTGATAGTTAAAACATCTCTGAACAAGAACCTTTGAGCCTTGTGACTTGGAGTCTGGCTCTTGGTTATGAGGTCTGAGGAGATTTTCTGGAATTTTGACCCTGCAAAGATGTGTTTCCTGGAAAAGAGCCTTTTGTCCATTTGTATAATTCATAACTGTCAAATATTCCAGAACAGTAAAACTACTGTGCAAACTCAATTAAGAATTCAGTGCAGCCACTGTAGTTCCTCCTGTTGAATTTCTCTTTGGGTGTACCTGTGACTGTCTGCAGATGTCTTCAGGCACTGCTGTACTGAGAAGGGACTGTTGGGCTGCAAAAAAACAGAGAGTTGCCCAGGCCTTTACACAGAGGTTAGAACAAGTCATCTTCCCACAGCATGTTCCCCTTATCAAATATGCTCTTCTTCCCCCTGCTATTGTGGATTAAGTTCTTGAAGTTTAGCCCTCTCACTTGGCTTATGATCAGAATTCAGTGTTTTACTGCCAGGCTCAATTTTTTTTAAATGTCTGAAGTTCTATTTTAATAATTATGCAAGTTGACAAGAAAACCGAAACTTGTGGACCTCCATAATATAGGCCATTAAATTTAGCTTAGCAATGTCTGTCTTCAGTCCTGGTCTTGTCAAACGAGAACAATGGAGTGTTCTCCATGCACAGGAAAATGCATCAGTTTTTTAGGAACATGTAATAGTATATTTCAGAAAAATCCAAATTAAGGAGTTGGAGAATCCTGATCTTAAAATAATAAAATAGCTTGGTTTAGGCTTCCTGTGGGCAATTTTGCCATGATGCAATTGTTTAAATACTTGAAAATATTTACTCTGTGAAAAATATTTAGTGACAGCTGATGGCTTATTTTAATAATAATTGCTCAACAACAAGGTAATGTTTTAGTAAGTACCTACTTTTTCAGTTTTAAGGAAGAAAGCTATCTTGAAAGCTGTTTAACTTAATTATGTGCCTGAAGCATCACACGTCAAACTAGATTGCGACTTTGACAGACAACTGTGTAACTGCCTAAAATTGTTTGTTCCTTTACACTTAGTTTGATTCTGGATTCTGACTGTATACCCTTTGATCACATTGCTGACTTCCTTTATTAGATAACTGCTCTCAATTGTTCAAATAGCAACAAAATTACTTATTCCAGCACCCCGACCCCCTCCTCCAAAAAACCCAAACAAAACCACAAACAAACCAACTAATTTCATGCTGTATTGTTTAGAGGAGATTTCAAAGGCAATAAGGCAGTGGATACATATGCAAAAATCTGACTCCTGTAGCAGGGGTATGGCACCCTAAGTACCTACTGGTAACAGGTCTGAGTGCAACATACAAAACTACATATAAATTTTCAGTATAATGCATGTTTTTTTTCTAAAGGTGAACTAGGAACATTGTTTATAAGCTGTGCTGCTATGTCTGAATAAACATGAAGGAGATTTAGGAGTCCATTGGTATAAATTTTTGTCTCATAAAGCATCCCTTTCCTTGAGAAAAGGAGAAAAAGGAAAACAAAAGTTGTAAAATAATGGAAGTAAAATCAAACTAAGAAACTATTAGGTTAGATACCATGGTAGAACTTGGCCGTCCATCTGATTGTCATGGTGTACAGATTTGAATTCGTGTGTACCATGAATGAGCCAAATTCATAACAACTTGGAAATGAGGTGTATGGTTGGTTTTCACTGTGTAGGACTTTTCATTAAGTTTCACTAAATCTTCCTTACCAGTGTTTTCCTTACCTCATGTCTGAAAGTGTGAATAACAAGTCTGCTACTTGTTACTAGCAGATTTCATACTTGCACTGTTTTTTTCTAAGTCTTGTCTCCATCAGGTAGTTGTTTTTTAAAGGCTACTAAAGGAATGCTTAATTATAGAGGTTTTCTGATGGCTTCTTTCTATATTTCCCTTGACAAACTAATTAAAATAAATCATCCTTAACAGGACTGAAAAGTAGATTTTTGGAGAACAGTCCTAGCACAGCTAGGCACGGCTGCTTCCTAGTAGTCTGCTTTCTCTTCTCCAAATGCTGTGTCCTTCAAGCTTAAGGGTCTGTTCAAAGTCCTGAGAAACCAGCTGATGCATTCTTTGCAGAAAACAGGGATTCAGGAGTTTGCGTCAGAAAGTGGAGCAGTAGGAACAGAGAAGGAATCTCTCAAAATTACCTTCAGAAAGACTGAGTCCAGAACTGTGGGAGTTTGGGTAATTCGTGTTATGTTTTGCTTCATGGTGCTGTGTCATTTTTTGTTTGTTTCATGATACTTGGTCTTCTTCAGTCACTTCCCTCCACTGAGGCAACAGGCGTTTCACTGAATATTACTAGCCTCAGGATAGAGCAACCTCTTGTCTTCCTTACTTTGCTTTAACTTCATGCTGCATAAGACAAATTTTTGAGTTGCAGTGTTTAGATTAAAAATATAGTTGGCTTCTGACTTAACAAGGGTTGGTCTGTGAGCCCTTATTCAGCTGTATAGTGAAAGGATCTCATGTTGAGCAAAGGTGTGATACAGCCAGACATGCAACGGCTCTGTCCTTTGAGGAAGTCTATTGGAAGCCATGAGCTGAACATACAAATCTTGGTTATTTAAAGAGTTTGTGCCATTAGCAATGATAACATGCACAAATTCAGCAAGATGCTTGAAGTTTGTCACTTGACCGGGGAAGCTGATACTGCCTTTCCCAATTCCCTTTCTTCAGAGATACTGTATGCTTTTGGTATTGCTAGAAACAGAGTGATTGCTGAGGTTGCACACTGTTATAACATGCCACTGTAAAACAAACGCTTGTGGGAAGTAGCTTTGTATAGAAGGAATAAAATGAATAAAGTATGTCTGACTTTGCTGAGTCAGAATGATGACTTCATGGGTGGTAGGCTCTTGCCCCTAAGGGTCAGCTGCCGCTGAACTATGAGCATTTAGCTGTGCTAAATGCATTAGGCTCTCAATCCAGGTCCCATCTTTTGGAAGGACAAATATTAAGCTTGTTAAACTAGCAATTGCTACTAAGGATTCAGAGCTACCTTATCAGAAGACTGACACCTCGCTGTGTATGCCACAGTTAGTTATGCTGCAGGCATCTGAGTGCCTGCTGGTTTACCGCTTTAGTTCTGCTAGCCTTGTGCTTTGATAGGGCAGGGGAGTGTGGGGAATCTAATAGCTGATCCTCAACACTGAGCAGGTTCAGCTGGTTGCAGTGAGGTTCTTCAAGGCATGGCCTTTCCCTACCTAGGGGAGTTGTGCCAGAGCTACATTAGCTCACCTCATAATTTGAATCATTGCTGATTAGACTGGAAGCAGAGCTGCCTGCAGAGTGCATTAGGATCCATTGATGCTAGCAAATACTTAAGGCCTTTGGTTTATGGGAAACTGGAGAAGGGATTTCCTTTACTGTGTGGCATAGGACTTGTAAATGTTGTCATGGAGCATGGTTTTATTTGTGTTTTTTTGTGAGTTGCTTTCTCTTTTCTAATTAATTAATCAAGCACTGATGTCTCTGTAATCTCAGAAACCTAAAGAGTTATGCACAATGAAGTTCTTCACAACTGAAGACTTCAGAAATGAAGCTGTGATTGTTAATTGCACATAGCCAGTTTGTATAGCAATTTTATATAGCCTACCAAAACTGAGAAATTAATTAAATTTACTAAATCTGCTTGAGCCATTGTCTGACAGTCAAATGAATTTGCTTTTCAGTCCAAACAAACAGTGTCTGCCCTTCACTGAAAAGTGGTGTACCATGCTATTTTTTTAGTGGCAAGTCACTTGACTTGTGTCCTGGATTTGCTCAACCCACTACAACTTGAAATAACGGAGGGAAGAGGAACCTTTCCTTGAAGAGAGATTTAATGTTATTTTAAAGGTGGCAGTCATATGATGAAGATACTCCTAGCATTAGCTGAATGTGTATCTTGTCCCATAAGCTGGCATATCCATGTTGCTTGTATGACTTCTACAAATAAACGAGCTCCTCCTCATAACTCGTGGGACAACTTGTTCAGACAGTAGAAATGCTGCAATTTAAAATTTTTCACTGAGGTGCGGGAGGTCCTTTTTGAATGACAGGTTTCTGCACTACACAGCTACCAGTAGCCCACTCACAGATTTAGAACCATGAAATGCATGGCTACTATAACAGCTAGTGGGAGGGTGGAGGCTTGAGAACATGGCATGATGCTTTCTTGCTCCTTGGATCCTGGAGGGGATCAGATTTTATGGCTAGGAAAAAAATCGTTTGTTTTTAAAAATTGTAAAAGTACATGGAAAAAGCAAGAGCAGTGGAAAAAAGAAAGAAGCATTAGTAAAGGAAGAAGCACGTTTGGAGTGCTCTGTATCCCATGAGGGATGGACTTAGAGCAGGATCCAAAATACCTTCTCTCAGTGGCTGAGGTACTGTAAAGAAGAGTTGATAAGCACACAAGAAGTTTGTGTTCTGGGCCTGGGGTTGCCTGTGTGACTGTTGCAACAGCAGACCTCCTGTACTCTATTACCTCATTAATGCAGTTGGCAGAGTCGATGGCTTTTCCCAATGCAAAAGGATAGGGGTGGCAGGTGTAAGTTGCAGTGTTGTTAGTGTCAAATAATGAGAGCTGCTTCAGGACCTCTGTGAGTGGGAGTGTTACACCTTGTCACTGTAGCACAGCCGTACCTTTGGTCACCTGAGGATGTGACAGACTTGCTGCTTTGTTTGAGTTACAAAGTGCTGTGATGGGAATCTCAGCTTTGTGCATTCTGTCTACTAACACTGCTTATATATTCCCTGTCTATGTTAAAGAAAAAAAATCCTGAGAGAAGTATTTATTATCTTGTGTTGGATGGTGGACATGGGATTATCATGTGTGCACTGATCACCGAGCAGTTAATTTACCATCATTCAAGTGGAATAGCTATATTACAGTAATGCTTCAGTGTGTGTAAAACAATCCCAGACCTGCAACCAACCCTGCATAACTGAGAAAGTTTGGAGTAGGTAGAAATGTGTGACAGTGCAGGGGGCACGACAACTTAGCCTTTAAGTGGGTGTCAGACTTTAGAGAGATGAAAAAATATTATCACTAGTTTTGAAACTGGAGGTGTCCCTGAAGGATAAAGCAATGTGTAGCCTTACTAAATCATAAAATATGTCAGGTAGTACCATGAGGTGAAACTTACTTGAATGTGCTTCTTACACTATACCAGAAAGAGGAGCCCCAGTAGAATGGATGGGCTAAGCTCTCAAAACTGATCAAAAAGAGCTAAATGGATGCCAGTATAATCAAAATAAAGAATTTTTGCAAGAGGTTTCACTCTTGTGTTTCTGCAAAGCTGTGCACTGGATTCTCAAATTCAAATATTGAGGTAAAAAAAACCCCTTACCAAAGGAAAAAAAAAAAAAACCCAAACCAAACAACAGGAAAAAAAAAAAAAAGGACTCCTGAACCTCTTGCCATAACCAGCAGGAGCAGCAAAGTTGTGAAGTATTTCTCAAAGTGTTACTCAAATGTGGACTAATGATATTTGAATTAAAAAACCCTCTGTCTGCTTAGGAAGAAAAGATGGCAAACATAATTGCTGTTTTTGAAAGGAATGTTCTCAGAATGACTCATTTCGCCAGTTTTGTTTGTTGTATTTCTGGCAGGCAAGAATTAATGACATTCAGGGGAAGCTAGAATAACTTTCAAAATATAGGTTTCTGAAGAAGTGAGGCTCTTTGAGGGTTTGAGATAAGGGCATACTGTGGTCTGGTATTTCCAGAAGGCTTGTGAAAAATCTGAAGATGAAGGTGCTCAAACTGGCTTGTTACAGGTCAAGAGGGAAGCTTCTTAAACTTTAGTGACAAGAGGACAAAACATATATCCAATTTAGCATGAGAGTGTGGGCTCATTGAGATGAGTGACTTGACCTGAGGTTTTTGTTTTATTTTTCTTACATTCCAGACCCTTGCTTGGTTGGGATGGTGATTTTGAGGATCATTAATGAATCCTTCACCACATTAATATAACAATTTGTAAATTAACTGTTTATTGTTCAATGAGCATATAGACTATTTTGTGGTATTATTTGTACAGAGTAGTAAGCTAGTTCAAAGTAGCAAGAAAAGCCTTAAAACTTCACCTAAGTTAATTTTATTGCTCTAATAGAAAGGAATTAGTTATATACAGAGTGACTTTATGGATGTAATTAGGCTTAATCTCATAGACATAAATATTTCTTAGTAGTTTTAAGACTAATTTTAAATTTCTTTTGAAGTTTTCTGAATACAAGAAAAATCAGGTAAGAATGGACTTTTCCCTTTTGCCTGAAGGCTCATAAATCTAAAGAGCTTTTTGCATCTCTTTGATGTCATGATGCATGATCACAGTCAAAAGCCTACTGCTCTGCATAAATGGATACTAGCATAAAAGAGTTCTTTCTGAAAGAAAAAAATGGGGAGTGTTCAAATCAGGTGAAATGGTAAATGAGTTCTGTTAAAAAAAAAAAATATTAGAAGATTTCTCAAGACAAGTCTTAGATCGGTGGGAATAACTGATGAAGTCAGCTGTTGGTTTGCTGACATTGTCAGAACTGACCAGCTGGATGCATTTGCAATGAGCTTTTAATGCAACTGAGCTTTTAAAGTAACTGAAATTTAGGAATCCAACTCCATCTCTGTTGGATGAAATTTGGTACCATCTCGCTTTACCTTTACTTGAAACTTAGTTTCATGTAGTGATGTCATGTGCCTCATTTAACACACACCTGTCAGGGTTTGTGACCCGAACACATTTTGCACTTTGGGAATGCCAGTAAACTCTGTTGTAGTCTTATGATGCATAATTTTAATGAGCTGCTTGCCATGCTACCACCCTTTTAAAAAAAAGTTCATCTTTGTCTTGTCATTTTTGTCTGTATGGTTTTGACAAGTGTTGAAAAGTGTGGCAAGTTGTTAATGAACCCAGTAACTTGAATATTTCTCAATGGATGACTTTACCGCATTAAAAAAAAAAAACAAAACACTTTTAGGTTTATATATTTAGCTATTAATGTGACAGATCTGTTAAAAGATAGTTTACAGCATAATTATCCTAAACTCTGCAGGATTAAGAGACTTGAAATCTTTAGTTATCTTATTCAGGACTCAGTGGATCTGAAGAAATGGAAAATGTTGATGGGCATTTTCTTGCATTTTAAACACCAGCAGGTTTGCTTTCAGCCATCCGCTGCCTTAGTCCAAATTTTGGCAGCTTCACTCACCTCAAGTTAGATGAGGAAGCTGACACACAGTAAATGTATTTTAGGTATTTGAATACTCTTAAAATTATTATGGATGGGACAGAGTCCCGTCTAGAGGTTTAAACTTTTTTCTTCACTGGGATTATATTCTTAAACTGGAGTAACCTTGTATCACTAACAGTCCTCTTCAATGTAGCCTTTAGTTTATAGTGTCATCACAGAGCAGAAACTAGATAAGCCTTGGAAAAGGAAGTACAGAGAAGGAAGCTAACAGGGCCTGTGGGTGGAGAAAAGTTGCTTGAGTGTCGATCAGAACTGTGGACTGCAGAAAAGTGTTTTAAGTGGTTAAAACTTGATGCTTTTGCATGGTTTTGTCTTAACTGTTGCCTTGTGGACAAGCCAGCAATATAATATAAAATAGGTGACTATGAAAGCCTAATATTTCAAATCCATGGAACACTTGATGCTTTCTTTAATGATGGTCACAGTGGTTTTGTCCTCTGTGATTTTATAGTATGTCTCAAAGTCTAATGTTCCTTGAAAGTGGTCATAGGTTTTTCTGAAGCCCTTCTTGTATCAGTCTGTCCAGTTTTGGATCTAGTTGGTTACCTCAGAAAGCTAATGATTAGTTTAAACCCTTGATAAAATAGTTTCCTACTCAGACTGTTCTATACAGCACTTTCTGATCCTGTTTCTTAATCCAGGTGTCACTTCAGCTGCAGCTGAGTTGTTTTGTGAGTGGGGAGAGGCCATGGCTTGGACAAGGCAGGGTAATACAGGCCTGTGGAGATGGCTGATGGCATAACAAAATGTCTGCTTGCTTGCTGGGGTTCTGGCAGAGGCTGTGGACCAAGCTGCTTTGTAAGAGAGGCTTATGTCCTTTATGCCATAAAAACTCACTTCAGGACTTTCACAATTTTTCCTTGCTGCTACCAAAATAGGAGGAAAATGATGCAGAACCTGTGTGGGACCACTGCTAATTTGTACTACTACCAAACTGACTTTAGACTACTGAAGTCCTAATTTATTTGCTATCATTTCAATAAGAAATAAATTCGAGGTCTTAAAGGAAAAAAAACACCAATGGATGAAACAGTTTCTACAAGTGTCAATAACAGTAGGCAGCATAAATCCCTTAGATTAAGTGCCATATATCACAGAATCATAGAATAATTTGGATGGAAAGGACCTTTAAATGTCATCTTGTCCAACTTCCATGCAATGAGCAGAGACAATACCAGTGTTTAGATGCAATGCAGAATCTAGGCCAGTTTTTGTTTCAGATAGGTAAGTACATCTGCTTCCCAGGAGATTAAGGTTCAGAATTAAATTAGATTCTCTTTTAAAACTATCCAAAAGTCATGACCTTTGATGAATTTGCTGTTTATAGCACATAAACTGTAATAACTGCAACTTGTCATTACCACACTGTTGGGCATATTTAAGGCTGAAGATAATAGGCTAAAAACTTTGTGACCTTTGCCTCTTGGTTCTTCAAGCTACTTGTCTCTTCATAAACCAGGCTGTCTGAGATGTTTGCTCTAAAGCAATAGCATGGCACTGAAATTATTTAACTCCTGTTTGTTCAGTTAGACACATTTTAACTTACGGAATAGTGACTTGCAAATGCGTGCTGTTTTGTATTAACATTTTGCTTCAATAGTGTTCATTCATATTCCTTGTGAAACAGCCAGTGAGTTTCTGTGGCTTGTCAAGTAGGTGGCAGGATCTGTGTCTTACAGTAAGAAGTTTGACCCTTCAGAGCACAAGACCTCAGTCAATTTTAGTATGATTTTCAGGTTACTTTCTCACTTACAGTTGCTTTTCATTGTAATAATATTCTTTTATAATAATATTACAGACAATTTCTCTTCTTCCTTCTCCCAACCCTGCAATGTTATGAGATGGCTTGAAGCTGTGGATCGCACCCAAACTAAAGTATGCAAAAGCATATTATATTTTTTCAGTATCTTCAAAGCCATAGGCAGGTTAAAAGGCATGACAACTGAAACATACAGGGACAGTTTTTATCACAACAGCTTCTTGGTATGCAGATCTGTCTGGTATTCATTGAACTAATTAGATTAAACAAAGGCTTTCCTGGGATAATCACTTTGCAAGCTCTTTCCTATATTACAGGGCCCAGTTTTAGTGTGTTGCTGAATGTCAAATGCTGCCAGCTAATGCTTAGTATCTGAATGTATACTGTTCAAGCAGATGTAAATTAAATTGAATGACATGGGATTTAAAATTGATGAAGCTTTGACTCCTGAGGTATGAGTGTGCTTAAGTGTTCTAATATTAATTAAGAAAATTGTGTTTCCTTGTAGGTTAGTGAAGCGAGTACTAAATATAAGTGTAATTGTAGGAAAAGCTTGGATAGGGGTCTAAGGTTTGCTATGTCCTGTGCATCTGGGCAATAGCAATTGTGCCACCACAGGAACACTTCAAAAAACCTGTTGCAGCCTCTAATTTGGTGAGCGTAGAATGTTCTGGTAATGCTAAATAGACAAGTCATCTATGGGCTCCTCATGCTTTGGTAAGCATCTCTACATGTAGACTTCTGTTTAGAGCTTTTCCTTTCTCCAGTCCCAACTACAGAAGCCTATGATTTTGAACTTCCAGCATTGGTAAAATTGGTAACATTTGTTTAATGGGTTATGAGTTTGAATTAGTGTCTTTGTTTGGTAACAAAACACAGTCCCTTAGCAATAAATAGTAATTTGATTTGGGTGAGGAAGTTACTCCTCATAAGCAGCTACAACGATATGATGTGTCAGTGAAGTTACTACAGGCAAAGAGCAGCAAGATCTTCTCGGAGGGATTTGCATAAGTACCTGAATCCTACCTGTGAGAGTATGTGCTGCTACTCAAATGTGCCTCTACAGTTCTAGTTTTTTAGTCCCTTGAGTGTGACAGAGAATAGCTTTTGAGGTTATTCCTAGTCTCAGTGATATGAAGGGATAAACAAAGTGTCAGTGGTAAAGGATTATTGAAAAGTTGATGTGTCTAATGAAAGATAGACATCTTAATCATTTTGTATGCAGCTTGTTTAATCTGGACACTAACACAAAACTTCAACTGAATTAAATTTTAAATAGGCTGGAACTTTAGCTGCGGTGTATAAATGAGTTTTAGCTTGATAACTGTTTCTTGAATTTAAAATTTGAGATATTAACAGATTGGAAGTTTGAGGCGAGCTGCTTTAGATTATCTTTGTAGCTTTAAAATGCACTTTATTTTATGCTACTAAATTTGAGTCATAATGGTTTCATTATGCATCACCCCTAATGTTACAAAAGTGGACTCTCGTAACTTGCTGTAACAGGAACTGATTGGATGTTGCAAGATTTTACATCAAAACTGCATTAAGAATATTTCTTAAAGAAGGTTTCTTTGCTGATTCCTACAGAAAATCTGTTAAAATAAGTCCATCCTGTACCAGTATGACAAGAAGCTATTGTGCTCTCTGTTGAAATGTCTGGTAAAAATGAAGCAGGTCCTGGTCTGATTTTGTGTTAAAATTGATAATGTTTAATCAAGTTTTTATGATCTGGAACAACATTGTAGCTGCTCAGTATTCAGGATTTGAAGTCTTCACACTGTTCTTTTCAGTTTTCCACGGTTCTTTGCTAATATGGATGTACCAAATAGTTTGTATCACTACTGGACCTGATCTGTAGAACTGCACTGTTTTTGCAGTAAATGCATGCTTTTTGGATTTGCCTTTGAGCCCTAAGGGTCCATTGGTATGTTAGGATGACATTTAGAGCATATGAGGACTCCCTTCAGTATAAACTTATTAATTACTAATCTGGATTATTATTTATAAATAAAAATTTATATAGATGCATAGAGAGGCTACAACTGAAGTGCAAAACACACCAAGTTATGACTAAGCATTTATTGCTCTTTAGTTGCATGTTAAAGCAGATTTTGCCTGCTCTATGCATATATACAGAAAAAGAAAGTCTTAAAACTTGATGATGACAAGTGGGCAATGACTAGAGGTGTAGCTTTTCCTATTCTTTTCTCTTAGATTTGTGTGTATTTGGGCATCAAGTACAGGGCTCCTGCTAGAGGCTTGAACAGAGCTTTTCTTAATTAAAATTGAATCAAGTTTGATGTAATTGGTTGCGGGGCCTTCTGCTTAGTCTATTTTTTTCTAATTAGCAGCTGCAGCATCTTCTCCATAGCTATACAAACTCATTTGCCTGATCTGCTTCTTGTTATACTGTCATAGCTTATGATCAGGTGCCAGCTGATAAATCCTTCTAGGCTACCAGCTGGAGAACAGCATCCAGCTTTAGGGCATTAGACAGCAATGTGGCGTGTTTAAAGAAAGGTCTTTCATACATGGTTTGCATGAAATTCTTCACTTGCAGGATACTCTTACAGGATTCATTAGTCTTAATCAAAACTACATCCTAGCATGCAGGCTGATACCATCATCATGGACTCTTCAACTGTTGCAACATTTTCTTGCAAGTAACAGAGAAGACAATGAAGATTTAAAGTTAATTTTTAAATTAATAACTTTTTTTATGTTATAGAATGTTGGAAGTTTTATGCATGTGACTATTGATTGCTTTATGCTTTTTGTCACTCTCTGGAAAACAGCCATGGACAGTGGTTTTCTCCTGTGACAGGAAGAGAAGACCAGTTGAAGTTGTAGTTCTGCCAGAGATGGGCCTGTTACTTGTGGTCAGGTGACATCAGTTCAGGGGCTTACATTGTCAGTGGTTGTTCTCAGTGCAAACAAAGTACTGTGGCACCGTGCTTTAAATGGTAGACTTAGTATAGCTGCAACAGGTTATTTCCAGGGCAGGAATCTGAGTCTCCTAGAAGCAAGACCTTAAATTGCTGGTAATTGGGTGGTTATACCTTCACTTCAACATAGACTCAGCAGTTCAGCCAAACAGTCCTCTAACCTGGCAGGGAAGTAGATAAAAATCTTTTGTTTGATGATGCTTTGCCTTTGTATTTTTGCCTTTGCTAGGCGTATGACACCTGTGGGTCTTGTCAACCTGGAAATGTCCAAGTTATTGTTCATCTGAGCCTGGCAGTCAAGTTTTGTGGGGGAATATATTGTTACATATGCTCATTGCACTCTACTATGCCAACAAGGCTGACTTACATGATCAGATGTGACACACATCGTATTTTCACACAGGCATGAGGAGTTTGTGTGTGCACTGCTCTGTTGTGTGGCTACATGTGTACGTGCAAGATATGTCAGCTGAGCAGGGATTATGTATAAAATGCCTGTGCAAGTTCAGAGTCCTGTGCCTAGATGATAATTTCTCATTGTGCATTGATCATCAGATGGAAGAACTGCTCTCAGTTTCTTCATCCCTTCTGCAGAAAGGTGGTATTGTGCAATTTTCCCCTCTCTTCAAAGAATTAAACAGAGATACTGTGCGAGGCTTGAGTTGCAATGAAGTGGGCTGGAGCAGGGCTAAAACTATGGATGTGAAAAATTTATTAAGAGCTAGGTCTGCCTGAAGATATAATCCTACTTAGAATACTAAAGTACTTCATGTGTGGGCTAACTTAGTGTTGAAGTTGTTTATCTTGACGTTTGCACAAATGAATCAATGGGAACACAAAAAAGCTTGCTTTTCCCAAACTGATGTGAGAGCATCATTTGAAAGTGGGAACTTTTAACTTGAGCATGTTCTTTCCCATGTGAAAGCTTGTGGATGCTACAAGCACGTGGATGCTATAGGCTCCATTTCCCTGGAAACAGATTTAATTTTAGGTATTTTTAAAGGTTGCTGCTTGATGATGAACCATATGGACATTTGAAGGAAAATGCCAATGTTAAAGACAACAGTTGTTACAAAGTTTAAGATTTAATGAAATCCAATAATGCAAGGTTGTTTTGGGATGGGAAACATCCATTTTCTTCCTTGTCAGTCTTGCCTGCAGAATGCAAACTAAAAATATTATAGGAAATTAAAAAAAAAAAAATTTGTTCTGTAATCTCAGTGCAACAAGTAAGGGTTGTCTTACAATGCATTTCAGTGTAGCTGTTGTGTAACTGAATGTGTATTTGTTCTCTCCCTAGACTGTCCGTGCCTTTTGGCTTTGGGGAACAGAACGCACCATGGGACGACTTCAAAGATATCTCTCTAGACGGGCTCTCCTGCTTGGGTGATGTGTCTGCTCTCCTGACTGTCTTCATACCCAAAGGATTTATTTTCCTTTTGGAGATATTTTAAGTTGAAATTTTGTTCCTTACTGGAAACTGTATACGCTAAAGACTGCATGCATCATGGGTGACATGGCAAACAACTCGGTTGCATATAGCAGCGTAAAAAATGCTGTGAAAGAAGCTAATCATGGAGATTTTGGAGTTACTCTCGCAGAGCTCCGTTCTCTTATGGAACTTCGAGCTGCAGATGCACTGCATAAAATACAGGAATGCTATGGTGATGTACATGGCATCTGTACAAAGTTGAAAACTTCACCAAATGAAGGTAAGTAAATTTTAACACTTATTGAGGAAACTCCATTTAGGGAAAACCTTAGTCAGCAAACTGCTTTTTTTGATAGAACAAAGTTTGTAAAAACATTTTAGTTACCGTAACAAAATACTGCTTTTTATTCCTTTAAGACAGAAGTATTCCATGGTAGTAAATAAACAAACAAGAGTTTTTTTCAGTTTGTCTAACTGCATGTGAGATGTTGTATTAATGATGTTGCATTTGGAACAAATTTCATTCGTGTAGACATCCACATATGAAACAGCAATGCAACATAGCAGTGTTCAACTTGCTGTGAAAGCATCAGTTTTCTGAACAGTTCATACGACCTATAGTTCACGATTCAGATCACGCTGTTGTAGAGCCCAGGGTTTTAAAAATCTAATGCAGGGCTTATTAATGCTTCTGTGTAGCTACCTAGTTCTTGGATTTGCTAATGCAGCAATTTAAAAAACTGATTACATGTTTTCTGTTTGTGCTACATTGAATTCTTAATACCAGGATCTAGTTTTTAAATCTGCAGTTTTTCTGTAGATTTCATTTGAACTGTGCAAAATAACTATCAATGTAACTTGAAGCATTAACGTGTACTCTTAGTGGAAGGTCTGCAAAGTGATTATGCAATCTTATTCCCTAGAAATAAGTATCTCTTATGGAGTCTTTACAGTGTTGGACATAGTGGCATTCTGCAAAGTGTGGCTACATTATGCTTTTGCTATCTAGAGTTATTACTCCAAGATAGACTGTACAAATGTGGAGAAATAAGTAAATAAATTTATTAAGTCTCCTTCTTGAGAACCTTCCCAAAGTTCTCCTTAGGACCTGGCTTTTTCATACTGCTTTCTTCCAATGTAAATGCAAACTATTAAGTGCATTTGTGAAAGATGGAAGTCATACTGCATAAGGTACTGTAGTATCTACATACTGTAGTACTTGCAGTAAACTGCAGATAAATAAAAGTATGTAAAAACATTAACTGAAACTTATCGTGAAGTCCTGCTGTTAAGAGCAATTGAGAATTACCAAAATCAAGAGTTGGGCATATTATAGTGTCTCTGCATTTAAGGACTCACATAGATTTTAACCACTGTGGTGTCATGTGGCAGTAAAGTACCTGCTGTCTTAATCCTGGAGAGCCGTTGCTTTCTGTTCTTCAGAAATGCTATGGAAAGATTTGTCTTCTTGGACCAAGAACAGCCTACTAATGCCGTAAGGTACCTCTTGGTACATCTGCATTTAGCATGTTTTGACTTGATCTGCTTTTGAAGCCAGACTCCTGAAATTATCAGTACGTGAACTGGGTTCCTCTTACCAAACTGGAAGCAGCCAACTGACATGGCTGAACTACCAGTGAATGGGAGTAGACCAATTTCAGGATGAAGTTTGTAAAACATGAGGAGTACAAACTTCTGTTCCTTGGCAATTGTAAAGTACAGTGCATGTGTGGGAAGCACTGTAATGTATAAGCAGTGTAACACATCTCAGAAGCACTAGGCTCTTGTTACCCTGTTGACCTGTTGCATAGTATTGAAAAGCAGTTTCCTTTCTCAGTGAAAAGGGATATAGTTTTCTACAATTGGGAATTGAACCGAGAGTTGAATTCTGTTGTAAAGTGATCTGCAAAGCTAAAGGTCCATTATTACGGCAAGCTAGGTGGACATAGAAATTTACACAGTCATGATGTACTAAGCACCAAATACCTCATATACTGCAGGATTCCCTTTGCTCTTAATTTAACAAACATGCAGGTTAACACATGGGAGTGATGAGTGTCTTCATACTAAAACTCAGGGGTTGGATGCACTTTCCTACAGAATGATTGTGCTGTACTGGGGGCTGTGTGATCAAGGCCTTTCACTTCCAAAAGGATTTGACATTTAGATGTACACTGCAATCAGTTGCATGCAGTCACTGACTTAATAAAAGGGCACCATCCTTTTTTAAGTGTGAGAGAAGCTCATAAACACACCAAGGACTCAACAATTGAACATGTTAACAGGCTCAGAAAAGGTTAATTAAGATGAGTTAGAATAACATCCAACAGAGATGTCATTTTGACTCCAAACCACAACATGAAATTTTGGAGAGTCAGCCTCTCTGTCTCTCTTGTCTCTAATCTGCTATCAACTTTCTGGAAATAGTACTGGAGAGCTCTTGTAAAGGTAGAACTAGGTCTCCACTTCTGTCAAATTCAAATCGTAAATTTAGAAAGGGAGACAGTACTAATGGAAAAGAAGTCTAGGGAAGATCTTGCAGAGAACTGTTCTGTGTCACACTAATACTAGCTCTCTAATACCTTGTGTGTATACCTGCAAGGTCCTATGACACTTTCTCCTAATCAGATGCTTTCTTTGACATGACACTCTTACCACCATGTAATTACCAGTGGCTTCATAGGAAAAGTACAGGTAGTTCTGACATGGTACACAGTGGGTGAGTTCAGCTTGTTCCATTTCTTGCTGTGAAGTTGTTGACAATGTAAGGCAACGTCTGTTTTCAGGCAAAATTTGGATCAAAATTATCTGATTTGAAATGAGAAATGGGAACAGTCCTTTACCAGTATTACTTTAAAAAAGGACACTGAGCAGACTTTACTGCTTACATGTATACAAATGTGCAAAATGAATGTTTGATATATCTTTAGTAGCAAAAGTCTGTCTTATATTCTGGACAGATACAGATCTTTCTAATAAAATTTGAATATGAAGCATTACTTAGTCCCTTGGCTAATATTTTTCCAGCTTAAGCCCAAAAAACAAATTACCCTAGTTAAGACACATAATGAAGAATATACTGGCAGTAGTTTTAGATTGTGAACTGTGAAATTGCCAGCTGTGTGGTAAACTTAGCAAGTTTAGTAATGGTGCATGGTTTATTATAGTGTATACTAAAAATACAAATGGCTTTTGTCTTTGCTAGGCTTATTTACTAATCTTCACTAAGTGGTTCTGATAGTAGCTTGACTTTGTATAGCCTCATTTGGAAATACTTTTCATTCTTCAAAAAACTTTGCTGTATACTTCTGGTATTCTGCAATGTGGTACCCTGCTAAGGGTGGAAGAGAGTGATGTTGCTAACATTATGTAAATAAATTTCCAAACTGCCATGTTAAAGGTATAGAGAAGAAGTATCTTCTGCAAAATAGCAATATGACCCAGCCTTTTGGAATGACCATGCTGTCCTGAGTTTCTATAGATCCTATAATGCATAGATTGATTTTGAAAATAGTCTTGCAGTGCTCTTTGAGTTGAGAGTGAAAGTAAGCACCTTAAAGCTTGAACTGCAAGAAATGTAATGTTATGGTTAATGAGTGCAATTGCTCCTTTGTATTAAACCTTTAAAGACATGAATTCAAGGTGAATTGAAAACTGTTAGAATAAATGTAATTTATCATATACACAAAGTATGTTTAATTCATTTAACTTTTGAAAAGATCTGCCCATAGTTTGCTTTTCAGTTAAGTGATTCCATAGCAGTTGTTAGCATTTAAAATGGAGCTTTGCAGTTCAGTAGTCTTTTCAAAGTGTCTTGAAATATGTGATGTTTCTAGGAAATGTCTGTTAAAGGTGTTAAATACCCCCCTTATTATGAAAGCCAGCTGCAGAGGCTACTGTTCTTATTTGATATGTAGTATGTTTACAATGCCTTTATCACTAAGCAGTTTTCTTTAAGCTGATGCTGATCATAACCTTGGGGTCAATATGATTGAAGTATCCAGACGTTTGCTCTGAGCATGCCTTGAAGTTTGGCAATTTTGATTTGAAAAATGAGCTAGTAGCTTAATTCTGGAGGGTGGGTTAGTCAGCTGGAAACTTCTAGACGATTATCCAGGAGGTGTACTCCAGAAGATCTTGAGTGCATGACCTTGCACTGAAAATATTAGGTGTTCCTTTATTTTTAAGATCTCAGCAAGCTCTTGAAATATGCTGTAGCCTTTTGTGTAGGCCACTTACTCTTGTCTGCTAGTGTTCCTTAAGAACGGTACATGAATTGAGACAGAGGAGGACTCATATATGCCATGTAAGAAGGAAGTTAGGTACAAAACTGAGGTGACAGACCTGGCATTGTGCTAAACATGGGCTCTCTTTGTGAGAAGAGACAGAAGGAAAGTGAAGCTTCTGAAGAGCAAATAACTACCACCACTCCAGGTGGAAGCAGTATCATAAATCTTTCCACATGATATCTGCAGAGCTTCAACAACTTTTAATTGTATTTTATATAACAACTAATATAAAAATACAATAATTATAATAGTTAACATTTTAATTACAATAAACATTCATTATAAATGTTACATTACTTTTAGGATCCTAGGATGTTGTCTCTGAATACAGAATCCCTACACTGGGAACCAGAGCTGCCTTCATGGGCTGTGGTCTTGCTAAAGCTTTATGGTGCTACTCAGTCTCAATAGTAGTAACTCTACTAATGATCTTGTCTTGCAAACTTGTATACTTTGAATGAAGGTATGTGTGTTATTATTACTCTGTTCCTATGTCATGTTAAGTGACATATTAATCAGGTAGACCATCAACTTTATTTTGGCAAGGTGAGAATTGTAAAATGTAGTTGGCTTTCTATAGGGACTCTGATTTAAGGGTATTACTTACATAATTATGTTTGAGATGTGGCTTTTTTGGTATTGTTATTGAAATATGGAGTGGGACTTGATTCCATGAGTGGGAAACTTCAGTCACTTCCTAATGTCAGAGTGCAATGTATGTGTCACTAACTTTGTCTTATTGTTAAATAGGTTTAAGTGGAAATCCAGCAGATATAGAAAGGAGAGAAGCAGTTTTTGGGAAGAACTTTATACCTCCTAAAAAGCCAAAAACATTTCTTCAGTTAGTATGGGAAGCACTACAGGACGTTACACTAATTATATTAGAAATTGCAGCCGTAGTATCCTTGGGCCTTTCTTTTTACCAGCCTCCAGGAGGAAATGAATCATGTAAGTAAACTTCTTTAAAAGTAGGTATCTACTTTTATTATACTACTGACTTTCCTGGTTCAACATGCCTATACTGTAAATCTGATGGGAGACAGTAAGTCAGTGGAAAAGCAGCTTATTGTTCCTTAGTGAGAGCACATTACTAAAACTCTGTCTTGCCTCAAAAGAGCAACATGAGATTTCCTTGGTCTTGATCTGGTATTATTCTGACCAAAGGTAAATTGCAAGCAGCAGGAGCAAGGACTTGCTTGAAATCCAATCTCTGTGCAACTGGGGTTTTTTTAGCTTTGCCTCAAATACTTAAGCAATTTATATTTTGCAGTCATGAGCTTTCTTTGGAGAGTCAGCAAGTCTTAAATTTTCCTTGATTTGTGATAAGACACTGGTAACTTTATAATTTAAGAAACGAAGCTGTATTTATACTTCTAAACAGAAAATAAAGAGATTGGGACTTCATTTAACTGAATTTTTGCAGTGATAAAAGGTTTGTTAAGACAAATGTAAAGTGAGATATGTCGACAAAGCAGAATGTTGTTTACCAGTCTGGCATTCTTATGCCATCATTTAACAAAATAAGGACAGGTGACTTTCTCTTATCGACTTCTCTTGTGTTCAGATAGCAGGGTGGTTTAACTTCCTCAAGTTGCTCTAGCTTTCAGCTTCTTTAGCTTCTTTGTGTTTTACCCTTATGGAAAAAAAGGTAAAATTGCAAAGAAGGCTAGCATGGAAAATGTTTAGCAACTTTAAAGGTTTTTTTGCCAAAACTTTCATTGTTCAAATACCTTTGTGAACTTTCTTAAATCTAAAACCTGTTTTCTGCAGTATGTGGATCAGTAAATGTTGGTGAAGAAGAGGAGGAATCTGAAGCAGGTTGGATTGAAGGAGCAGCAATCCTCCTATCTGTAGTTTGTGTGGTATTAGTAACAGCTTTCAATGACTGGAGTAAAGAGAAACAATTTCGGGGATTGCAGAGCCGTATTGAACAAGAACAGAAATTCACAGTCATCAGAGGTGGCCAAGTCATCCAAATACCAGTAGCTGACATAATTGTTGGAGATATTGCACAAGTAAAATATGGTAAACATGTTTTTAAAGTTGAACTTTCTTTTATTTTTAAAAAAGGAACTTCAGTCAACAAACCCAGTGATCTCTCCTAGGTGACCTTTTACCGGCTGATGGCGTACTCATTCAAGGAAATGACCTCAAAATAGATGAAAGCTCGCTGACTGGGGAATCTGATCATGTTAAGAAATCTCTGGACAGAGATCCTATGCTGCTGTCAGGTGTGTAGCATTTGCCAATTTTTGAATAAAGTAGTTTGTTTCTGCAGTAAGCTGGTCATTGAAAATTTTGAGGTTAAAACTAGCAATTTTTTTTTATCTAGGTTGACTCCTAGAATTATGCCAAACCAGTCCAACATGTACAAAACTTTGTTGGGAGTGATCAGTTCTATAAAACTGATAAACATTTTGTGTAGTTGCTTATGGGTTTACTTTCCAGATAGCTTTGGCAGTTAAAGCTTTAGGTGACCAAAGCTTTAGGTGACCACAGTTGTACGTGTATGCAGCTCACAGTTTTGTCAGACTCAAGTTTAAAAGCTTATTCCCTCAAAGTACTTTTGTGCTCTGCCGTACAACTGCTCATGTCTCAGTGGAACACTCGATTCAATCTTTCAGGTACACATGTGATGGAAGGCTCTGGAAGAATGGTGGTTACTGCTGTGGGTGTGAACTCTCAGACTGGAATCATCTTTACTTTACTTGGGGCTGGAGGGGATGAAGAGAGAAGGAGAAGGAAAAAGAAAAGAAGGAAAAGAAAAGTAAGCATGTTAATTTTAAATACCTTGGTGGGGGGTGGGAGTGGAGATGATGGTGAACTTTTGAATATTACTGGATAAAAACATGTAAAAACAGTCATCCAAAAGCCAGAAAGCTTTTTACAAAACTCATACCTTCTGTAGGTTTCACAAGAAAAACAGCTGAGGTCCAGCACCACTGCTACTAACTCTTGTCACATGGAATTTAGTTAAACTTCAGATCTCATTGATCAGTCAGGGTTTGGAAAGTTGGCAATTCCTAACCAGCCATACATACCATGTATAAAGAGTTAAACTCTTATTTTGTGTAACTTTGAGGTGCATTGATGTCTAATAGTAAATGCCTGATTTTGATAAAAAATGAGCAGACATTTTCTGAGGCATTTTGAATGGCATTTCTGCCACTCCTTTTCTTCAGCGCTGAAATTTTGAATGCTCAGAGACAAACACTAGGCAAATTCTTCATGGCACTTTCCTGTAACTTAGTGTTTGGAAAGATGAGGGGCTTGTCACTGAGCACCTTTTGGAGCCCTTCTGTGAAGAATAAAATGGGCTGTCTTCCTTATTATAAGGTCACTTATCTAACCTTAGCCTTTATCCTGAGAATCAAAGCTTAGAAATGTTAAGCAGTAATGTTTTGATAGTACTGCTCACAAGGCATGCTCAGGACTGAGCTTCATGGTGAAAATTTTTTATGAAACCATTATGAAGTCTTCTGGATGGGACTAATTCTGGGGCTTCTTCGCACTAGAACCAAAAATTAAATGATAAACCAAATATACTGTTTTTTATCAGAGGGATAAAAGCCAATAATGGAAAATTCACACAGAAATATGTTTAAGATTCTCAAAGATCTTCAAACTCCATAGGCAATTGCTAAAATGTGTGTACTGTGCAGGAAGTTTTTTTTGTCTTGTCCTAACCCACAAATACTTTAGAATTCCAACCCTTCTTGAAACTTGAGAAAAACTAGTGAGTTTCTTTACAAGGTAGAAAAATTGTTACAAGAAGAATTTTACATTCTGAGTTAGTTTCAAGCTCAAGCTGATAGGGAAAAGTAAAAGCTGACTTGCAACACTTGGAGATATTAGTGTGAAACAGTTGCCGTCCTGTGCTCTTCCCTTCAGAGGGGAAGAAGAAAGAAGCAAATAACAGTACCAGCTGCTACAGGAGATACAGAGAGGATTATAGCTTTTATTAATATTCTGCCAGTGTTTATTATTCTAAAAGCAGAGGTCTCTTTGACAAGTAGTGTTTTGGTGTATCCTAGGACCCAAACACTTGTGGGGTTTTTTGTCTCCCAAGATAGACAGCTTCCTCTTAAGTTAGGTGCCTAATAAGATTCTCCTTGATAAAACTCAGGTTAAACTAAATTAACTCCTTTGTGAATGTTAAGGAGATTAAAAGGACTATATTTAGCTGGCTGCGTATGGCACAGTTCAGAGTGAAAGCAGATGTATGTACAAGGAGTTACAAGTAACTCAAATGTAGAACTTTGCTCTTGAAAGAGGAAGAGAGGATCTAGGGAGAACAAATACAAAATTAGGAAACAATGATGAGTTCTTAAGAAATCTGAGGTGGCATCTTCTACAGAAAGTGAATATGCTTTTTTTTTATTCTGTTCAGCTGTTGTGAGATGCTGGGAGAAATCTTAAGGGTAGAAATCGGACTGGGTCTACAGTAATGGTGTAGTACAGGTATTAAATGTCATGCCACACAGGCTTTTTGATACTTTGATTTTCTTCTACCCCAGTACTCTTGTAAATTTTGGTCTACATTAACCTAAGGCCAAAGACTTGCTGGATTACCAGTAATACTGAAAATGTTTGAGTTTTGTTCCAAGTTCCTCAATTTTGTGCTTTCATTTCAGGTTTTCACAAACAGTAATTATAACCCTTGCTTTCTCTACTTTGAAATAAAGTTTGTCACTTGCTAAGCCCCCAGAAACATCACATGATGTGTTAGTCTTCTAATTACCTTTAATATTATACTTGTTAAATTCTTGCATTATTTCACTGTTCTTTATAATCTCTTGTTAAGCCCCATTTCTGATCAAAGGTAGGAGTGATAGTTTATTATGAACTTGAGCTGTTCTCACAGTGATGTATGGTATGTTGCCTACAGATTATGTTTATATTTGTGTAAATAGGGTTAGCTTAGATCCAGTAATCCAGTGCTGTACCTCTGCTAAGCTTTGCTGTGTATTTATGAATATTTTATAGTATAGTAGCTTCTGCAATGCTGTACAAGAGCACTGATTCTTAAAGTGAGATCCTGCAGGTTATTTGCAGAGGTAGTCAGATAGTGGTGGCAAGTATGGAAGAACACAGCAAGACAGGGGCCACCAGAATCACTTTATTGTCACCAATATCTTTCCTAGAAAAATGTGTCAGGAAGTCATTTGTAAAGCTTTCCTCACAAGCCATAAGTGTCAGTATCAGTAATTTGTGCCAACTTAACCATGGTAGATTAACACTGCAGCAGTCTTATATGGGAAAAGCAAAGTCCAAAAAAGTGCCATGAGCTGTTTCTGTGAGCTGACTTACATGTTTTACTTTTTTTTTTTTTCAAATGCAGTTTCTTGTTTTAGCAGAGCAATGTAGTTATTATATAAAAACATAAATGAAATAGTGAATTCTGCACAGCCAGCTTAAAACACAACTTGTTTCCCTCTCTGACAGGTAAAAAGCAAGATGGAGCTGTTGAAAACCGTAACAAAGGTAAATGCAGGTTCTCTGATTGTTTCTTGCAAGTCTCTGTTTTCTAAGAGCGTAGGTGAGGAGTATAGTATTTCCTATAAAAATGTGTATTGAATCCTTAGATCCAAAGTGCTTATGGTAAAGATGGCATAAGTGAATCTGCCCAGAACAAATGTTTCACTGAACTTGGAATTCTCCTGAACCTGTACACAATGCACTTCTTTAAACATTCATATGTAGTATGACCTCTCTGGATAAGATAATACTCAGTGCTATTATATTTGGTGGAGATGGGTATTAAGCTTTTTAGACATCCTTGATTTGGGAGATTCACCAATGACTAAACTTATTTTTGATCTTAACTTCTAGCTAAAGCTCAGGATGGTGCAGCCATGGAAATGCAACCACTGAAAAGTGAGGATGGTGGAGATGGAGATGAGAAAGACAAGAAGAAAGCAAACTTGCCAAAGAAGGAAAAGTCAGTGCTCCAAGGCAAACTCACAAAGCTTGCAGTTCAGATTGGCAAAGCAGGTACAATGTCTCAGTTCTCTCCTTATGTTGATGTCATGTTAAAAATGTTGGAACATGCATAGTTTGCGAGGAGATAAAATAATCAAACTATTCAAGCCTGGCTACTTAAGTGCAAAATTATAATGCATGTTATGCGTACTGTTGTGCCTGAGTATGCTGATGGCCTCTCAGGGTATGGATCCTCTCATGTGGATGGCTTTTATTTTTCCTTAATTTTAATAGATTCAAGCTTTCAAGTGCCAGCTTCTAGGAGGGAAAATTCCAGCTTCATAACATTGGACAACTGTTACAAAAAATTTTTTTAGGTTAGATATAGCATTTAGCAATGTACTGAGAGAACTGTAAGTTCAGTGAACTCTGGAAAATGTGGTATAGTCAACAAGGTTATCTTGTTCAGAGGCTTAGAATTTTCTACTTAGCATATGCCTTCCTGATACATAGCATTTTTATTAACTTCCTACTTTTCTATCAGCTAATATTCAGCTGCCTTGTCAAAATATTTTGTTGCCACTTTGAAAGTAGGCTAAAATGACTGTGAAGTTGAGTATAAAATTTAGGCTATATTATCTAGTGTGTAGTGGTTTAATTCAAATATTTCAAGATTTATTTATATCCTCATAGAATTGTTGAAAGGTTCAGGCTGGAAGGAATTTCAAGAATACTTGTAGCCCAGCCCACAGATCGAGAAGGGCTGACTTTGGCATTTGTGTCATTAGACAGTTACAGCCTGAGATGGAGCAATGAAACTTTTAGCTGTAACACTCTGCAGTTGTGTATGGCAATGGTAATTTTTCAGTGAGATGAAAAAATTCCATTATATGTTTACAGTAGCAAACTACTGTCCTTGTCAAAGATTTTTTTCATCTCTTCCAAGAGTCCTTGTCTTTCTTTATCTACCTTTTGACTCACTGTAGTTCCCCACACAGCCTTAATACTCATCTACTTCATGCATGGATTTTCCTGTCCTCCTGCTTTGAGACTGCTCTGAAGCACTCTACTGAATCAGTCGGCATAAAATTGGTGAAGGCCTCCAGAATTTTTTCACTTCTTGTTCTGCTTAGTCAATTGACTTTACATATTAGTCTGTCCTGTTTCTAATTAGCTTCATGCTTTTCAATTAAATTGGAGAAAAAAAGATTTCTAGGAATTTCTAGTTGAAATGCATGAGAAAATACTTGCATTGGAAGCTGGAACACCACTGAAAACTACCTCAATGTTTTGACTTGCCTTATTGAAACCTTAGTTGTAGACTAGCTTATATAAAGGCAGAAGTATTTGCATGTATCCACAGTCTGTATTGCCAAATATTTGAGATAATTTCTTAAAACTGTTTATTCTCTTTTTGAAAAGGTTTGTTGATGTCTGCAATCACAGTCATTATCCTTGTGTTATATTTTGTAATTGATACCTTCTGGGTTCAGAAGCGACCTTGGCTTGCTGAATGTACCCCAATTTATATTCAGTATTTTGTGAAGTTCTTCATTATCGGAGTTACAGTCTTGGTGGTGGCAGTACCAGAAGGTCTTCCACTTGCAGTCACTATATCTCTGGCTTACTCTGTTAAGGTAAGTGGGTAGAACTCAAATAGATTTTTAAAGGTAGTTGGGTGTATTCATCAGCTGTTAAATGAAAACTGAGTTATGCTGCGTCATATATATATATAGTATGTGTATATATGTATATGTGTGTGTATGTATATGTGTATATGCACATATAATATCTCTCAGGCTGGGAAGAAGCTTTTCTTGTTTTCTGAACTGCATAAGAATTCTCCTGCAGTACTCTTCTTCATCCTTGAATGAATACACACTGACAAGAACAAGTGAGCATTGCCAGCCTGTTGTCACCAGCTAAAGATAATTGGGTTCAGAACATAGCATTGTAACATTTGCTTACATTAAACAGATGTCTTTGATTTTGTAAATAACAAACTTTTCTGTAAATTTGAACTTCTACCTAGCTGATGTGTTAAACAACTGCTATGAAAGCTTCCAGATTGATATTTTTTTTTTAAGAGTGAATAGTGTAAAGCATTTTGTTTTCTGCTTATTATTATACAATATATTTTTAACTTAAGCTCTTTGTGTTCTTAATTTTCTTACTGCATCAGCATGCAGAGACTAATTATTTATCTAAAATCTAATTGTAAAGATGATACATGCTTAGGCTGCATTCTAAATTCAAAACTTGCAACACATTCTAGTAGTGGCATTATTGTATAATTTGAAATTCATCTTCCTCTTAGAGGTGAAAATACTATACAAGCCTGTTAAGGAAAGAATTTAAAGCAATATTTAATCTATGACACTCATGTAACCCTCACTGTTTTAGATGAAACATTAGGCTTCCACTTTATATTTGATTATGTCTGAATCTGGGATCTTTGGAATCTGTATTATCTGATTTGATCTTCAGATAGATCAAATAAGCTGCTTTAGACTTTTCTTGTAAGCAGAAACACTTTGTGAACATTGTGTCTGGTAAAGCTCAACCCTTACCTCTTCTCTTTTTCTAAATATCATCATAAACTGTTTGTTCCTAACAGTCTGCATAGTATCAATAGTCAGTGTGACATGCAGGTACAGGAGATTAAAATGAAGTTTACTGTGACATAATAAACTTAAGGAAATCTATACAGTAAGTGGCAGCAGCAAGTTCTTCCTCTGAAATATGCCAGATGACTTAATGGTCGTGTGTTTTCTGAAAGTGCTGTGTAAGACTGGACCCCATAAATGAGAATTTCTGAAGTGAGGTAATGGTAATGGATTGCTGCTAACTGCTTTCATTTCCTTAGAAAATGATGAAAGATAATAACTTGGTTCGACATCTGGATGCATGTGAAACTATGGGCAATGCAACAGCTATTTGCTCAGATAAAACAGGAACATTGACTATGAACAGAATGACAGTGGTGCAAGCCTACATCAATGAAAAACATTATAAAAAAATTCCAGAACCAGAAGCTATTCCAGAGAAAATTATGGCTTATCTTGTGACAGGAATTTCTGTTAATTGTGCTTATACTTCCAAAATACTGGTAAGTGGATTTCTTCATTCCAATCAAGATAACTGAGTAACTTCCTCAAAAGATGCAAATTGTCTGATGGTCACAGGCAGTTTCAGTGTAAATGTGTGTAACAATGCAGGGTGTAGGGTATTTTGTACCTGCTGTAAATTGCTCAGCCATTCGTTTGAAACTCAATGGAAAAAATAGCTTATTTAGGTTAGAACTGATAATTCAAAGATAAAATTTCAATATAATTTCCTTTCAAGGTCATAGTTGTTTGTTTTTATAAGTGGGGCTGTTTACCCCACTTGAAGAGTGTCTTGCCTGGATTTGAGCGCTACTTTAAAAAAAAATTAAACAATATTTAAGAGTAATATGTTATATAAAATATAATGAAAAATGTAATTACAGATAAGGATTTTAATGTATTTTTATTTCAGGTACTGCTGTGTAAGTTTGTAAGCTTTAGAATTGTAATGTATTTGTCAAAATCTTGTTTGAATCTTGCAAAATGTTTTTAAATGAAAGACTGTTACATGTTTTAAATAGTGGATTAACATTTTGTGTGCTTTATTTTCTAAAACTCTAAACATAGCTTCCTTGCTGTAGCTATTCTTTAGGCAGTAAAAATAATAAGTAGGATTTAACAAATGAATTAGCATTTCAAGATTCTGTAGATGCCTCCACTGTGGATGCTTTATTCACAAATAGCAGTGAAAACTCAGTTTAAAAGCTACTTCTCAGCCAAAAAAAATGGTATGTCTGCAAGAATTTCAGCAACAGCAGTATTTGAGGCAGCACAGTCTGACAGCACTGATTTCTCTGAAACAAGATGGAAATACTATAATGAGTTACAGCATGCGAGGAGTTTCACAGTCTGTTTTCTAAAGCTCTTTCTGTATCAAGAAAAAGGTAGATGTATGTAAGCTGACCTTATTACTACAATTCTAACCAAGTTATGTCCACTGCAGTAGTTAGTCTGTTTTACAGAATCAGAGGGCTGAAAGGGGCCTCTTGAGAGAACCTCTCATCCTCTTCTCCTGATCAAAGCAGAGTCAGCCAGAGCACATTGCTCAGGGTACCCACTCAGGTTTTAATAATCCCAAAGGTTGAAGATTTTGCAACCTTTGGGCAGCCTGATCAAGTATTTGATCACCCTTATAGTAAAAGGTGTCTCCTTATCTTAAAATGAAGTTTCAAAAGCTTCAGTTTCTATCCATTCCCTGTTGTCCTCTCACTGGGCACCACTCGGAAGTCTGGCTAGACAGTCGTTACCATTGTTCCAACCACCTGCCTTATTCATAAGCACACAGCAAAAATTTTTCTCTCACAGTGTTGTCTTCTCGTGACTGAAAACTCCCAGCCCTTTCAGCTCATCCTCATATGTCAGGTGCTTGAGTCTCTGTCTTTGTGTGCCATGAATGCACTTACTCCTGGATGTTGATATCTTATCCTGGGGCACCCAGAACTGGGTATCTTTAACTGCACATTAAAGTGAATGTTCTGAAAGTGTGACTACTCAGTACAACTAAATTCAAAATCTTGCAGCTCTGAACAATGGAGAAATGTACCACTGACTTACAATAACTGTAGTTCAGCTCTAGCCACCTGAGACATGTCAGATTGAGTAAGTGCTTCTCCCTATTTTGCTGCAAAAAACACTGCAGTGTTATAGGTATATTAAGATCAAATAATTTGAGAGAAATATTTCTTTACTTATAGGACTAGTCTGTGTATATCCTACATTATTGAGATAAGGAACTTTTTCTGGTATTAAAGGATTTGAAACTTGTTACTGACAGTCTCCAGTTAAATAGGCCATGGCCTGGAAAACAGAACTTAGAGTGAGACTTAAGAAGCTTAAAGACTTAGTTTGTTCAGAAGAAGGCTAACAGGTGATGTGGTCATAGTCTAAGTCATTGAAGAATTATTACAGGAGAAGACACTTTAATTTAGCAGAAATAATGCCATTTAGCTTGCTCAAGTCAATATATGTGAACTTAAATGTACTTTTAAAATACAAAATAATTTTTCAGCATCTACACTCAATTGATCAGATAAATATTTAAAGTAATGGAAAATGTCTTTTAGAAAGGTCATGTTGAGATTGATACAAACTTAATGGGTGATTTGTGAAGGATTGAAAAGTCCTAAATAGGTACAGAAGTTACTTAAAAAAAGCCAGCAGTATGACTTTGGATCGTGACTCATAGGAATTTATGAAGCAATTACTGAAAAAAGAAAACCTTCCCAATGCAGAACTAAGCTTGTCCTTTGTTTTCTAAGTGTCACGCTTCAATGGTTTATCAGTTAACCTAATCATTGATGGTTCTTGTTCTTCTTGCAGCCTCCTGAAAAAGAAGGTGGCCTACCACGTCATGTTGGAAATAAAACTGAATGTGCCTTGCTGGGATTCCTCTTGGATTTAAAACGTGATTATCAGGATGTAAGAAATGAGATACCAGAAGAGGATTTGTACAAAGTGTACACCTTCAACTCTGTTAGAAAATCGATGAGTACTGTGTTAAAAAATTCTGATGGCAGTTTCCGGATATTCAGTAAAGGTGCCTCTGAGATAGTTCTTAAAAAGTAAGAAAAACTGCTATTGTGATTCAGCACTTAATTTTGGCTAAATGTTGTGGTAGGTGGGGGAGACTGATGTGCTATACAACATTGTGACATAGTCTGTGAAATACTTATCTCTCTAATCACAGGTAAGTGTAGCAGTCTTATACTTGTGACTGCAGCTTCACAGCTTGTCCCTTCAGTTGCTCGACTTTCTACAGTAAGATGGGCCATTAGCACTTCAGTTACTTTACTTCAAACACTCCAGCCCTACCCCTCAAGACAAAAACAAAGCGATGGTGGTCATGCTTTAATCAAACTATTTTACTTTTAGGTGTGGTTGATCAAAATGCTCACCTGCCTTAGAGTAAAATCCCATCAGTTGGTATGCCTAAATTCCAGGAAGGACTTGTACCTTGGAAAAATGATTACTTTTAGCATATTACTGCTTAGACTGCAACTTTCTGTTCAAGTTGATCATTTTAACAGGAGGTTGAACTTGAATATTCGAGCAGCTTGAGGGATTTTAATGTGACAAAGCAATTGCTTCTTTATCCATCTGCCCACCTATAAAGGATTTATTAGAATGAGATTAGACTTAGTAAGTGATTAGGCACTACTGGACAAACCTTTATAGGTGTGAAGTCAGCTGTGGTATCTCCTAACTGGGTGAGGAGAGATGTCAAACATGTACGCATCATGTTCTCTAGGAACAGCAGTTGGTAGCCAGGCCTGTTTTGGTTCTAATGTCAAACTGTTTCTAGACTAATTAGCACATAAATTATATTCATTAGTTAAATTTATTTTTTTGCTTGCTAATAGCTCACCAAGTCATTATCTATGAAAGTGCTAATGTACTAAAGAAAAAATATGAACTCTTTCTTCTCATCAGCTTTTGTGCTAAGAACAAAATGTCAATTTTTAAAGGACTCTTGTTCCTTTTAAAATCTGGACCTTTTTTGCACAGCTAGATATTAAGTCAAAACTTATCAATGAATAGGTATGCCTGTATTCATATTACTTCCACCATCTGAAGTATTTTGTATCTTATAATATTGGACAACTGAACTGTAGAAGTTGAGAGAACTCAGTCATATGGTCCACTTGACTTAACCAAAATAAGAAAATAAGTAATAAGGGCATTTGGCAAAGAACAAAAAAACCTAGACTGATTTGGATATTATAGAAATATAATATAGGAAACTACTTCAGAGTAGGCACTGAATAGGACAAAGATTTAGCCATCATAAGCTGCTTCCTGTGCAGTACTTGTAATCTGGTTTGTCAGTTGTGCTGCTATATCTCTATTTTAACATATGTAACTACACTTTAATACTGAAACTTAAACATGAACATTTATAAGACACAAATGAGTCACTAGTAAGTGTAGAAGAAATGTAGAAACTTTTGCAAGTTGAGCACTTTCTTTTTTTCTTTCCTTATCACTAAGTCAAATATTTGAAGCAAGTTTCAGTGCGGTTTTTGCATAGGACTTATGTGGATTTAGTCACTTTGGAATGTTTGAATTTGTTGCCAACTTTTATGATTGCAGCTAACACTAGATATCCTTAATGATTGCTGACATTTGAACAGATAAATAAAATCATAAAATTCACATAGACTTCAAATTTCAGTTATGATATGAATTTTGAAGCTCTAAGAGACTGCTTCATTCTTGTTTTCTGTATGAGGTGGAAACTTTTAGGGAATTCCCTAAATTCTTGGGCTATACACTTAACTGTAACACTTGTCATCTTTGCAGGTCTGAACTTGATATTTAATGAGAGTAATGAATTCCTTTTTTTTTCCCCCTCCCATGCTGTATTGGTACTAATTTGTAAAACTAATGCATAATGGTACTACTTTATGGCAAAACTGTGAATTACACATGAGCAAGATTAAATTTCTTGTTCAAGATCACTGGTATCACTGAAAATCATTGATATTCATGTTATCAATATTGGTAAAGTATGTATGCTGTCTGAAAGCAGTGGCATCTTTGGCATGAAGAAACATAATTAAGAGAGCATGTATTGAAATGTTAGAGAGCATGGTGGTGAATATAGTCTTCTATACAAACATTTTAATCAGTTTCAATATTTTTTTAATATAATATTTCACATTGCCTCACATACCAGATGCTCTCTGAACTCTCTGCACTTAGACTGGGGAGGGAAGGGCTGCAAACTTTTTTGTTCTTAAGGGTAGCAGTACCCGAGTTTGCTTATAGTGCTGTAAGTTTAGTGCTTGCAGCTCTTAGAGAGTTTTGAAAGTGTACTTACGTCTGAGACTATTACTGTTAACAAGGTGGGATTATTTGAATTTGCCTGACTCAACCAGTGCAGACACCAGTCTATTTACATACAATGGGGAAATGGATACCTATGGGAGGTAACTGATGTTTGTATGTGAAATTCATCAGGCATTACTTTCATCCTGGGATGACTGACTCGGTTAACTTTCTAAAGTATGCTTTATAACTGAAAAAATAAAGTGCATTTGGAGAAGATTTCCTTAGAGATACCACTACTGGCTTTTTGTGCCCGTGTGTGAGTGTCTATCGAAAGTACAGCTTATAAAAACTTATTGGAGTTCACTAATAAGCCAAAGAGTAGGTTGAACTTCTGTTTAAAATTTGCTAACTCTTTATACCTTTCTTTCCAGGTGCTTCAAAATACTGAGTGCTAATGGAGAACCAAAGGTGTTTAGACCTAGGGACCGTGATGATATTGTGAAAACTGTAATTGAGCCAATGGCTTCTGAAGGTCTCAGAACCATCTGCCTGGCATTCAGAGACTTCCCAGCAGGGGAGCCTGAGCCAGAGTGGGACAATGAAAATGATATCGTTACTGGTCTGACATGCATTGCTGTTGTTGGGATTGAAGATCCTGTGAGACCTGAGGTAGGGTTGCCAGCTAAGCTGCAGTGATTCTGTTACAGAGGATTCATGTTTTTCCTCATGTGGAGTACAAGAAACTGAACTGCTATTGTATGCCTTAAGCATAGTTAATAAATGAAAATCTAATTTCTTGAAGGGAAAGTTAATGGAGCTATAAAAGCAGATTAAAACTGCTTAATGTCACTTATGCTGTGTTACTAAAGCTCTGTACAAACTAATAACTTAAGATACTTACTGTGCAGGATCTCAGTAAATGAAACAACTTGTTATTTTTTTACCACTTGGAGTATTAGGACTTTTTGTTTGGATAAGATTAGCCATTGTGCTTGTTACCAGCTTCTCATGGGGAATAAAGGAGAGAGGTGAGCTTGTCACGTGAGAACTGAGGGCAAGAAGTTTGGCTTGTGGTCGAGGTGTAAGGTTTTTCAATAGTGAAAGCTTTTATGCCTCATGCATGTGGACATTGGGGCTGATCTGCCCTATTGTCACTTTGAAGTAAAAGTTATGGATGAAGTAGTGGAGTATGAACTATAGTTTATTTCATATAGTCATAAATAAAATGTCAGTATTCAGTACAGCCTAATATGTCCTGAGGATTTTTGTGGTATTTTTGAATACTGCAGTATTTGAAAAATTGCAGGAGAGAGGGGAGCAGACGTAGCAGTGGTGCAAAGCCTCTTGCCAGAAATACGATTTGTGTGGGTTTTAGGAAAAGAATTGTGGTATGCTAGTTTAGTTTTTTGTCATGTTCCATAACTACAGTCTTCACTTTAAAATAACAGTTATCCTGTACTGAGCCATAAACGTTCTTACTCACATGTCTAGATTTATTTAACTAATGTACAGTCTCTGAGTCTGTGGGGTTTTTTTCCTGCTTACAGGTACCTGATGCAATAAAGAAGTGCCAGCGTGCGGGCATAACTGTACGAATGGTCACTGGTGATAACATTAACACTGCTCGTGCTATTGCATTGAAATGTGGTATTCTGAATCCTGGTGAAGACTTCCTGTGTTTAGAGGGCAAAGACTTTAACAGGAGAATACGCAATGAAAAAGGAGAGGTAAGCATACTGACTCTTATTCAGTAAATCAATAGATATTCCAAGTCTCCTAAGTGTGTAAAATATAATCAATGCTCTTTCTGCAGATAGAGCAAGAGAGAATAGATAAAATTTGGCCAAAGCTTCGTGTTCTTGCAAGATCTTCTCCCACTGACAAACACACTCTGGTAAAAGGTAGGTAAAAATTCTCTGAGCTTCTAAATAAAGCTAGAGGGGTTTTTTTCCATGCTTCTAGGAAAAAGATTAGGACTGAATGATGGGAAATGCCTATGAAGGTGTTTCCAACTGATTTTTTCCTTTCTGCTTAAGAAATGGAGCCAATGAGAACTTTTTTTTAGTGACTGTTGTTTTTGTTTGTTCTTTTTTCTGTTTTATGACTGATAAAGACAAAAACTGTGTTTATTTTTCAGGTTAAGTCTCTGCTGTGTTGTTAATTGAGAACTGTAACCTTTGTGTATGTCATTTTATTTTAGGTATAATTGACAGCACTGTCTTTGACCAGAGGCAAGTTGTAGCAGTAACTGGTGATGGTACCAATGATGGTCCAGCTTTGAAGAAGGCAGATGTTGGATTTGCTATGGTAGGATTTTTTTTAAATTCTCAGTATTTTATCAATAGCTTTATCAAATCACTTAAGATTAAAGAACCTTATTTCTTAAGCCTAGTATACAACGTTAATGAAGTTAACATTCCAACATAACTGTTTTTGTTTGATGGAAAATGTCCTTGTGGCATTCACCATTAAATAAAACTTTAAAAATGCGGATTGCCAATTACTTGCAAATTAAAAATCTTTTACACAAAAGCTTGTGGCAAAGTACTGGAACAGAATACTGAAGATTTCAGAAGTGTTTTCAACATAAAACAAAGTTGTTTTTTGTTGAACATATTTACAGCCTAAATATGGCTGTAAATTGCGTAATATTTGTTGGTTTGGAGTAAAACTTATATGCAATATGGAATAAGCTTAATCATCCTTTTCCAATTCAAGGATACACAGGAGGGGGAGAAACCATAATCAGAGACAGCCAGTTGATGTTCAAAATGGCTTTGGAAGCTGTTATCTTGTTCATCTGAAGTAGAACTGAAGCTACAGCAACAGCTATTTTATGATAGTGTACATCTGCACTTGTCTGGATGATTCGTTAGACTACATGGCTTTCTCAGCTACCTTTTCGCTTGGCTTTTAAGTGCTTATATTGCATAGCCTCATGCCTTAAGTATGTGGGTTTTCAGCTTTCTTTCAAGACACACAGAGTAAGACAGATTCCTCAAGCTTCCTTTTGCCACAGGATTCTTCCTCAGTCTTAAATGTAGAAGGTACATTTTGGTCATGGCAGGTCCCTGTAGCCTTAAAGCAATTGAAAGGAAAATAAAAATAAAGACCACACTCTTCCGATACCACATGAAGAAAAAGAAACACTGACTCAGTTTCTACTCCTGAGAGAAAGACTGGGGAAGAGATTTCACATCATTGTCAAGGAGATTTTTTCAAAAACATAACTCAAACATTTGACAGCAACGTGTGCAATATTCTCTAGACTTGTAACAGTCTTGTTGTAACAAGCATCTTTGTACTGGTACAATATAGCTGCTGTAGTTGCCACTGTCAGGGGCAGATTCCTTTATCTGTTTTGAATGTTTCCTGCAGTTGCTGTCTGTGTTCATCTGTCTAAGGAACTACTCTAACTGCTTACCTAAACCACTTAAAATGTACTGAATGATATCTAAGGTACCTTTTAAGGTGTACACATAGCTGTGCAGGTGACTCATTTCCTTGACAAAATAATATATCAAGAATAAGGATCATTAAATTTGCTATTGAGTTAGTGGGTTTGGAATGCCAAAAGAAAAATAAAGATTTTTGAAGTAGACATGTCTTCGGGCATTATTACACAGAACATAGCTGTTTGGGTACTGTAGGAGACTAGAGGTGCTTAAAATTTAAGAATGTCACGTTGCTTTGCAATGCATATAATGTCCAATGCTAATGCTCCTCAGCAAAAGGTTTTTGGTAATGTTTATCATCCTACTGTGTTGCAAGCACATATATTGCCTACTGCTGGAATCCATACAACAAAATAATTAGGGCCGAGCTTGAACTGTAGCACTGCACCATCTGGTGGCCTTCGGCTTGAACAGGGCTCAGTAACATTTCTTTGGGAGAACTTAACATGTCTTTACTGTCAACCCTCAAATTTATATTAAGGTCTTTATTTTCAAGAGAGCATTACTTTGTTTTCATTTCCCCAAGCTTGAGTAGAACTTTCAAGTAGAACTTGTTTCAATAGGCTTTTACATTAAAGTAGTCCTTCAGACGTGGTGCATCCAAGTGAATACCGACCAAGGACATAATAGCTTTTGTCATAAAAAGTCAGTACATCATGTCATATTTCATAATGTTTTTCTTTTTCTGTCAGGGTATTGCTGGAACAGACGTAGCTAAAGAAGCTTCAGATATTATCCTTACCGATGACAACTTCACCAGTATTGTTAAAGCAGTTATGTGGGGACGAAATGTCTATGACAGCATCTCCAAATTTCTTCAGTTCCAACTTACTGTCAATGTAGTAGCAGTAATTGTTGCTTTTACAGGAGCATGCATAACACAAGTACGTACCAGTGGGGGATTGTTTCAGCTAATAAAGGTTGAAAAAGTCATGATTGATTAATTCTTGAGTTCAAACTTTCACTTAAATAGTAGTCCAAAGAACATAACGCTCTTCAGAACATGCCAATATTTATGATAAATGCCTTTAATAGCTGTAATTTCTGCACTTCTATTGGACGGTTTATGTATCTATCTTTATAGGATTCTCCACTTAAAGCCGTGCAGATGCTGTGGGTAAATCTCATAATGGACACATTAGCTTCTCTTGCCCTGGCAACAGAACCACCCACTGAAGCTCTTCTGTTGCGGAAGCCTTATGGTAGAAACAAACCTTTGATTTCTCGTACAATGATGAAGAACATTTTGGGTCATGCATTCTACCAGCTTGTAGTGGTCTTCACACTCCTGTTTGCTGGTAAGAATACTGAGGCTTTACAAAGTTATTCTGAATGTTATAGAGAAGTGTTTCTAGAACTATTTTTTGCTGCGTGCGTGTGTTAAGACACTAATTAAGTTGTTCATAAATTCCTTTTATATACAGGTGAGAAGATTTTTGATATTGATAGTGGAAGAAATGCACCTCTGCATGCTCCTCCTTCAGAGCATTATACTATAGTATTTAATACATTTGTGATGATGCAGCTTTTTAATGAAATTAATGCCCGAAAGATTCATGGTGAAAGAAATGTTTTTGAAGGAATCTTTAACAACGCTATCTTCTGTTCCATTGTGCTGGGGACATTTGTTGTGCAGGTAAGCAGATTCTTGGAGGGTGGGGGGAAAATGCATTTAGTGCACTGGGGTACTTGCTTACCTTGGAAATGCCAATCAACTAGTGCCAGAGATCTAATTTCTGCAATGTGGAAAACCTTCAGGGTCAAGCACAAAATAAGTAAGTTGTAAGTGCAGCTTGATGGAGTTTTCAGGTAAGACCTCTGTAAAATGGTAATGCTGGAATGTTGCATTTGTAGTTACCTTTTGAATTTTCTAGTTCTTCAATTTTATCTTAGTGTTCTAGTCTCTTGGCAAAATATTAAGAAGTTATATGTGTCATCTGTTCATTCGCCCCTTGCCCCTAAATCTTTCTTATATCTACCTGTGTTTCTGAATGAAAGTACATTTAAACAATTATAGAAAAGATAAAAAAAATAAATTTCTTTTATTTTCTTAATGAGATTAGGACATGAATAGGCTTTAGAAATTTAAGTATCAGGTTTTATTTTACTGGAGCAGGAATCAGTGCTATCTACTGGTATGTATTGTAGGGCTGCTGTTTTAAGTGAAAAAACTGATGACAAGGGAACCTTCTGTTGTGGTACATAGAGGAATTCATAAAACTCTGTACATGCTAACAAAGGAAATGAAATGATCTTCAGTTGATTAGGTTCACATGCTGGTGTTGAGAAACACCAATTTAAAATTGAATCTACAGAAAATAGTTTACAAGAAATATTTTTGCCCTCTAAATAGCCTTCACTTTAATTAGTCAGAAATAACAAACAAATCAGTACACTACTTAATTTCAAAACCCATTTTCATTTTGGATTAAGTTATTTGGGACCTATAACCAACATATTAAGCTTCTCCTTAGACTTGATATTTCATGAAGTTGACGGAAGTCATATCACTCAAGCATTGGAAACGTATGCATCACTGCTTCACATTATGTCAGGGAACTTACTCTCTCAGGATTAGATTTTTATAGATGACACTTCTTCAGAAAGCTGATCTTATTTCTGGGATTAGTTATGCAGCAAATTGACTGTTATTGTGCAACAAAGCCAAACATTTATAAATTACTCCTGACTGCCACTGTGTTCCCTTTATAAATTTTGGCAGACTGAATGCCTTTCCAACTCCTGATTTATCATCTCAGTGTTTTATTCAGAGTTAATAACAGAAGATACTCTTTGCTTTTTCAGTTGTCAGATGTCCTACTTAATGGTCAATACTGTCTCCTTTTCATGCCTGCCCTGCTACTTTGAATTGTTGATTCTCCAGGGAAGACTTTCATGCATATAATTCCTATGCAGAGAGATACCTTGCTCTTTAGGGCCTGTACAGCTTGTTGTAATAGCTAAGGCAGTAGGAGCTCATTTAATTTAGCTTTTGATATCTTTGCCCCCTTCCCCCAAAATTTACTACATGTGGTGATTTAAAGTCTGATATTTAAATCAGATGTGATGTGATACATAGTAATATCCTGTAGAATTACTTCAGAGATATTTCATGTCTTATGGATCTATGAATTCTATCAATACAAGTTTATGAATCTTGGACTTAGTTCCAAGATGGGTGTTCATAGCAAAAGTAATCCCTGTACATTTGTGGCATCAAATATGTGCTGTAATTCTGAAATGTAGGGAAAAAACTACAAGCAAAATTGAGGAGTCAGCAGGTTTTCACGAGTGTGACATTTTGGTAGTTCTTGAAATACTGAAAAGCAGAAGAATATGGCTTAGGTTTGGAAACTTGCTCAAACTGCAGAGACAGTGAAAGACTGTGCTTAATAAGATGGGAAATCCTATGTTCTCTTGCAGAGCTGTCTGTTGTGATCTTAAAGCATTAGGGAATTTTCAGGTAACAGGTCACTGATACCTGTTTAATTATGTTTTTCTTCACAGATAATCATTGTGCAGTTTGGTGGAAAGCCTTTCAGTTGCTCAGAACTCTCAATTGAACAGTGGCTGTGGTCCATTTTCCTGGGCATGGGCACACTACTTTGGGGCCAGGTAAACTAGAATTTTTCAAAATGATAAATATCTACTTGTAATATTATACTTTAAACCGAAAAAGGAAACACACTGTCTTTAGCATTCAGATCTTTCAAGTGGACTATATCAGTATATGAATACCAGCAGTAAAGATTAATTAAAATTGACTTGTTCAATAGCTAGAAAGTCCTTAGTTGATTATTCCTTCCACAGAGTGGGTCAATTACTTACATTTCATAACTAGGAGATGTGGCTGGTTTGTTTAGAAGTTTTTAACTAGAAGCAGCTGTAGTTACCTTTTAAATATAAAATTATATCTCAGATAGGAGTACGAGAAAATGTGGTAAGATGCAATGAGCATGCTATATATTTAACTTGATGCTTAACAGTTTTCTTGAAAAATCAGAATCGCTAAACTTTGACAGTATTTTCTTGATTTAAAAACCTCCTTGAGTAGCAAGAAATGCAGCAAAACTCAAACCAACTTTCTCTTTAATCTTCATTTGCATAATTGTGACATAATTGAAAAGTCTTCCCACCTATTAAACCATTACATTTGTACTGTTATTTCCTTTCCCCTCCCCCCAGAGTGTCAATTACTATTGCATGCAGAACAGTGCTTGTAAGCAGCAAGCTTATTTACGTGAAACTTTAGAGCTACAGAGTTTTCTATTATTTAATGACATAGTTGTCTAAACTTTTCATACCACATGAAGAGTTTTCCATTACAGTTTCTTTCCTTCCACTAAGTAAAAGACACTTCATGTTTCCCCATAAAAGTGGTAGGATGAATTTTAGTTGTAAATACATACATAGACATTTATTCTAAAAGCGACAAAGCTTTTTAACAAGGTTGTCTGGAAAATTAATTATTTAAAAAAATCAAATAGAGTCACTCCAAGGTTTAAAAGTATCCTAGAAGGGAATCGAGATGACTTGAAATACCTTTGACCCAAAGTGTCTTGCAAGGGCAAAGCTTCCCTGTTGCTCTAGCATCTCGTTAAAGTCAAAGAGCTTTAATTTTCTGAGAATAATAGAAACTGAAGTGTAAGCTGGGAGCGCTCATAGTAGCAGTTTCAGCATAAAGAGCTGTTTATCTTGCTTTTGGAGCAGACTTTTTTCTCCTGCAGCTGCAGAAATAGTCTTCTAGGTTTGTAACGATCACAGAAAGAAGTCTTGGAATTGATCTGGATCTGCTAGATGCAATGTACCAGAAGATGACTCCCCTTAACCACATGTAGCTTTTGTTTAATTTCAGATATGTAAACTGCTGTACACCAGGTAGCAAAGTAACTGCTTGATATAGTTACAATTTCAGAAACATCACTCACCTTGCAAATGGTCTTCCAGGTCACAAATAAATGAATGTCCCTTCTGTATTTCTGAATTACTTGTGGTTACTTTAGGTGATGGAGGTCCCACTTGAGGTGACACATCATGCTCATCAAACTGATGAAACTCTGAAAGCTCTAGATACAAATACAATCTACAGGATTAATGGCTTTTGTAGCATCAGTACTTCTCCTTCCTGACATTGTCAAGTAATGATAATGTGGAATTCTTTGTCCTTGGCATGGCTGTTTTGTAGTACAAGTTTAATTTTGCAACTTGGTTGAGGTAGTAAGTATACTCACAGCTTTGCAGCTGTTCAGCTGGAGTGATTGTTTTACATTGATGCATTCATCCTGTCTATGTAATTTAGTTTTTTCAACTTTGCTAATTGTATGCAGGATATCTGTTAAGCCTTACGACCAGGCTTTTTTTTTTTTGTTGTAAAAAGAAAAATAATCCTGATTTTATATTTCATCCACTGTTAGTTGATTTCAACAATTCCAACCAGCCGGCTGAAATTCCTTAAAGAAGCTGGTCATGGAACACAAAAGGAAGAGATTCCTGAAGAAGAACTAGCAGAAGACGTAGAGGAGATTGATCATGCTGAGAGAGAATTGCGTCGTGGTCAGATCTTGTGGTTTAGGGGCCTAAACAGGATACAAACTCAGGTATGGTCTTGAAAAAGGTAGGATGCAGTGGGTATTATGAGGGAAATCTCTCCATTTTTGACTAAGGTGGCTGTTCTAACTGGTGTGACTGAGGCTGTGAAAAGGGGGTATGGATGGATGTGTAATCCCTCAGGGTCCTCTGTTTTCTTCAGCTTTAAATGCAACTCTTGCCTGTGTATCTGCTCTGTTTTTAAAAAGTGCCTTTTTTTCTTTACTTTTTGTGTGTTATAGATGGGATGGTCCTTTCTCTTGTTCTCTCTCTCTCTTGCTGAGCAAGCTGTCACAATCTCTGATTCCTTGCAGATGGATGTAGTGAATGCTTTCCAGAGTGGAAGTACCATTCAGGGGGCTCTAAGGCGGCAACCCTCCATCGCCAGCCAGCACCATGATGTAACAAATATTTCTACCCCTACACATGTAGTGTTTTCCTCTACTACTGCTTCTACTACTGTGGGGTGTGAGTGTGTGTTCCTAAAGTGCATGAAATTAACATTTCCTAATTCACGTACCTAACGTTTCTCATTTTCTCCTTAGTACTTAAAATCATCGTTCAGGCTTTTATAGAGCTCTTCCACAAAGTGGAGTCCTCAAGACTTTTTTTTCTTAGAGGGCTGAGAACAGGTGGAACAGTTTCAACAAAAGACTTTAATGCGAAAGCTGTGAGCTTGCACATCCTGTGCCTTCATCCATTTGAGTACAGAGGGATTTTTAAGCTAAAAAGGGAAAACTGTTGTAAATTTTCGAGTATATGCCTCTTAGATTGACTTGCATTGAATAAGTGAATTAACTGTATAATCATAGACCCATGTCAACAAAAATAGATCTCTTGCACTGCAGCACAAACAATACTTAAGTAAGCAAGGTGATTTGGAAGCAAATGGTATGTTGAAAGTGTGAATGTAGTTAGAGCATGGAGCACTAAATGCATTTTTTTTGTAGCTTGTAAGGAACTCTATGAATCTCCGCTTTCATTGGACCTTATTTACTGAATAACAACTTCTTCAACATCAGGATTCAGGTGGCGAAACAAGGCTTCTAAAATGCATACAAGTCAGAAGAAATATGAATTAGCAAATATGAAAAGGAAAAAAGTTTTAAGCATTAAATTGAGAAACTTTCATTCGAATCTGAAGGGTTCTTTTTCCTCTCTAGGTTCTTCTGGAGCAGTTCATAAGCCATCAGTGAAAGTAAAGTTTATCTCGCCTCAATTCTACTCTCTCTGTATTGTGCTCTAAGTGGCATTTCAGTTTCAGCCTTCCTCTCTGTAGAGGCTGGAGATTTATTTACTCTTGGATGTAGGCCTAAACTGTGGAGTGAGAAGATGTGTAGTAGTTGTAGTTAAATACTGATAGCCAATATCATTGTTCAGAGTTTTCCATCTTAATACATGCTTTACTTTCTTCTCTAACTTCCTAAAGACAGGTTAAATAATTGGCTTTTCAAAGTAACTCTGAGAGGGCTTCTTCTCCCCCTTCCCCTCCCTGCTTAAACTTTCAGATTACCAGATGGATGAAGACCCTTAATTTCAGGAGCTGTCTTAAGTGAAATAATCTCTTCAGATTTAATTTTTTTTGGGGTGGGGGGGGTGGGGGGAGGGGGGCCAGGGGGTAGGAGGGGCTCAGCCAGAATTTGCCTGTGAGCGTGCACAAGTATTTACCTCTGTATTGTTCTCCAGTGGTGAGATAGGTATTTCCCTACCTTGCAGTAGCCTTGCAGTAGTACTGAGAAGCTCAGCTCACAAATTTGCATGCCTCAAGAACACACAATGAAAAGTAGATTTAACACTTAAGAATGCACAGGATTGCATCTCCTAGTTAAAATGCTAATTAGTAACCTGTATCCCTAACTACACTCCAGAACATTAATTAGACATTCAGAATTCTCTAGAGAGCAATGTCATTCCATGCTGCTATTTGAGCAGAATCTACTGGGCACTGCAGCATCTCATTGCATCAAATGACCAATGCAGATACAGAGCTACCATAGCAGAGAACTAGTTTTTTATGCTCACTGTTACAGCATTCTGCTACACCCTCCAGAAGAACAACTTTTGAGAACTAATATAGATTAATGGGATGTAGATGTGTTATTGTCTCTTTTTTGGGGCTGCTTGTTGGAAAATAGTTCCTATGAAGTAAGGTTGAAACTCTTAAGCAGCCATCTGATTAGGAGGATTTGGATGCCAACTGCATTCTTTGCTATTCTGGTACTAATATTAGGAAGGCCTGATGACAGTATGAATTACACTTAAATTCTCTTGTTTGCACCTCACTTACATGATTTATTTATAGTTATCCCTCTAGTTTAATTATCTTGAGAGGTTGAAAATAGAGCCTTCAAAACACTAGATTTTCCCTTTTATAGTGCTGAAAGTTTGATTTCTGCCTTTGCGGTTGGACTCAGGGTCCTGGGCTTGCTGTAGTGTCTAGTCCACTTGTGTAGTATGCATTCTGCATGGGAACCAAGCCTTTATTGTGGGTATGCATATATTCTATGATAATTAGAGCTGTCCTCTTAAGCCAGAATTATTTTTCATTGCTGCTGATGTTCTAAACTCTCATCTGTAAGCAATGAAAAAACAGCCTCATGAGACATTCATATTTCATTTTTCCACATAAATGGCATAGTGGGTTGCAACATGCCAAATAAATTTGTTGCAAACTTTCAGTCTGGCATTGTCACTGCTAATTTTCTTGCTAAGTGCCAAGACAGTTTAGGCAGCTGGCTGGACTTGTTTAAACATTGTATAACGCACCAACTCCTTGACACCGTGCTCAGTTCTTTTCATGCAATGAACAGGAAAATATTAGCTGCTGTTGTAATCTTTTCTCCAGCCCATTCACTCTCTTTTCTGTTCTCCCCTTACTGGTAGTTAGTCCTCTCCCTTGATCATGTGCCCCATCCCAGTGTCCCCTTATTCCCTTTGCCCTCTTCCCTTGCCTTCATAGTTAATTTGGCTCAGCATGTATCTGTAGTATAAAAATGGGGACAGGATCACTTTGCAGTAAAATTCTTTCTGCAAGTGGTCTGAGGGAGCAGAGGTGGGGAAACAGTGCAACTTCTAGAGGTCAAAGAACACAGCTGGGACACGAGTCCTTATCACTAGTGGTTCTAGTTAACCAATTTGATTTAACATGTTGCTTTGGGGAGCCCTTCTCTGTTTACAGTGAACTTCCCTGGTGTATCTTAGCTGTTTTGAAGTCTCTGCTCTTGATCTGCCTGACCCTTCATTCCTTCACCTGGAAGTCACTTTATTTTTTCTTTTGAGGAACTCTGGAAGCACTAGTCATGAAGTATTTCTCAGCTTGAAACAAATAATCTTGGACATGATAAAAAAAGCATTAAATTTGACTTGCTGTTTGTAACAGCAAACTCTTGTTTAGTACAGAGTTGCTCTGCTGCTTACTATTTAACATTATTTCACACTGCTTTGCTGGAGACTTGCTCAGAATAGGGATGTTGAGAATTGAATAGAGAGTCAGCAGTAGGGGGAAACTATCTCAGGAAAAATCCTGGATAAATGAGTCAATGACTTCTGCCTCACCTTAATTGTTTTATCAGTTCAAGAATGAATCCTGAATTTCTCTACTTGGTCAGGGAAACATGGGGCATGGGAGAACGGGGTTGTGGGCAGCTGGTTTCATCATTCAAATAATAATTCAAAAAGCTTAAATTCAAGTCAGCCTGGACATACACAGTTTGCAAAACAAAGCTGTACCTTCTTTTGTATCTAATTTAACCATGAAAGGTTATTTGTGAATTTTGTTAGCTTAGCTTTTTGATTCAAAAAATATTAAACAACTAAAAGACACAAAACAGTCCTCAGCCTGGGAGTTGTGTCCATGAATTCAATGTAAATTGAAGACCCACACGAAGGCTGATCATCCTGCTTTTCTCATTCTTGGCACTACTTAAGTTGTCTCTTCAAAAGTTACAACCGGTCCTGCCTACTAAACTGTACAATACCGTATCCAATTTCCTAGTTCTGGTCTTAAGTTTCCAAAGCTCTGTTCACAAAGGAGCTTTCTCTAGCGTGGTAAATGGCTATATACTCGAATATTTACAGCTGTTACAGTGGTATCCTTTTTTGCATGACTTTGTAAATGTTCGTTCATTGTGACATTGGCTTACACTTGCTTGGCTTTTTCATAGTCAGTTGACATCCTAATTCCTAGCATGAGAATTAGTGACCTTTTTATTCCCTAACTTATTTTCAGCCTCTCCCCTCCTTCCCTCCCTGCAATCTCACCCAAGTATTCAATAAAACACTCATTGAGATTTATTTAATTTTTGGATAAGTAAATATTTGTTGGCCTCACTTCTGAGAAATGCTTAGCTCATGTTAAATAATTAAACAATTCTAGTGCCATGTCTGAATTTTAGGGCCCTTCAGCTTTTTGCAGTACTTTCACAATTTTTTTCCTACTGTGTATACTGGCAGTGCTCTACCGAAATGCTCTTCATTTTTTTACAGTTTATTGCAAGTTCCACTGCATCATACAAATTTGATTCACTCATGTCTAACTGTTTGTGGATTCAAACTCATAAAAACCATGCCATTATCAGTAAATCTGCAGCATTTTAACAATAGTTTTCTTTGTTTACAGATCCGAGTGGTGAATGCATTTCGTAGCTCCTTGTATGAGGGGCTAGAGAAACCTGAGACACGAAGTTCAATTCACAATTTTATGACGCATCCTGAGTTTAGAATAGAAGACTCCGAGCCTCATATTCCCCTTATTGATGATACTGATGCTGAAGATGATGCTCCAACAAAACGCAACTCTAGTCCCCCTCCCTCTCCCAATAGAAATAACAATGCGGTTGACAGTGGAATTCACCTTACAACAGACAAGAACAAGTCTGCTACCTCTTCATCCCCAGGGAGCCCGCTACATAGTTTGGAAACATCACTCTGATTGTAAGCTGAATGTTAACACACTAGCTGCATTGTAAAGAAATTGAAACTGGGTCTCTTCACACATTATGATGGACAAGATGTTATTCTTGTCTTGGACTTCAACAGAAGAAACACTTGTACGAATGTAGATTTATTTTTTTAAAAAAAGCTTTCTGCCAGACTGGAGGGTGCTTTTCTGGGGGTGGGAGTAATAATGAACTCTGACAGATAAACAAGTAACTCAGCATAAGTGACCTGTGGATCATCTGTTGTACTAAGAATGGTCCTGAAGAGTGTGTTAGCAGAGCTTTAGTTTATTGTGATCCTTTTCTGAGGGGAAAGCTGGGAAGGGCAAGGAGGCCCTGGATCATTGAAATGATACTTTAATTTCTGCTGTTGGCTGTTAATAATTTGGATTATTTATGTTTATAAATGATACAGATCTGTTTACAAGGTTTGTAGATACTTTTTTGTTCCTGTTCATAGATGGGAAGCTTCCTTATAAATGATGCAGAGAAGACAAAAAACAAAACAAAAAAAAACCAAAAAAACTAGTCCTTCAAATACTGCTGTATTTTCAGGAAAAGGGTGTTTCTATTGAAACTGTACTAAATTTTGCCTGCAATTTACCTTGTTAAATATTGTAGATAAATTGCTACTACTAATAGCCAAATAGATAACACTAATGCTTTGTAAAAACATGAGCAGTGGTGTTCTAATGAAGTTATGGCCTCTGTCCTAATTAGTTTCTTAAATACATTTACTACTTAATGGTTTTGAAACAACTGTTTAATTTTTAAAAATTTTGAGAAACTTAATGAATAACTTTTGTTCAGAACTTGTTAGGATTGTTTAATGCAGGACATCAATACGTGATGGAACTTGCTTGAAATATTTCTGTTATCTCGGGCAAAACGGATTAAATCAAAATACATCAGAATCTTAGTCCTTTGTTTTTGTCTAATCATGTTAGTTTAGTGCTGTCTTGGTGAACTGTGAGTGGAACTGTGATTTTTTTCTAATCTATAGAATCCTTCATGCAGCATGAGGGCTGTTGGCATTTTGAAAGGTTGTTAGTGGGTAGCATACATGTTCTCCTTTTTGTTTTTGAAACTTGTTTGTAAACATGAATAAATCTGCCCTTTTGTTAAAATAAAATTGCAGCAATTGTTTCTTACAGATTTTTTTTTCTCAGCTCCTTCACTGGAAATACAGAAAGTACTCTTGTGTTACTGGTTACTTTTAAACTGCAATTTCAAGATGGTAACAGCCCCACTCCTAACAGCTCTTTGGGTAAATGGAATCATGGTTGGCTGCCTCCAAGAATGAATGTAAGGTACTCAAAAGTCTTCACTGAGCCAAAAGGATACTCCTGGGGAATTTATAGGTCTGCCTGAAATTCTGAGACTTGCTGTGAGTACCATGTAATAAATATATCTCTGACTGCTTAAGTGAGGGAGACTGAGAACTGACATAGAGCACAGGTGAAATGCACCAGAACTGATCTACTAGAGATTGACTGAAGAAGTTATGGTCTGCCTCTGCTATATTGTTCAGACAGAGAAGGATTGTAAAACAGTACATGGTCTGGCACTTCCTCATGTTGTCTAGGTCCAATAATACTTAAAAGAGCAACAGAAGACATGACTTGTAAGATTTTCTTTTTCCAGCTCTGTATTCTTTAAAATAGCAAGTGGATTTTTTTGTCAAATAATCCAGAATTATGGACTTTTTTAGAGTGGTCTCTTCAAAGGACTGCAGGAATTAAGTTGGTAATGAGGAAGGAGATAATACTAGAGCTAACTGCAGAAATGAGCAGGTTGAGAAGCTCAAGTACATCTTTCCCTTGTGGTGGGGTACATGCATGCTTGGGGTTGTCCTTTAGTGGATATTGTTCAACCTGTGGCACTATCCCACTGTCAACCACTCCTGAATTCCATCTTTTCTATTGTACTTGAGTAAATACATTGAATTCTAGGCAAGGGGGTCGAGGGTGGGGGGTTGCACTTGACACTTTGTATAGTAATTTCTCCCACAAGTTTCTAGCATTTTTCTTACATCATAGTTCTTATCTAGAGCGCTTGGTAGCAGGGTTAGTTTTTATGTAAGTTATTTTCTCTTACGACAGAAGTCAGATGAGCATTGGCTTAAAATAAGGGGAGTTTTCTTTACCTGTGAAATAACACTGCCATGGTGGAAAACTATCTTCATTTAACTTCATTAATGAGTAATTATTTGACTTTATTTCAAACAACCTTTAATTTTCCCCTTTTCTCTAGGTGTGATCATGACTGCATGTTACCTTTTTTGGAATAAAATCTACACTTAAGCCTTTTGTGGGGGGTGGGAGGGTGAATGTAGGCTTTGTACATCGCTGGTCCCTCTTGATTATGTTAACATCCGTGTGCTATTCTTATAGAAACCTTCCTTACAGAAATAAGGAAAAGTTGTTTAAGAGGGGGGTATGCTTTCTTTGTGATCTCAAGAAATCATAACATTGCCTAGATTATGAAATGGTTTTCACTAAGCTCATGAGGCCTTCATTGCCTTTCTGGTTGTAAGGTTTACTTGTCTTTCTTCTTGTAATTGAAATAAATAAAAGTGCTGTTCATCTCAGTCTGTATGGGGACTGAAATTCTTGAATGTCAGTACAGTACTGATTTAAACCTGAAATGCATTCCAGTCCTATAAAACAGGTCTTACTACAATTTTACCCTCATTCCCTTTCAAGAGGTCATGATACATAGTATACATGGCTGAGCAACAGTGACTTGGAACATAAACTCAGTTCTAGACTGACTACTCTTTAGAGTGGCTTAAAATTCGTGGGTGGGATGTCTACTATAGTTTTGTATATGTTAGGACACCTCATCTTGGTTCTGAAGGAGGGCTGAAAACAGTAATACAAGAGGACTCTTTTTTTTTTTCTGTATTGGCCTTAACAGGAAGAGGAAAATGCTGCATCATGGAGTAGTCTGGAGAGAATAATGGAATCAAGTGCATTAATGATAATCAAGTGGTTAAATGCAAGGGCCTAGCAAGTACAAGCAGCCAAAAAAATATGAAACAGCATACTCAGAGGCTTTCTTAGAATAACACCAAATTTTCTGATGTGTTTTGAAGTAAGCAAGAAAATGTAATATTCATGAAGGATAATTTGTATATACTGAGTATTGGAAAGTGATTCCAAAGGCCTGATAAGTTCAGTTTCTACTGCTAGTAATTCTAGCCTCTGCAGAGCTCTAGAATAACCCAGATCATAGTAAGCATTACATAAATTAGACTGTTTTAAATTCTGTACTACTTTTCTAATGAAAATACTTTGTTTTAAAGAGCTGCTGCTTTTTTTCCACTTGCACCCTCTCCCATAGCAGTGCATCTCTTTTGATCTTACAGATTTCAAGCCCTCACTGAAGTACTTTAACTTTGTTGGCTGAGCCTGGCCAGCATGAAAGGTCCAGCTCCAATTTATCTCCAGACTGATTAGGCCTGCTTATTCAGGGTCATGTCGTGAGAAATTCTGGGCCAGAATAAAGAGCCTTATAGCTGTTCCTGCCAATCTCTCCTGAACTAGAAATACCTAACCATCTTCCTCAGGAGGTTGCAGCATCTATCAAGGAGATATGACTTAGCATCTAAAACAGAAGCCTCCTACAAGTACTACTTGTCCTTTGTGCTCAAAGATGAGTTTGCTAAGAAAATGATGGGGTGGGCTTAGACAACTGAAAAAATACAACATGTAAAAGGTAGCTCACTGGATAGTGACCCTTTACTGCTATTATGTACACTTAACATGGAGTTTTCTACAAAATTTATACAATTATCAGTTTGAAAAGGGTTCATTGACTTGCCCCAAATAGAAGATAGTGGGAATTTAAATTTGGAAAAATAACTAACAGGAGTATTTCTGTGAATTAACAGCTTTTGGTAAAAGTGTACATTCTGGAATACTGGAACATGATCTCACATTCTAGTGCAATGACAACTGTCAATCCAAACCTGAAGCAGCAGTTGCTCACTAAAATGGAAGTATGCATTCTGGCTCCCTTTGGGCCCTTGTAAACATAGGAACATTTAACTATTCTGAGTATCTTCATCTGCTTTCCTAGGCTGCGTCTCTCACAGGCATGAAGCTGAATTATGCTCAAAGACTGTAAGTATGATCATACAGAAAACTTCTATGTCTTCCTCCATGGCAAAGGTGCAGTCTTGGATTCACTCTATGGCAACTGCTCAGGCACAGAATGAATACAGGCGTTTTCCATTTTAAAGCTTTCAGTCTCTTGTAGAGAAAGAGGGTGTACAGTTCAAATGCTTTGTGTGAAAAGCTTTCCAAGGCTTTTAAGATACAATAAAACACCACAAAGCTACTCTACAAATAAACCCTAGAAGTTATGTTTGTTATCTTTGACAATTTCAGTTTTACAAAAACAGTATTTAACTTGACTTTCTCAGTTTTCCACAAGTTGGTTGCTCTGCTGGCTGTTAGGTACAAAGCCTCTTCAGTTATGACCTAAGGTTTGTGCAAGATCTCCTGAAGGTAAGCCTTTATTTGGCAGATGTACGGGGACATGCATAGCTTATACTATGCTGTGCATAGTAATACACTGCTGGCAGCTACTGCGTAGTGTTTTAGGAGAGATTCTGCAAAATGAACAATTTACAAAATTCAGATCCATGGAATAGGACCTGTCAAAGGATACATGAGTTGGGCATCGAATGCATGAAATAGGAAATTCTTTGAACTGATATTTTGGTTGAAACCAGGATTTTGGTTTGGTCGTCACTGCTTTAGAGATGGGAAGATTTCTCTTTAATCATTTAACATGTATTGACCATTAATGTTCTGATCAGTGCAACAGTTTAACTCATTGTGGACCATCATTCAAAAAGCATTCTAATAAAAAGTGTTTTTAAATAAAAAGAAAACTAGAAAAAGTACTTCTTGTCATATTTTAATTTCTCCAAAAGATGAGTTATTCTTCGCTTCTTTCCTTTTACCAAATCAACTAGACTCTAATAAATCTAGCGGTATACAGACATGAATTACAACTTGGTATCTCCTTGTCTTCCCCCTTCCATTCTGCCAAGGGTAATTGTAAGAAATCAGCGAAGGACAGATGGGGTAATATGTGCAGTTGTGGATTTGTCTCCTTTATCATATTTCTAGCCTTTTGATCTCTTCTGCTTTCTTCTTCAAGATCTCACCCACTCTCAGTAAATTTTGGGAGTACTTCTTATATGGTAGCATCTTTTGGTGCTGTAGCCAAGAGCAACTCTTAGGAGAGCTCTTTCAACCAGATCTATGGAAAGAACTGGCTTTGAAAAAAAGAAAGAATTAAAGAGAGACAGCACTTTTTTCCCAATTAGAAAAACAATAGTATGAGTTTCATTACAAAGTTTTTAAACCCAAAAGAATTTGCAGGCCAAATATCAGTAGGGTGGCTTGGCTGGTTATTTAGTCCATAAAGATTCTATATGTCTTGGCAGAACATAGCTAAATTGATGCCATTATAAGAAATTAAGTTCTGATTTTCCCAGCCAGTCAAAAGTGACAGCACATGAAACTGCCTGAACACAAGAAACACACAGAGAGGTTAGGGAGCTTTCATCCTTGGAGACACTCAGAACTCAGCTAGACACAGCCCTGGGTAGCCTGCTGTAGCTGATGCTGCTTCTAGCAGGGGTTTGTAGTAGATAACCTGCAGAGGCCTTTGGCAACCTCAGTAATTCTCTGATCCTGAAATTCTTGAGCAGGAGGTGTAATTCTACTGTGTTTCTTCATTTTCTTCATGGATATTATTTCTATACATAGGTGGAATTCAACAAAGACATCAGTCTCTGGAACGATCAAACCTGAACCAAAGCAAGAAAGCAACTGACTATTTTCTTTCTACTGTCTTGAATTGACCTGACCAAAAGGCTTGCTGGTATTTGCCTACTGTAATGCTTACTGTGAGAGTGGAGCTTGGATTACTTCTGCTCTAGTAAACCTTTTTGAACGACTTTTATTTCCTGGTTTCAAGTGCTTAAGATCAGTTTTTACAAAAACGGTTCTCTTGCAAGCTTATAAAATTAATGAAATTTATATTATTCTAATGGATCAAGGCAAAGAGCACTAAAAAGTATGTTTTTAGTCATAGAAGACTATAATTCACATGGAATTGAGAAGCTGACTTTTCTCCTTACCTTAGTTTATGGAGTGGTCGTGTTACAGGCTTTCATCTAATTGAGCAAATTATTTGTGAAATTAAATGAAATGCCATATCAGTTCTGATGCTGCATACAAATGCTCCCTTCTTTTGCCCTGAGCTTTAGAAAAATTTTGCTACACTTAAAGAACTTATTGTTTTATCAGAGTTGGATTCTCTTTTTATTGGTTCACACATAATTGCCTATAAAACTTAAATGTTAATGTAAGAAGACATTACAAAACTGCCATTCTGATCTTAAAAATGATGTAATAGGGAAAAGTTTCAGAGTCCATGCACATAAACCTGCATGGTAAAACTAGCTGCCTGGATGATCAAATGTTATAGTAATGAGATGATTCAACCCAACTATTGAAACTATTGAAAAAAAATGGCTGAGTTTCCGCAAAACAGAAATATGGTCTTTTTTGTTAGAAATAACACATTCCTTTTGAAACTAAAACACATTTAAAACAAGTAGGTTTAGAGGATGTGGGGGAGTGCCTACAACAGTAGCTTCCAATATGCTGTGTAATGGCTCCCTACCTTAGAGGTACAGAAATCTTTGGAATTGTCATCTGTAGAGTCAATATATTGAAGCATGTTTCACTTCAAAAGTCTTAACGATTCAATAAAAGATAATTCTAGCAGGAGGTTAAAAGCATTCTGAACTGCCATTTTTAAAGAGATTGGGATGCCCAGCCAATTCTGTAGGTATGTCAGTACTTGAATACAGTTATTATAGCTTTAAATTTCACTGACTTGAGTCTTTTTCAAAAGGGCCATAAACAGTCCAAGTCTGAATATCAACTAAATGATCAAGTGTCAGCTTGATACCAATCAACACAATCTGCATTTTACATATTTGAATGAAGAAGTGCTACAGGATTTTGATCACTGGATGAGGAGTGTGAGCTGATAAAATACCACTTAAGAAAACAATTTTCCATAGGTTTTCTTCATTACTGTCCCCAAAGGCAATCATCACAATCAGCAGACCCCTCAGTGTTTGTTTTCCAAAGTCATGCTTTATCTCTGACAATCATTGTCAAAAAGACTGAAATACTGGGACATATTCATGCATGCTATCATAGACCCAGTTTGAAACATCACATTTGGAATCAATCCACATCCAACAATTAAGCCATAGACAGCTATTTCCAAACTGACTACATTTGGGATATTGCCAAATAAAACAGAAATGCTCCTGTGGCTTTCTTGCCTTGTTTTAATCTTTTAAGTCTTGTTGATTGTGCTGTAACTCAGAAACCAGGCCTTAGTGGAAATTTCATGGGAAAATTTATTTAGGTACTAAGTACCCTAGTAAAATAATTCAGCTCAAGCAGTTTGCTTTTGTGTTATGAAATGAAAGGGCTTAGCCATTTCTAAGAAGGAAGTTAGTTCTTTTTTGTTCATGCCTGTTGGTCTACCACTTCTAAGCTTTTGAACGAGCTTTGACGCCTGTCAAGGAGGGTCTCCTGGTGTTGGGGATCTCTTGCTATCCCAGCAGGGAGCTGTATCAGTCTGGGGGATTTCCCCTTTGCAACATCAAACCCGATTTGGCTTGGGGAGCATGGCTGTGAAAACAGATGGTTACTATAGATGTAGCCCAGAGATATTCTTTAATCCGTTTCAGTGACCACATGCTTTCTAGGCAGCACCCGAGGCTGCGTGGCCTGGAGCTCCTTCCAGAGAGCACATGGTCCGAGGAGAGCAGCATCCACAGATGAGAGGGGGCATGGCTAACCTGGCCAGATATTGGATTTACTTGGGATAGGTGTCCAATCGTGGCTTATAGGGCAGGGGCCTGACCTTAGGAGCCTTAAGGTCCCAGCCTCCTGCTCACCAGGGCCCTAGGCCCACTCCCTGGTGCAGATAACTTGGGCTAATTTTTATATACCCCAGCTAGTTGGGTTACCACAGGGACTGTAGACAAGTTCAACCTATAAGTATCTATACAGTCAGCCTTGTTGGCTTTCCAGCAAAACTGTTGCTTTTATGAGCAAACTGCTCCACCCCATTGCAGGGATGTGACTGGGTTGCAACTGAGCCTTTCATAGAGCAGAGTTGTAGTATGTGATGCTGGCCCCGGTTACCACTCCTCTCCTCCCACAGCATTCCCTCCGTTGTGCCATTTCAACAGCTTTTGTGACAGTGTAGTCAACCACACTGGAACCATTTCTGGGTAACTGCTCTGCAGGCTGGTGGTGTGGGGTGTTCTCATCACAGACGTGCTCCTCTTGTGACTCCTGCTGCCCAGTCAAGAGCTCAAGGAACTAACAACCAAGGCACTGCAGATGGAGGAAGTAGGAATTGAAATTGGAGACTGGAAGGAAACATTTGGACAATGAAAAGGTTTTTGAAAACTTTTGGAGAAGAAAAGCAGGGTAACAGGATAAGAAGAGCAAAACCATGAATACACAAGTTGAAAAACTTGTGTTTTAAAAGCAGATTTATCCAGCTTGAGGCACTAATGTCGGGAGCACTACAAACTATGCCCTCTACTTATGCTAGAATATTTCAGTCACCTTTACTTCTTGTTTTCGTTGGGAGAAGAACCAATGATGATCCATGCTGTGAATCTGAACAACAAAATTTGACAACCACTGTGGATCACTCTAGGATTTCATGTAAGTGATGATAGGTTTGAGGGAGTGTAACAAAACTAGAACACCAACTGTTCTTGGTAAACTGATGTAAGAAACTTAATCTAGTGGGTTTTATATAAGATACCAAAATTAAACATGGATAACAAAATTAAGTGGTGTGTCACAGTAAATTGTACTTATCTGCAAATGCTTATATCCTTTTGGTGAAGATAAAGTTTCACAATAATATTGAGTACTAAGGCAGAAAAAATTCCCTGCAGCTAGAGTGATCTTGAAGGCAGCTCTTGTAGCAATCATGTAAGACTTTTCTGGCAGCAGCTGGGAAATTAAAAAAAACAGTGTCTGTTTTATGGATGAAAGAATAAGCTGCTTAGAGTAATGACAGGCTATATTCTTCAAAGTACAAACCTAGTTAAAGATGAACTCTTAAACTGGAGTGAAAGTAGCCACCAAAAATTTTCTAAGTAAGAATTAGGGAAAAAAATGTAAATAGTGCACAAAGTTAGAGCTCTCATGTCCAATAGGCTTCCTTATTATTTTAGTCCGAATTTAATATTTTGTCTCCATCAGAAAGAGTGTGTGGTGTGAAAACACTTGTCAGGTTGCAGCCTTACAGCATATTGATGGAAAACTGCCTGGATTTGTTCTGAATGGGCAGCAGCCACCAGACCATGCTCCTTAGGTAATTCCTGCTACTAGACCTGCAAAAGTTGTGGCACCCAGGTATTCCTTGTAACTTTGAAAGGAAATTGCAACAATTTGCCGCGTATGTGGTCTGCTATGGGGCGCTGTTCATTTTCCCTGCATCTAGGACTAGTTTCCATAGTTAGTACCTGTATTGCTAATTGCCATTGTAAAACATCCTGCAGAATTGCCACTGGATTGTGACAGAGATTCTGCATATAGTGTGCCCATATGCTGTAGCCTTGCAATTAATAATGTGAAAGATGATAAAAACAGGTAATGTTCTGTGATACAACAGAATGCTACCAGAAGCCTGAGGTTTTGGGGTTTTTTTGTGGGTTTTTGTTTGTTTGTTTGTTTGTTTTTGGTTGGTTTTTTTTTCAATCTTGCTTTAATGAGAAAACTGGGGGCATTCTTCCTGGCTTCATTTTGTGATACTAAGTATATGCTTCCTTTTGCTTTACTCCACTCTACGGTACATGGCTTGTTTAGCCATTCAGGAATTTTCTTGCTCTGCAACAGAACCTGTCATTATGCTCAGATCAGCATAAAATTTCATATTAGAGCCACTGTGAGAAGGGGTTGACACAAGCTGACACACATACAGCTATGTATGTATACAGCCTTCCTGCAAGAGAGGAAAGGGAGTTTTAAAAAAGAATGCATGGAATGGGTAAGGTATTTGCAGTTTGGACTTTCTACCAACAAAATGACCTACTATATGTGAATACCTCACCAGTGGAATAGGGCCTGTTGATTAGTTTTTTACCATTTTATAAGCATGATTACATAAGGTGTAATTACATCACTCATTTTGAAATAGCACAAATGTCTAGCAATGTCATTTATGGCAGCAGCTTTTGTACTTTATACAGGCACACAAGCAGAACAATGTATTTAATAATAAAATGAGAGAGTCTGAAATTACTACCACTCCCTTAACTTTTCTTGGTGCATCAGCCACACAAGTAATATTCAAGAGAAAATCCATATGGTAGCAGCAGGGAGCATCTGTGGCAGTCCATCATGTTGTGGGTTTGCCAGCTGTCATGCTGGAAAGTTCTTCCTATCCAAGCAGTCAGTGCTGCAACAGAAATAAAAGAAGAAAGAAAAAAAAAGAAGAGTACAGATGCAGGCTTTCCTTGTCCAGACACAAGTCCCTGCCCTACTCTGGTAAAGTAGTGATGAATGCAGATGTAATTTGTAATGATGTCTCTCTCTCATTTCTTCTCTCCAACTATCCTGAAATGAAGCAGCTGCCACTGCTGCCTGACTCCTGTCCCACTGGATGGGTAGCTAACCTAAGAGAATCAAAGTCTCCTAACTCTTTTAAAAATACTAACATAAGTCTAGTTCAGCCCTGGTAAAATAAACTGGTGGCTCAGACCTTAGATAGATGCCACAAAGCACAGCAGAGGAGAGAGCAGTGACACTTTAAATCAGTGCCCAAGTAATTTCTGGACCAGTCATGAGATACAGTGAAGGATCCTTTTAGAAGATGCATGGGTGGCATGGAGCTGGGAGACTTGCATGATAACATTGCCAAACAAATGCACAGCCCTGTGCTAAGTAGTCTCTGGTGGGTAAGCCCTCGCCCTTCAGAAAGCAATTAGCAGAAGAAATTAACATCATGGATGTTATAGCTGCAGTTTAAGAATCATTAGGTTCCTTATTTTTCAATAATTGTAGCATATCATTTTTCCTCACTCATTGTTGTAATTACAATTGTTATCATTTGTCTTACTTTGTACCTGGCAGTTGCAGACAGTGGTTTCAAGCATTTTAGATTTACTGCTATTGGAAGACTGTTGTTGAAAATGCGCTCTCTAGAGAAACTAATTTTATGGAGGATTATCGAAAAATCAGAAACAGGATTAATGTCTAGCTCACAATTCTTATTTCAGTGCTACAAGAAATTACAAGTGTGCTTCCAGGGCATACTTACCCATGAAAATTATGTATTTCAGAGTTGTTTGTTTGTTTGTTTTAAACAAAACAAAAAAACTTGCTCAAATTACCTATGAATGTGCATAACATAGTTCCACTTGGCCAATTACATTTTTTCTGAAAATTTAGGGGAGCTCTGATATCATGAGCTCATTTTTCTAGTTAGAGTTCTTATTCTAGATTCCTTGTTCCTGTTTATTCTGTCCCCTAGATCATTCTCCTTTAGGTGAAATGTCACCTTGTAGTACATAACTAAAGAGATACTTTACCAAACTAGGCATCTCCATACAATTTGTCAGTTTTCATTGATTCACCTTTGCAGTTAATATCCACATTACAGCAGATGAATGATCCTATTATAAGATGTACTAAATAAAGATGCTCTAAATCATTCTATATAGCATCTTCTGAAGCATTAATAAATTTGTACTAATCTTTGCTATGGTGTACCAAATTCTTCCAAAATTAGCTCTCACAAACTCAGTAAGACGCAGGAATTGTTCTTGATTCTTAAGTGCACATTACCAAATTATTTGCTAAAGTAACTTGATTCCAATACACTGAATTTTGCAACACGACAGAATTTCAGGTATTGTATGGCAAAGAGACACTATACTACATATCTATTCAGAAAAAACTGCTTTACTTATTTTTAAGTAAATAAAAATGGATGGAAGTGCATTGAAATAAAAATTTATTTAGCAACATACCCATGTAACTGGCAACACGGGAAACCTTACTGGTATTAATCATCCATTAAAACATTAGGGAAAGAAAAGAACGTTCTTTAAATTTGGAACTGCATGTGGGTATTCATCCACATACTGATGCTACTGATATAAAACACCATAATAGGATTATCTCAGAAAATTTCATAGTAAAACCTGTTCAATTATTCAAAAACAATCAGTGACTGTGAACTTTCTGAGATTCAAATAATGCACATACATTATACGCAAGAGTTACAGTCTGACATTTAAGGTAATGCTAAGAGACTTGCATGCAACTCAACACATGCTGCATATATATTACTTTGTCAGTGTTTTTATTGTGTTGTTTGGGTACTAAGGGAGGAACATTAAGGGATTTAATCCCGATACTCATTATAAAGATATGTGTGTTTTACACAAAAGCATCTAATTAAAAGGAATAAACAAAAAAGGACCTTTGGATAACATACACACTTTTATACAAATTCTAATGACTTTAGGTTCTTTGGCAGAGTAATCATCACTCTCAGCTTCTAATCCAGATGGGGTTTTTTTTGTTTTAAAGTGCTGGTCTTGAGTTATGCAGTTTTCTTTCACACGTGTTTCCCTTCAGGGAGTAAGAGATAAGTTCTCTTATTTATCCTTCTGTACAAATACAATCCATACAATGAAAAAGGAAAATCCTTAAACAACTATCAGTGTCAATAGACAATAGACCACTCATAACTTTTGTGGACCTCCTCTGGACCTGCTCCAACAGATTCCTATGTTGGATCCTAGAGTTGGACTCCAGGAGGGGTCTCATGAGAGCAGAGCAAGGGGGAGAGTCACCCCACTTGATCCACTGGTCACATTACTTTTGATGCAGCCCAGGATACATTTGGCTTTCTGGGTTGGGAGTGCACATTGCTGGGCGATGTCTAGCGTCTCATCCATAGGTATTCCCAGTACCTTCTCCACTGCTTTCAATCTATTCATCTCTCAGGCTATACTGAGATTGATACTGGGCATTGCCTCAAGCCATGTGCTTCATGATGTTTGTACATGCCAACTTCTCAAGCCTGTCAAGGTCTTCTGGATGGCATCCCTTCCCCTATATCAATTGAATTACTCAGCTTGGTATCATCCACAAACTTCTTGAAGGTACACGCAATCCCATTATCTCTGTCATTAATATAGATATTAAATACTATAGTTCCCAAAACCAGTCCCCTGGGGGGATGCCACTCAGCACTGGTAGCTTTTTGGTTGCAGTCATACAATTCCTTGCCATCTAATAGTCTATCCATTGAATCCACAGCAATTTAGAGGCGGAAGCATTGGAAGGGACAGTATTAAAGGCTTTACAGAATTTATGTGACATCACTTACCTTTCCTTTTCCCCTGATGCAGTTACTCTATCACAGGCAGCCACTAGATTAGCTGGGCATGATTTGCTCTTGGCAAAAATTGAGACAGCTGCCTATAATCACCTTCATACAATCACCTCTCACATGCTTTGACATAACTTCCAGCAGGACCTGCTCCATGATCTTGTCAGGCACAAAGGTGAGGCTGACTGGTCAGCAGTTCCCAGGGTCTGGGTGTGATAATCTCTTCCCTCCAGTGCCTGAGACAGTTACAGGTAGTCAGTGTCACTCCAGTCACTGAATGGTAGTCATAGCTTGATTACCATGACTTTTCAAATATGATGGAGACATGGCTCAGCCATTACACCTGCCAATTCCCTCAGAACCCCAAGTGTTTCTTAGACTAAAAGTAACATCATATATATTCCAAAACATACTCGTATTCCAAATTGTACTTTCAATGTTACGTACCTACTTGATATCCCTTTTCTTTTCCATTCTCTTACTGCTTTTGGCACACAGACTTCAATGGGATTTTGATGAGAAAATTTCAACAGAAGAAGCAAAACACCAAAACTATTCCACAAGTTATTTTATAGGTTTAAGATTTATTTTATTGTCATAACCATTTTGGAAGAGAAAAGAAATGTAGGATCAGAGGTTGGAAAGATCATAAGGTATAATGGTTCTACAACAGCAAGACAGCCTGCAATTAAATCTTTGTGCCCTTGGACTACATTCTCGTCCTGCATGTAGGTGGATAAATGCCAAACATCATGCTGGCAAAGCAGATCTCACACTCCCCTCTAGTGACAGAGTACAACCTCCTGAGGCCTCTCAGCAGACTGGACAGCTCTGCTGCTAACACAGCTACTCCCAATAGGATCCCACATAATTACAGTTGGGTCTCTTTTATTTTAAAGTAGAATTAACAATAAGTTAAAATACATTGTTTTAGACATGAAAAAAACTTTTGTGGGCTACTATATTGCTAGCATATTTGCCCTTTACGCTCACGCATTGTTTTACATCAATAATTATTATTATGCAATCATATAGTGTGATTAGTGATATTTATATAGTGATTAGTTAAATTAATGTGTGCATTGCAGCATACATGCAGTGAAGTTATCATGTTTGTCCATGTGTCCTTGAATTCCACACATCCTTTAACTACTTCTTTTCCTGCAGTGACCATACAGTTAGCACAAGCCTGGAATTGCCATCTTAATGTGTTCTCCTCTAGATACAATTTTTATTTGGACATACACTACCTTAACACAGTGCCTGAGAAAAAAAGAAACCAGACCAGCTCCATAGCTTCTGAAACAGCAGCCTGCTGACACACGATGCTTGAAAAATATTTTCTGAGGCACCATTTATCATTGTCATCACAGTGCATAACAACTTATTACAGTAAATTGCTCTTGCATATGACAACCTTAAAAAGACAATGCCAACCCATAATTGTATTATTAGGAGTTGCAATAATCTTAAAATATTTCTAAAAATATAATCTATACATACAAATGAGGGAACATAATCATCATAAAAACTACTACCTGCCAGCTTTATAACTACAGTCACTATAGCTAATTACATGTCTACAGTAAATGAATACTTTGCTTCCCACGACATTTGGGAGTCCTCAAAGCACTCTCATGTGAGGAGAAACAGCAAGGAACAGACTAACTTTGTAAGCCCTCCAATTGAGAAACATTCCTCTATCAGTTTGTAGAAAGATGTCACCCTCCTTCTCTCCAAAATCACAGCCTACCACCTGGCAGTTTATAGTCCTGGAATTTTGTGGGCAGGTAGAGATTCCAGTTTATTGTTAGCATACCAAAATTAGTAAAATATGCTGAGCTGCTGGAAGCATAGCAGCTCTAAAGAAGGCAAAAGGAAAAGGATTCAGTAGGATTGGGAATTGTCAATCCGCTCAATTTCTAAAAAAAGTAACATGTTTCTGTCCACTGGGTTTTAAGCAGCTTCCAGAACAGTTCCAAACCCAAAAACACAAGGTACAAGAAATACCAAAAATATGCAGCACATAATTAAAGCAGCAGAGATGATACTTTCTCTTTTTCAGGAGATGAGAAGACACAGAATAAATTAAGATCACACAAAGTTTGGTACTAGCTCAGAGGGATAGAATCTAAATGTAGTCTCCCTGATGAAATACATCATTCACAGCTGAAAACACCTGGCAGAAAGAAGACAGTTGGAAAAAAAGTTGAGAAAGGCCAGAAGACTTGAATAATGGTAAAGAAGTCAATTTAACTAGTTAACTTAACTGTTCCTGCAATGGGGGAGAGTGCAGAACATTTAAGTCTTACCATAAGCAACTTTTTTAATGCTACATTTTAATTTGTGATCTAAATCACAGGGACTAAAATGAAAGGATGGAAAGGTGAGCTGTATAGAAGGAAAAAAACCCAAACCAAACCACCAAAACAAAACTCCACCAATAAATCAAATAGTGGCAAAAAACCTGTAGCTAGGTCAACTTAAAGTCAATGTGTCTTATCCCACCACTTATATTTTTGAAGGGGTTTCATATTGTGAAGTGAAAATAGCAAAATATCAGCCTACATAACCTCAATGTAAGGAGTGCTAGCAGATTTTCATGGAAACTGCCTTATACACTTGTGATAATCCTACTTTTTTCACCACTTCCAAAGTTATTATTTTAAATGTACGTTTCATGGTTAAACACAATTTATTTGGAACTGTCCTATAAGTGGCAATTTTATACATTGGCCTAATTACTGACCTGATTCTGTAGAGGCAAAAGATCTCAGAACAACCAGCAAAAGGCAGACTGGATTTAAAAAAGAAAGAAAGGGTAATTGCAGTACGAGTTACTTCTTCAGGAACACTCGCATATCGAATGACAGCTTTAACATCACAGCCCTTCTTTTTGCTAATTGCAGTCAACCCTGTTTTTACCAGCATAGCTGTGGGAGCAGTACTTTTCCAGTGAGGTTGGTTCCCTCACCCAGGTTTCCATGAAGCTGCACAAGCATTCACAGCTCTACTAACACAGCAGCGTTGGGGTTCACTTAATTATTTTTACAGGTAAGTGTAGTTTTTTTAAAGCATTAAATATCACTCTGTATGATACAGACGCAAGTGCCAACTTAAAAATCTAGAAAGTCTGACCAAAATAAGAAACACCTGAACTAAAAGAACACAAGAGGCCAAACTACCTAAGGTAGCTTAATACAAAACCATACTGAGGCTTTAAACACAGCTCCCCTGCATGAATTTGTAAATTACAAAATCAAAGTAACACGGGCCAGACCTTCCGCTAGCTGAGCATCCCACCTATGACTGCGGCTCCACCGAACCGTGCTCCCCATTTAGAGCTCAGGCCCCGCGGCCGCCGTGTCCTGACCACGGACAGACTGGGAGGACAGACTGGGAGGACAGACTGGGACAGCTCCATTTTCCGTCCCGGCCGCTCCAGCCTCGCCGGGCCGTGGCGCTGCGGCTTTAAGGGCGACCGGCGCCCCGTGCCCGCGGTGCGGCCCCGCCCCCGCGCAGCGCGGCCGCGCATGGGCCGTGGGGGCCGCGCTCTTGGCGCGGCAGATGAATCCGCCGCTCGGCCGGCCGCGCTTGGAGCGCGGGCCGCTCCGCCCATGGCGTCCCCGCTGGTAAGGACTCAGCCTCGACCCCCGGTGACGGCCGCGGCAGCCAGGACCGCGGGCAGGCGAGCATCGCCCGGCGCCGAGGGCTGCCTGGCTGCGGCCGCCGGCCCCGCTGGCGGGCACCCTCCGGACGCCGGGCCCGGCGGTTCCCGCCGCGCGCGGAGCGTTAGCGGCCCCTCAGGGGCGGGGGAGGGCGAGCGCGGCCGCCCCGTCCGCAGCCTGATGATGCGCACCCTCTCCCCAGGAGGACCCCGTCCTGATCCGGCCTTTCTACGGCCACACGGCGGCGGTGACGGGCGTCGCCTTCAACGCGAACGCGGAGGGGCTGGGTGAGTGCGGGGCCGGGCGCCGTTTGCTTTCCGGGCGGGGCAGCCCGCTCCCTCCTCCCTCTTTCCCTCCCCGGAGCCGCCGGGCGGTTCCGGGCGCAGGTCCGGCCGCGGAGGCGGGGCGGGCTCCCGCGCCTTCGGGCGGCCTAAGGAGTCTCTGCCCCTTCCTTAAGCGACAACTTTTTGAGCAAACCACAAGGCGGGAGGAGGGGTTTGTCCCGCGGAGAGAGAGGAGGAGGAGGAGGAAGTAAGTGAGGGTAACGCCGAGGCCGGAGGGGCAGGGGGCTGCTCCGTGCCTCCGTTGCCTTCTCGCTCCCCCGCCGTCCCCCCGGAATCTCCCGGGCCCACCGCGGGGGGCTGGCTGCAAACTCTGCCGGCGGCCCGAGCCCGAGGCTGGGAGTGCCTGCAGCCCCCTCCGCCCCGGGGGCGCGGGGAGAGCCGGCAGGAATACACGGATTCGTCTCTGCTAAGGAGCTGCTTTTAACTACCTAAGATGAGGATCCGTTTGGCGAGAAGATGGACGTGGGTCCGCAAAAGCTGCGTGTTCCTCGGCTTCTTAATGATCTCTTACTTTGTGGTCGAGCTGTCGGTTTCTTCCTTCGGTGCCTCCTTTGCCGGCAAGAGCATCACTAAAGGGAAATGGGAGAGGCGCTTTTCTGACAGAGCAGAAGAAGCTGTCGATTTGGCTCGGCCAGTTTATGACAAACCCCCACCTGATCCTTACGCTCCAGGGGAATGGGGTAAACCCTCTCGCCCACAGCTGAGCCCGGAGGAAAAGAAACAGGAAGAAGAGTTGATTGAGAAGTATGCAATAAATATTTATTTAAGTGATAAAATTTCTCTCCATCGGCACATTGAAGATAATCGACTGAGTGGCTGTAAAACTAAATCTTACAACTACAGAAGACTGCCCACGACATCTGTTATAATTGCTTTCTACAATGAAGCCTGGTCAACACTGCTGCGGACAATACATAGTGTTCTTGAAACATCACCTTCAGTCCTTCTGAAAGAAATTATACTGGTGGATGACCTGAGTGATAAAGTGTATTTGAAGGCTGAACTTGAAAAATACATAAGCAGTCTGAAAAGAGTTCGCTTGATAAGAACCAACAAACGAGAAGGATTGGTTCGTGCACGCTTGATTGGTGCTACCTTTGCTACCGGTGATGTTCTCACATTCCTGGATTGTCACTGTGAATGTGTTTCTGGCTGGCTGGAACCACTGCTCGAAAGAATTGCTGAGAATGAGACTGTTATTGTTTGTCCTGTCATTGACACCATTGACTGGAAAACATTTGAATACTACATGCAAACATCAGAACCCATGATTGGGGGGTTTGACTGGCGGCTGACGTTCCAGTGGCACTCGGTGCCTAAACATGAACGTCTCAGGCGCAAATCTGAAACCGACCCAATCAGGTCCCCAACTATGGCTGGTGGCTTGTTTGCTGTCAGCAAGAAATATTTTGAGTACCTGGGAACCTATGATACAGGAATGGATGTTTGGGGAGGGGAGAACTTAGAATTATCATTTAGGGTTTGGCAGTGTGGAGGCATGTTGGAAATTCATCCGTGCTCCCATGTGGGCCATGTGTTCCCAAAGCGTGCGCCCTATGCTAGGCCAAATTTCCTTCAGAACACGGCACGTGCTGCTGAGGTGTGGATGGATGCGTTCAAAGATCACTTTTACAACAGAAATCCTTCAGCAAGGAAAGAAAACTATGGAGACATTTCTGAAAGAAAGATTCTTAGAGAGCGTTTGAAATGCAAGAGTTTTCACTGGTATTTAAAAAATGTGTTTGCTGAGTTGCATGTACCAGAAGATCGTCCTGGCTGGCATGGTGCTATCCGCAGCACAGGAATACCTTCAGAGTGCCTTGACTATGTTTTACAGGAACATAATCCCACCGGGTCTCACCTTTCTCTCTTTGGCTGTCATGGTCAGGGAGGCAACCAGTTTTTTGAATATACATCCAATCAGGAGATTAGATTTAACTCTGTAACTGAGCTATGTGCTGAAGTCCCTGAGCATGAAGACTTCATAGGTATGAGGAGCTGCCCAAAAGATGGATCTCCTATCCCAGAAATTATTATCTGGCACTTCAAAGAGGATGGCACTATTTATCATCCTCATTCGAGGAAGTGCCTTACTGCTTATCGTACGACTGAGGGGCATGCTGATGTGCAAATGAGAACTTGTAATGCTGGAGATAAAAATCAGATTTGGAAGTTTGAGAAATAATCACTGCTGGTGGTATTAATTGAATGGACTGTGACCTCCAAGTTTTTTCCCATGTGAGCAGATAGCAATGTTTGATTGAATACCTTGGAATGTTTTCAGATGTGTCTGTAGTGGTGTAGAAACTGTCTACTATGATGAACTGTATGGAAAACAAAAGTAAATAGTGTGGTTCAGTTTCTAAAACATGGATTAGAAGATCTGATGCCTTTTATTTTTGTAAACTTTTGATCCATTATTACTTTTCTTAGTCTTGGTTATGGTAAAACAGGCTTCTGAGTGGACTGAGGAGGGATTTTTTTAATTTTAAAATTTTGCAATACTGCAAGATAATGTTACATGTGAACAAAAACTGTTTACTTAGAGAAGTAAAAGTTAAGGTTCTTGTAGTGATATTAGCTGACCTGTGTTGCAGATACATTATAAAATATGTATCCTAAGTAATGCTACAGTAGCATATGATTGAAAGGACATCAATGTGAAAAGTCGAATCTAAGCCTTGTAATAGTCTGCATTTTTCTGTGAATGTACATGCTGTTAAGGGTACTATATTATATAGAAGACCAAGGGGTTTATTTGCTAGAAGGGCTTTGGCATTGCTTTGCAGTCTTGTACCTATTGTAAAGATCTTACCCCATGGGGCTTAGTCAGGAGCTCTCATGCATTTAGGGGAGAGTGTGGTAGCAGTACAACTGAGGATGTGCTGGTGAAATCACAGATGGAAGAAATAGCAAGTAAGTATTTTGTTTAAAAGCAGTGGAGAAGGAAAGGAACCACAAAATTGCCTTAGCTACTGCTGTTTCTTAGCTATATATCTAATGTATGCATTACCTCTGCGTAAGCTTTTCCATGTTCAACACAAAAGTTATGTGATCTAGACCATGTTTGGATTTTTTGTTGTTTTTCTTTTTTCATTTAGTCTGTCAGTAGGGTACAGGAAGGTAACATAGAGGAACATTTGGTCTGGTTTATTTTGCTTTTTATATTTGGCAACAAATAGCATGGGTCAGCCCTTAGAAGAGTTTTGAAATAATACAGTGTAAGCTGCCTTTTGCTAGTCAGAACAATACCACTGGACACCTTGAGTAAGGCTGAGCAGCTAAAGCTTCTGACGTGAGGAGAGTTGAAAAGACAAAGGACAACTTGGAGGAAACTAAGATTTGTTGGTAAGGTTGTTCATAGAATTACTTATTTAGAATGTTTTATTTTTTCTGTTATGCTGAGTTTTTGAAAAATACCGATTCTTGAATCATGTCACTAATCTGATTTGATTTTAGATGGTAGCTGTGATAGTTATATTGTGTACTTGAAAAAACTCTTGCATTAGTATCTGTATTTTAATTTCATAAGATTTAAGTTGAACACTTCTTAATGTCTTGGGCATTCCAGCAGTTTTGATTACTTTCACTGAAGTGAAAAATATTCTCCAGTAGCCATAGTGTGGTAAGTCTTTACATGGGGCTGGTAGGTAGAAACTTAAGCTAGTGAGCATTAGAAATCTGGATACTTGAGGAATGTAGTGGATGTGCATTTGCTACAGGTGTTAGTAGGTAGAAGGGTTAAAAAGGGACAAGTGAGACCTGATGTAGTTGAGGTTTTGCCAAAAATAAAGTAAGTTAGAACATAGCAAACCTTAGTGACTTGAAAGCTTTTAGAGGTTTGGGTGGAAGCAGGTTAAGATAGAAGAACAACAGAAGAAAATTTGGAGCTGGGAATGCAGCATTGAATCATGCTAAAAATGCTTGCCACTGTGTGGCGTGGATTCTTTTAAGACTTTAATTTATTTTTAGGCAGTTACTTGCAGTTTGGTTCCCCCCCCCCTTTTTTATCTTCCTTTTTTCCCCTAAGCTGTTTTTTTGATGTTGTTTTTCTTTTTTTTTTTTTTTTTTTTTTTTTTTGCTAAACAGAAAGAAAAGGGAACTTTTTACTGCATAAGGGAAACATTCCTGAAAAATTGCATTCCACTTCACTGCAGGAATTCTTTTGTAGACCTGCAAGTTATGAACCATTTATCAAATTTTAAGAGGCAACCAGTCGTTACGTACTGGGGCAGTAAATTATATAAAGTATGTGCTTTTGTGAGAAGCTTGCTGTAGGTTGTTACATTCAATAGAAATGACAGGGAAAAGGCCTGTGTAGCAGATCATAAATAGTATGTGCAATGCATGTTTCTTCAGATTAAAGTAATCGAATGGTCTGAATATAGACTATGCAAATTTTATACAGTTAAATTTTTAGCACTTGGCAAAAACTGTTTTTTGTATCAAGAAATACCTTCAAGTTAAACCTGACATTCAAAGTGTTCCTTATCTATTTAAGCAATAATTTTAAGTGAATCTGCCTCTGAGTTTGAAGAGTTATTCTCTCTATGCATCTGAACCCTTCCTCTTCCCCATTACCTCTATTTCTATTTTTGGAGTTATTTAGAAACAAAATGGGGACAACAATGCAATACCAAAGTAAATGAACTGGCCCTAAAAAAAAAAAAAAAATTTCCCAATGGGAACAAAAAACATGTGAATAAAAAGAGGAGGGACTGGAGAAAGAGAAAGAAAGAAGGAAAAAACAAACAACACCTTATCATTTCAATACTCCTATCCAATTATTTTTCAGTGTGTACAGATTTCTGGAAAATCTGAAATAGTTTTCTATTCTCTTAGACTTTGAAGATTTGGTGAATGTTTGTATATATTTTAAACTACTGATTATAAGTGACTTATAAGAAATTGAATGTAAACTTAACACTGAATAAATGTGGAGGGCTTTGGGATTTCTTTTGAAAAAATAAAATCCAGAAAATTAAATGTTGGCTAATGTGCTGGCTCTTCTCAGTTCTTTTCCTCTTGTGTACATGCATACAGAATTCAACAAAAACTGCCAATAATTTGAACTGTAGTTATTAAAAGTTCTTCGTTTTTTATCCACCGTGCTTAGAATTCCAGATTGGCTTTTTTGACAGAGATTCAATTAATAATTATTTTTCTCCAAGTAGTAAATCTTGCAATTCATTGCAAAATGTGTTTGTATTGTGATGTTGTACTTGTATCATCAAGAGCTGCAGGGTTCCTGCAAAGTGTGTGTGGGTTGTTGGCACTGGTAGGGTTTGAGTATTCACATGCTCATCATGTGCACTGTATTCCATCTGCCCAGTAATTCTTGCACTGAGTGATTAATTATATTTGAGATGCTTCAGTATTTTGAGAGATGTACATTGAGCTGTTAAATCCTGTCTGAGTTTGTTTCTTTTGATCTTTGCACAACTTTCTTCATCACCACTTTGTTATTGTGGGAAATGAGAGTGAAATGGTAATTCTGTATTACAGCAACTTGTGGTCATATATTTGTGTGGGTGCGTACATAAAAATGTATACCATCAATAGTCACAATTCATAAATTGAACTTTGTTTCCTTGCAAATACCATAAAATCTTTTTCATGGCATATGTGAAGCTCAGGTATCTGTTTACACACCACTTGGCTGTAGATCTCTCAACTTGGCCTTTGCATAAGGCCAAGTCTTTATTTTTTGGTGTTCAGTTCTGTAATGACTCATCAGCAGAAAATCAAATTATCCAGTGATGTTTCTGCCATACGTGGGTGTGTACCTAAGCACTGATGTTTAAAAAAAAGACACTCAGGTTATAAACTGGAGTAAGTTGTATGTTGGAGTCAGCTCAGTATGAATTTTCAGCTTTCTTACATTTTAGTTACATTTTTCAGTTGATCATAACAAGGACAAATTGTCTTTTGCCTCTAAACATGGTTCTGGTTATGTCATGTATTCTTTGAGAAGTAACAGACCTATTTGTGCCATGGCACATCCTAAAAAAATTCTTCTGGACCTTCTGTGCTTTTTTTTGTTTCTGATCCAATATTTAAGTATTGCATAGGCTGCAGGGAATCCAGAGGGAAAATAAGGAAGACGTTCATGGATGTCCCACAGAAAGGAGAACTTTAGGTCACTGTTTGTGTCTCATTTGGGACACCAGTGAGACTTGGCTATCTTGGGATAGCCCATCTATGAGAGCAAACTACAAGAAACCAGGCTCTGAATGAATGGTGCTGTCATCTTTCTAAGAATGTTTCCCTCAATTTTTAGAACTTTTAAAGCTGATGCTGCACAGCCTTCATGCACCTCATAAGATACCATAAGTATTTGGTAATTCACCAACGATTTGTTTTAGAAGCAATCTTGTCTGTTTCACATTTCCAGCCCGATGCCTTCAAATTCTAACTTATGTTTCACTTTTCCTTTTAGTTTTGCTCCACTGTAGATCACACTTTTCAGAATCAAGGGGAAAAAGGAATTCTTTCAAGTACAATTAGAAAGACCCTTCTGTAAAACAGGGTTTTGAAAAGTGGGGGGAAATATCCTGTATTTCTTCATCAAATATAGGTCTGTTGATATGGCCATAGAGATAGTCTGGTCTCACATCTTTTAGCAGAAGCTAGTCTTTTAGGAATAAAAATAGTATCTTTGTATCAAGTTCATAAAGGGAATTTAATAGTTAATATTCTAATATGCCAATATTTTGTTTGAGGCTTGCCTTGACATGTGATAATAAGGAAACTAAATTTCTTTATGCTGTGTTGGTGCTTGAAAGAAACTGGGAAGAGAAAAGCCATTTCATGTATTCTTCCAACTTTGAGGAGGCCCCAGTTCTTCCTCTCCTTTCTTTTCTCTACTAGGGTTAGGAATTTGACAACTGAGGGATGTGAGTATGAATACCTTGTTTTTATTATGTCTATATACTAGCATTTAGCAGAGATGAAGATGATAGGGATGTAGGAAAATCACATGTACCAATTTAATTTGACTGCTTATTATCTTTGCTTTGTATAGGTTCCTGAAAACAATCAAGCTCTGGTAAAAGATAGGTTTGCCTTTTTGACTGTAGATAGTATAGTTCACCTGTAAAGTGACTGCAAAAAACCCACCCTCAAACATGCTCTTTCTGTTTGCAGAATGACAACTTTATGTTCTCCTTCAAACTAGACAAATGTTAGTATTATAAAATTCATACTTAAATAAGATTATAGAATTATTATATATTGATGTCTTCACTCAAGTGTAGAAGATATCGGAAGTGTTAGAAGTCATGTCTTGAGTTTAAGTTGACTTGTTTTTTCAGAGTTAAACACTCGATGCTTGAAACAAATTCCATCTCAGAGATCAAAATGAGATTACTGAAGAATTTGTCTATTGTTCTTAGGGTTTGGAAAAACCAAATCTGGATTCATACTTACTGATGTGCATGATATTTGGCTTTGAACATTTTGCTCTATATCTTCAAAGTAGTTATAAGCCAGTTAGCTTAGTATTGTAGTTGTTGTAGTTGGAGAGCTACCTGTTAAGAATGATCCTTTACTTCTCCCAGTCTTGTGACATCCTTCTGAAAGCCTGGTGTTGGCATTACTTGCTACCAGACTTCTGCTCAGGCTAAGTATCCATTAAAACCTAATAACTCCTCCCTCCCTGTGATACCCATTAAGTTCTCTGGTGAATCCAAGTCCGTAGTCGTTAGCTCTGACTTTTATAAGAACAGTGAGCAGACTTATAATGTCTTTTACTTCTTGCCAGTTACCTGCTCTGTGGATAGGCTTCTAATATTGTGGAAGCTGGAGATGCAGTGCAGAGCCTACAGATTTGCAGGCCATGCGGAAGCGGTGACAAGTGTAGAGTTCTCACCAGATGGGCAGGTGCTGGCTTCAGCTTCTCATGATCACACTGTCAGGCTATGGATTCCTTGCATGTGAGTATAAATGAGCAATGCTGGATATGTGTTTCATTATTGTGCTGTGTAAATATCAGAGGCTTTACTCAAGTTTCTTTTTCCTTCCCACATGCCTGAGTTTTGACAGAAACAGAGATTGGGGACCACAGGCAACACAGTTCTTTGCTGTATTACTTTGTTCTGTTCTGAATGTTCTGTAGTTTCAAAAGAAAAATATAACAACTCAGAGGTCACAGTTTCATGTGTGTAGATCTATGCTTCCTAATATTTCTCTGGCTTAAAGATTATATTTTAATAAGGATTGCATTGCTGCACTTGATTTTGAGGAGACAAGTGATGAAGAAAACAATAGTTTTTTTAATGAAAATATTTTTAATTGACTTGCCTTATCAGACTGTTCTTGAGTAGTAGTAATTATGAGTTATTCAGTATGATCTTAGACTGATGTTACTTGAAGTTTTAAGCTTTATATATTACTATATTAAAAAATGCTACTTAATTGCACTGTTCTGTAAAATTGGTCATGTTAAATGCAACTTAAGGAATGTTATTCTAATAATGTTTAAATAAGTAAAAAATAATGGTGACATTGAGATTTGGCCTCTGTATACTGCTTTTTCATTTGGATATGATTCTAAATATGCTAACATTGTTTATGGGGATTTTAAACTCTTGAATACAATTGTAATTTGTGACTTGGTATTTGGGGTTTTGTTTTATTTTCTCTGCCCTCCCCTTAGTCATGGAGAATCATCAGTACTGAAGGGTCATACAGCATCCGTTCGGAGTGTGAGCTTCTCCCATGATGGCTACTCTCTAGTTTCAGCATCCAATGATAAATTAATAAAAATTTGGAGTGTTTGCTATCAGCGTCTTTTGTTTACCCTATTCCAACACACTGGTTGGGTTCGCTGTGCCAAGTAAGTGTTTTATTCTCTTGGTAAAGTAGAATTTCTAACAAAGGGGATTTTAGATCCCAGGGTAGAAATAAGAGAAGAAACAAATGTCTGTCAATGACAAGTAATGAGCTCTCACCAATAATTAAATTTTAATAAATGAATCTTATGCACACAGGTTTTGTATAGATCTCCTGGTTGAAGTGTGAAAGCTTGCTCTGTGTTAATTAATATGTGTATGTACTAAATCAGTTGCTGTTTTCCTTCTAGTACATTAAAGGACAAATGGGGTCTTCTGTATTTATTTTCAGTCAGTATCCTGTCTTTCCCCAGTTTTGTTAGGGTTTTTTTGTTGTATTAACTTATTTCCCACCATTAATTTCTAGATTTATCATGCATTGTAGGGGTTTTCTCAACTGTTCTTGGAATAGTAGTGGCATTAAAGAATGGTCATGAATCCAGATGAGTTAAGCTTACATAATTGGAAAAGGTAAAAGAAATGGCCTTTGGACTGTAAGTTAGGATTCATACTCTAAATTTAAAGACAGGACAGCTCTTCAAAGACAAGAAAAGATTGCTGATTTTTAAATTTTTTTTCCTTTTCTCCATGTTAATGGAGAATCTGCAGCTCAGAGAGGCCCGATATAAGCCTCTTGAGAAAGGAATTTAACATGGTGAAGTGCAGACCACAAAGTTTCAAGTATCTGATTGTTGAAAAGAAAAAGGAGAGCTCTAGGAAATGATGTGAAAGTTCATGAACAGTTTTTTAATGCCATTGTGCAGTTGCTCAATAAGTGAAATAATAATGTACGAGGGAGTTACAGACAAGTCAATTTTCCTGTTTAAAAAACCTAGTCTGCAAGTCTAGGAATATTTGTGAATGCTTTGCCCACTATTTGTAAGTTTATAAAGAACTCAGAAAACATAAGTATAGGTTAACATTGAAAAGATTCTACTGTGTCCTCTTTGTCTTTTTGCCTGTAATTTTCTATAATAATCTCTATCATCTGAAATTATGTCCTTTAGGTTGCTGATACTTTCCCCAAAACCCCTTTCTTCCTCTTGCTTATGGCTCTGTTTTTAATTGTAGTTGATCATGAAATGGGGCAGAGCGGAATAGGGGGACAAGCTTTTCTTTTCAGTTTTATTAGCCCATGAGAAGTACTAGAAGTTCAAATGTCCTTTAAATGCTATGCATCCTTATTTCAAACAGGCTTCCTTGGTTCTGGTGTTTTGCTACTTATGTCTCTAATGCTAATCCAGGCAGAATCAGTTGTTAAGTAGCGTATACACTTGTGTGTTCCAGATTTTCACCTGATGGAAGGATAATAGCATCTTGTGGTGAGGACAAATCTATTAACATCTGGGATACAAGAAATAAAATTTGTGTTAATAGCTTCTCAGATTATGAAGGGTGAGTTTTACTGGAAAAAAAGGAGAAATGGAGTAGTGTAATTTTAATGACATTAATTTAATGTTCTGTGGTATTAACATCTATATATGTTAAATCTGAAAACAGATCAGAATTATACCACCCATGTCAAGTAAAATAATTCGTATAATGTTTTTCTGAAGAGGTTGACTGGCTGCACTTATCCAGTTATTTTTCAGCAATCAAGAGATAATCCAAACAGAAGTGAGCTTATTCTTGGATTTTGGAATGTTTCCATATTTTCCCTCAGTTTTAATAACGCTATTTGATATTGGGTGCTTCAATAAGAAGAAAGCTTGAAGACTTTTCCACCTGTTGATTAAAACAGTATTTTGTTACCTTCAGTGATCTGCTTTATTTGAGTTTAAAAAATACTTGCTTTTACTTACATGCAGGTTTCTTAAACATCTTGGATCCAGAGTTTTAGTTAACAAGTCAGTGGAATATTTATCTCATATATTATCTTGTATATGTGCTTTGCTGATTTCATGACTGCCTTCATCCTTTTCTGAGTCCAAAATGTTGTTATAGGTAGAAACTCGGTTCTTAGACTTATTTTACTTGTTGCTTACAAACTCTTTGCAGCACTGTCTTATAGGAAATTCTAGCACAAATTCTGAAGGTTTGACTTGGATCAAGTACTCCATATTTTCAACAAATGTGAGATTATGAATTACCATGCACATCTTGTTTTCTTATGCTTATTTCAGTTACTTGAAATGCCTTATTTGAGTTTCCATACATGTAGATTCCACACAAGTTTGTGGCAGCTCAGCGCTAGTATTTTGGGCTTTATATATATACACATCCCTAAATATTCCTGTGGAAACAAATTATAAGTCTGTTTTCATTAATTATATTTAGATTTGCAACTTTTGTGGATTTCAACCCAAGTGGAACATGTATAGCTTCTGCAGGTTCCAATAACGCAGTGAAACTATGGGATATTCGAACAAACAAGCTACTGCAGCATTTCAAAGGTAAAACCAATACAGTTTATTTTCTTTACAATGGGACTCTTTGCAACAAAATGTGATTTATTGAGTTTATTATGGGGAAAGTGGACAAACAAGTCATATTGACATGTTGTAGGTGTCTCTTGTAGTCTAGCAACCCTAAGAATCCAATCTGAATCCTTTTTATTTCTTTGCTTCTCTTAATTTTTAGAACTGAACTAAGCAAATACTTTGGAGAGTCTTCTATGCCCCAAATCTTTGGTTGTTTTTCCCTTAAATGAAGTAGTTCTTTGAGAAGTAGATAAGAGCAAAGAAGTGCACATATCCTCTTAGTAGATATCTACAGCCTTTGAATATTGTCTTCTGTAAATCAGTTCACAGAGCAGGGGTTAATTGTATATCATTCCATCCTTCTGGTAACTACCTCATCACTGCTTCTACTGACGGTACCCTTAAGATTCTGGACCTCTTAGGAGAAAGACTTATTTACACTCTTCATGGACACAAGGTATACATAATAATCCTCTTTAAACGGACATCTTAATAAGTTGTTCTTTATAAAGGGAAAGTAACATTTATGCCATTGTGTCTTTTATTTTCCAACTTGCAGACAAAATCTAGTGGACAGTATTAATGCACTTTGTCACAAGTGGTTAAGGAAATGCATTGGTTTTTATCTGTCAATATTACATGTTTGATATTAAGTGAAAGCTCATATTCTGAATTCATTAATAATTCACTTAATTTTCAAAATCATGTTATTTGGCACTTCAGTCGTTTTGTCTATTGCAATGTTTTCTGAGGGGAAAGCTTACAGAAGATAACTTTTGTGAAGAAAGTTATTCAGACATTTCCTCCTCTTCCCAGTTATGCCAAACAAACCATATTTTTGATAATAAATCATTCAAACATATGGCCTTGAGTAATGTAATATGTATTTTGTAAGTTTTCCTTGCAATGCTGGAGTATAAAATCTATGACACTATTTCCTTAGTATAGATTGTTGTAACTGTAATGTAGCATCTTCCAAAAATGCGCAATATTAACTTTTCAATCAAGTTTTGCAGAAATTTCACTACAGTAAAATTGTTCCTTATTTTATTAAAGTTGAAAAACCTATTATGTTAGGTAATGACATCAGTGTTTTTCTCTTTGCACTAAAATACCATGATTACAATAATAGCCTGATTTTACTGTATGCTTTTTTTTTTTTTTTCCAGGGACCTGTACTTTGTGTGGCTTTTTCAAAAGATGGTAAAAAATTTGCCTCAGGTGGAGTGGATTCTCAGGTTTGTGATGTTGTCTCCTTAAATGAAATGTCTTAATAATTGTTACAGTGGATGGGAGTTAAATATAGTATGTCACAGTAACATGCTAATTACTCACATGCTCACATGCATTCTGTCTGCTGGTGTGTTATATAGACTTTCCATTGGATGTTATGATGATGATAAGACTAGCCGCTTCTATTTCACATATTAAAATCAAGGAATGATTTTTAACCAAAAATATTTAAAGTGTTGCAATTCAGTGTCAACAAAGTAGTTGTGTTGCAGTTAAGGTTTAGCTGCTTTGATAGGTTTTCACTGCTTCTAAAGTCCTTACTCTGTAATTTGTATTACTGGGAAAACTTTGGCTAGAATTGGGGAGAAAACCTCTTGTGTTACCTTCATTAATTTACTTTGATGAAACTGTACTGGATTTTATAAAGGGAAGAAGAGTCATATGAGCATTTAAAGAAAAGTTAAACAGTAAGTCTTATAATAAATTTCCATCTGCTGTAACGAGTCTAATAATTAAGAACAAATATTATCAAGCTTGGAATCATCTCTATCAAGTCTGTTAAATTTCCATAAAGAAAGAACTTTTGTAGAGCAAGATTTAAATTTTCAGTTTGAAATGTTCCTTAATATTAGTTGTCTTTTTCATTGTTTCCTATTACAAAAAGACAAAAACTCAATGTAGATATGAAAAGCTATGCTGTTGAAAATAAGATCTTTTGAGTTTACCATAATTCATGGGTATATTCTGTTTTGTGGAGTTTGAAATAAATTTTAGCTAGCTGCTGAGATGGTCTTGGGAAATTAAAAAAAAATTGTTTTCTATCATGAAGTGTTAAGTAAGAAGTACTGCCAAGACTTGAAGTGTTTGGAAAAGTGAAAATTTTATCAAACATTCAATATTAATTTTACAAACAGGGAAAAACCCCACAAAAACCAACCAAGAAGGAGGGAATGATGTTTATTTCTTGACCCACTAGTATGATCTTTTATTTTCCATACTAATGTTTTAAATATGATTTTAAGTCCCAAAATGCAGCTTAGGTCCTACGTGGTTCTGAATTGTTGACCTTACCTTTGATGACTATTTTATTGTGAGTTTTGTGACTGTTGGTATATTATACTTAATTTGAGAGGAGCAAAAGTGCATGTATTCACTTGGTCACATGACAGAAGATTAATCTGAGAAGCTCTGATGAAGGCATGGACCTACAGTATTAAGCCTAACACAGCCTTCCCATTGAATGCCAACATACCCTGGGAATGCCTGTCTTACTTTAAACTTCCTTTGAATTTGGCCCCCCCCGAATGGTATGTGTGTTCAGTGCAGTCATGCCTTTTTCCTGCCCTGATTTTTGTTCTAGAGCTTCTGGGGCTGAGAGCATGGAGAAAGTAGGTAAAAATCTGTCTCATGTTCCTCAGCAGTTTGATATAGTGGGTTCATGCTGAATATATGAAAAGGAAGATCCAGTTTCATCAAGAAGCTCTTCCTTAGTTAAATGTTTAAAAAGTAGTCATAGCAGGTCTAATAAGTGTTAAAATTACCTTAAAAATGGGCTTTTTTGTGTTCGTTGAAATTTTCCCTTTGTTTTATGAAAGTTTTGGTGGGAGAGGAGTACTTACTTTGCTGCAGCTGTCACTTTTCTAAGTTTTAAAATGTGCTAACCGCTGTTGGGTAACTACCAAGGTTATATCTTTATCTATAGTAAACATAAGTACTTTATTCCTCAGTGTCCATTTTCTTTTGGTGTATACACACTTGTACTTCTCAAACATCCTGTTTCACTGACCCATCCACAGCCTTCTTCCAGGTGAGCCAGGAGGATGGTTGAGGGACTTCTCAACTCACTGTGATTGTCGGTTTAGTAATTGTAGGGTGTATTTGTTGGAAAAGTTCTGCTGGCAGATCAGCAATGTCATGCTTATGAGCAGTGGTTTGCCATAAAGTATCATCATCTATCCCTCATGCAGTACCCAAAATATATTGTCTGTTCACAGTGTGAGTTGGATAGAGCTGATACGTTCTAAGTTTATGGAAGAGTGCTTCCTTCATACATATATTATTTCAAGGCTGTTACATTTTCAAACAGATCCTTCCATACCTTTCCATCAAAGAAGGAAAACCAGTATCTCTGCTTCTTGTATCAAGTTTGTGGTTGGAACAGAACCAGCTGACAGCCTTGTTCAGAAGCAGGTTAAATATTTGAAACAAACACAACACCGGATGCTTTTGTTTCTTTCTATTTGCTTCTTTCCTCAAATGAAAAATCTCAAAGTGTAGTGTTGTGAAGCTCACATTTTTGTCTGTATGTGCACATGGTAATTTATTTCATTAACCTGTTGCCATGGAAAACAAGACTTTTTATGTGAAAGAGCAAAGTTATACCTATTTGTTTGGAAAGTAGTAGCCTGTGCTGTTAATTCAGTTACTGTATAGAAGAGACAACTCATGTCTGATAAAGGCCTTGGTGTGAAGGGAATCACTTTATGAAATATCTGTTTTTCTAGGGTTACCCATATTTGCTTTTGCACTTTTGCATTGCATTTGAGATACTCAAGGCATATACAGATGTTTCCATGCTGGTTTTAATCTTAGTAGTTTGTTTAATCTGTAATGATGAAGCTGCAGGGTTATAGCCTATCAATTTAGAACAAAATGAAGCATATTTAGAGCATGGGCAGCTAAAAAGCTCACCCCTGATAAAAGGTGAGCTGCCTCCTGCCTATACTGTTATTTACACTCAGTGCTGAAATACTTCAAATTACAAAACCAGCAGAAAACTAGCCTAAAAAAAAAAAAAAGAAAAAAAAAAGAAGAGGGGAAACTACTGAAAAAATGTGAGTAACTTCATTCTGGACTGATTGATGGAAGTAGTAGAACCTACACAAATGAGGAAAGAGGCAAAGCAGGAGGTACTGTGAATCAATTAGTCTATCACCTAACAGTTCAGTAAGTGGCAGGTTCTGAGAAAGGTCTAGGTAGTTTGACTGAGATATGTGCATCCCTCTCAGTTACTAATGGCTGAGTTAGTCTGGGTTCACCGTTATTGGTGCACTGTCTCCCAGTGCATATTCAGGGCTTTTGACTCAAGGGAGTCCTGAAAGATGTTGAACCTGAAATGAACTTGTAGTAAAGCAGCTATTCAGGAATATATTAAAGTATTATATAGTGTGCTTGAACTTTCTGTGAACAAATCTATTATTTGTGTTGCTTAATAATTATTGATATCTAAAACTAAGTAAGTCTGTCAAAATATTACTGGCTGGACAGGGAAGTAATTTTAGGTCAGATTATAGTCTCCTTTTTATTTTCTTTAATTTAGCTAGCAGCTGTAGATATCAGCATTGGACTTTTGGCAATTTCTAAGTGTCTCAAAATACCTTTTTTCTTTTCTTTTCTCCCTTAATACGTAAAGTAAGGAGGAGTTTGCAGGTCATGTAAGCTTAATTAAATTACTTAATTATGCAATTATTTTGTTACATGAGAGAGCAACATTGTGTGTTATGATTTAATTTCCTGGAATATACATAAGACTGGATAAAATACCTTCGGACTACATCTATATCCTACGACCTTCTGCATTTGGTCATTATGTGACTTATAAATAATTTCTACCTAGATCATAACTAGACAAAGTTCAGAAAAGAGATTCCTGTTGCTAAAATGCTGGAACCAGGTGTTTTAAAATTCTGTGTAACTCTCATTACTTATTCCTTCAAACTTTATTGTTAGACCTGCAAGCCTGCATAGGGAGCAGAAATTTAACAGTATATGATCAGTTGATGTGGCAGAAAAGTAACTTGGGCCAGTTCAGTGGGATAGGAGTTTGCTTTGTTTTGTGATTATAGACATATTTTAGAGGTTAGTTTTCTAATAGTTGAACCACACCTTTTAGATTTGAAGTAAAGATACCCTGGGGAAATGCTTGTGTTGCAGTAGATGTCAGACTATGACATGACTATGCAGTATCATTATGGTACAGTTATCTACTAGTAATAACAGACTTTACTGAATAGTTATGTTTTGAGCACTGAATAGCCTTTAAGTAGTTACTGACATGAAGATTTCTTACAGGTATTACTATGGAAAACCAAATTTGATACTTTGGATTATGAAGAAGTTCTCAAAAACAATTTTAGTAGAACACATATTGATGATCCTCCCCATATTCTTGATATTTACCCAAGGTCATCTCATTTCCATGATGAAAAACTTATGTCAGTTGAGGTGAGTGCAATAAATTGTCTAATATAGAAAACAAGAAGCTTCTGTGAACGCTGTCTGACATTTATAGTTAAATATGTTCTATGTATACCAGAGAGATTTTTATTGTTATGTATAATACTTTGGAAGCAACCATAATTTATGAATCTGTATTAACATTACTAGGCAAACTGATGCTGGCAGGTTTGTGATGAAATTACTTTCATGCTTCTTCTGTGTCTGTACTCTACATCTGATTCAAGCAAAACATATGTGATAATCTGGTTTTTGAAATAGTACTGCAAGTGTTGCAGGAGGCTTCTGAATCTTCAATGAGTTTTAGAATACTTATCAAAATACATCATTATAAGCAGGACAAAATGATGATATTACTAAAAGTCAAATACTTGATTGTCACAAGCTGTCCCTCTTTCCAAGACCTTTAAGTATTGTGAGAAGGTCTTGATATCTGTCTAAAAGACTTTCTAGGCTAGCAGTGTGTTTTACTTCACCATGTAGTCTGATTTTCTGATATTTCATTCTTGGGCTATTTTACTGTCAAACTATCTACTGGCCTCCAGTGAAAGTGTTGGAAATTAGGGAACCAAGGTGCAATGTCAAATGTTCTGTGTCAGTATTAGGAAAACGCCTGTGTTTGTCAAGTAGTCTGGAAGTTATGCTCGATAGGTAAACAGTGCTATGCCTTCAATATGGCCATTGTTTAGACTTTGTTGCAGTCCCTGATAGAGCTGACAGGCTTCTGTGTGGTGATTACCTATATTTTCTTCTCTTTTTTTGGTAATCTCCAGGTTCCTCTAGTGTTGAAGAACTGTGTCTGAGATAAATCTAGGAATTTTCTGATTGCTGTAATATGCTATCAGAGTACTATAGAAATTCACCATTGCCTGGTTTCCTACAGATAAAATGTAGATACTGCTGCCATGGCATTTGTTTTCTGCTCAGTTTTAAAACATTGACATTTGGGGATATTGAGCTTTTTTTGGGGTGGGTGGGTGTGTTTGCAGTATGAATACATGCAAATGAGTAGTATAAAGATTGAAAACATTTGCTGGAAGGAAGAGAACTCTCATTAAATCTATGACTAAGATTTCTTCTGTGCCTGGTTCTGTTGTCAAGTCAGATGTGAAGTTTTCTGATGCTTATTTAGCATTTTAGTCAGAACAGGATGACTGCATGTATGACAAGCTTCATAAACAAACTTATGTGCTGGACTTTTATATTTGTTGTAAGGTAAATGAATGAAGTTATGTTTATTGGTACCAGCCTTCAGTGTAGTTGGTCAGTGCCAGAACAAACTCAATCACAGCATTTGCTGGCAGATTCAAGCCAGTCTTGCTGGAGCAACATTTTGCTTCAAGACCATTCAAATTGCACCCAGTTATAACGTGTACTAAACAAACACAGTAGCTTATAGCTGCAGAGATCTATTGTTTTCTTTTCAGGTCAACATTTCCAGACCTCTTTGCTGCTTACGTGCCTGGCAAAGATGTGAATATCCTCTAAACCAACTTTGCAGAATTTTTTTGTTTTGTTCCTGGTCCTGGGTAATTGAGAAGATCTGGAAAAGCGTTAATATGTTCAGGCAAAAGTTAAACTAAGGCTAGGAAGCCTCATTATCAATACCGAAAGGGCTCATCAGGGAAATTCAGTAATTGAATGTCAAAGAATTATTTATTAGTTAGCTTTGATAGATTTAACTTAGTCTTATGTCTGCATTTATTCATGGCTGCAGCATTTGTAGCAGCTTATAGGCTTCTGGGGTGCTCTGTAGTAGTGAAAGCTAAGTTTTGTCATAGCAAAGTTTTGGAATCTTTGTGTTATATTTTCTGGCCTGATTTCAGGATTTTAACAAGAGTTGCTGTATTCAGTTTTCTATTAACATCATATTGTCACTAGAATATCTTTCCCTCAAGTAAACATCAAGCATGTTAGATTCTTTGAGACAAAACAGTGTCTGACACATTTGACAAAACTTATTAATATAATATATTTTTGTATTTGTAAATTAAATAATGTAGTAATAGTTATTAGAATCTCTTTTGCAGCTAATTTTTAGAATTAATAAAATTATATAATTACTGAGATGGTGTTATGGTGAAATTATTAAATTTTCTTGCTCCATATGTCTTTTCTTGTTTTTATTGCTTCTCCTTCTGACTCAACAAAAATTGTGGGATTTTTGTTGTGATGAGGAGGAATAGACATCACCAACTGGACAGAAACGTAATTTATCCAGACAAAACTGGTATCAGGTTACTACCAGCAGTAACATGCTTTAGTTATCATGCACTAATTCTTAGGTAGCACTGTGCTTGAAATTTTTCAGTGTTCCATCTTCTTAACTATTTATTTTTGTAACTGAGAAAAAAAGTATAAGGTCTAGACCTGCTGTGCTGTACCCTGGAGAAGGGAAAAAAAAAAAAAAAATATTTTTGTCCTTCTTCAGTTAAAACAATTTATTTTTTCATGTGCCATCATCTTTCTAAGCCAGAGGCTGTAGAGAGAATTTTAGTGCTAGGCTGTTCCACTGCAATCCCACCCTCATCTTTCAATGGCTCAGCGTGTTTCTAATATATAAGAGAAAGGAGGAATGGAATCATAGGCATGTCAGAGGGAGCTTCTGGACATCATCTGTTCTTCCTATCAGTGGTGCTTCAGTTCAGCTATGCCTGGTTAAGGGGCTTTGAAGAGGGTTGGAGATTCCCCTGTCTCTGTGCGATCTATTCCACCACAGCACAGCAGTTGTAATGACAATTTTTTCCTATTATCTCATCTACACCTAAGGTAATATGCAGAACTGCTTCTTTTCTTGTTATTTTACTCCTTCATATATTTTGTTCCTTCACATTCTCTTCATATTTCTGTGAACAGGATAAGTTAATTGAACTTAACTAAACAGAAGTAAAATTATTCTAAGAGACTTGGTAACATATGCAAGAGTTACAGGTAGGCAGAGGAGGCAGGATTTTTAAAAGTATCAATGACTGCTTAAGGTTTGCTGCAAGCCACTACAATGTCATCTAAATGCTTGAGATGTGTTGTAATACATTGCCTTGAGTTATGCTCAGCTTTTTAGTCACCTCTACAATAGGAATGAAGAGGGATTGCCTTAAGATAAAATTAAAGGTGTTAGAACATAAAAAGTTCAACAGATGTACAGGCAGAACTGAAGAGGAAAGAGATTCTTCCCTTATTTTAAAATATTCTTAATGTTTCACAACTTTCCTTTTTGAATTTTTTAATGCTTTTTTTAGCTATTGTTTCTCTGTCCCTGCTTGTCTCAGTGTGGCAAAGTCCCTGCAATTCCAGAACTTAATTCTGGGGAAATAGCATGCAAAAAAATGGAGCTGGCTTAGAATTTATTCAGCAGTTGAATTTCATATTCTTGAGTTATAAAACTTTATAGCTGTTCTCCAACTGCACTGATCCACAAGAATGTGGTTCTTGAATATTCAAGTAAGTAGAGATTTAATGCTTATAATGATTGCAATTTTTCAGACAACTTGGAAATATAAGTAAATTATTTGTTCTCTAAAGGCAGCTACTTTTTTCTGTTGGCCATAGAAGTAATCCGAGGTGATTACCAGCTCAAATACAGGTGTCTGACAGTATGTCTAAATTTAGCTGAGATAAATCCTAGTTGTTGTCTCTGTTTGACACAAGGACCTTCTGGAGTTATTTGAAAATAGTATGTTTAATCAGCAGTTTTAATGAAATAAACTAAAAATTACATTCCACTTGGTGACAGTTGTATTTCTGAATTAGCCATATTTGTGCATAATTTGCTTTTCATGTGCTAAAGACTTCTTTAAAATAAAACGACAATTAGAAATGAGTTTCTTTCAAAACAACTGTGAGGTTTGTACATATTAAGGTGGATAGAGTTTATCTCTTGTGCACAAATAGCTTCTGTTGATTTAATTTAATTTAATCTTAACATTTTCAGTGTAATTTCAGTTGTAAATATTTTCTTAGATGAAGGAAATTCAAATATACACTAGGTGGCAGTAGAAAAAAGATTATATGGCTTGTCTGGCTTGAGGGCCCCAGTATAGAACAGTGTTTAATCAAATTGAAAGCTAATTTTCTCTTGCTATGTTTGGAGACACTATTTCACAAGTAGCTAAATTACTTTCCTAAGAAATACTTTCTGAGTAATTTAAAACTTCCTCCTTTAATTTTATTAACTTTATTTTTCTAATTCATGAAAGATTGTGTAAAAACTTTCCCTTCAAATATATTTTATTGTACTATGGATCAAAATATGATAATTGTATTATTATCATATTAGAAGATTATATTGAAAATATTAATGTATTAGCTTATCAGGTAATTAAAGCAAGGCTTTGAAAGAGCGATTTTGAAAACCTGTAATATGTGACAATATTCCCTACCTTGTGTTTTAGTCCTCTGGTTTTTCTGTCTAGTCTCTTAAAGTTAAGTCTTTTCAAAGACTTACCTTTAAGACTTCCCTTGCTAAGCTTATTTTATAGCTAACTACATCACCTTGTCAGGAAGTGTCAAGTAATTTGAAACTTTTACATTTTGCTTCATCCCATTACCTCATTCATTTTTAGTGCAATATTAAACGCTGATATTTGTACGATGGACTTAGATACAGCCTTTATGTTTTTGTGCATTTGTAGACACCTTTTAGATGCTATTTCTGACTATATTTATTATTATATTTCTGACTATATTTAATTACTTTAGTATGGTTTATGACAGTTCCTCCCCCCACCCCCCCCAATGTTTACAGTACTCCTCATCCTCCCCTTATCACTGGTAAAGCAATAAGCAGAAGTAAATACAGAGGAACTAACTGTAGCTCCAGGATGTGACACTTCTATAAAGAGAGCATATTTTTTTAAACTTAATAGTACCATGTATTAATTTACCAACCTGTATCAAGAATTTAACATATTCTGCAACATCTCTGATGTATATAGCAAAGAGATACTATCTCAAAGATGTTTCAAATACTACAACAATTCTTCCACATTAGAGCACTGATAGGTAGTAGGCATCTACTGTCCCTCTTCTGCAGATGCATTGTCCTCTCTTCAGTGTCCAAATGATGCACGTCAGAAAATTACTTTAGTCTTACCTGCCCATAGTATGATTGGTACTTGGATAACGCATTAATTATATTTATTGTAGGGCTCACAGTGTCAGAAGCAACTGATTCTGGTTATCCTGGGCACTGAACAAATGTAAACTCTGAGACAGTTGCCTGTGTAATCTTATTGACATAATATATATAAAAGTGAACCAGTAAAATTTGCAGTTACTCTCCTGCTCACCTTAACAGTGAAAAAGTGGTAAGCAATACTATATTCAGAGGAGATTTTGGCTGATCATATTTCTGCAGAGAAGATACCAAAGGAGAAATCTAGTTAAAATGGTAGAATTTTCAGCTAAATAGAAGGTTATTACATAGACCATGTTACCTGGCTTTGGTTCTCCTCTCTCCCTTTCTTTCCTCCAAGTTTATTTGACAAAACTGGAAGAAAGCAAGGCTTGATCCTAATATTTACAAATGAGGGAGAATTTAAAGTGTTCAGCTGCGGTGACCGTGTAGACCGTTTCTTGATTGTTGCTGAGTCCCTGCTCATTCTTGACTGATGCGCCTGTCAGAAAAAAGGAAAGCAGAAAAAAAGATCATAGATGAAGAATGGCTTGTTGAAACCGAGTAAAAGAAAGAGCTAAGGATTGCTACTCAGAGAAGCAAACAGGCTTAAAAACAGTGTTAAACCTTTCCTTAAGGAAGGTTTGTCATCTTTGACTTGTAAATGCTGAAAAGTATGAGAATCACTTTCACTTTGAATAATTAGGTAATATCTGTTTTTAAATGTTTCTTTACCTTCTAGCTTGCTAGTAAGCTTTGTCAGTCTTCCTCCACTTGTATTTACTGAGGGAGGTCTTGCTTCTATGAATTTTAACCTAAATTTCTGCATGTAAGTTATGGAAATATAAATAAACTGAATGAAAAGTCTTCAGGCAGTACATAGTGCTGTTGCCCTCCTTCCCTGACTATTAATTCCAGATATAAGATTGTATTCTAGCTACTTAACAAATATGTCTCTAAAGGTCTTCATACCAATGTACGGACCCTAGCATCAGTTTTTCCTTGTGGAAATAGCACTGAAGCAGTTACTGAGTGAGCAGCTCTGTCTGAGCCAGAAGTTTGACAGTGTTCAGATGAAATCTTCCTCTTGAGAAGTCAAAGTAAAATGACCCTTTTGTAGCTAAGAAACCTTCAGCAACTAAACCCTGTCACTAAAGTGTGAGTTTCGGGGTTCTGGATTTTTTTTTTCTGCTTTCAATAAGGTGGTTGGAATTAATACTGTCTCTGGATTACTAATAAAAAAATTGGAAGGAGAAAAGTTAATTTCTCTTTATTATATCAAATTTCTTGGTGATTTGAAAGTCATCTAGTCTTTCTATAAATTTTGCCAGTTCATAAAATAATAAAAATAATACTTCCATGCATCATGCTGAGAGAGCAAACTTCTTAGGCTGTGATACATGTAGATAATATAATCATAGGGATAATATGCACACAGATTTTTATAGGGAGGCTATTCTGATCCTTAGGTGAAACCATAAGATAAAGCGCAGCTTTCTCAAATTTCATATTCTCTGATACTTTCTTAATGCTTCACTTTCAGGAAAGGACATTAGCAAAATATTGCTAAAGTTATAGATTAACTCTTATAGCCAAAAATAAGCAAGTAATAACTATGATATTAAGACCAAAATTGCAGATAATGTGATGACGTATTTGATAAATCAGCCTCTGACATTGTATCAGGATAAAGCAGTTTTTCCTGTGGTTTCAGGAGCAACATCCTTTGAGTTTGATCTGTTAACTTATCACAGATTTCATTGTTACCTCCTACCTGTTTTCCACAGAAGTGCTTTCAAAGTTATTTTGGCAATCAGTTGGTACAGAAGTAAGCATAACGACAGTCTGTTAGTAGTGGATTACTTGAGGGATTTGAATGGTGATTGAGAACCAATTGATCTGGGCTGCTAAGTGTGTCCTCACTTTTTGTTTCAGTCTTATTTCCTTTTCTCTGAAATAATGATATAATTCATTTTCAACAGGTCAACCCTACCTTTGATGTGCCTGATAAACAAACACCTGACCCAATTGTCATCGATATTCGACCTATTGGACCATCTTCGTATATCAGTACTCCTGTAAGTTGCTTTAAGGAAAAAAAAAAAAAGGAGAAAAAAAAAGGGGTAGGGTATGGCTAGCATGTTACAGAAATGTGCTTTACTGTCCATATGAATGAAATGGTGTTTTTAGCAATTGTCAAGTGCTCAGGGCTCAATATCCTAAGTTCTTATCTTAAACTTTCTGTCACAGTTCCCAAGTCTAACCAGAAGATGGTGTAATAACAAAGCTTTCATTCTATACCTGTAATTTTACCTCTATACTAGGCTCAAATTCTATTTATAAGCCCATGCTAAGTACATCTAAATACTATTGTTAAAATTTGTGGCTTATTCTCAAATACTTTTTGTAACGCTGTCTTTATCTGCAAATAATGGTAACCGTAAAGAATCATTGTCTCACTGTTACAATTCTAAAAGTGATGTTTTATAATTTCTTCTTTTAAGGCATTTAAGAGTTCCCAGGAAGGAAAAAAAAAGTAATACATTTTAAGACAGATTGATAGGATTAGAGTCTTCTAGTGTTGGCTTTACATATGACATTGGTATGGTGCGTGGGTGGAGAGGAAGGCAGTGTTTTAGCGGTGGTTCCGTGGGAGAAGAAATATGCTCTCCTGGTATGAAATCTAAAAGACATGCTGTTCTAGAATTAGGTTAAAATGAGAATTTTTCTTTTAGCTCTGAATCTGCTCCTGTGAAGGCACAAATTGTGTCTTGAGCATTTTTATTTACCATGTAGAGTTTGTGTGGTTGAAGGGTTAATACTTACAAAAAAGCAGCAGGTGTGGTTTCTGCTGTTCTGTTTTTCTTCATGAATGCTTTATGAAAGCTATGTTGTGAAGGTACTGTATAAAATTCCTTAAGATCATTTTTGAAGATCACGATGCAGAGGTTAATGAGAAACCTTTACTTCAAAACAAATAATCACATAATGACTTGTGTATGAGCAGTGATAATGTTATATATTTTAAGGTTTGTCAGTTGTATTGTGTTTTCATGGTGGAAATAGGATTCTTTGTAGACTTACATCTGTTTAGTAGGCTTCACAGACAGTGGATTATGATAGATATAATTTATTGACTACTTATAACTTTTAAGTACTTTGTGTTCATTACTTACTCTGCTCATCACAGAGTTCAAATGTATGGTTGCACTGCAATACTGCATTACATACCTGCAGATCACTTAGTCTCCATTAATTCTTTCGATATGAAAGCAACTTGTAAAACTTTATGCCTAGAACTTGGAGGAGTACACTGACCCAAGACAGCATTTTTTTTTCTGCTTTCTGTCTGGCTTTACAATCTTCATTATAAAAATGTCACTTCAGAATTTATGCTTTTTGACTGTAGTAATCGCTACTTTTTTTTCCCTGTCATCTCAATCTACCAGTTATTATTGATTCTCACCACCGTTGCATTTCAGCATTCTTGATCTCCATCTCCTTCCATCCATAAACATTTCTGTAACCTTGTTACTTGAACTGTAGCCTTAAGGGCAACTGTCCTGTTGAACACAGGTTAACCCTAACCCTGCCACTGTTCACACAAATTCAGGAATCATTTGCATGTTTTCTTTGCCCCTAATATCCTTCCTTTCCCATGGTGAATAACACTTTCTCCAACTTTGCCAACCTATATGGTCCTCCCTGCTTTCTAATGTCAGCTCATCCTTTAGTATCATCTTCCTGTCCAGTGTCTTTCTGCTGCATTACAAACTTCTGTCATTTGGACAATTATCAACTGTTTCTTAATCAGGTCAGCCACCTAGACTCTTTGTGTCTTGTTTCTAGAGGGTTCTGGGTCTCAGTGACTTGGACCTCTTTTATCTGAAGCTTTCTCAGTTTCCCTAATGTATGGAGACTCTTTAATAGAGGCTTGATGTGTTCTTCGTAAGAAATATGCTGCCTTTATTTCTGTCACACTTTCACTGACAGATTTCCTCTTGATACAATTTGTCCTCAATTGAATGATACTGTTTTTATGCATCGTTTGTATTTTTTTCTTAATCCTTTTCCAACTTGAAGTTGCCATCCTCTAATCCTAGTCTAATTCATTATCCTAACTCATAAATATCCCTGATTCCAGCCCCAATGGGTTGCTCTTTTTCTACTGATTGTCAAAGAAATTATCACTGTGTGTTTTTTTTTTTCCTGGCAAATATTTCAAGACCATTTTAAATCTGTTTAAGGCTTTTTGGCACTACTTCTACTGAAAGAACAGTGTCCAAATAACAAAATTTTTTGATCAGATTGTTGGGTTAATTTACACATGTCCTATTTATACCTAGTTATTCTTTGAAGGCTCTGCCTTAAGGAGTTCTTCTGCCCTTCTGATATGTGCAGAGAGAAAAATGCAGTTTGCCCTTGGGTATCTTTGTTTCTTGTTCCATGTGTTTATCACGCATGTAACACAGCAGGATTTTAAGGGTTACTTGCAAAATATATTGGCAAGTCCCTAGACCACTGGAAGTGTAGCTAATCAACGTGTTTATTCTAATTTTTCTACTAAAGGAGAGAGATACTTGAGCCAGTGATCCGAGAAAATGCGAATCTTTAAACACAGCCTTTCTCTGGGGTGAGTAGCACAACTGAAGCTTTTTTAGGATCTCTGGTGAGTTTCTTAAAGTTCCCTGAAATGCCTTCAGGAGGATTGGAAGTCCACGCAAAACCTTGTAATATTTTGTTGGATAACTACCAAAATTCCTGACAGAAGGTGGTCGAAAACTTCTGTAGGTCTCAGTCTAGTCCAGGAGAAAGGACAATAAGAGAAAGTGCTCTTCTTATTGAGAATCTTTTCTTCAGTTAGAATTGTGTGTAGTCCTAATCTTTTATGGGAAATACATTATTACTGCCCCTAAAATGAGTTGTGACAGAGCAAAAAGGTTTTTCCTTATCCTTCCTTCTATAAAGATTTGTTAGGGAAAGTGATAAAGTACAGGTTGAGAGGGATGTCTGGAGTCGTTTCATTTGACCTTCCCTTAAAGCAAGGCCAGCTTGGATCAGGTTCTTATAAGACTTGTCCAATTCATTTATTAATAATGTGTAAGGATAGAGATTCCACCATCTTTCTGGGCAGCTTGCTCTAGTGTTTAGTGGGTAAAATTCTTTTTTTTTCCATAATATATAGCTAGAATATACTGTATTCCAACATGTCTGTTGCTTTCAATTCACAGGGGTCCTCAAATATGTGTGTGTCTATTTTCTTTCTATCTGCCCATTAGATATAGCAGCAAGAGCTCCCTGTATCTTTTCTTCCAGAGAGCAAACCTGGTTTTCTGCCTTTTCTTAATATCACAAGTTATTGATATAACCCCCTTTGTTATCTTGTTCACTCTCGACTTGCTCCAGGATGTCAGTGCCTATCTGGGGCTAAGAATCTCAAAAGAGGATGCACTACTCTGGATAATTAGGGTGCAGCAAAGTATCACCATCATCTGTTCTTGACAACAGTCTGCCTAGAGAAGATTCTAAAAACAAATATTTAAAAATATAACAGCCTTGATTCTTTATTGTGAATTGAAAATGTATCCTTAGATATTTTCTTACCAGTTCATTTATTTTGAACTGTAGCTGTCTAAGAAAATACTAGTATTATCTCTTCCTCCTACTCCTCTTTACAAGGTGTTTTCATTTCTTGCTTCATCAAAACAAACAATCCATCGTAGCTTCCACGCTTAAAAGGCCTGCTTATGTGGTGTGGTTTTCTTGGTTTTTTTTTAATTTAGTTGTATTTTCTTGCTTCAGAGGTTAAGCTAAGATATACAGATATGAATGTTCTTATAGGGGTTTTTGCTAAAAACACATTCTTAAACTACCTGAATTGTAAACACCTTACCTTTTCAGCTTCTGTTCTAGCTTAGGACTAAGGCCAGTTGTTTTGAACATGGTGAATTTTTTTTTTTTTTTGTCTAAGGTTCATACTGATGCAACTTCTTTTGTAAACTCAGTGAAGGGAGTGTGATCCTTGTCAGTAGAAAAATTCAGTGAAATCTTCAGTATGGAATTGTTTTCTTTTGGACTACAATTACAAAACCATTAAGAATTCCTGTGTGTTGTTATGGTTAGGAAGTAGCTTTGGATTTGATGATTCATTTATTCAGTTCTCTGTGTATTATTGAAAGCACTGTAAAAATTATCTGTGTATACCTAACAAACTGGTATATATATAATGTTACCATTTTCAATGGTAAGAATCTTCATATGTTGCAGTTAATAGAAATTAGGAGTGTTCTAGCCTTTTGCACTCTGAAAATATTCACTAAATTGGGGTGGTGTTTCTCCTTTCTATTCATTGAAGACTCTGAAAGCATTACTGTCTCTCTCCCACCCGTTCTCCATGTGTCAAGCAGCTTAACCTTGCCTTTGTGTTCTGAACTATTGAAAACGAAAAATTGGAAGTTTTGTTTCTCTTTGGGACTTCTTCTTTCTGTTTCATCCTCCAATTTTAGTTTTAGTCATGAGGGAGGTTGGTTCTTTCCAATTCTGTAAGGCAATACACTGGTAACCTCCAGTCCCTGATAACCTGATGGAAACAAGGGAAAGTTGATGGTGTCTCTATATTTTTTACTGACAGAGGCAGGAAATCACTGTAGAGGCTCTCTAATGTTTCATCCCCTGACCTTGCTCATGTAAACAGGATTTGGAGGAAGCAAAGCAATGTACTGTAATCTGGAAGTCTGAATGCCTGCACTGGCTGGGAGATGTTTGCTGTTCCTTCTCTTCCAGTGGCATTTAACACTTAAAACAAGACATTCTTATTGTTTGTTTACAGTACAACTTCTACAAAGTTAAGACTGGGTTAATTACTGAGTGAGGAAAGATAAGGATTGTTTCTGTTTGGAGCAAAAAGAACGTACTAAGTTTTAAAATAGAAAGTCTATCTGTACTGCATTTGTAGTAGGTGTCTTGAGGCAAAAAGTAGAAGTGTCTGTACTCTCAATTTGTTCTGTACACATTGTTTTTGAGTATGTGTTTCAGGATTTAGGTGTTTTGGATACACTTTTCTCTGCCTTTGTTTTGAATTAAAAGAAAAGCCCCAAATAACCAACCAAGCTGCACAATCAAAAAATACCCCATGTGTTTGGAAAGACAGCAATTATGAATGAAAAATTTGCATCTATAGTCTTCCATTTCTGCATACATGAAGGCTTAGTCAACTATTCTTCCTCATGGAAATTAGCTTTGAAAAGATCTTGGAGTAATGTCTCTTCCTTGCATGGCTTAACTCCAGAATCCAGTAGGAGAGGATGACTATAGAAATTATATCTTAAAAACTAATTTTTAAAACACTTCATATTTTCCTTACCATGCTACTTCAAATTTATTCTGATTTGCATCCTTTCCTAGCTTCAGCCTTACATGGAAATAAACACCAACTGTCTGCAGTGAGGTTAAGGGGAGGCCAAAAGGAAGAAAGGAAGTAATGGCAATTTTATGCATAGAGCATCTCCTCTGGGGCCTAAGTCTGATTCAGAAGAGGGCAGCTGGTAGAACAAAACTCATATGGCACTTCATTGTGAAGAGTAGTTACTTCTGCTGTATTTTATAGATCATTGGAAAGCACAACAAACAACTTTCTGTAGTTCATGCATATCAACTTTCCTAAATGTCTTCAGACAAAAACTCTGATCATTACATGATATGCATACATTTTTCTCTACTGAAGAAAAGTTCCAGCAGTATTCCCTTTGAAAGAAAGACTGGAATCACTTCCCTCTTGTGTTCCTTATTCAAAACTTGGTTTCCATCAGGCTGAGCTCTGTGCTGGGGAGGGATCCCTTTGGTAAAAGGGCTTTTGATAAGAATTGACAGTTCCCAGTCTCTTCCATCACCTTACCTTCCTTGTTCCCAGACAGAGAAATTAGAAAGACCACTTCCTGAATAGCTATGAACTTTTTTAATTTACTGCCATTCTTCTGATTACCAGTAAATGCTTGTTTGAACTGTCAACTCCTTGAACTCCCAATGATAAATGGAATTAAATTAGGAAATAGTGTGAAGAGATCCTGAGTCTCCAACGTTTTGAGGTAAAGCCGTCTGCACCTTTTTTATAGATGAGCATAAAAAACTCTCAAACAGCCTCTGAATGGCTCATGCTAAGTCTTGCACAAACTCAGAATAAATACTGTAAATGGAGGAAGTCTGAAATGTTCAGTGAAACAGAATAAAAATAAGAATTGTGCTTTTGTGTCTTTGCAAATTAATCCACCTCTCTGTCCAATCTTGCTTTTAGACAGGCAATTTTTAGTGTCATCTTGACTTATACTACACTTTATACAAACCTTTCTATTCATTGCATGCTAGGCAGGTACAATGTGTGGTGCTGGTGCAAGAGGATAGGCTGCCTTCTCCCCAAAATTCTGCAGTTAAACATGTTCAGCTGCTCTCAGGGAACTCCCAAAGTCCCCTGAGCTTTGAACTCCAAAGCTGCTCCCATTCCCCCCAAAGGCTCTCTGTAATCCATCTGGAATAGCCATGAAGCAGTAGATTCAGCTTTTTCTGTTGCCCAGCTAAGAGCCTTCTAAAGAAAGTATGGTGTATATGAACAAAATGACGCAACACAAGTGCTGAAAAGATGAAGTGTTTCACATATTGAACAGTGAATTTCAAAACTTGCATTTTTGGCTGCTGTAAATGTCTAGGCATATTTAAAAAGATTTGTGTACCTGAAAAGCAGTATGCTTTGATACCACTAGCATCAAATAAAGCTTAAGGATTAAATGCTTGAAGGTGAACCCAAGGCATGTAATAAAAAAGGAACATGACCCAAATGGTCTTTGCGTTTTGTGGTGATGCTATTCTAACACAGCATGTAACTGCTGGTTTACAAGGAGAGAACAGGAAATATGTTGTACCTCTACGTAATTAAGTAATAATACATGTCCTGGTGTTCCTTAATGGTCTTGATTATATTCTCTGAGTGAACTGGAGCTGGAGAGAAAGTCAGGTTTTTATCAGAGACTGAATTCTGAATTTGGGCACTAGAGAGTGCAAGAATATATTTCCTATACTATTTTTACCCTGCTTTCCTGAGGAAATGTACTTTATGAGATTGTACTGTTTGTCTGTCACTGTTCTGGCTCCATAACAATTTTTTAATCAAATAATCAGTGGATTGGTTTTTTAATGAAATTTGGAAATAAGCAGTTAGAATAAGGAAGCATGTTAGTGCTATCACTTAAGAAAAAGTCAGTGGATGTGAACTGATACTGGAGTAGCTACTGGGGATGCACCCTGAAAGAGTGTCTCAAGACATATGGAGGGAGCTTGAGTTCCCATAGAACAGGAAGCGTAAAGAGGGACGTAACAGGAAAAAATTGTACATGTGCACACATATACAAATATTTTGTAGAGATAACGGGCCTTTAAAATTGACAAAATTTTACTTTGTGTAGGTTCTTACTCAGGGCAACTGTATTTCAGTAATGCTTTTCAAGTTGATCCATGTCTGTATATTGTTCCTTTAGCACATCAGTACATTTCTGGGAACTAGAGGGATGGAAGTTCCAGGTATTATTTCTTTCTCCACTTCCTGAGATACTGTACATGTATGCTCTGACCTTGTCTGCTCAAGCAGTGTTTTCATCCGCTGTGACTGGAAATCTAAGCTGTATTCACAGTTCTCACTGCTGATTCTGTGGCATGCAGAAAATGCCCGACAGCTATCAGCCCACACATCCAATAACAACTGGTTCCTTCCTCTTCCTGGGGAAGAGTAACATCCTCTGAGAAGAAGTGTCCCCCGAGGAATGCAGGAACAGCAGCAAGCCTTTCACACAGGAAATTACTACTATAGCACTTGTAGAAAAGTGTTTCTGTCACTTGGATTGTCAGTCTGTAATGAGCTTCCTGCTGACCTAGATGATTTACTACTGATCTAAATGCCATTTGTGACTCATTTAGCTTAATGGAAGTTAATGAAGTTATCATTCAGTGGCTCTATTACCCTGTAAGCACCTGGTTTAACTTTTTTTATGCAGTAGTAAAAATGAAGTCTTCAGCATCTTAATATTCACAGGACCTCAATAATTCTGATACTGCACATTTTGTGGAACTAAGAAGCAAGGGAATACTTAGTTTAGCTCATAATGCATGTCTCTTAGAGAAGGCTGCAAAATTTTTTTTTTGTTTATCTGTAGTTGCATAATAAAGCTGAGCTACAGATCCAGTATGTCAGAAAGCAGGATTGTAAAGCTAAAATACTGCCCTTGAATTACCCTTTGTTCTTAAATACAACTGGAGTGTAAGTTCAGCACAGCACGCTTGCAACTGGTAGAAGCTTGACTATAAAATGAAATTTATTTATATATAAAACCCATATGTATTCAAAATTGTTAAAGCACGTTTTTTATAAAAGCAAACACTTGAATATTGATTCAGTATTTTCTTATTTTTTTCCTAAATGACAGTGCTTAAACAAGTGCTAGCAAATTTTCTTTAATATTTAAGATTAAAATCTTAAGATCTTATGATTAGAGTGATATCTAAACACAGAGAATGCTTTCTGAGTAAGAGCTGAGTGTTTTCCAAATATATTGGTTGTTCCAATACAACAGATCTCTCCTTGAAGCCATGCTGCATTATTGTTGAGTTTTGCAGTAAGAGGTGTAGTTACTTGCTTAATGTGAGATAATGGAAACACTGAGTCACATCCAAAAAATACATAGGTTGTTTAAAACAGGAGTGAAAACAATGAGACTTTTCAAATAAAGTTCAGCAACTAAGGGAAAAAAATTTCTTCAGCAGATGCATGTTTGATGCAGAAAAAACATCTTGGCTTGTATCTTCCACCAAAACAGTGTGGGGGTTAGAAATTAGGTAGAACAATGCTAAAGGATGATTTCACAGTAATTTTAACTTGAAGACTGTTTTTATCTGGTTAATTCCATCCAAGTCAATTCCCTGATCTGTTCAGTTGTCCAAACACTAATGTGAGCACAAAGGAAATAATGAGAAAAAATTATTTAGAGATGTGGTAGATCATAACTGGCTGTAACCTAACTGAATTGACTGATGTCTGCATGTATCCAATGCGATTGTGCTATAAAGAAACAGGTGTGTTACATGCATGCAACAGCTGAACATCTTTCTTAAGCTGCAGTGGAAAAAAATAGGAGGAAAGGAGGTGGTAGTAATGGTTTCCTTTTGTTCAAGCAGTACGTATGTTGGATTCAGGTTGGGGTTTTTTTCAGCCTACGAGGATTCAGATTCCTTCTGTCTGCATGGCTGTAATGAAAACAGCAGGTAACAGAGACTGATGGAGGCAGCTTCATCCATTTTGCTTGAATTTGAAACATTGTAAAGTAAAAGCTAAGAGTGTATGACATGAGAGGAAAGCAAGTGAGAAACAGTCTATGGTTAGTGATTCTGGAAGAGGAACACTGGATTCTGTTGCATTTTGCAATAAAAAGTATTTGGGGGAAAAAATGAGTAGCTCTGTCGGTGACACCATAAGTGGAGGCATGTGGTATTACTGCTCTGAAAAATTTGTTGGTTGGATTTGGGCTTGTTCTTTTTTTCTCTGTATCACCTGATATATATATCTTATAGTATAAGGAGGGAGGTGGGGAGGGGGAGATGCTGTCCTCTGGCATGTTCTAACTGCTTGGATATTTCCTGTACACCAGAGTGCGAGTTCCACTCTGCATGTTAGACTCTGAAGTGAAGGCATCACAATGTAATTCTGAATTAGATATTGCAGTATTTTTGTTGTAAGGGAAGACTAGTTGCAACAGAGATTTAAAATAATTGCTTTATCCTTAAACTGTTCTTAGGTTAACCACTATCAAGTGTTCCTCACTGAAAAGGTTACTCTTCTGAGATGTTTCCCTCTTCCTTATGTTTCTTGGGAAAGGAATTCAGTGTCCATACTTCAAATTTTTGCTAGTGTAGTGAAATAGTACAATACTATTTGCTTAGGAGTTTCAGTTAGTTGCATGTAAGATATTATAATTCTTCACTCCTTATCTTAAAGGTTTATAATTTGTCCAGTTATGTGTCATTGTAGATCTTTTCAACACCTCTGCTCTCTGTAGTATATTCTTCTCTGATGTCCTGCAGGTGTACATAAAATTGTATTTTAACAGCTGAATGAAGTCAGAATGCCAAGTGACCCTGACTGTTTTAATAGTTTACAGGATGCCTTTTTGTTCACCTGTAAGTTTGGGGTTCCAGATGGCTGGTACATTTTGTATGGGACTAAAGCAAGAACAGATTTCAATGGAGTCACTAAAACCAGCATGATTCTGCAGTGTCTTTCTGATTTAACTGTTTTTGAAGAAACACTAGCTAGATAATTGAGTTCATAATGCATTACAACATAAAATGCATTAACAAAATTGTGGAATGCATATTGTGGATATTAAAAAAAAGGATGATTTTATCACTAACATTTTGACTAAATATTTCATTAGAGAGGTCTTCGGTTTGAAAGACCATTTCTTTTTTGTCTCCTCAAACTGCATTGACGTTAGGCCTTAAACATTTGCTCTATATGTCCTAAGTCAACTTTTTAGTTGATTTTTTGGCTTTTTCCTCACACAGTTCTCATGCTGACTGTGACCTGTGACCGCACAATTATCTTGTTTATCCTTTGTGATTACTGATGGAATTTCAGCTTCCTCGCTCCCCTGGTATTTCCTCCATTATTGCAGGATATATTAAAAATCAGTGTCATTATCTGACTTGTGAAGTAATTTCAAAACCAGTAGTCTTTTTTGCTGTGGTTGGAGTAGAAAGTATTTTGCCAGAAATACAATTACAACATTTATTATCTTCTGAAATGGAAGATAAAAATACCTCATTAACACATTAAAAAATGCATAATGCTTTAACATCTCTAGCTAATAAGTATGCTGTTGCTGGGGCTTCTTTTGTTTCTGATACTTTTAAAGTACAAATAATCCTTGAGTTATAGAAATTATTTTTCAAGAGTGTAACAGTCTTGTCAGACCACTCCAAAGTTAACATTTCTTGGATATTTGTATGTATTTTTCAAATTTCTCAGTTTCTGCTGTTCCCTACTTTAATTCCTTTGACAGTAAATTGTAAAACTCAACTGATGTAAGTATAAAGTTGTTCTGGTGCTACCAAAGCAATTGTTTATAATCCCGCTTCTGAACAAAGCAAGACTGAATATTATTTTTACCTGGACAAATGGGACAGCTTATCCAAACCTTCTGCATATTTACTAATGCTGAGCCCTGAAATAGCTCAGGATGGACTTTTGCTACTTTCTCCAGGTATTTAGTGAAATCTAGTAAAAGCACATAAATTTGACTTTTCCATCAAAATTTTGAAGCTTCATTTTATCCTTGTGGGAGTTTTCTTTTACACTCTTGTTAAAGTGTTTGATGTCCTTTTTAAACCTTCACCATTTACTATAGGCATAACACTTCATTTACAAAAGCCTTTGTAAAATGCTGAGGAACCATGTTTCTTCTATTACATACTAAAATATATTTTTCATGGCTATAGTGAGAGGATTTCAGTTCCAAGCTATGAAATATTGGACTTTTTTTGTTGTTGTTTGTTTTTTGCAGATCTTTCTATCTTTCTCTTTGGCAAAGTGTTCAAGCAGTTGTGCTGGCCCTGTTGGATTTAACTTTGGACTCTACTATGCTGGATTGCTAACTTAATTTCAAATACTTTAGCTCTTTGATATTTTTTTGTAAGTAATTTGTATTAGAGGAGATTTTACACTTACTTCTGTGGAGTAAACAAACACAGTGGTACTGTCAATAGCCACCTGGTATAACCACTGGTTACTGCTGGTCTGAAAGGAAATCAAAGCTTCCAGATCTCTGGAAAGCGATTTCTCAGTGAAATCTTTGTGGGATGCCCCCAGAGCATCCCTAAGAGGAGTCAATTTAGAGTTGTCTGTGCAACAAAGTTTTGTTATGACACACGTTTTGTTGATTTGAGGTAGCAAAATAAGAAAATTCATACCATAGCACTGACACTTATCCTGATAAAAACCATTCATACAGATGCAGATGTGCTGGCAGGGAGGAGTTTCTTTCAGCTTTGCATATAACTTGCATATAAAGTAAATTGTGTGTAGATACACATGCAGCTGTGTAGGGGCTGGCAAACAGCTCCTGGAGCAGAGGGCTCTGCTACAGTGCCAGTGCATGGAGGGAGGCTCTGCAGCACAGGCAGCCCTGCTCTGTGCCAGCCTCCCGCTCTTGAGGAGCCCCAGACTCCTGGTCTGGGCAGGCTGGAGCCCAGGGACTCCAGGGCTGCAGCCCTTCTCAGCTTTCTGCAGGGCTGAGGAGAACATTATTCACAGCCTCCAGTTCTTCATCATGCAGAGTCTATCTCTTCAGGATTTTGTCTTCAGTAATTTTTTGTTCATTCTTATTGAGAGGTGGGATTTAAGACAGAAGTGTATTCCTTTAGTTCCTCTCATTTACATACAGTGTAAGTTGTTCAAGATTAGTTTTGTCCCAACAGGTTAAGTATGAAAGCCTTATCTAGGAGAAATCAGTTGCATGTTGTAAAGTATATTCTTTTATTTTATTATTTTTCTCAGGAATAAACATGCCTTCAAGAATAAACTCATTTGGGTTTGTTGATCAATCTTTTTTTCATTGTAAATTCATGTTGAATATAGGTATACTAGGTGACTTATTGAATGAGATATAGGAAATGCTGTCCTTTATATATAATTTAAGACTGTACACACAAACTCACTGTTACCAGGTATTGTTTCTTTCTAAAGTTCAGTTAGACTTTTTTAGCTAGGTACTGGTCTAAAGGCTTTCATTCAGTTGTTTTAAGTAGGGGGAAGAGGACACAAAGGAGTCATAAGCAGGCAAGCCAGAAGAATGGCTATCATTTCTCTTATTAGATTTGTTCCTGGTGAGGATAGTGTACTCTCCCTCACACCCTGACTCTTTCCTCCCATGGACTTGATGCACTCTGTGAACCCCCACAATCTGCTCTTAGAGGTACAGGGAGTTTGCCCACGTGGTAGAAAATGCCTAGGGATCTTATACTTTTGTTTTAATTCATTAACGTTTCTAATATCAAAAATAGCAGAATATTCTATTTATAGTGGTAGGAAGGAGGCCTTGTCCACATAGGGTTGTTAATTTTCTGTCCTTACTTCTCTCTAGTAAGTGTTTCATTATGTTTCCAGTTTCTGTTAAAAGTATTCCTCCTACCCTCCTTTACCTTTCTCTGTCCCAGAATGGATAAGAAATTCAAATAGAGTCTGTAATATAATTTTTATTAGGACTCTATGTAGGTAAAAAGAAGCCATTATGGAAACTTTTTTTTTTTTATTTCAGCCATAAGATGTCCCCTTGGGTATTCACATAAGCAGGCCAAAGTAATTTGCCTAAATTAAACTTTATTTCATGATTGTAAATAGGAGGAAATGCTTCTATAGTGTCATGTTATTTCTCCTTAGCTTTGCAAAGCTTCTTGCTGAAGCTGAAGATATATTGGAGGTAATTGATTATCTTTCTTTGCCTTTCTTCTACAGGGTACATTTTTATATTTTAGTGCTTGTGGTGCAAGTGTTTTTATAACTTATGAAAGTGTTCGAATATAGTCTTCCTGAACTAGTATTTTAGAATTGACTTCCTGACAGGAATTCTCACCTTTGGAAATCGAACCTCCAATGATTTCTGCAGGTTTGTTTTGTATGTTCATGATATACTTCGGGTTTTTTTATTTGATTGTTTGGTTGGGAGCTTTTTTTGTTTGAATGTTCTTTTGTGGGGTTTTTTGTTCAGTTGGTTTTTAATTATCAAGTCTTAACTTTTGACAAGTATTGCTTGGTTTTTTGGTGAAATCTTTAGTTTTTTCTAAAAGCTTAAGCTGATGCAGACTCTGTGCAGAGTACTATTAATGTTAGAAATCAACATCAATGAGCAAATTATAAAGAAAAAACCATCTGGTTTTAAGTAGAGTTTATTACTGATGATCTGGGAGTTTAGAAAGAAGTATTTCAGGAGTATTATTTATTTCTAACTGGATACACTCAAATATTTGTGCACTTCTAAGAGGTTTTTATTAGGGAAATAGAAATATTTTTTTATGTTTCTTGGAGAAAACAAGAAACATAATTGTTCTTTTCTAGTACTTTCTTGACATGGGTGGAGTACAAAGAAAATATTTTTCTTCTGTACTAGATTCTGTATATGTAGAATCATAAAAGACTGAGTGCATTGGATATACTCTGTGTTACAGTGTTTTCTCAAACCAGAAGCAGCACTCTGAGGAAAAGATGACATAAGAAAACCATGTACTCAGTTTCTCATTACGTGTGTGGAAGGATGCTTGTGAAATGTGATATAATTGCTTTGCATAGAACTTTCAGGAAGTCTTGAAATGTGCCTGTGGATAAGGGAGTTTATTATTTCATGCCATCACAGGAATACTAAATTCAATATAGCTGTCATCCTGATAGAAATAAATAATTCTGATTAATCACATCATAGCTGTAAATGCATGAGGATTTCAGTTAATTTTGCCCAGATAATAAAATTTAAAAACCCACCAAAATAAGCTGCTAGTTTCCATGGTTTTGTATTGCCTTCTGGCCTCTGTAAACTCAGTTAGCTTCAGGCCGAATTTGCTATTTTCAAGACTTAAAGTGTTATGCTCTTCCATCTTACACGAAAATGCCTGTTTTGCTGAAGAGTACAGTCTGATAGTTTGGCCTGTTTTACTGTCTGTGAGTTTGTAACCTGGTGCCACTGCTCAGGATCTAAACTGAAGGGTGTGCTACCTTCAGTGTTCCTCCAAGGTGTTCCAAGACTGGATGCGATGTACTTCTGTTGAATACTTTAAATTTTTATTTCAGCTGGGGCATTTTTTTAACAGCTGGAGAAGACTCTGATACGTAAGACGACATGAGAGACTTTGATTGAAGTGTGAAAGTCTGTGTTATGAGTTCTGAAAGCAGACTGCTCAAGCTAGAAATGCTTAGTAGAACTTTATTCTGGATGCACCACATAGTCCTGTGTGTCACAAAATATCTGTATTTTGCTGCTTGAATGCAGAACTTCATTCAAGTTTGCAAATAATCAATTCCAGAGCTACCTCATCAGATATCTTGGGGCAGAAAGCTGCAGTTGGCACATGGCAAGTTGTTGCTGTGCTGATTCATGTGCGTGCAAGAGGAGAGGAAATGAAGAGTGCTGTCAACAGCTGAAACTACAGGGAAGTTTACTTCAGTAGGAACTGATAAAATAGATTGTGGTTTAACATACTCAGTGTTAGACTAATAGATCAGAGTTGTTTTATGTGGATCAGTCATTGACTGAGAAAAATAATTTCAAAGCAGTAGAAGCGATCTGTGAGTAATTATGTTCTACAAAAAGCCACAACCTAACCTAACCCCCCACCCAAAAAACCAACACAGAATAAAACCAACTCTTGAATGGTTAAATTTGGCATTTCCACAGTGAACCATTTTTATGTGAGGGTAGGTTCACAAGAGGAGGGAAAAAACAGTGATAATGATAGTACTATTACTCCTGAGAACTTCCCATGGTTTTAAATAACCAAAAGACACAGAATTCAGCAACTGGTAAGGTGGGACATTACTCTGTTATGCTTTTGCACTTTGGTCTGTTTGAGCTTAATGCCCTACTTATGACTAATTATTTGTAGTTGTTTTAATCACAGAATCAGAAATATTTTACTATTAGTAGGCAAACGTACCATGTGCTCAAAATTTAAAGGTTTATTTTTAAAAAGCAGACCCTGCCAATTTTTGTGATTCATTAGGAAGCTTACCAATGTCACTTTTTTATAAGCCTGTCTTAATTATGAGATCTTTAAGATATGCTTTTAGAAACTGTGGTCTGTAGTTTCCGACTTTGGAGCTTGTAGAAGATTGAAGCCTGTTGATAGCCAATTGCATGACAGAGACTTGTATTTTTCTTCTTTTTTTCCCTTGAGGGAATTTTTTTTATTTCTATAAATAAAACTGCTCAGGCATCATTATATGTGGATGTATTTTACTTAGATTCTATTCTCAACAGACATGAAGCAAAGAGAGACTGGGATGTAGTGTTTGTGTCTATGCGTTGTGTGAATGTTTCATGGGAAAACATTTGGGAACAGGCAGAGATGATAAGGTTCGTGTAAAGATTTTTCACAAATTGGTCAAGTACCACCCACAGAGTTTTGGCTATTTTGCTTGACAGAAAACAAAGATGAGCAATTATGGTTTGCTTTTGTGACATCATTTTATAAGCTAAATTTAATTTTCTGCTGAACATCCGCTGGTAATGTCATGGTAATAACTTCCTATTGATTAATTAAATCCATTCCTTCTCCTTATTTGTAACTTGCATGAAGTTGCTCAAATGTGGGTTTATGTTATTACTAATGGGCCGTGAATGGAAACACTGCACATTTTAATTTTCTTCTTTGCTTTGCTCAGAAGTAACAACTTAGAATTGATTGCCTTATTAAAATTTATTCTCTCAAAATAAGCTATAGCTCTGATGACTCTCAGAATAGTTTGGGTTTTTTTGAATTATTAAAATAATAATTTGAGTTACTTTTATTACATTGCTGGTGACATAGAGAATTGTTGTTTATGAATTGGTAGCATTTCAAGTGCTTTAGAAAGCACTTTAGAAAGGGGCTAATTTGAAGGAAAGACAACATTTAATTCTTGAAACATATAATGTGAAATAGACTGTGAGTAGAAAAGCTTTCTTTAAAAAGAACTTAATTTAAAATAAAATGTTATGCTGAATGAAAGTGTTGGACATGAACTGACTGGTATCCAAAAGTAAAGGAAATCTATTGAGTCTTGTCATTCCTTTACAGCAAGTTTTTGGCATTTGAGTGTTGTGTTAGATTTCAGTAGTTTTGGACCCTTTGCTGAGCTGGAGGGATATTAGGGAAAGTTAAAATATAAAGCAGATAACCATAAAGTTATAGCAATATACTTGATGTCTGTCAGTGTTTAAAAAATCTCTACAAATTTCCAGGATATGATAAAAATAACGATTTTAGACACAAGTTAGATAAGTTGAAAATTTGAAATGGTCTCATTTAATTTCTCTTAGAAATTTTGAAAGTTCAGTTATTTGCTTATCCGTGTTTGAGTTTTGACAAACATCAAGGTCTTTGCCTTACTTCTGTAAATGCTTTCATGTTGTATCATGCTTCTAAGTCTTTGAATATATAGCAGAAAAATCCCAATTTGCAGCTTAATGCAGTAAATTACAAGAAGACTTTTACACTACTTTGGCTTGCAATGCTGGTGGCAGTTTACTGAGATACAAAACATTCTTTCACGGCCCATTTGTATGATATATTGAAGTTTGGATCAATTCTACTGTAGGAAAAAAGTGGTGAGACTTTTAGTAGCTTAGCATTTGCTCTCTTTACTGAACTGACAGCTTTCCTCCTTGGATTGAAAGAATCTCTTTAGCTTGGTTTAAAAGCAAAATTTGTAATCACTTTGTGGGAGCTTAAACTGAAATATTTACTTAATTTTCAGTGTGAAGTGCAGTAATCTTGTTTGAAAAGAAAAACACCCACCTTAGAGTATAACTGTTCTTAGAATTTAGCAATGTCTAATAATCTCAGATTGTTTTCCTCTCCTGCTCCACTCATCTAAATTAATTTTAAATCATCATAAATCACAGACAGCAATTTTTGAATATCATTGAATGTTAAATCTATTTAAAAAAATTTGAATACTGGAGGATTAATAGATTGTCCTTGGGACACTGAACTTGCAAAGCAGAATGCCTTTAAGCAAAATCAAAGAGTTTACAGTTACATCTGTTCTGTCTGTTCCAATTAGTTGCTTTTATCATTCAAAAGCAAGAAAATGAATCTATTTCCCATAACATTAGTACAAGCAGCTTTGTGAATGTTAGGAAAACAATACTAAGTTTATTTACAGAGAGCTTATTGATACTGGGTTTTGGAAAGACCTGAGTGCTAGCCCAGGTCTTACTCACACTTTGTTATTTCTTTGAGAGTTAAGGAGTGTGAGCTTGCAGAGCTGTGTTAACCTGAGGTGAGAGGTTCTGGTAAATGGTTTCCTGGAGCTTCAGAAACTGAATTACTTCTGAGAACCCTACTCTTCCTTAGGTTTGATTAAAATTAGCAATAGATGCTATAATTTTCAGAGAACACATACAGGTTTCTACAAAATCCAAATGCGTAAGATTTACAAATTGTCCCTACACCAATGAAGTATTTTTCACTGATTCTTTAACTTCTTTTATCAACTGCCTGTGTTTCTTAAGGCAGGTGATAATTGGGCCGGTTTACTGCTGCCATGCAGAATATATAATGCTTGGGTTCTGCCTGGTTTTCCAGCAATGCATTCCATCTTCCAGGCCTCCAATTTTCCTAAAAGTTGTTGCAACCTAATCAGTGAATTCTTTGCCTCTCTGTCAAATTTAGCTAAACCTCCTTGTTGAGGTTTGAAATCTGAGCAAAGAGTCAAGATTTACAGACAAAAGCAAGGTTTCTGTAAGCTTCCTATCTTCCTGTTTTTTTCTGAGAAGTCTATTCTAACAGACTCTCCCACTGTAGTTAAATACTAGAGTGTTTTTTGTAGTGTGATTGGTTGTAAGACAGGAATTCTTTAATGCATGGCAATATTTTGTCTTTAACATTTGAATGCCAAATTGAACTTAATCTTTCCCATTTTAATCAGCATTTGGGACAGTATTTATCTTGTGGTTTAGTAAACATGCCAAAGCCTTCCATTAATACTGTTTCCCAAGATCCTGAGATATCTCTTTATAATTTGGAAATAACTCGGTGAATATGAGTTCCTCTAGGACTGCATTGACAGTATCTCATATCACAAAATCTTTGTAAAGGGAAGATACAGACAGTCTTAAGGTGCAGCAATCCTATATATACTTGTTCATCTAAATGTACATGGGATACATTGAGAGCCAAAATATTCCAAGATATTTGGAATGCTTTCTTTCAAAGACTTCTAAAACTTTAAAGCAAGGAGCTAAAGGGAAGTAAAATTAAATGAGAAATTAATTTCCTGCCTATCTTGTCCAAAACCCAAGCCAATTGTATTTGATTTCATTTTGTGCTGACAAGTTACTATTTTACAATATACAACTCTTTCGAATAATTTGAAGTTGACATAAGAAGTTTTTTTCATGTTGAGAAGAAAATTAAATCCATGGTATTGGAGAGAGAGATGTAATTAAACCATCTAGTTAGGAGCGGGAGAGTTCTGGGTTCATCCTTTCTCTTTTGGAATTTTTATTCATTTTATTCCCTTATATATAGCATACAAAGCTTCTCATGGGAACAGAACTTACCTCTTTCTGGCAGAGCATTCTAACCAATGAACTAAAGCTTTCTGTTGACCAGTGACATAACCTGAGCAGCATGGCTGGAGAGAGTACCCTTCCACAGTTTTGTGGATTTAAAAGATAACAGCCTGGTCGACAAAGCATTGTTCTATGATTCATGAATTTAAGTAGGCTTGAACTGAAAAGGCCAGTTCTCTTAGTCCAATGCAAATGCTATAACCATTAAGTCTTTCTGTAGAACAGCCTTGTTTGTTTAATGTTTGAAATCTCTAGTTTGATGTCTAGCACAGTTTTATTTTTGCCACACTCTGGTATCAATATGCATCCCTGATAGATTTCAGTATTAGTTACATCAGCCATTTATTATTGACATGCTTGGTTTATTTGCCTAAGTCACTCACCAAGCACAGAAAGGAGGGCCGAAAGGAAACTGGAAGTATCTTGTTGTGAATTTTTCTGTTTGTTCATAAAGAAATCAATGCAAGTGGTGTTAGTGAATACCATGGTACTATCAAACCTTGAGATGGGTTCCCTCTGGTTTAGTAGCATTATCAGTTAAGGTCTGAAGTACATGGCCATCTGCCCCTGTCTCTACTAACATCACGCTCTGCACTTCATGGGTTCTTGCCTAGGGGCTTGAAACCTGTCCTTGCAGAATGTAACTGCACAATGGATCTTTTAACCCAGAGAGGGTTGTAAGACTGTTCTTTGCTCTCTGACCTCACCACAGGCTCTGCTTTCAGCCATTTCCCATCCACAGGACTGTGCAGGCTGGCACTGAAGACACAGGAATGTCATCGTGTATAAGTTCACAACAATATTGATATGATATAGTATTACTTAAATTTAAAATAGTTATGTTATTATAGTGGCAGTATTTAATCCATCAGTTTCTGATCCTACATGATTCAAAGGCAGGGTCAGCTACATGTAAATCATTCTTGACAGAAATTCATTAACATGCTTAGGTAATCTTGTCTGCCAATAAATCTGCCTAGCAGTTTACATTCTGCAAGTTTATTTTAGAGATTTAGGATATTTTTTTTTTAATGTGTGATAACAATTTTAATACTCTCTTTTGAAAATCTGTTCATTCTTACAACATATAAATATATTTTGGGCACATTATAAATATCGTGTATTTTAAATACATCAGGTGAGACTAAAATTTCCCCTTTGCATAGTTAATGGATATTTTTGTGGGCTGTCAGTAAACTCCAGAGAAATAGTTTAATTGTAACCATTTAAAAGGTTTATTTTGTAAATGTAGAGATATCAAATGTAATTAGAAATAGTAAAACTTAACTACTGCAATTTATATTATGTAAAAGTAAATTAAAATTGTCCGAAGATATAAGAAGTTTTCAAAGAAATCTCGATGTTATTAATTAATCAGGTAAAGTTGTGAAGGACTTTCTAGTGAATTAGTGATGATTTAACCTTTCATGACTCAAAAATACCATTAAGAACTTCAAGGCACAGACCAAATTGGTGGGGAAGATCATGCTCTCTCACTTAGCCTGAAGCAATGTTTATACATCAGAGTTATTTCTGTCAACACTGCATTGTGTGGATCTTTTCTTTTGTTCCCTTTTCCCATTTTCTGAAGGAATTGATTTTTCAAAAAGTACTATCACTGAACAAACAACTAAATACTACTATTTTTTTTTTAATGCTAAATAAGAGGTTAATTCATACTAAACAAAGGTTTCAGAATGAAATTGGAAGGAGCATTTGTGGTCTATAGGTTAAACTACGACATGGTCATCTAGTCACATATGGATTTTTCATCCATATGACTACTCTGAGTTAATTTCTTTGTCAAACAGAGCTATCTTTTTGAAGAAAACGCCCCTTGTTAGTTGTATCTATTCAAGCTTTAATTCAAGTCCTAGTGGTACAGCACATAGCTCTTCAATCATATGTACCTGAAGACTGGTAAGATTTTCCTTATTTCCTCATCAGCAGCATCACAGCTGGAATTCTCTTTTCAGTCAGAGCAAATTGAAGTCTTATGAATTGGACCTGGTACAAAAAGAAAATCTTAGGGTTCTTGTGTGTATGCATATATGTGTAGATTTTTTTTTTTAATTAAAAGCCTGACTTTCGGCTATCCTGTCTCTCTTATTGTATGGTCCTGATTAAATGAAGACAAAGGCAGCTGGATCTTCAGATGATGTATTCAAGGGTATTGGCAGAAGTGAAGAACTGCCGAGTGCCTTTGCTTCTCCCTCGGCAAGACGTTCGAACGGGAAGGCCGTGAATGAGAGCAGCTCATCTGCACGTAGTGTGGGACAGCACAGAGGCAGCTCCTCCCCCGTGGACAGGGCTTTGGACCACATTGTGGGGCAGCTGGAAATCTTAACCCTAGTAAGTATGCAGTAACAGGTGACACTTGCAGTGCAAAATGACAGTGCTGTCAAAGGGCAGCAGTACTCTGGAGTAATGTTAATAAATCAGAACATTAAAGACTATGGGGTTATTTTGAATAGCTTTTATAGTCAAGTGACTGTTTTGGTGTTTTCCTTTCAGAAAATATTGATTACATGTATTGAATTTGCTGAAGTGAAAGCTTCCTGGTACATAATCATAAAGATTGTTGCTGTATTTTTAACTCTGGGTGAAGAGAATTGCTGTTTTTAGTAGTGAGATCTAGGGTAGTTTTGTCAGAAGCCAGTTGTTTAGCATATATATTCCAGCTGCAACAATCATGCAGTAGCAGAGGATGAACAAAGTAAATTGGCAATACACCTTTAAATCCCTTTCCAAATTTAGTGTTTGAGGTGTTGGCTTAAGTAGGAATCCAAGCAGTGCAGTAAGTTCTAGTGCCAATGAAACTGCACAAATACTCAGTCTCAATCTGTGACTCTGAGTCATTTGTTTGCAAATGCTCAGTACGTCTTTTTAATCCAGATTTAGCTTATGTTTTAAGATACTTCTTTGTAGGTTGTAATATATAGACATTAAATCACTTCAAAATGGAGCAGCTGCAGGTGTTTTTAATATGTTCTTTTCCAATGTGTATGTTAAGTAGGAAGAAAGAGGATTTGGGAAGTATGGAGTCAAGTCATGAGTTGAAAATTATTTTTATGTAGTAAGTTGGATGGAAAAGAAACTGCCAGCCTGGGTCCAAAAACCGCTTTTTCCAATGAAGATAATATCTTAGAGAATGAATGCCTTTTAATAGTATATTTTTTTTCTCACTTCCTATTCTTGGGGATGCCTTAAAAATCTCTTAGGCTTTTGAAAGACATCATTTGTGGTCACAGTGACAACTGTTTTTCTATTGAGATATGGATGCAACTTTCACATAGTATTTCAGAGTACTTTACATTATGCATGTATGCGTTTCTCTTTCTCGGTGAAAATGTTTTGTGAAAATAAAAACCTTTAGACAATCTCCATGGAGAAAAAGCCATCATTTTTAAATACAGTTGTAAATAGTGGAATAGCTAAGGAGACGCCATCTTATAGTATTTTTTTCCTGTTGAGTTAAAATTATTTTCTTATGTTACTATGTTGCACATTTTTATAGTACTGTGTGAGTAGTAAAAACCAAATTGAAATTATTCTCTTCTTCATGCAGACTCTTTCACTCCTGGAACAACGTCTTTCTTGTACTGAAGATAAATTGAAAGAATGCATAAAAGATCAGCAAAAAATGTTACTTAAGGGAAAACAGAACTAATAAAATATGAAAATGAACTATGTTGATGAATATGTTTCATAAAATCACAAGAAATGTTTCTTCACTGGATTTTGCTATAAGCAGAAATGTCAAATCAAAGTAATAAAAATGGAAGAAATTAAAAAAAAATGTTTCAAACCTTGGTAGCAGGCAGATATTTTGGTTATCTATTCAATGAAGTGTAGCCCAATCAAAACTAGTATTTTCTAAATAATTTCCATTAAACATTCCAGGACTCTTATTTCAACCTAACAAGATCTTTGAATATAACTAAATCACTAACCATGTATTTTTAGATGAATAGCAGATATTATGCAGGTTACCACTGTGCAGATTTTTAAACTCAGGCAAGGATTGTGAAAATAATGTTCTTTGTGCTAAGACAACATTAAAGACCTAACTTAAATATGACATAATACCAAAAATGCCACAGGTGTTCTTTGTTCCTTACACATTCTCAAGTGTTTTACCAAAAAGTAGTGAGTTATTCTATATCTTCTAAACATTTTACTAATAACTGTAAGATCTAGTGTGAAAACTTTTAGTTACAAATACAAAAACTAAGTTGCTTAAGCTTTAAAGCTATAATTGCATCTATGTGAATTCAGCTGCAAAACTAATGTATTTGAATACTTCTGCTTATTGCATCCCCATCAAAATTCACTTTTCATATTTACAAAAACAAAAATCAGCTTTATACTTCTAAAGGATGTGTTTGAACCAAACACAAAATGACAAAATGATACAAAATCTAGGTCATAAATACAAAAGATTCTTATCCTAAGAGAATGTCCACAAGTTCTCAAACTTTGCATGCTATGAATGTACCCCATCATTGTGAATGCATCACAGTGCATTGCAAATGCACACATAAGTCAGGAAAAACTTTGCAGTGTATAATGATTTGGGTTTTATTTTTATTTTTAATAAAAATGCAATTCTTATAAAGATGATTTTAGGTCATTTTTTAATGGAAAATATTTATTTTCTTTATGTCTTATTTTTTAAAATGGCAATTACAGAACACCTGTTGTAAATCCACAGTCAAAACTAGGTAATCATCCATATTTGTAACTTAACGTGTATGTTGAAAAGTAGGACACTTGAAATGGAGGAGCATTTTAATCCAATTCTGCAACTGACTGTATATAGATAAAGCCCATTTCTCAGGCTGAACCTCTCTAACATCAACAGAGTACATCTTTAGTACACAAGATCACTGTGCAAATATGACTGCAGTTCAAGCCACAGAAAAGTGCAGTCAGTTTTTCTTGTATAACTTATTTTCTCTCTTGGCAACCACATTGAGATAGCCAGCCATCACCTCGCTTCCTTGTTTAACTCTGTTTTACCAGTGGGTACTCTATATTTGCAGTTCAGTCTTGAGCACTACTGGTTATGGCAAAGAAGCAGTCTCTTGTAAAATTTTTGGATGCAACTGTTTCTAGGCAGCATCCTAACCACAGATTTTTTTGTCGAAGGATGGTCTTGTGTATTCCAGCCTGACCTTTGATTATGCAATTGTTTATACTACTGTATGACACAAAGTTATGTAAATGCTGCCTTTTAGATAAAATGTACTTCACTTTATGAATTTGCTAACACTCTTGTGGTCTTTGCCTTTTCTTGTCTCCATTAGAAGACACAAAACCATGTAGCTATTAAAATTTTTGCTTATTTCTTGTTTCTTTCTTGGTGGACTATATATTTTTATATATATACACATATATATGTTTATATATGTCTTAAATCTGCAGATTTTTCTTTTAAGTTTGTTCAGGTTATTTATCAATAAGATTTGAATATTTCTTTTACTTCCATAGCTTTTATTAAAACCTCTGCTAAAATTTTCCTTTCTGCCTTAGATCCTATCACTAATCCCTCTTCCTTTTCAGTACCTGTTATCTGGAGAATTTACTACTTAATCCAGTTTATTCCTCCGTTTTTTTGTGGATCTCCTGAACCAACATAACATTCTCAAATTGAAACATGTTATTGTCATTCTGTCACATGGTCTGTTGATACTGAAACTCAACATGATGACATTTGTGAGGATGTCAGGTCATGGTTGATTGGAAACAGGATAGATGTATTTTCCTCAAGATGGGATGGCTCTCCTAAAACACAGCCACAACCATCTAACATAGATGTTTCTTTTCAAAAAGCATTGTTGTGGGCAAGTTATCTTATTCTCTTGATCTGTATGATTTCTAATAAAGTTAGGGAATGGAAATACTTCTTTTAAAGGCACCTGCCAAGGCTGCTAAACTCTCAGAAGTATTAACTCTAGGGTTTGTGCTCTGTCAAATAACTGGTTACTTGACTAATTTGAATTATAAAACTAGAGGAAAATGACTGCTCTTTAGTCTTAGGTGTATTTTTGCACTATGTGAAAAAATAATTGGATGGATCTTTAAATTATGAAAGTTATATCTGTATTGGAGACTGCATTGAAGTACTGATAGCCCATACACGTTCTAAACAAGCTCAACAATGTACCTGATGCAGTACAGTTTCCCTCAGGCTAAATTATCCCTCTGATACTAAATATAAATAGGCCACCCCATTGGAGAAAGACTGCTTCCAGCTTTCAGGCCTGCTACTGCAAAAGTGGCTTAATTACTTATTAAAAAGAATGGCATGTGGTAGATCCCCAAGGTTTGTGTGTCGAGAGAGAGAAGGTGGTGGCAGGAATAGATGTTGCTGGCAGACTGTCTCTGGAGAAACCCAACCTCAAATAACTCAGGTGTCAAAGTGCTGTGCAGTAGCTCAGGAGCTCATTGCAACAGACTTCAGCAGACATTTCGAACAAAAAATGCTCTTCCAAACTGAAAGAAGTGCTACCGAGTGTTACTTCAGCATTCACTTTTTGCTATTATTGACACATTTTTTTATAAATTTAGGGGTTTGGAAAACCAGTTCCCAGAGGTGAATGTATCTGAACAATTCCTTTGTCTTTGGGGGATTGTTTTTTCTTGCTTTTACACATATAAGATAATAATTAGTTTTTTCATTATCATCTTCATGGTGAGAAATCCAAACTGGAGTTTTAAGTTTTGATTATATTAATCTTCTAGCTGGAAAAATAGTGGTAGAATAGGTTCTCATTGCCATTTTAGGATGTCCTGAACTGACCTGTATAGCATGAGGGATTTGAAAAATGTAACTTACCATCTTTATCTATTTAAATAAATAGATAAATGTGCTGTACTATTTTTAGGGTAAAAAATGTTCTTTTTTCTTCCTAGAAGTTTTTTTGCAGTGTTGTGGAATTATTTTCATTGCTATATTGCAGCATAAAATCACTCTTGATTTGAGTGACAGCAGCTGGGATGTGTCTGTGTCCAGGGACATAGCTTTATGTAACCTGTTTACCTTGTAAGACTTGTAAAAATCAGAAATTCTGTACTCATTGCCCCAAACAATTAATATGTAGGTTCACACTGGATCCAGGAACAGTATGTTTTTGTCAGGGTACCCCGTCAGGGACTTTTGCACGCTTCGGATGCATAATACAATTGAAGCTGTTTCTTTGTGAGAAAATAGGTTAATGACTTGCCAAAAGGCAGATGTTAATTGGAAAAGTGCATACAAGTCCTTTTCTTTACAATGTATATGAGTTGCGTTTGTTATGACTTGCATCCAAGAACAGGTGCAATTTCAATTGAATCAGCTAACAGGATATGCTGAGTGCACTCCTCACCCAATTTCACCAGAAATTTTAAATCCAGCAGAAAAAAAGATTTTCTAAACTAGTCAGCAAGTGATAAGTTGCTTTTATTAGCTGTCATAGAACATTTTTATAACTTAATATTCTGCCTACAATTAAACATCTTAATAATATGAAAATAAAATCTTTGATTGTTTTTTGATATTGTCTAATTTTACTGGTGACCACTGAGATACCTCACATGAGACAAAATGTGTCATCCTTTCCAAATAATTTCTTTTTAAGACAGTCAGCAGTTCTAAACAAGGTACCACAGTGTAATTGTAAATAAAACTTAGAGCAGAAAAATTGTCTTTTTGCTAACACATTTCCTGCCATGAAGCTACACAATCAGGTCAAGGTCTTTGTCTTGGTTTGCTTCATTTTCCCACAGTTCAGAAGCAAAAGTTAATGATACAGGTGGAAAAAAAACTATCTGGGTGTGCCAGGGTCAAAAGAGCTTCTGTTGGATAGTTCAGTAGTTCTGTTCAGAGATCTCTGGGAATTTCTAGGTTAATCATTTAAGTCCACTGCAAGAGGAACTTTGGTTTGGATCCACCTGCATAGCCTCATCCTTCGAAAGTCTGAGAAAAGCTGGATATGAAATTCCTCTGCCTGGGGTGTATCAACAGTCTAAACCAGTGCAGGAAAATCTAGTTCAAGAGTTGGCATTAATGAGGGTACTGAGGCTGCTGGTGATTGGGGTTATATGATTTTCCCATGCCTGTAGCAAGGATCTGCTCAGTGCACTTGTGGAAGTAAGAATGGACTGAGAAGAAATACTGAAAGTCTCAATGCCATATAAATAGAGAATTCTGCAGCTCCCAGTAGCAGATAGGTTTGTAAGTCCATCTATGGCCTGAGCCCTTACAGACCTGGGTAAAAAAGAGGGACCTTGTTTATCTTTAGATCTGCTAAAGAGTAATCAATTGCCAAAAGAGAAAAAGGAAAGACAATCACTGTCTTTTTTCATCCATTTGTGCTTTGTAATGTAACGAAATAGTAGCTCTGTCTTGGGTTTTTATCTCCTAATCCCTAGAGGAAATCCCTGCTCCTTTTACAGAGATAAAACCTTAGGGGATAGAAGGTAGCAAGTAAAGTGGGAGTCTCTATGCTAAAGAGTGTTACTGAACCCTCTTCTGGCCACAGTAGTGAAAGCCAAAGGCCTACCTACAGTGCTTGTTCCAACACCTGTATTGAATGTCAATTCTCTCTTAAAATTAGGAAAATATTTATAACATTAAGCAAAGCATATTTGCGTAAATCTGCTGTTTACTGGGACTTCATGAACAAGTGTCAGAGAGACACAAGTCTGGGAAGGTCAAAGCACAAATTCTTTCTCTGATTTCTTCTAAGAAAGATTCAGGTGAGCCATATGCAAAAAGTCCTGCTGCTTCGTGCTACCTGCATCTTACACATCTCAGAAACACAAGATGAAATAGGCTTGGGTGAAAAAAGAACAACAGCAATGCTTTCTCAGTGCATTGGTTGAACATTTGTTAATTAATATTTTCATTTCATGATACATGCTGGGACTGCAAGACCCAGGATGTTTGCTAAAGCCTTTAAAAGGAGTAATTTGAAAGAGAAAGATGAGATGGTTGGTGATGATTTCTGACAATGTCCAATTTCTGCTCTGACTACTTGGGTGTATTCTATTAAACTTCAGTGATGCCACACCTACAATTCGATGTTGTGAGCAAGAGTAGGGTTTAGCCCTTCGTCTAAAACTTGAAAATTCTTGTACTTAATGAAAACAGCTTTCACTTCTAAGAAAATTATATAAATGTGTTAAAATGCCATTAACTTTCCAGTTAAGCAGTGAGTCTAATCATGCAAAACATAGATTATATTTGATTGTATGTAACCATACTGAGTGATTTCAGTCTGCTCTGATGTTTCTCTGCAGCTTCATTGCTGAAACACTGTGAGCTTTTGTGCAGCTTCTGCAATCTATTCAGTATAGACCTAGCCTATAAATAGCTGCATTATTGAAAGACTATGAGAGGTTCATTAGAGAAGTTGTGAAAGTCTCCTTCGAGCCAGAGTTCATATAGTAACACTCCAAATTACTAAGGAGTTTCAGCATGTGGGTAAGACTAAGCATGAAGCTGGGCTTTTGGCCATGCAGCAGCAGTGATGCTCCCCTCCGAGCATCCCCCTGTCAGCCCGACTGCAGACTCTCACAAAGCTCAGTGCACTTCTTGCTGGCTCTGGGCACTGGGACGAAAGCACAGCATGTGGGAACTCGTGGTCACACTGATCTTGTCCCAGAGCAGAGGCAGGACATAGCAAGGGTGTCTGCTGAGGGCACGGGCTGCAGGACATCCTGCCGATGCACCTCCCACCAGGGTGGGCGCAGCCAGGGAGATTAGTCATCTTAAAATCACACGCAGGCATAAATGCTTTGCTGACTCAATAGGAAGTCGCTGCCTGAAATCAGTGGGATTTCTCACATGATTGAATTTACATGCTGGAAATGTCTTAATCTTTTGCACTGTGTTTACATAACTGGGGGCAAGGAAAGAAAATTTGAATTGCAGCTGATGTCTGTTTCCTCTAAAGGGACATGAAAAACAAATACAGTCACTTAACTTGAGCATCTGGTTAGTTTAAAAGGGTACTTTGCTGTTTATTTCACAGATATCTGAATTAGAGCCTCTCAGGTCTGCCTCTGGTTCTCAGGTAAGTGAAGAGAATGTAGGACTAGGTTCCCAGTTTGTATGCAGACCTTCTCCTACAGCCTTTTGGATACTTCTTTGGAAGACATGCTAGACCAAGAGATGTTTCCAGTATCATTCAAAACTATAAAAGAGGAAATATTCCTCATCTTGTCTTTTTTTATTTGATGAAATAAAATGCTATCAACCATCCAGGTATTCAAAGTTATGTATATATTTTCTACATTCCTCTTTTTTTCTTTAAATGTTCTGGTTAGTAATTTCAAAGTGAGAGAGTTATGCCCTTGTTAAAGAATCAGCGTTTGGGGGAGAAGTTATCAATATTTTCCTATCTAGTGGACTTGGTAGGAACAAGAAGGAATTAATAACTAACAACCTGTATATCTGAAAAATGCTATTCAGAAAGGAAAGATGATCGATACAACAAAATTGCTTCATCTTCACCCAGAATCTCACTGCTACTTCTATATTTGTGTACATTGTATGGTAACAAAGCTGAGCCTTTAGCACTTGTGGAAGATCAGACTGAAATGCTCGAGAGCTCATTTTAAAGATTTGCTCTGTATAAGGTGTCACAAAACTATATATAACATAGCCTGTTAATGTTAGCTATGAAGCTATGACACACCCAGTTTCTTTCCTCTACTTTTTTTTTTTTTTATTATTTTTTATTATGTAAGGAATGATTATGTCATCAAGAACAGGGGCTGGGAGCTTTCTATCAGCCCAGGTTTTTGTCAGAGAATGCCGATTTGTCGTAAGCAAAATGTTTTGCAGCAGTGTCTCTGTTTGAATGAACTTCCGATGAAACACAGGGCAGGTTTCCATCAGAAGCCCACCTGACTTCCTGGCAGCTCTCCTGGCTCCACGGCTCCAGGATGGCTCTGGACTGAACCTGTCACTCTTCCTAATTTCTTTTACTTCTTTTTTTGACTTTTTTATTTTTTTATTTTTATATAATATTAGAGGGAAAAGGTCTTGACAGAAATACGTGTTGGCTCTGTTTCTCTTTTGTGATTGTCCTGAATTAGACATTTTGATAGTAAGGACCTTGCACAGCCCAGTCCCATGTTTTATTATGTGGGAGGCTCAGGACACCTTTCCTCCCTTCTTGAGAAGCTTGCCTTGGAAGTGAAATATTTTTCATATCACACTGAGCTTCATTTCTGAGCATTTTCAGGAGACCTCCCAGTGCCAATATTGTCTCTTCTATTTTCTAAAATGCCAATCGCCTTGTGGTTTCTCCATGCTAGCAGTGCTCTTCAGCACTGTCTCCTTCACTCACTTCTTCCAGACCAGTTTCTGGCATAGAGGCTGACTGACTTCTGGTCACTCTGGCTGCTGGAATTGTGGACATGAGGTGGGACCTTAGACACAGGGATATATTCTAGAAAGCCACCTCGGTGGCCAGCTGCTGATGGTTTGGCTGCTGCTCCCTGGTTTATCTGCTCCATCTTCCCTTGGAGCCAGAGATGCACTTCAGTCTGCTCTTCAGTCTGAATCACTTGGGGGTGCTGGATGTTTCATTCCTTCTGTTTAATGTGGGTGATCTGAGGACAGGGCCTTGTGCAGGCATGTGCCGGGATCTTAGGAGCTCAATGGATGAAGCAAGCTGTGAAAGGCAGATAACTTCTCTTCTACCTCAGGGCTCATGTCATAGGTAGTCATCTTTATCTGCCTTTGTACTCCAAACTCTTAACCTCTAACAACATCCTATACTTGTTTTTTAATGTCAAGTCCATGAGCATCAATATGTTAATTACATCTGTGTACCTGGGTTAACTTGGCTTTGAGAAGCATTTGACTGAGAAGAAGCATTTGGCCAGCATCAAGAAGATCTGGTGATTTAACCTCTGGTCTTAGTGCTACTAAACAAAAAAATTCAGCTGCTAGCATCATTTTAATATTCTCTTTAAGCACTGGAGTATCTCATTTTTTCCAGACCTCTTAGTTTTACTTTCTCAATGACCTATTACATCCAGAAGTGGATTGCTCAAGATCAGCTTTGTATTGCTGTCAGTGCATGACCAGGAGCTATGGAAAGAATTGGGAAAGAAAGTGATGTGCTCCAGTGTATTCTAGGCAATGTTGTAAGTCCTGCCAGACCCTGAAACTTCCAAGGAGAAAAGGCTTCAAGTGTTCAGGGTGTTAGAGGAAGAGACAATGCCAGCAGATGCTGAATGCAGACAGAGAGAGATAGGGAGAGGAAAAATACGAACCCCATTCTGCTAAAATGCAGCCTCTGATAATTTGGTAGAACAGTCTTCACAAAAAGACCAACAAGCTCTGCCTCCTTCTGCACTAATATTTGTCATGCTTATATTGTCCATCCTTCTGTAGCCCACCAGTTCTTTGTTTATGTCTTCTGCTCTGTGTTTTCATCCTCTCTTCTCTACATCCTTTTCATCTGAAAAATTATTTTGCAACCTACAATTACTGCACTTGGCTGACGTCTTGTTTGGCATATCAGGAAGTTTTCTGGACTGCTCATGGGTGGAGTTTCCCAAAAGCATCAATTTGGTATTAATGCTATATAAACAATGGGCTTGTCAAACCTTGAATATCATGAGGCAGCCTCAAAGTGTTGTGCTTTCTTGCAGATTTCTGTCATGGTTGCTTCACACGACAGAGCCAGCATGGTCTTTACAGTCACACAGCAAAAAGTGACCATGGGCATAACCTCAGCATATGCCAGGAGAAACCTTCCTCATGGTTCACGTGTTTCCTTCCATTGGCCTGAAGCATCAGTACCAGTCTTGTTCGGTAGAAGTCCAAGCAGCCATTAAAAAGTTAAGGTGGGTGACACAGTTAGAAGTATAGGCACATTTTCAAAGTTGCATGTGAGTTAGCAAGCTCACCTCTGCCAGCTGTCATGGTACAAGGAGCTGTATAATAATGACATAGTTTGCAACAGCTATGGAATCCAGTTTGAATCAGGACATTGTAAGAGGATTTTAAGTAAATATTACAGTTCACATAGCGCTAATATGGCTTAACATAGAGAATCAATTAACTCATTTGTGAGCTCTTACTCCTGATTAGGAAAGCAGTGGACAAGAGCTCATATAATTATTTCAATCACAGACTTGGTGTGCCACAAATAGCCCTCCTTTGCTGCATTTCTTCTTGTAAGAGGCTGTTTGCACACATTTCCAGCATTTGAATGAAATTTTCCATGCTAGATAACCTTTTCAGGACGAAATTTTCTAGAAATTGTCTGCCTTTTTAAGGAGTAAGATAATACGTGACCTACCCCTTTAGACCTTTGCTGGAGCATCGGAAAGTGTAAAGACAGCTGATGGGAAATAACTGGTGCAGGAGACATTTCTGAGGATACAGGCTGTCAGCTCACTGAAAGCTGTCACAGAGAATGAGCCAGGCCAGACCAAATGAGAATACTGTGGGACCAAGACTAGCTCAGCATGGAGATAAGACTGGGGTAAGGAGATGAAAGAGTAGAGCTGAGAAACACAGTGTCTGGGAACTGAACAAGACACTAAGAAGTCTGCAGAAGGACTGAGGAGATCTTAGTGTTGGGAGAAGTCAAGCTTGGGGCAGAGAGAAGAAATGGCTCTGGATCCATTAAATCCTGTTTCCTAGCACTTTGCAGAGCAGCCTCTTGCTCGACTAAGCAACTATTGAGCCACTTGCTTGGATTCTCCCCCAGCTGCTTTCTTTCCTTGTGGCATGAGTGAGCATGGAGGTTAACACCCTGCTTTTTTTGTTGAATTCTTCACCTGTTCAAGAGGCAAAGATCAATGTGGTGAATATAAAATTATAAAGAAAATACATACAGAGGAAACTATCTGGAACTGTAGGTTTAAATCCTTTTACTAAGCCAGCTTTTGAGAATTGAATTTTATGTCTGCATCTGTATCATTAGCCTGGCTGCTGTACTCTGTGTAGGAAGCAGTGGGATGGAGATCTGAAAAGGTGGGCAAGGAGGGGGATGTAAACCCCAAAACCTGGAGACTGCAAAGTTATAAGGAAGTGTTTTGAATTGTCATTGAGATCTGAGATACCCAACAAGGGAGAAAGCAACAAAGTTTAAATCAAGAGACAATGAAAAGCTGTGCTTATAGGTCTAGTCAATAGCTTTTATGACAATGGGAAGATGAAGAGGACGAGGAAGGACCTTGTGAAAATTAGGAATTGGAAGAGCTGCAGAAGAAGTTGCCTGTTCTCCCACCTGAGAAAAGGATTTTGCTATCTATTGGTTTTATGAATCAGAGACCATGTTTGTTTGTTGCTCTTCCTATTTGATTTTATAATGGCAAGTGCATCCTTTTGCATTTTTCAAAATAATTTTGGTCCTTGCAGATTGATTTGTCACACTAACATTCTCTTCCTATCTTTATCCATTCAGCCTCTAGTAAGTAGCTCATACTGCCTTTTTCTCATGTATTCATACCCCCACTGACTCCAAGGTATTTTCCAGTCTTCTAAGCACCCTGCAGCATTTTCCCCCTGCTCCCTTCTTCATTAGTGGCACTGAGAAGGTCTCACCTTGGCTGCTGTGCCTGCTTCTCCATACCTGTTGAAGGCAGAAGGTCCTGCTTACCTTCTCAATATTTCTCCTGCTGTATTACTCAAGTGCAGGAAGCTCCTCACTTGGGAAAAGTGCTGAGTTAAGCACAGCATCATCAGGGAGCCTAAAAGTTTTGATTTCCTGCTGAAAGCCCAGCAATGCCTGGCTGTGTGGTGAGGGGAGACAGGGCTTACTTTAAAGCACATAGTGAGAGTTTGGAGCTGCAGCCTCAGGTAGATGCAGGGCAGGGGCAAAGAAGGAAACCTGTTCAGTGAACTAGAAATTCCCACACTCTGTTGTCAAACATTCTTGTTCACTGGTGCAGAAAAGGGAAGCTGAGGAGAAGAGAAATGAATTTGAATGCAGTTTAATTGGGATTATGGGCATATGGCGTGGTGTCATTTATTTTCCTTTTCCTGCTCTGCAGTGGGGCTCTAATACCTTCATACATTTGCCTTTATTTTTATATGTCAAAAGAGAAGACAGCAACTGGCTTTTTTCTCCCCTCTTTTCAGACCACACTAAAAGCTCTCACTTTACACTGAACTTCGCCAAAGGAACAATCATGATTTTCAGAAAAAGCGCAGTCAGATTTCAAAAACAGATTAAGAACCTCTGATTTACTTTTATTAATTTTTTCAGCTGCTCCTTGGAGGACCTTTGCTATCTTCCAGCAGCAGAAAGGGATGGATAAAAGGGGGAAGAGGAGACATGATGGACACAGTACCACATGTACATAATTCACCAACAGCTGGATAGTCAGGTGTTATTGTTATGATAGTATATTTAGTTTTTGTAAAAGGCTACTTAGGGAGCTGTTTTCCTTGTTGTACAGCAGTTTGATAGATGTAAGATTCAGACATAAGCCTTTAATTGTGCCCAGCATCACTGCAAAAGCAATTTCAGCTCTCTCCTCGCATCTTGCCATGCTCTGCATTTGAATGTGAACGAGCTATTGTTTAACATGGCTTTAAATCATTACAGAAATATTCAGTAGCATCCACTGGGAAAGGCTGCTTCCATCTGTCCTGTTCATTTCTCACAGTCGCTTTGGGAACCAGGGCCAGCAATCACAGAAATTTTGTTTAAAGGTTAAGCACAAAGTAGCATGATCTTCATACACTGAGAAAGCTAATTAGGGGTGAAGTTGTTGCTCAGAAACATTTAAAGAGGAATGCAAGGCTAAGCATCTTTCTCAACCTTCATGTAAGTCTTTCCATTCATTTTTCAAAACTGTTTATGGCACAGTATAAGATTTGCAAAGGACCTACAAGCCAATGCCCACTTTAAATAAAATGTCTCTAACAGTGTTGTTGGCAGTCAGTCTCCTCCTGGCACCCCTGACACAAACGCTCTTCAGTAGACTTTGGGCACCTCAATGCCATGGCATCACAGCCTGACTCAAACTCTAAGTTTAACTCTGAAAAAATGTCAAGCCTATTATTTTTCTTCTGAGAAATATGTATTTTTTATTATGGCTTATACTTGCAGAAAAAGTATAACACATTGCCTAATGTTTTCCCATATATCCAATATTTGATGCTGCTATTTTCCCAGAGTTTCTGTTTCAAATAATGATGGGAAAAAAAAAAAAAAAGTTGTATTAAATTTGCATCAAAGGAAAGCTGGGGATGCAGAAACATGAATAACAAACACATGCATGATATGATTCTGAACAAAGAAACCTGTGCCACCAGTGCAGGGATGGGCTATGTGGGAGCACACGTGTATCATTGCAGTGTATTGCTTCCACGTGTGGGGTCATCCAGAGATGCTTGGGGGCAGCTGACATCACTGTTTGAAGGTAAGTTTAATAGAATATAGTTTGTAGGTACTGTGGCAATGTCTGTAATTTACGTCTTTATAGAGTAATTACCACAATCCTTTATGTATTATCCTGTTCAAACTTCCCTATGTAGGGTGTGCCAAGGGGAGTGTGCATAGAATATGGAAAAAAATTAAAAAGCAGATGATGAGGACATTCTGAAGTAGTTCATACATATCTTTAAAATGAATGGGAAAAAAAAATCATTAAATTATATTGAATTTCATCCACTGAGGGCTCCAAAGCAGTTCAGCAGTTTTTCTTCTTCATCAGCTTGCAATGTTCCCAGCTTTTCCAGTGAAATGCAGAGCATGACCAAGGGAACACAGCTGTGCATGGAAGTGAGGATGCATTTGTCTAGAGCATCTGGAAGGTTCTTGGTTCAAAGCTCTTCCACAGGAACTGAGGACATGCCAGTCTTAAAGGTACCTTAGATTGTGGCGGAAGTGATTTAGTACTTTATACTTGTTGGGCAAAAATAGGTATGCTTGACATGTTTCAGTAATACTCCTGTTTTGGTTTGGTTTCACCAGATATTTGGAATCTTGAACAGTGTCTCTTACTCTGGATACATTTTTTCTTTACAAGCATCTCTGGTCCCGGTTCTGCTATCCTTTATCCTATCCTGCTATCCTCAAACCAAGGCAGCACTGAACTGACTGGCTGGCCTTTATCTTGGGATTGTCCAAATGTTCAGCACCCGTAACATTGCAGCAGATTTTCAGCAGCAGGCAGCCATCAGTCATAATAATTACAGTTTAGGACAAATTCTCAAAAGAGCTTGGCATACTGCCCCAGATCTGGTCCCAGACATGGATACATAATGCTTTCCTGCAGGAATTACAGCTCTGATTTTGGTAGCCACCTAATTCCTTTCTCCAAGAGCTGGAGGATTGGGATGAAGGTGGCAGCTAAGTGCCTGTCACACATGGTGATGATGGTTTGTGATACTTGTGGTGCAAGAAAAAGACAAAAAAATGAGAATCTGGGTATTAGAAAATGATAGTTATGAACACTCATTTTCTGTTACTAAAATCATATGGCTGGCTCACTGCATGCAGGGATTGAGGTGAAAATAGCAACTTAAGTTTTGGCACACTGTAGCTAAACATACTAGAGCAGTTAAACCTTAGTGCCCTAAATTGCTTTTAATGGATCTCCAAGTACCTAAGCAAACCCAGATTTATATTCATTATGCTGATAGCTTAAATTTCCATCTATATTATCACTGAAAGATGCTTAGAGCTGCACTACTTAAAACAGTTGAAAAAAATTCACTGGAATAGAATTAAAATCAACCTGGAAATAGTAGTTTTCAAGACAGTGTTTTTAGACCTTAAACCTGAGTTGTAGGTTTCTTGAATTTTTGCCTCCCTTAAGGCAGACCCAAGGGTAAAACAAGCTAGATGAAATGACTGAATGTAATGTCAGAGTAATCCAAGGCCTTGTTGGCCTTTCTAATTGACCCTTAAAAACTATTCTACCTATTTTGGGAACAGACTAAATGAAGGCAGTTCACCAACTTTTAATCCAAGCACATGTTAAAAGACAGAAAACAAGGGAGAAAAAACCCCAAAGAAAAAGTCCCCAAGCCAAAACCAAGCAGGCAATCAAAGACCCCTGCCAGTTCTTTGAGATGGGCAAGGTCACTCCCTGGCGCAGCTCCAGTGACTTGTGGGCAAGCAAAGCTGCCCCAGCCCAGAGGTGAGGCAGGAAGCCGTGCCAGCAGGGCGATGTAGAGTGAGGCATGGCTTGAGGGCAAGCCCTCCTGTATGGCCCAGGTGCCATCCCCCAGTGCTACAGTGAGTAAAGTGGTCACAGCATGTCTGCCTGACTGCTTGCACAAGGTCCCACCACATGCAGAGAGAGCTGCTGAAGCTTTGCTCTGCCAAGGTTGGTGGGAATTTGTTCACTGAGTAGTGCAGGCAGGATTTCCCCTCACGGACATACACCTCCTTCCAGATGTATGTGCATGTAGTTGTGTATATACATACACTTTACAGTACAAAGTACTTACAGGAAGGCATTTTCCCTCTTTAAATATTTTTCTTCAACTTCATATTGCATGAAGTCAGGTCCTCACTGTCATGGTTTCTCACAGCTTAATGGTGTTAAAGAGCCCTTCTCTCTCCCGACTGCTGCAATAACAATCAGGGTGGGAGGAAAGGGAAATGAGCATGCAGCACATGCTGTACCTTCCAGCACCAGCTATTGTTAAGAGCACATTGCTCCAGACAGAGTGGCAGCAAGGCATGGGGTGGGAAGCAGGTGTAACCTGCCAGGAACGCCAGTCTAGCAAAAGTTGATTTTTAATTCAGATGAGTACTCCTATTTCTCTGGTGCCTCTTGTCACCAAAGAGGTTTTGCATTCCTGTTGCTCAACACATGAAAGCTTAACAAACACATCTATGGCAAACCAAGAGCTCATTTTCTTATGCTGGCACTTCAGTCATTCACCTGCAAAGTCAATAATCATTTTTTCTTCAACTCCCTATCATAGCACAGCATTTCATGTGCAACAGTTTGCTCTCAGGAAGTTTGTTTTCAGGCATTTTGCCATAGTTGGGTTATTTACAGAATAGTCTTCAATCTCTCCTCCTTGTTTGCCCTGCTTGTCCAGCTTAGTATTTTTCCACTCTCTTCAGAAAGTCCCACCAGCAAAGGCTGCCCAGGCTGTGGTAGTCCCAGTGCAGTACTTTGCCCAGGCTAAGTCTTCACAGGTGTGTAGCCTGGCACAATTGACAAAGTTTGAACTACTGCTGGTCGGCCCAAGCCCAATTCAGGTCACTCACTCCCTAAATTGAAATGCAATGTATTGGAGAGCTAGTCAGCCCTTGCTGAACCCCAGTGCTATTCGCAGATACTCTTTAGGAGGTTTCAGAAACATTGGTGCGTAGGTCTTTGCCACAGTGCATGAAGCCAGCAGCCCACACGTTCAAACTCCTCTTTGCTTCATTGTGGGAGTTACTGTCCTGCAGTGCAACACTAAAGCTTATTTGTGATCACATTTAGGTCGTTCTGCTCCTGATCTCCATTAATACCTTGGTTTCAGATACCTGCCAATGTGTCTGCTAAGTACTCACACACCGTGCAATGCAATAGAAATTAATGTGTTCAGCCCAAGTGCAACAGCATAAAAAAGTATGATGAAAGGACATCACATCTATGCCTGCTGCTACCTATCAGGACACTCTCTGCTTCTTTTCTTCCACCAAGGCCTGGAGATGAAGTACTGGCATCACATAAATTCTGCTCTTGAAATGCCTTCTGTGGCTGGCTGTTCTCTGTCCAGGATTATCCTTCTGCGGCAGGACATAGCAGCTTGGCAAGGGAGTCAGTGGACCATAAAAAGGTCTGGCATTTTCTGTCCCTTACTAAAAATTTTCTTCACTTTTCCTTATGTTTCTTTTCTTCTCATAGTTATTGGTCCTCTTTTACCAGAGGATCATTTTTGAAAAGAGAATCTACCTGTTTCCGCCCCTCCTGCAGCAGCTCTCAACTCCAGTTGAACATTACTTGGTTGTCTTCAGGAGTTAGCTCAATACCCTGCCAAAATGCCACAGCAACTAATCCCTGATTGTCTTCCTCTCCTTCTCCAGCTGCTTTTGCATAACTCATAGGTGATATTGCCCTGTTCTTGGTAGCTTGGTTTACCTGACTGGGCTGAAATGATGCTGAAAAACAATGGAAAAACCCCCTCAGAAATGGTCTTTCCCAAGGAAAATTCTCCTCTTTAAAAAGTTGACTTGCATTTGGGAGGAATAATACAATTTTTATCTCAACATATGATTCCCCAGTCATCTGCACTTCTGAGCTCTGTACCTAATTTGTGTTCATTCTTAACACATATGATTTAACCTGCAGCTATGATGTACAGATCCAGACTATGAGAAAAGGACTAGAGACTCTGTATTATTAATCAGTTCAGCTTTGTTTCACTCAGAGGTGACTCTGGATGACTTACCAGCAATTTTGGACTGAACAAAATACAACTATCCTGTGCTGCAGTGGAGTAAATCCATCCTGAGAGCTGTTGTTGTCTCCTCATTTATTGCTTCCCACTTGTGGTGGCATCTGTTCATCTACTCCACAATGACTTGCCATTTGCATTGCCAACAAACCTTGAAAATGTTCTGAATTTCATACCAGGAAATACCACAGGATGCATTTTCTATGTCAAATGCCTCAGAAACTGTTTTACAGGGGTATAATGGTGACAGCTGGTCTCAAATCTGTTTCCATCCCTGTGTCCAGGCTGCTGAGCTGTCTGGGGGACAAACAGTGCCATCAGGATGATGGCTTAAAGCAGCCAGGATTCCTGGCTTGCAGGAAGCACAACACAGCCATGCCCGTACTGGTGCCAGAGATGAGGCATGAAGTAGGATGGCTATGTCTCCTTGGTGCTAAACCCAAACCATCAGCTCACACAGAGCTGTCTGGGACATGAGAGTATCACCTCCTGGGACAGAAAAGAGAGACTTAGGCTGTCTCTACTGTGGTTCCATTGGAGGATGAACCATACACTTAGGTCAGCTCTTCTTCAAGCCACTGAAGTGCCAGCTCACTAGGTTGTGCTACCGGCCCAATTCCCAGAGGATTTCTTAGCTGGAGCAGAGAACCTTCCTGAGGACCACTGGCTCACTGCAACCACAGCCACCCCATTTCTTCAGAATTCTGAGAACTGGGAAGGTAGGATTGTGATACCTAAGCCCTCTGTGGGAATTAGGTAAAATCTGTATTATTCCCATTACCAGAGGTAGCAAAGGAAATCCTTCAGCAAAGGAAATCCATGTGCCATTTTATAATGTTAGGCAAACTGACAGCACAGTAACCCTTGCACTGGCTCCTCCATCACCATGCCTTGCAACTCAGGTGCAGCTGATCATAGAATCATTGAGGCTGGAAACGACCTTTAAGATCATTGAGTCCAGCCATTAACCCAGAATCACTGTCTACCACTAAACCATAGCATAGATGATATGTGTCACTGGAGAGATGCTTACCCACAGCTCCCATCTGCACAGAATTTCTTTTTTTAACTCCTGGTTCTAGATAGCATCATTCAGTGATGGATTTACTAAAAGCACTCGTATTCTTGTCACATTCTGTTCCCAGAAGTCCTGGAGGACTTCAGAGGGAGCAGTAATGTTGCCTCTGAGACTCTTTCCTCATTGTATATTTTCAGCACTAGATGGTCAAAAAAAATCAAAATTTACATTTATAAATTGAAATAGCTAAAATAATAAAAGAAAATTATCAGTTAACATCTTAATTTGAAGCAGTTTTTATAAAGACTAATAAAACATAGATTATGCAAATCTGTTTCTGATGAGACTTCTAATTTTTAAGAAAACTTGACACTACTGTAGCTTGCTAGATTAGAGAAAATAAAATTCAACATGTTGAAAGTCCCCTTAAAGTGGCAATTCCCAGTTTAAACCTACCTTAAAGATCATATAAACAACATTTCATATTTTTATGGCAGCAGATCAGAACAGCACCATTCCTTTCTTCCATATGGCAAGGATGATGTAAAACAATATCTGGAGCAAGAATTAAAAAATAGTATGTGACTGATTGGAATAAAAAGACCTTCCTTGAAATGATCTTTTTAGAGTATCATCCCACATATCTCAGAACCTCTCAGCATGAGTCTGGCACAAACTGTGCTAGGCCAAACTTTTCCTTCAAGGCATCCAACTACAGACTGAGAACTAAAGGTGCAGAATTTGGCTCTGGTCATCCAACTGTGGCTGACCCTGCTCTGAGCAGGGGACTTGGACTGGATGGTCTCCAGAGGTCCCTGCCAGCATTGTCCTATTGTTCAAATGCCCCTTTTTCTCCAGACCTTAATCACAGACTGCCTCCCTGTTGCTCTCTTCCCCGCTGTCTTCTCCCCAGAAGTCTCAGGTGTCACCACTGTCCCTTGCCATGGATCCTGCAGTGGCTGCTCCTCTCTGTGACTAAAACCACCTTCCTGCTGCCTGGCCAGCTCTTGCAATGGCACTGTCCCCCCGGGAAGAGGGTGATATTGCAACGAGGCTGCATTTTCACTACCCAAAACAGTGAGCTTTCTTTACAGAAAAATGGCTGGTTTGAATGGCTTTTTTTGTCAGTGGAGAAAGTCTGTGCTTCCAAGCATTTGTGGGGCACGGGCATGACAGCCACTGAGGGAGCAACACTGGGCCAAGCCAGAAACCCTGCTGGGCAGCACAGAAATAGCCAATTACTTTGTAGCCCATTAAAAAGTGAACAGACTAAAAATTATCCTGCACAAATGGCATCAGTCTTCTACAACTCCCTTGCATGAGGCTGAGAGAACTACTTATTTGCAAGAGTTAAAATGTCCTCAGAAAAAAAAAAAAAAAGCTCATAACATCCACTTTTCAAATTAAAAGTAACAAACAAAAGTCAGTAGATCTTAGTTAGGACAGAGATATGGAAAAAAACGCAGAAAGCTAAGTAGTTGCCCTGAACTCACTGCTTTTTAACAGAAACGTGAGATCTTTTGCCATGTTAGATCTTCAGTGATGCTGCTTCTGTTTGTGCTCTTTTGGAAATTTGTGAGTTGAATTTGGAACCTGGGACATCATACTAAATTTGGATTTATTTTAGGGCAGAGTTTAAGTATCTCTTACTTGTGGAGAAGGAATTTACTTTTTTTTCCCCCCAATGACATAGTTCTCTATCTTGCACACTTATTTTACAGTCATTTATAAGTCAAGCTTAGAATTATTTTTTCTTAGGCCAATATAAATTATATCATGTCTTTGCTTGTCTGAGGAGGACAAGAACATCTTGTAAGAATAAAATTTTCAAAATCCTTACACAGACATGTTTATCTACACCCTGCAAGTAGATTTGTGTATTTTATATTCATTGTGAATTTGGGAGTTAGAAAGGCAAACTGAAGCATGCTGCTATAGCTGTATTCCTGTGTATATGAGTATCAAATAATGAGGTAATCAGTGGACTAAGCAGCTGGTAATTCTATTCATTTTGAGGAGATAAAAAATGATTTGGCTTTTATTTAATTTCTTGGAAATTGGAAATTTTTCTGATCATAGTTTCTACTGCATAACTCAGTCTCAAGTAGTGCAGTGTTGGAGGGTGCAGGTTACAGATAAGTGTTTGATCTACGGGCAGCCACATACATTAAGAGTAGCAAACCACCTTTCATTTATACTAAAGCAAAGAAAAAAAAAAAAAAAACAAAAAAACACATGTCCATTATGTAATAAAAATTGAGTGGATAAAAACCCCTGCCCAAGTTACAGGGCTTCCAGAGAGAAAGCCGGTGCAAAACCAAATGCTGCAGGTGAACCTATTGCAAATTGTAACCAAACAACTCCAGAGCAGAAGGTGTTTGGCGTCAGCTGCAGAGATGAAGAGGTGTGCAGGGATAGCTGTCACCCCCATGACCTGCAGAGTGGCCCCCAGATCAAGATGCCCAGCTTCAGGGCAGCCCCTGTGCTGAGCACTTCCAGAACCTGCTCTCCTCCAGGGCGAGGAGAAGCTGTTCTTTGTCTGCATTAAAGCAATACCCAGAAAAGGGTGGAGACCATTTTATTTTCCATTATCAGAAAAGCTCACAAACGAGTGTTGCTTCCCTGCTCCCTGCCAGTCAAAAAGGCTGGAGCCTCTGTGGAAGGCAGCCTTGTACAGAGGAACATGGAGGCACTCCCAGGCCAAGGCTGATAAATGCTTGCAGAGAGACAAAGGAGTGCAAGAGGATCCAATATTCACCCCCGGGTAAAGATTTAGGGCTGCATCCAGGGGAGGTGATCCAAAAGCTTCTCTGTAGCTATCATCAGTGCCTGTAAGGTCACAGGCATTTGTCTGAACTGCTGTATTTTCCACAGGATCCAATGAAAGAGAACAGCTGTGCTCTTTCAGCAATGGTAGGAGCACAGCTGTTGTGGCTGAGCTGACTGTGTAAACTCTCTGGTGCTCAGAGAGGAGTGACTTGCAGCCTAACAGCCCCGGTGTGAAGCCAAACGATGGGCACCAGCCCAAACCACTCATCTGCATTTTGGTAGGTACTGGGGCCTACCTTTGAGAGGAAGAATCTTTTACTGACAGTGCATTTTATGTTCCTCTGAATCTCCCTTTGGCCATTAAGGTCAAATGCTGAGGAAGTGTTTGACTTTGGAGCAGCAGAAACTTGTTGCAAAGAATTTTGGCATTCATTGTGGTCATCCAGTACTTACAGGGGCTTATAAAAAAGAGGGAGACTGACTTTTTATATGGAGACATAATGATACAACCAGGGGATACAGCTTTAAACTAAAAGATTTAAATTAGATATGAAGAAGAAATTCTTTACTCCAGTGGTGATGCACTGTAACAGGTTGCCCAGAGAAATTGTGGATGCCCTATCCCTGCAAGCTGGCCAAGCTGGATGTCACCCTGGGTAACCTAATCTAGTAGGTGGCATCTCTGCCCATGGCAGGGATATTGGAACTAGATTATATTTAAGGTCAATTCCAACTCAACCAATCCTATGATTCTAATATACCTGAACCCACCTGATGCTGCATACCTATCTCATCTCCTTTATCACTATAGCTGTCTCACTAACAGTATGCCCATTGAAGTGGAAAACCTGCTTAGTACTTGAGTCTGAAAATTCTGTCAAAAAAGAAGAAGAGGTAATGTGATTAAGCCCAAATGTTGATATACTAATGTCTCAAAGTAGTATTTGATTTTAAAAATCACCATCCAAAATATAGCCAAAATATAGCCATAATAGGGGTTTTGTTTTATGCATTATGCAACACTGCCTTTGATTTCAAGATTTTTCTTTCTTAGGCATGAAGGCTAGAAAGTCTGGATTCAGATTCATGAAAAGTGAGACTGTCATGAAACTGCAAAATCTGAGGAGCTAGGGCTTAGCAGAAAACAACATATGTCATGAGATTCACACCAAAATTAGAAAAGTGAGTTGTACTGCAGTATAACTGCACAGGTGTGCAGAATTGCAGTCACTTCATTGTCAGGAAATACAGTTATGCAGTAGAACTGTCTCTCAAGACTGTATTTCAAGCAAGTCAGAACCAACACTTCTTTATAGCCACAGAATCCAGCCAACAAAACCTGTGGGGCATGTGCTACCCTCCCACACCCTCTGTAGTACCAGAACAAAGGCACAAAGGAACAAGTGGGCAGCTGCCACTCAAAGCTGCATCGAGGCTTTTACAGGGAATTTGTCCTGAGGAATAGCAAGAAAACTTTCCCTTTAGTTTCCATATCAGGTTTTCAGATCAGTGCTCTTCCCAGCCTCTCCTCCTCTGGGCTGCTCACTGTGTGGAGTGCTCTTTTCCTGTTTACCCTCACATCCCTTTTTATTACCTTGCAGGATTTTTTTTTAAAGCACACTCAGGCGCCTGCTTGTTTTTGCTAAAGCTCTACAGGGATTTGTCGGCGTCTTTTGCAGCGGGTCATCCTGTTTTTAGACTAAGTTCCTGTCTTGTTCAAAACAATAATTTCTGGATGTCTCTGTAGGTCTCCTGCTTTTAATCATCTTGAGTCCTTGAGCTATGAGATCCACACTCAAAATATTTAGTGTTTGTTTGTAGGTAAAAACAAAAAGGAAAAGAAAGGAAAAGCCCAAAGAACATTTCCTTCTGCGAGACAGGAGACTCCTGAGCACTGCAGTAGCACAGGTCAGCTGTGCAGAGGCTGTGGCATGCGCAGGACAAAGATTGTATCAGATAAAACAGCGGCAGCAGCAACTTTACCATCACTCAGAATGCCTTGCTGCTCCGGAGCAAGTTACCTGCAGGTGCCTGAATCCCGGGTAAGTGCCAGCCAGCAGTTGCTCAGCCCTGGAGCACACCTGCAGGGCACAGCGGAGGATATGCTGGGCCACAGTAGGGCAGGCCCATCTTTTGGCCCCAGTCTGCAGTCTGAGCACCTAGAGAATAAAAAGAGTAACACTGTCTTGTGCAACAGCCACAATTTTCAGACTGATGAAAGTTCTGCATGGCTTTGAAACCCACTGATAGACAGCAATAGGGCCAGAATAATGCTATATTATTTATTGGGCTTTAATTTTATGTTGAGAAAAAACTCGAGCAACTATCTGTCATATTTCATCTATTTTAATTCTGTATATGCCCCCTACTACTGTATTAAGGACAACTATTCAAAGAGTACATCCATGCGGACAACACCTCTTGTGGCAAGGGTACTACCGTTGTTTCATGTACATTTAGGCTGGGACAGATATTTTGCATGACTTCTTGTGAGACAGAGGTGGGAGATTGCTTTTCATGCTTCCTTTTACAGCCAGCAGTAGAAGGTATTCTCTGTTGGGGGGCAGCGAGCACCCCTAAGTTAGCATCCCTTGCTGAGCTCCTCTCTGTGCAATTTCTCCTCATTACCCTAGTGAAGGGGGACAGTGTCTGTCTTTAAAAGTTAGTATGTGAACAAACCCTCAGTAATTGGATATATAAGATGTCAAAGTGTTTAACGAGTGTATTTAGTACCACTCAGAAATAGTTGGGGGAAAGTGGTTTACAGAAGGTGATATATGTCACCTTAAGCTGGGACAAGAAGTCAAGTCTCTTTCATGTAGCCTCAAGGAGGGGCTGGATCTATTTGCCAGTGCTGCAAGAAGGACTCATGGGAGCACAAGACTGAACCTCTGAGATTCTGAGGGAGCACTTTCCAACCTCTTACCTTTTGGAAAATGCTGTTATTACCATGGCAAAGGGCAATAAAATAAAGAAAAAAACCCAAGACAAATAACTTACTCTCCTTACGAGCTCCAGGTTTGCATTATAAAAAGCTGCATCCTAAAGGATCTTGAGTCAACTCCTTAGAGCTGAGGGACAGCTCACCTTCAAGAGCACTTCCATGGTTTTGTGTACTGTTATGTTCAAGGAGGTGATGAAATGTGTTTCAAAATACGTAGGTTTAAAGAGGCCACAGCCTGTACCTCCATTAAGAAAAAGGGTTTATTGTGTGCTTCCTGATGCTGAACACTCATGCAAAATGATCATCAATCAAAGTTTCAGGCTTTGGTAAATTTACCCCTGACAGTTCTTATAGGAAGATGTTACACAATCCCTAACCAAAATGCTTTGATCTCCTAAGTCAAAGTCAATATGTCCAGCTGGATAAATAGCATTAAGCCTGGCACTGCTTCCTGTGTAAGTGATAAAAAATTGATAAAATCCTGACTTTCAGAAGCACAGGTGCTTTAAATCAATGGAGCACAGTTCACCAAAGCTATTAATACTACCCTTGGAAGTCTCCACTGGAAACAAAAAGCTTTGAAATTTTCATGCTCCTTAGTTCAGAAATGGAGTTTAAATTAGGTGCTTTTTAGGCAGCCATAACCACTGAGCCGTACTCTGTGCTAGTATCAGTCAAAACCATGTCATTTGCTTAACTGGACCAGAGTCCCTGAGCTGAGATTCAGCCTCCTGCACCACCAGCCTCCCTGCTGGCTTTCAAGGATGTGCTTACAGAAACAATTTTACAGACTTGTCCCCATTGCCTGTGTTAACCAGTCCTCTCTTCAGACACGCTAAATGTGTTTCCCCTCTCTTTCAGGGTCCTACCATTTTTCAGACCCCATTTAGTCTCCTTGAACTCTTAACTGACCACACTGCGAACATTTCCTCTTTCTCCTTGCCCTTGTATTATTATGGGCCTACAGTCCCTCTTTCTGGGCAAAAGCAGGGCTGGTGAATGATGAGTTCAGGCAAGTTTCCTTCCCTCCAGCTTATTTGCTTCCCTACATTGAAAATCTATTACAGATTCTATCTCACTGCCTGTTCCCCTCCTCCCCCAATTTTAATGACATTCTTGAAAGCTTGAGATAAATATCCTATTATGAAACAGATGATCAGGCTGAATATTACTTTCAACCTCTAAGTGACTACTCGTGGGGGAGTGCAGATAGTCTGTTTAGCCATATGGATGGTTTTCCATCATTCACAAATGTCACTGACAGTGGGGCAAAATTTCTTTTTTTTACGTGGTTTTTGAGTTGCTTCAGCTGAAGTTGATTTTTGGAAGGTAAAATATGCCCTGGTCCAAGGGCCACTTCATAGGAAATAAAGCCCACATGTTCTTATGAAAGTCCTGAAAACATATGCGAAATTTCAGAAAAACACGCACCTTGTGCAAAGGAAACCTTTGGAGGAAATCTTTGACAAACCAATCTTAGAAATTCATTTTGAATGAATGAAATGGTATATCCATCTTCTGAAACACCAATCTGACACATCCATCTTCTCTCTTCCAAATAAACAGTGACAGTAGGCTCCTAGAAGTGCTGTGTCCTCTAAAAAAACCACAAACCCATAAATTGTTTCCTAGAAACTCTTCTTTGGACTTGAGGGGAGGAAGGAGTCAGAAAAAAAGTCCCCTCTGACACTTCTCAAGAAGCATTTCTTACTTCCTCCAAGTGACATGCTCACAAAGAAGCATGGGGTGCCCTCTCGCCCAGCAGCAGAAACAAAAACAGACACTTGAGTTTCAACAGGTAGCCTGGCTGGGCAAATTGCAGAGCTGAACAAAAGAGTCTCTACCTAAGAATGTCAGCTAAGGCACTTCCTACCTAGCCCTGTAAGAAGAGCTCAGACCTGATGGGCAACCTGTTCTCAGAGCAGAGCCAGCACTTTTCACAGGGAGCTGTTCTCTCAGTTTGGCAGCCACATTATGTCTAGACCTTGCTTCTTCTTCCTTGTCCTTAGCCATGATTCATAACACCAAGTGAGCAGAAAGTCTCCTGACTGCTCCCAAACATGTTCCTGCTCTAAGGGGTGGCTTTAGGCAAAAGCAATCTCAGCAAATGCTTCTCCCTGCTCTCCAGCACGTGTAGTTCTCACAACAGGCCATGTAGATGCCTTGGAATTGCTCACAGGCAAACTTTTCAATCCATAGTGAATGGTGGCAGTCTCATGTATTTGGAGACCCGAGTATGAAGGTCAGGTGGGAATTTGGGAGGCAAGGACATGAGGCTGAACCTGTACAAATCCACAGGGCAGCTGTTGGCATAGGGGAGGTTTTGGGGTCATCTTTGCCTTCCTTGTTATGCCTAGTTGGACCTCAGCTTGCCACAGCTGGACCTGATCCTTCTGGCCTGTTTTCCCCATCTCATCTGTACTGTTCTCTGTGCTCAGAAGTTCATCTTCCCCTTTTTTCTTAAGGCAAGGTGCTGAAGTCAGCTTAATGGATGATCAGAACAATTGATCAATTCCAAACCATGAGAATAAAAAGTCCTTGGTTAATTTCTCTGCCATTTTGGCCTCATTTATTTTCTAAAGTAATAGGCAATATATTTTTTTCAGGGATTCAGTTGCAAAATCAATACAGGGTTTGCTTTTAACAGCAAAAAGACAATCAACACACCCCATAGGTCCTATTCCAGGTACTGCTTTTGCCTTGATATGTCATCTAAACCTAGCTAGAAAAACTGCAGTAACACTACTGATGATCTTACTCAGATGAGATAAATAGCTTCCAAGTGATCGAATCAAATGGTATGTCCTCAATAGAGAGGGATGATTAACAGGATAATACAGTAAACAGTATTTTCACATAACAATGGGAAAGTTGTTTAACTTTACCAACAAATAATACAGTAAATGTACATTTACTTCTGTAGGTCTTCAGTAGATAAGAAAGTCCAGCTAACAAAATGGTTCAAAGGAAATCCTTGTGGTACATTTCTGAGTTGCCCTGAAGCTGAGTGATGTGGGTAGATGACCTCTCCCTACCTGTTTCTAACAGTGCTTGTCCACCTGTCAGAGCAGAAGCATCATGTGTTGTTGGTGAATTTAAAGGAGTGGGAGAAATTGTTTTTAAATAATTAGTCTGTTTCTGAATTTAAAAGAGATTAATTTTATCACTGAGTGTAGAGAGCTCTTTGAATGCAAGAACTCATGCTTATTTGCCTTCAGTTTTCTCTGAGTAACTACATCAATCAACAGGGGTGGCACTTGAAGGCACTGAGCTAAAGTGAAGAGCACTCTCATCTTGAGCTCTCAATGCAGAAGTCTTGGTTCCTCTTTGCATAAATCCTAGGGAAGAACTATGAGGCACTGAGAGTTCCTTTGTTTTTGCTCATTGGATTTAAGTAATTCCTCCTGCACACATCAGAACAATGACTCCCTTCAGTCTAGCACACTACAAGCAATATAAGGCAATCAGTACATGCTGCAGACCTGTAAAATTTTCTAAGTTTTTGGGGAGCAAATGGGATGATTGCAGCAACTTCAGATTCAAACTTTGATTATGCTATTTTAAAGAGAAGTAATAAACAACACATCCCCCAAACACACATGCTCCCCTGTATCCAATTATTACCCTCACATAATGCACACATCATTAAGACAGAACATCTAGGTTGAAGTTGTCCTCACTAATTAGAAAAATTCATGGTCAAAACTGTATTGATTTGAGCCCAAAGAACCCAGGTTCTTTAGTGATTCCTCACCACATACTGTCACTGGTAGAACTCTCACCTTACATACTTCTAGCTTCAGTAAGGACTTGCTAATGCAGCCAATACACTGATTGTAGACAAGCACCAACACAGCTGGTAGGTTGTTCTCACTCTGAACCTACACAACATGTAACAGAGCCCCTCTCTCTGAATTACTTCAGGAAATACACTTTTTTAAATTAAAAACATCCTGCAGCCATTAGCTGGCTCTCCAAAATCCATGACAAATGCTGTTTTGTTAGATGTTCAGGCATATCAGCGGGATGCTCAGCACCATTCAGAGCTGTGATCTGGCTCTTTAATTGTTCTATGTAGATCAAGAGACAGTATATCAAGGTTATGATAATTTGAAATATTTCATATTTATACAGATTTAAAAGAAAATAAAAATCCATTGACTAGTTGGACTACAGGGTTTTGGTACCAAAGGCATAGCCTGGATTAAATGAGAAAGAAAACAGTTATCATTTTTTGTTTATTTAATATTTAATCTCCAGAAAGAAATCTTTTCTGAAAGTATCATTTGGGCACTGACTTGGTCTGACTAACTTTGGTACATTGATCTTGGCAGACACACCAGTTCTTCTTTCCCTCTGCAATACATGTAGAAAATCATTTGCCTTTGCAGTGCAACACACCATTCTTCAGTGGGGTACTGAACCTACTCACCTTGAATATAGGACATAACATATTTCAAGCATTATTTTGGAGACTGCGTTATCATTCTCCATCAGAAAAAATGTATGGGCAAAAAACCGTGGCAAACTAAAATTCAAAAAGTTTTTAAAAAATTTAAAAAAATTAAAAAAATAAAAAAAGACAAGGTGTTGAGGGTGGGTGTAATGTAAATGCTGATGGGCCCTGGCATTCAGTGGCAGTAATTAGCTTTACCATAGTAAATTCCAGGCATATGGCATATCAACTTTCTCACCCTCTTATATGATTTAAATAGTCCTTATAAATGGTTGTCTCACTGTAACTGTGAAAAATCTCCTCTTTTCTCAAGAATAAAACTGTTTCAGTGTCTTGCCCTGACAACTGACGCTTAAAAAAAAAAGCTTCCCGAATGCAGTTAAGGCAATGATGTGTGTTTAATGCAAGAGAACAACAATTAATGTATTTTTGACTGAAAAGAACTCAGTTAAGCTGCCAGAAATGTCATAAGTTCCTCGTTACCCTGACACTTACGTAATTGTTCTGCGAACACCCACACACCGGAATAGACCTACTACACCAAAAATTGCAGGGCTGACTCACTGAGTGTTCTTCTACGTATTGAAGACCTAACCATCTAGGATACATCATCCATAGCATTATTCTAATGTGATTTCCCTGATTAAATAAAGTTACACTTCACTCAGGAAAAAACCAAAACCCTCCATATCTTCAGGATCCTGTCCACCAATCACAGAGGAAGCAGCCAAAAATGGCAGCGCTGCAGGCAGTGTCTACTCTCCAAAGGCTTGCCTGAGCACCATACTAGGGCAAGGCTGAAATTAGATGCATCTGGCCACAGTCTTCAGGATTCTCCTTGCTGAAGCACAATACAGAAGCAATTGTACTTACAACCCACTTAGTTTTAACCTCCTTACTGTGTAGAATTCACCTTTCGGAATCCAGTTTTTACAGCTGGCCACAAACCTTCTTATCTGAAGGAAAGCACTCCCCTCGATGCAGCTCATCTTAACCCTTCTCTAAGGCACTTATTTGGTGCAGGCTGGAAAGGAAGCAGGGAACCACTGAATGTTTCTACCTGCAGTTTTCTTATTCCCATTCAAATTCTGTTGTGATCCAGAAATGCTGAACTTCTCTGATCTGATGGGACTGCCACATGAAATGAAGCAGATTGCTGCAAACTGGAACTAGAAGCAAGAAGAAAAATAACCAGTCGACATTTATAAAGATTACCAGACAAAAACCTCTAAGAAAAAGCAGGGAGGCTCCAGTGTACAACTGGAAAGCATAAGGCTGTAGGTGTCTCTATAACAGTGTCTTGCAAACTCTTGAACAGATATCCATGCACAAAATTTAGCCAGAATAGGAAACTTTGTGAAAACAGTTTATACTTTACAGTTCTGCTACAAAAAATATTCAGACGAAGCAGTATTTTAATATAATTCACCTTTGTGGTATGTTGACGACATCAATGTACCAAACAAATGACAAAAATTGTGACCCTGAACAGTACTATAATCATGATGTCATTGTGCTCTGACATACCCAGTGATGACCTGGTATTTGGATGTGACAGTTCTGCTATTAAGTCCTCACAAATACCTAAGCATACTAAAGCCAGAATAAATTTGACAACATAACTGACCTGCCAGCATTTGCAGAGATTACACTTGTACACACCCAGCCTTCGAGGTACATTTTATACTGCAAAGCTCTTAAATACTGAATCAAAGAACTACCACACCCATTTATGGCTTACCTTGAGATGTATGCCTTTCAAAAGGACTCTGTGTCCCTCAAAATAAACTTTTCTAGTAATGTACACAACCCAAAATTGCCCCAGACATTTATAATACTGGTCCACATTTAGGGCATTACCCTTTCCCCACTTGTTCTATTTACATCAAATTTTTTTCTACTGGTTTCCCTCTCCTACAAACTTTCTCTCAAGCTTCCAAATTAGATAACCTGTCTGATCTGTGGGCCTTAGGAGTTGTAGTGACTGACCCCTTAAGACTACTGTAGTTTGGCAACTTTATTTTTATATTCTGGTTTGTTTGTTTGGTTGGTTGATTGGTTGTTTTGGGGGAATGGAGGTGCAAATTGTAGCAAACTAAACCAGAAAGCTTTGTGTGACTTATATCATATTCCATCTCCTGGAAGACAGCACCACAGGTGCTTCAAATTCAGCGTGTGTCTTGAGTCCTTTGGTTTTTTAAACAGAGTAGGACATTTTAGCACCTAAGTCTGGCCATCAGTTTGCCGCATCCCTCTCATCCAGCTCTTACCAGCCTTTTTTGACAGCAACAGGTCACAGGGTAAAGCTCCAGGCTCAGTAATAAGGAAACTCTTACCTCTGTCAGTGTACGTATCCGTTTTGGTGCAGGTCCTGCCTGGCCCAGAAGTCCCTATGAGGGACTTTTCATCTGTGAAAAGTAAACCAGAAGTGCTAAATGGAAGTTGCAGGTGCCAGGACACATAATTGTCCATGTGTCTCCCCTGTGATGTCCCGGAGCCAAACTGTGTGCTCAGCTCCATGGGGTCCCCAGGACACATTTCAGTGGCCATATAGAAAACAGACAGAGGAAATTGAATTGTTCATGCCTTGGTTGAACTACTAATTGCCTCTCTTTGGAAACAGAATATAAGATAGCTGCATAGCATTTCTTTTCTGGAATATGCCTGTTCCAGCATGAAGATCTTTTTCTTACATAATTTACTGTCCCTGCTCTGCTCTTTGCACAGCTGATTTACCCTGCACTGTGCAAACACAGCCCTTGTTTACTCTTTTCATGGTCTAGAATAAGCCTTCGGTCATCCCAGGGGCAGGGTTTATTCCCATGGTCAGAACAGAGAAATTTGGTAGCAGGGGATTTCACAAACACAGAGGAAAAGTAATCTTTGGCATTGGGAAGAGAGAGCTGCTTTCCGTACTTCCTTGCTGCTGCCAGGTTCACTTCCTTGTAGGATGAATGGATGGGACAAAAATGGGACAGTGCTATTGAAGGAATGTACTTTAATGACAGCACTAATGCCTCCCCAGGTAAGCCCATGCTGGTCCCTAGTTAGCCCTTCAGTCAAAATGGGCAGCATTATAAAGAGATTATAGCATTTTCCCAGCAACCTCATCTGGTGTGATGTACGTGCCCAGTATAGTGCGATACAGGCTGCCACTGAACAGCAGACAACAGCAAAGAGAAACATCAGTCTGCATAACATGAAAACACTCTCTGTACACTGCTGAACTCTTTGGTATTGGCAGAGAAATAATATAAGCACATGTTGTCTGTATACAAATAGCATGATATTTCTGTGCCATGGGTCATGGAGGAGTTTTGACAGGAATTGTTCTATTCCTTAGCTAAGGTAACAGAACCATAGACATCTACATGCCAACCAGCAAGCAAATTTATTAATTAACTGCCACCAAATATAATATTGTATGTATCTGCATTTTCATGCAATCACACACACAGTTCCACCTTTATAATTTAGTCTGCTTCTGGTTTTTGCTGCTATTACAGAGTCCTTTTTTTTTTTTTTTTTTTTGAAAGCTATCAAATTAACATGTAAATATAAGAAAAGCATGCAGACACATAGCTTTCTGTTCTCTTCATGTTTATTATTTTTAAAAGACAGCTGCCCACCTGTGCTATGTTACTGTAAACCACTGTGAAGTGATACACAGGTCAGTGCCACCAAAAGTGCCACTAGCAATGGCAGCATGTGGGAAGGAAAAAAAGAAGAAAAAAATATCACAACACTTGCCTCTGTGCTTGGCCACTGTTAGTCTTGCTAAATGTGTGCCTTGCACTGCCCTCCTACAAGCTTAGTTTTATCCTCTAAGAGGAGAATCCAATGGCCAATAGTGATCAGCTGTCAAACAAAACTGCTCACCTTTGCACACCCCTAAGGAACAATTTGGGGAACTCGAGCTGTATTCATAAGGGAACCTTGTTTATACCATAACAAGCCAAAAGAAAACAAAACCTCTTAAATAAATGCATGTCTGTGGTAGCTGTTAAGTATTTTAAAACATCATTCCTAAGTAATTGCTAATTACATTACTTTATTACAAGGCACAATTAAATGTGCTTGAAGTCATCCAGCTATTGGCTGTTTCAAGGAAAGCACTTGAGTCAAAAGGATTTCCTAAATGGAGTCATTCAAGTGTTTTATTTCTCCAACTTCAGGAATTATTTTAGATGTGAATAATTGGACATTGAATAACCAGTTAAATGTCATTTCCATAAATTGTTTGTACTTTACATAAAACAAATTAAATACTTTATAGGACACTTTTGTTCTCACTTCAAGACACTTTGCACAAACCACTCCTACAGACATAGTACTCTGTGGACAATTTGGTCTAGGGTGATTTGTGTATTTCTGTTTTCAAATAGATCATTTACAGAAAGCAACACAGACATACAATGATTTCTGACTTTTAGTGAAGCTAAAAGGAACTGTATAAAGGACTTGGAGATAAACCTGAAGGTGAGAATCACAGACTGCAAGATAAGCATATATAAGTACAGGCTGGTTCCACCAGGCACAATTTAGAGACAGCAAAGGAAACTGAGCAGTTCCAGAGTGCAGTTTGTCCTGTCTGAAGACCTTCTGAAAGTGATAAATGAGAGGAAATAAGTAGGTGACATGTGAACCTCTAATTTCCAGCATCTAAAGCTGAATGATTTTTTAGCTGAATCACAGGGATTTGCTGGTTCAGTCAAAGCTGATAGTCATGGTCCTCAAAATTCTTGCCTAAGTATGACCTGTCAGTGGAGGAACCTGTCTTCGCTATATTTTCTAAGCTCTTGCATTTCCAGAGTTGAGTCAAGTTGGCATCTCACCCAAAATCCTGAGGCCAATGTGTGTTATGCTCCATGGCCTTCTCCAGCTGGCAATCCCAGAGTGCTCTTTGTTTGCCTGAAATTAAACAGTGCAGATACAGAAGATGTCTCTGCCGTTTTGATTCAGATCATCAGTGGGACATGGAAAATGAAGGTTGGAGTCCCATCTCTTGTAAATATGGATTGATGCAACATGGGAATGGAGTGACCAAAGAAGCAGAAAACCATTTCCTATATATTTTATGCCACATCTTCTCATAGAAAGACAGACTCCTGTCAAATTCTGCTTCAATTAAGTAGAAGAGAGGCATGAAGCTGTATCTTTAGAGGAAGAAAGCACTTGTATAAAAAAAAAAATCTCATCCCTGATGCAAGAATGCAAGAAGAAACTTCATCAGTACTTAGACTTCGGAGGATGCCTCTACATTGGTGCCTTAGTATTCCAGACTGCGAAGTGTCTCAGAATGACCCAGTTGGCATGGTTTCAAAATGTCATAGATACCTGCTTTTTTGATACTTCTCTCTCCCATTACACTATGTAGATACCTGTCTGTCTAATTCAGGGCCAGGGCTTCTATTACAGGGAGAGATATGAAGGAACTGGGCAAAGCAACACTAAATTTTATTTGGTGGCATCCATGCAATGCTCTTGTCCTTTGTGTCTACATGTCTCACCAAGACAAGCTCAGGTCGTAAGCACTCATGGAGATCTATTGGGCCCTCTACATGTGCTACAAATGAGCAAAATAGTCCAAAAGCCAGCAAAATAGTTTATTTGTTATTAATAATCTTTGAGCTGGACTGAAGAACTCTTATTTGCAGACAAGGAAGTAAAAAAAAAACAAAAACAAACAAACAAAAATATTTAAATAAACACAATGTCCTTCCCCGTCCAAAAATTAACATTCCGGAGTTGAAAGCCAAACTGCCAGAGGCTGGGTGAATGAAGGGATCATGGTTGACAGGAACAGGCTTTTCTCACTGCTCAGGTATGACAAAAGCTTCTGGAAGTTGAAGGATAAATGATCTCCTGGTGAAGCTTGGGTTGTACATCTGGTCTCTGACAAAGCATCAGATGGCAGCATGGTTAACCCAATCTTCTCCAGCACCCCTCAGTGACTGACAGGACACAGCGGTTCAGACAGAAGGAGAAGGGAGTGCATATATGCATGCAAACAGAAAGACAACGAGATGGCACATAGTTCTCATTCTCCTTTATAGTTCTTCAGCTTGTGTGTGTTGAGGGAGATACTAATGCAAATTCAAAAGGTGCTATTTGTATTTGACTCTGCTGCCGTGCAAAATCTCCTGCCTGGGTCCCAGCTCACCAAATGCCACCTTCAGACTGCCGCCATGCAATAGGCAGGCTATTAGGTAGCTATATACCATTACAAGTCTGTGTCCAGCTCCACTTCGAAAATACAACTCTGAAATATGCTTCATCTAACATCTTACTGCCTTCATACACTCACCCTTTAATGTTCATAGTATTTCTGTCAAGACTGAGAGTACTAATGATAAAATATCTTGAACTGCTATGGTTACTTATTGTAATAGTATTGTTATACTACTAGGGAAGTATCCCACCAAAAAAATGCTTAGATAAATAAAACCGAAGGCCGGCTAATTTGATCTGCCACTGCTCTGGACATTTAAACAGCATACTCTGAACACAGAGAGCAGAATAGCAAGTTAAGCACCTGGTAAGAACAGCCTGGAAAGTCATTAAAGAGAGAGGACAGGTCCACAGTGGGCAAGGTGGGCAGGGCAAATTGCCCGCGCTGAGCCATGGGACAGGTTGTGTGGCGTGCCCAGTGAGTTGAACATCAGTTCAAGGAAATCTCCCGTCTAAGGGACGGGGCAAGGTTTGTGTAACACTTCAGTCCCACTTTCAAGCCTCTGAAAAAGGTAGCAAGAAGGGATCCTCTCGAAATCCCTGCTGGGGAGGATGCCAATACCATCTGGGTGTCAGCTTTTCTTGAAACCGCAAAGTGAAGTGCCAACTTTAATTAACATCACGGATGTTCTCTGTGTGGAGCACACAGGACTGCCCATGCCGCTATTTGTTCCCAGGGTCACACTCTCCAGTCACTCACCTAAAGAACCTCCTTCAGCTGGGGTTAGAAACAGTGAGCCCTGAAGCGCAGTAGCAGTGGAAGAGAAATTAGTCTCTCCTGAACAATTTTACTTCCAAGCAGATGTTGGTGGCAGGATTAGCATTTAGGCGAGGCTTCTCCTGATTTATTGTCGCTCCTCGCTTTTCCCTTACCCGTTTGCTAACCCGCACCTTGGAACCACCGCTCCCGGCTCAGTCTCCGGCCCCGCGGCGTCCCAGCCCACCGGCTCCAGGTCGTCCCTGGCCCCTGCCACCCCGGCGCCGCTCCGACGGGCACGGCAGCCCAGCCCTCCCCTCCGCCTCCCGGTGCGGCGGGGACTGCAGCGCCCTTCCGCACGACCGGACCGGGGGGAAGCGCAGGACGGCGGCGGCGGCGCGGCGGCGGGGGCCCCGCCCGCAGGAGGAGCCGGTGCGGCGGCCAGTACCGCCGGCCCGGCCTCTGCCAGGTGCGAGGGGCCGCACCGGACCCCGCCGTGCTGGCGGCGGCCCCGGCGCTCCCCGCGCCCCGGGAGCGGCTACGGGCTCGTTGCTGGCGGCGAACTCAGGCTGCGGCCGGGCGAGCGCGGTTCAGTCACAGGCAACCTGGAGCAGCCGGCCGGGCCACTTTCCCTGCTCCCGTTTGTGGGGTGCCCGCCCGGGCTGCGGCAGTAGCGCCTGCGGGCTGCTCCTGCGGCGGGGCCGGCTCCCCGGCCGCGCTGCCTTCAGCGAATAAAGCCGGCCCGCGTAGGAAGAGATTAGCTCTTCACCCCCGCAGGGATCAGCCCAGGACAGAGCCTACCCGCCTCCCTAAAAATGGGATTCCCGGAACGCCCTAATGAAAAGTCGGGCCACGATCAGCTCGCGGGAACGGGGGGGAACACGGTCGGCCCCCGCGGGGTACGACCTAGGGAGCAAAAATATGGAGGGAGAGAGAGAAAAAAGAAAAAGTGCCATTTGTTCCGCCGGCTGCGGCGGCAGCCCCGAGGCTGGCGCTGGCGGAGGGAAGGGGGGAGCGCCGGGCCGCGCCCCCTCACCTGCCCCCGCTGCCCCCGCCCGCCGCGCCGCGGCTGCCGCTTGTTTGCACTCGGCTTATCCGGAGCGGAAATTCCTTTCCGTTTTTGTGAATGACAAACTCATTAACGATTCATCAACACAACCTGTTCCAGCCGGCCTGTCGCCGCGGCAACAGCCCCTTCCGCGCGCCCCCATTGGCTGCGCCGGAGAATGTATCCATTGAGCGGAGCCGCGGTTGTACCCATTGAGGAGCCGCCGGGCTGCCGGGGCCGCGGCCCAGGGGCGCTGCGGGCGGCGGGGCAGCGCAGCAAAGGAGGGGAACGCAAGGGAAGGGGCGCCGCCGCCGCCGCCGCGCTTCCATGCTGAGCCGGGAGCCCCGCTCGGCGGCACGTTAATTGGATTTCATTCACTCGTGGCGGAGGAAAAGCCCAAGGGCTCGGGCTGCAGCGGCGATTAGGCAGGTTCATTCAGGGATTCATTGACAGAAAAAAGAGGAGACAGGGCAGGCTGGCTGCGCACACGCAGGCACACACACACACGCGATAACACTCACACACACGCCGGGGCCAGGGCTGCTTCTCCCTCCCCGTGACTTCACCGCCGCCCGGCGCGGGGGAAGCGGCGCGGGGGGAGCTGCGTGATTCATTTTCCTAGGGCGGAGGGAGATAAGTTGTGCGGAGTTAGAGGGGTGCAGCCCGCCCTCCGAGCCAGCCGCATGCCTCTGTGAGAGAGAGGGGCGCTTCCAGAGCAAGCTTCGCTCCCCTCGTCCTTCCTCATGCTAGATACGTTCAGACCCGTCCCTTTCGCGTCGGAAATGGCGATTAGTAAATCCGTGGCGTGGCTGAACGAGCAGCTGGAGATGGGCAACGACCGGCTACTGCTGATGGACTGTCGGCCGCAGGAGTTGTACGAGTCGTCCCACATTGAGTCGGCCATCAATGTGGCCATCCCCGGCATCATGCTGCGGCGGCTGCAGAAGGGCAACCTGCCCCTGCGGTCCCTCGTCGCCAGCAGCGAGGAGGACCGGGAGCGCTTCGCCCGCCGATGTGGTACCGACACCGTAGTGCTGTACGACGAACACAGCCGCGACTGGAACGAGAACACGGGCGGCGAGTCCGTGCTGGGGCTGCTCCTCAAACGCCTCAAAGATGAAGGCTGCAAGGCGTTTTATCTGGAAGGTGAGAAGGGCCGCCCAGGGTTGGGGCAGCGATCTCTGCCCGGGTAAAAGGGAGGGGGGATGCGGTCTGCAGCGTTCCCCGGGCAGTGGATTGATGCTCCAGGAGAGCACCGACCTGGGTAAGGGGCTTTTCTCCCTACTCCATCACCTCTCGCATTATTTAAAGACATCTTGATATCTGAAATCACTATGACAGCGTCGGGAGGACAGGGCTAACGGGGATTCCGGCATGAACCTGGCAGATGGGATTGCCGCCGAGAACACCTCTCCAGCGGTCCCCGCAGGGCAAAGCGGTACAGAGCTTTAATCTTGAATGTGCTGAGCCCTCCACCGCAGCGGACGATTTTCTTAACCCTTATTTAAGTTAGTCTGTCTGCGTTGAGAGTGCGACTTTTTTTTAATTTTTTTTAATTATTTTTTTATTTTTTTTTTTTATTTATTTTCTCGGAGCTCGAGAGTGTGCAAAACGGACGCTCTTTTGCAGGCAGGGCTGTACTAGGAAAGTAAGTCGACATACCATTCTAAATCAGGTAACACATCCTCCTCTTTGCTTTTCTCTCCAGGTGGTTTTAGCAAGTTCCAGGCCGAGTTCGCCTTGCACTGTGAAACTAACCTAGACAGTTCGTGTAGCAGTAGCTCTCCTCCTTTACCAGTCCTGGGCTTAGGAGGCCTCCGAATCAGCTCCGATTCATCATCCGACATTGAATCTGACATTGACAGAGACCCCAATAGTGCCACCGACTCCGATGGCAGCCCTCTCTCCAACAACCAGCCTTCCTTTCCGGTGGAGATTTTACCCTACCTCTACTTAGGCTGTGCCAAGGACTCCACTAATTTGGATGTTTTAGAAGAGTTCGGCATTAAATACATCTTGAATGTTACTCCTAACCTGCCTAATCTCTTTGAAAACGCCGGTGAATTCAAGTACAAACAGATCCCGATTTCTGACCACTGGAGCCAAAATCTGTCTCAGTTCTTTCCTGAGGCCATCTCCTTTATAGGTAAGACCCGGTTACTTGTGAACAGCTACATGTCAAGAAACAGAATTCATTATCATTTGCAGAATTCGTGAATTTCGGGCGAGAAGCGGCAGCAGCATTTATGGCCGCCTCTGGGGCATGCTCCCTTTTCTGATTTTAAAGCCGGCTTAAGTTGAGGGGCTGTTGGGGACTGTTTGGGGGGGTTATTGAGAAGTCCCGGTGAATTATAATCGACCTTTGGTTGAACAGACATACCTGGTTTGTCTGGCTGTGGAATTCCTCTTTGAGTCATTTGTGTTGGAGCGGGGGACTGAGCCCTGAGCATGCTGGGGGATCTTCTTAAATCTCTTCCTGGCGGGTGGGGATGGTAAATGAGCCTGGGGTGGATAGTTTATCTGACCTTTCTTTTTTGTTGTTGGTTTTGGGGTTGTTTGTTTTTTTTTTTTTTTTTTTTTTTTTTTTTTTTTTTTTATTATTTTTTTTTTTCCATTGAGGTTACTGAAGAGCAGTATAATAAAAAGAAACTATCTGGGAATCTATCTTTAGCTTTTAAATGCAAGTTATGAATAAGCGGTATCCCTGGCAAATATATAACCGGAGTTTAAATTATGTCGTGGTAATAATGACAATACCTCTCGGGCTCGGTGCCTCGGTCAGCCGGCCCTCAGACATTACCTATCAGCTCTGGAAATCTGTACCTTTGGGCCCAAGGAGTTCTGGTTAAAATCTGCACTCTCCTTCGTTTTGGGAAGGACTCAAATTGCCCCATCGGGGTGCAGTGGGGTAGGCATTGCATTATCTGTTGGGAAGCTGGGCTGTAATCCGGTTGAATGATACGGGTAATAGTGGAGAATGTAGGTAATCTGAGCCTAGCAGGAAGAAATGTGGGCTAGAAGCCACAAAGAAACTAATCTCCAGGCATTGTAATGCATTCCCTATTACAAAGGAACCCATTTTCAACCAATGTTGACATCCTGTTCCTCCTAATGGGCTGTCCCCTGTGACTTCCTTCATTCTTTTAAAATGCCTGAATACCTCCATTGTTAGCTGCACAACAGTTGGAGAATAATTTAATAGACCTTTGCAGTCTGCTGGTCTGTATAAAGCCTTTCAGTGACATATTGCAGGATTTCAATGCTGGGGCAAGGGGACTGCAAGAATTTAAAGGCAAATCTCCAGGCAAAAGCCTGTCTTTTAAAACATGTGTCATGCAGCGTGTCCTACTCCCTTTGTCTCATTCTTAGTTTTTTTAGCTCTTCGACTTGGGTAGTAGGGGGAGTGGATTCTTCTCTTGTCCTGGTTTTAAGCCGCTAAAGTTAACTCTTGAGTTGCACTGCTGGCCACTGGGATCGGAATTGTGCTTTCTTCCTACCTGATACTAATCTCATTTGTGTTGAGAGATCAGTTACCAACTCTCTGTCTTATGTGTCCTCCTCTGCCTTTTTGTACAGATGAAGCACGGGGGAAGAACTGTGGCGTCCTGGTGCATTGTTTAGCAGGGATCAGCCGCTCGGTCACAGTGACGGTGGCCTACCTCATGCAGAAGCTGAACTTGTCCATGAATGATGCCTATGATATTGTCAAGATGAAGAAGTCCAACATTTCACCCAACTTCAACTTCATGGGTCAGCTGCTGGACTTTGAGCGAACTCTAGGACTGAGCAGCCCCTGTGATAATCGAGTGCCGAACCAGCAGCTGTACTTCACTACTCCTTCCAACCAGAACGTCTTCCAGGTGGATTCCTTGCAGTCCACGTGAGCTCCCATCACCTCGCTTCTCCTGTCCATTTCATGGGATCACTCCTCAATGGTTTCTCTTTGGCAGTGATAAAGAAATGCAGCTTTCTCTTTTTCTGGCCTCTGCTGTTAAAAAGCAGCTGCCAGTGCAGGCAAGGAAAGGTTACACAGTACGGCTATTGCAAAGGGAGGGGACGTGGTGAGCGCTCCGGGCAGGACCGTGGTGACCAGGCAGCAGGTGGGCAGTACCGTTCATCCCTGCTTGGACAGCAGCCGGGTCCGAGGACTTCCTGCGTGGTAGGGTGAGGCTGGACTGGCTGGGCACGTGTTCTCTAGAGGCTGGAACCGTCCTGCCCTCTGCTCTCAGATCTGTGACATGCATCTTTGTCTTCAGTGAAGACTGGTTATTTTTGTTTGTTTGTTTGTTTGTTTTAATTTAGAGGAGCCAAAGAAAGATTTCAGCTTAGTGTATTTGGAGTACTTGTTTGCTAGGAGCTTGGTAGTATTCGACTTGATCAATGTAAATATTTAACCTTAAATTTATTTGCATTTTTTTTCTTAATTCACATGTACTCAAGAAATCAATCCAAGGGACACCTGTATTTTTGTTCTTTTCATAAATTCTGCTTTGTCTGTTTGTTTGAATTGCAAAGAATATATTTGCAGCATGCTGAATTTTATTGAAGCAAGTTTTCCATGAGGGAGAAATGACAATGGTGAGAAGTTTGCAGATCATATTTTGTGAGCAAAGTAATCAATTCTTTTATATATCTTTCTTTGTGGTGATTTTTTTCCTCATGCTTTTGATGTAGGTTCTTTATGATATATATATACACACACATATATATATATTTAAATTAAATTAATTTTTTGCCTTACCTTTTGTAAATAGATCATCTGGGAGGAGGTTTGTCTTTGAATGCAAAAGATTTTTGATCACTTTTTAAAACTTTCAGATGTGCTAAACAGTGCATTACCTCTGTACAAATTCTTCAGGGAGCTTCACCTCAAATGCAATATTTTGCGTCTTTTTTTTTTTTTATAAAACTGGAAGTTTGTGCGAGCATTTGTACCTGTGTGTACGCACAGTGAACCTGCACATGGTTGCCAATAAGGGAGAGTCTAATTCACAGTGTAAAAGTTTTAAGATGGAATTTATTATAAGAATGTAAAACCTTAAATTATTAATAAATAAATAACTATTTTTGGCTATGGAGAAGCTGGCTCATTTATTCCTCCTTTCCCTTCTGTGTGGTTGTGGTTAATTTCACATACCCATATGGTTATGTTTAAAGGCAATAATTGCTCTCAATAGCTTTTGTACATGCCCTAAAACAATAAAACCTTGATTTCCCCTTTGGTCCACTGGTGCCTAAATGAATAAACAGTGAATATGCTAGATTCTCTTCTTGCTTTGGTGAAGGGAATACTTTTAAAGGCCTTTAGGTTAATTACAAAATATTCCAGCATCTCTTTCCTATACTAGGGATGCACCTGACTCTGGGCCATAATTTTTTTCTCATTATTATTTTTCCTTTTATTGAGAGTAAGGAGTTGCTGTTTTCTGGCTTAGTTTATGAATTTTGGTCACTCTATTAACAGATGCCAGGAGATAGGTTTTTGCTCTGCTTAGCTGTCTGGCAGGAACTCATTTCACAGAGATTCATCAACAGTCTGTAGCCTGCAAATGATTTTTCTGCTGCCATTTAACCACCTTGCAACTTAATGAAGGTGAGGAGAAAAATTCTATATATGCCTTTAGTCACCTCGTTTCCTCTTTGGACCCTTCAAGCAGTTCTGTCCTCTGCAGACGGAAAAAGGGGGATTATAGTAATTGCAAAACTTCCTGCTGCAACTTATAGTCATTAACATCCTTCCTGATGATAACTGGCCCAAAGCAGGGTGGTGTCAAAATCTGTGTGCAGTACCACAGTGAGGGGCTGGGGCTGTCGGCTGAGGTACTGCAGAACTCCTGGCAGCCAAAGCACATTTGAAGTAATTTTAGAAACTGCAAGTGTGTGAAATGAAATGCAAACAAAACATGGGAAAAAAGTGAGTCAGTGTCTCATGCAGTAGTGGCCTAGATTGAGTGCATAAACTGTGAAAGTAGAAGTGGGTTGCAGTTAAACTTGGCTTGTGCTAATCCAGTTTTGAACGGTTTCCGCTCTTGGCATTCCCTATGCTGTTCTGTTCAAAGTGGAGATTTGCAAGCAGCTCTAGCAATTTCCTGTCCAGCTGCAGCTCAAGTGACTCCCTTGTTTGGTTTTTGTGGTTTTTTTTTTGGTTTGTTTTTTTTTTTTTTTTTTTTTTTTTTTTTTTTAATATGGTCTGTGGATAATTTTAGCCAGTTTCCTCTTTGTGGATTATTAATCTGCTTTCCTTGTAGAACCTACATAGCTGTGTCCCTACTGTTCTGCTGAAGTTAACAGATGGCCTCCCCGCCACTTCCTCTCGTTTTGCTATGGGTTTGTTGTCAGGCCACTTCTGAAATTAATAGTGTTTTCTGGCCGGCTGCCACAGGCCATTACCACAAAGGGGAAGTAACACATCTGAATAGCAGGAAGCCGGGCAGGGTCACAGCATGAACTGAACCTGTTGAGTGCAATCAGACCTCTCCCGTTTGGCAAGTGTAAGACTCCTCTTCCCTCCCCCCTTTTAATATGCCTTGCACAGAGAAAGGGCTGATACCAAATGCCTCAGCTGTTTGCACTGGGCAAATATTTCCGGCTGAAGGAGTTGCGAATGTTAGTTGTGACTAGGTGCCCCTTAAGGTGAGGAGCTATAGAACAGTATGTGGCTGTGTAGCCCAGGGGAGGAGAGCTTTGGCTTTTTTTGCAAGCTGCTTTGAGAATTAATGCTCACAAGGGCTTCCTGCTTCCTTCCTGCTGCACTGAATGACTAACACCAAATGGGTACTTCTGCAATTCATCATTTTTTTCGACAAGCAAGCACAGAAGAGCAGCTTTGCTCACACACAGAGAGAGAGAGAGAGAGAGAGAGCAGAGTCAGGTTAAAAACTTGTTCCCAATTTTTCCTTGAGCAAGGCCTGAACCAGGACCGTTTCAGATCCTTGGCTGAACTTGAACCAGACTGCATGACAACAACTTTGGTCATGGGCAACCCCAAATTACCAGTGGAGCTGACCCAAAATTTGGTTCGATGTCTGATTTTGCTGGGAGTGTTCACAGTCATAGGCTGGCTCCAAATTACAAGGGGTTTGGAGAAAAGTGATGAGGGGTCTTACCAGAAATGTTCACCCTCCAACAGAGATTCCCAAATAACTCTGTCTAAGCATGGTGCAGGGAATGGCTCATCCTACATCAGCACTTGCCAGCTTTTCTCAGTCTGGGCTCTGCTTGCTTCTGCAATGTCCTTGGTTAGTCCATCTAGCCCTTTCTCAGCACTTGTTTCAAAATAATTCCTTCCTCTGTCCCCTCCCTTGTTTCAGTCCTTGCTGGGATGGGGCAGAGGTCTCAGGCTTCCGAGGGGTTTGGCAGCTATTACAGTTCCTCATCTGGTAAAGTAATTTGTGAAGGGAAGAATAAATCCTTTGTGCCTGTAGGGACAGGCCTGGTGTGTATAAGAGGAAAGAGGAGAAATGTCTGCCCTTTGCAGCTAACAAAATCACAACCTGCTTATTCATATTATAGTGTAATATGAGGTAAGGAAGTCCTTCAGAAGCTGTGGAAACACTCAGAAGGGAAACTGTACTCTTAGGAGTGACCAGAGCTTTCTCACATGACCCATCTACCTTTAATACAAAGGATGAAAATGTGTCACGTGGCATCCTGTCACATTTGCTTTGGTAAGGCCAAGGTGTCCATTTGTGCTTGTGTGCACACTTTGCTTTTCATTTTCTATGCAACAGCAATGTGTAACTGTGTTGGTTTCCCTTCTTGCATTTCCTCCTTCCCATTCACATCCTTTCAAACTGCTCTATGCCTCCCTTCAAAATGTCTTAATTCTCTCTGGTTTTTGCTGTAGTAAGCATAATTATCTTTTTCCCCATATTCTTTCTTGTTTTATATTAATGCTGCTCTTCCTCTTATGCCTTATAATTTTCCACAGGTCTTTTTCTAAGCTCCAACTTCTCTTTTGTATTCTTACCCTCTTTTCTGTGTTATTCTCTTGCTGTTTTCCTCATATTACCTAAATCAACTCATCTTTCTGCCATCTTTAAGCCTGCCTGCTCCTCTTTGTTTTCATTGAAAATCAGAATGAATCTCATAGACTCAGTAAGTTACAGTGAGCTATAGGAAAGATATATTTTTGAGGAAAAAGTAAGAAATCCCTACTGCTGTCCTCTTGCCACTTCCTAGCAGATGACATTATTTCTCATCTCTGTGCCTTGTCTCTGTGTAGATTTGGCTCCACATGGCTTCCCTGGGTTCTCTCTAACAGAGAAGGCAGGCACAAGGAAGCAGAGTTTCCTTTGGGCCTATCAGTGTCAGCGGGCATTGATTTCCCACTTTAAGAGAGAGGAGTGGTGAGGAAAGTAGGATGAGATGGAAAATGTGTCCAAGAAAGGCAGCTCTGCTATCAAAACTGTAGCCAGGTTTAACAATCGTGTCTGGATAACATTTTTTCAGCTTCTCTGAAAAGCTTATCCAAAACTTTTTCCCTGTTGGGAAGCATGATGACACTTGATTCAGAGCTCCAGGAAAAACAATTGTATGAGAATGTTTAAACAAAGCTACAGCTTTACCTCTCTCCACACTGTTATAAATCACTGAAAGCTTTGCCTGAGTGAAGATGGTGGAATAAATTACTGAGCTCAGTTTGGTGCCCCCCAAGACCTTGGGTGTGCATGCTCAGCTTTGCCCAGTTATCCCATGGACACAAGTATGAGGCCAGCACTCTCCATTGTGTAGCAGCATGTATGGGACACTGGGACTTCAGTGACATGCTGCATTCAAGAAAGGTCTCTTAAGTTTGCTCCGAACACCTCGTAGCCAAAAGGCAATAAGGGGTATCCACTAGTATTTTCTCATGGTGGGTGATGACTTGGGTTACACAAACTCTGCCCTTTTCTGCCCCTGCAAGTGCCAGAAACAGAGAGTGCAGCATCATCCTTTCTTCATTGCCAAATCTGAGAGATAAGCGTGTGCTGTAACTTAGCAGATAGTATAGACTGAAGGCTGGTATGGGAGTTGTCATCTTTTGAGCAAAGTGCTTGTCTCTGTAAGGAAAGGAAAAAAACATGTTAGATGCTTTCTGTTGTTTGTTATCGTAGGGATCTGCAAGCACTAAGGGAATTTTGAAGTGCTCACAGCCATAACTTTTCCTCATAAGGAAAAGATGAAGGATGTTGACTTACCACAAACACAAGGAGATGATTATCAGATGGAAAAGGGGGTATGGAGTCTTCTAAGAAATATTTCTTAATGACAGAAGTTGCATTCAGGACTATATTTGAGAGATACAACAGAAAGTGCACCCTGCTCTCCTTCACAGCTGTGATCCTCAGGATGCAGGAAGTACACAGAACTGCTGGCGCTCTTCCACCCCTAAACTGTTCCAGCACTGTAGATACCAGCATGCAGAATGATGCTACACGGGAGGTCTGTTTGCTATAATGTGGAGGCCATTGTGAAGCACTTTACTCATTTTGCCAGAGACACAAGTGTTTTGCAAAGTTCTTCCAAGGTCTTCCACCTTCCCAAAATGGCAATGTCCTTGATTAACTTCCAGACTTTTATTTTAATGAAATTTTCTGTTTTTCTATTAAAACCATGTTTGGGGACATTACAGACATCAGTTTTTTCATCTTTTTTTTCATGCCGACCTCAGTTCTGTAGGAAATGAATTCTCCTCTGTGAATGAAGCCATCTGAAAAATGTTGCTGGCTGACAGTTTAAGCAAGGCGAAAGTTCTTTATAATTTGAAGGTGTCAGTTTTTGCCTTTGCTGGGAAATGGCATCATACCAAAACCAGTTAGACTTTGCCACAGACTGGTGCTCGTAGCAGCCTTGAACCCCTTAAGACATTATCTGTGTCTTTGGAGGCCACTAAGGGCATAAGTGGGGTTTTTAGTTCCTTTTTTTTCCTGAATATAGTAATGTTATAGTATTCTGAACTAGATATAGAGCTAAAAAGTTGAGATATCTCAATGTGATTAAGAGAACTTTTTTTTCCTTATTTATAAGAAAAGAGAATTTTATTGTCCTGGGAACCTACTAACAAAAACAATCATGATCACTGACACTTCAGCTATTGCTTGATTGATTAGGATTTCCTGTGTTATCAGTGGTCTAAATTGCATTTTCTGTGTCAGTATTTCTACCAAATTAATTTGTTTGAGAGGTTTCTAGGCCAGCCTGGCTCTTTGTGAAGAAACATAACACAGCACCTCTCATCTAGACTCAAATTCAGCCCAGCACTGAGCTGATACTCTAACTAAGCATTAGGAATTGCATAACACTTGGATTCTGTATAGGATGTTTTTGTTAAAAATAAAGACTAAATGTGTCTGATTTCTTGAATACAAATCAGGAACAACAAATTAGGCTTTCACGCACCTTTACAATCTTTCACTTAGGTTTTTTTGATTCAGTGAAATTTTGCAGGTTACAGTATGTAAAGAAAATATTTTTTATATTGCAAATTGCTGTCAGAGCAGAGTGTAGACAATGCTTATTATTAATGTGGACCAATCCTTAAAAGAAACGTCTCCGATGTTTACAGCTTTGCTAGACTTTGTTTGGACTTAAATATAAGTGCTCAGGCTGGTATAAAAAGATGAAAAGAAATTAATATCCCTCTGAATATGTCATCCTAAAAGACTTGGCCCTTTTTTTCTAAAGAAAATCCCTTGTTTTTTGTCTATGTAACAAAATCTGTTACTGTTTCCTTGAATATCCTCAGCTTTCTATGCCTGGAGGAAGGAACTCGAAATCTGACCAGGTATGCTGAGAATGTGCCTGGTGCTGCTCCCCTGAATAGCTCCTCTTGCCCAGGATTTGAGCTGTTGGAAGATGGAGATTTGAACATGCCAAGCAACTGAACTTTTATGAGCAACTTTATAAGTTAGCAGAGATAAAATTTAGATGAGCCTGCCCTTGGTGCTGAGTTGCCAGGCCTGCCAAGCAGGGTCAGCATAGCACACTCTGAGGAGGGAGGGGATTTGTGATGCTGTGTCCATGAGGTGGAGGATTGTGCAGTAAGTCTTAGTAAAATTGGTAAGTTTGATTGGAGACCTATACTGTACTTCTGTATCTGAGCAGTACCAATCACGCCTGCCTCAAGCATCCCTGCACTGTGCAGTATAAATACTCCTTACATCCCTGTTTTTCCTGAACAAAATATTAATAGGGCCTGTTAACTAAGAACAATTTTGGTGTTTGGCAGAGGAAAAAACATGTCAGCCAACAGAAAGAAGAGCACTTTGGTGATGTTGTTGGAAAGGCAAGAGATGAGAAAATGTAGTTGTTTCTGGGGTTCACTGCAGTTAAATTTTGTATGTGTTGAAGTGTCTCAAGTGGCAGCTAGGTCTATGCATTCTTCTGTAAGATTCAAAGTGCTTGATATTGCAACCTCAGTAATATTCTTCTAATAGTGTTTTTATTTTATGCTAGCAATAATATTTCAATGTCTCTGTTGAGGTCTAAATGAATGACATTCCTCTGCCTTTACACAAGACTAGCAGAGATCACACTCAAGAAGTGTTTGTTATTAGAGTATTAAGGTTTTAAAGGACTTTGCCAATTATGGTGATATAAAATTAACAGGTTTCCTTTTATTTTTTTTTTTTTTTGGTGTGTGTATATATTTACGTGTTTAAAAGTGTATCTAAACTTCCTTTGGCAGAGATTTAACCAAACTGGTAGCTTTATACAGAGCCTTAGCTAATGTGAGCTGGTTACAGCTATGGGATATTATTGTGATATTAATAATAAACATAATAACTATCTGAGGTCAAAAGAAAATTTCCTTTTTCCCCGAGTCCTGCACAGCCAGGTACATTGTGCAACTTGACTTAAATGATGTGCGTGTTGCTATATTACTTATACACTTGTACTTAGAGTACACAATTACTGTTCTACATCCTTGGATTGCTGAGTATTACTGCAGAGTTAAGTGAGCCAATCCTGGTTAATAAAGTTACTCAAATGCTTAACCATTGGCAAAATCAGATGCTGGGACATTCTTTTGGATGTGAAAACACACTGTACACCATCATCTTGAAGGTGATAATAATTGATAATATCCACTAATGATTGAAGAAGCTAGGGATTCTTGGGCAGGGCAATTTCTCACATTACTAGAGATTTCTGAATTAAATGAGGAGCTAAGTGTTCTTTTGTTCTGACTGGTCAATGTAAGAGAAGAAGAGGCAGCATTTTTGGGAGGTGCAGAGCCCTCACACCTTAGTGAGTTGGTGGAGAATCAAACAGGGAACTGGGGCAATTGAGTGATATGTCATGAGCCACTTAAATGACCATCCTACTCTTTTGCTTTTGAGAGCCTTACAGACAGGACTCCTGGTTCATGTAGTTGCTGTACTATAAATGGAGTTCCTGAAATAAAGCTGATGTAATGCAGCAATGAATCAGGCCCAGGAGCTGTGCATGTGAGTGTCATTACATTAGGGAAAAAAAGATGAATCGACTTTCTACTGTATTCTTGTAAATGTAAGTTACTGTTAGTCAAGAAACATAGAAATGAACCTGTATTATTCCAAAGTGAATGTCAGATGAGTCTGTTCCTTGTGCCTTCTACCTAAAGTGAGGATGCAGATTGATTCACTTTACTCCCTGAAGAAGTGTGTTGGTTTGGTGTCCTACGTGTCTACCTAGAAGTCTGGATTTTTATCACGCAAATCTTTAATTTGTTGATAATCATAGACCTGGATAAAGACAATGGGTTTCTTTCAGGCTCAGTACCAGAGAATTTAATAAATGCTCTTTCATGCAGTGATGGTAGGAAGCAGATGTGGGTTATGGCCCAAGGCAAGGAGTGCATGACAAAGCTTGAGCAGTACTGGAATACTTGGGCTCTGCATGCAAAAACAAGACTATGATGGGCAAGCTGTTGTTTGTACAGAAAACAAAAATACTCATCAGCCTGTAAGGGAAACAGTCATGGCCATCACACTGAGATGGAGCAGACAGTCAGGGTGAAGTGCACAGTCTGAGGCTAGGTCAGGAAATCAGATGACCAGTGGCCTCTGAAAAGACAGTCTATTCCTTCCTCCTTTGTTTTCATTTATGTGCTCTTGTTTCTTCCTTTGCTGTAAGCACTTTCCTTGCTATAAGCACTTGCTTGTCTGCAAAGCTCTGTGAAATGTGTCAGTATTTCTTCTAGTGATCTAGCCCTGATGTAGCAAACCATGTAGTTAAAAAAGCATCAGACACAGTGCAATATCAGGAATAGGAGGATGCAATTAATGTTAATAGAAAGATGGACAGAACTGAATCTTTTCACATTAACTTGAGCTGTGATTGGCTTAGCTATAAAATCCAAATCTGTCCCCAATATCTGAGCATATAATTAATTGAAAAGACAGGCTGGGGGGTGTCTGTGCAAGGAAAGTGCTTCCTGATGTCTGCTTCTCTTGGGTTCATGGAAAACATCTTTTAGAATCAAAAAGGAACGGTACCAGAGTGTGCACCTGACTCACACACTTGATTTCTTTCCTAAAGGAAATAAGCCTGCAAGATCCCCAAACCATCTTGCCAACTGTCCAACAGGATAACATCCATGTGCAAATCTACGAGTTCCTCACAGAAGGTGGCCAGGTTTTTATTCTGCTCCATCATTTTCTGTGTACTTTTTCTTCCCATTTTGGACAGAATTTTGTGACACAGCCAGTCTTCCTATGTATCTTATTCTAAAACCAAAAGCTGTCCTAATTGAAGCACTATTATGTGGTATTTTGAAGGGCAGCTTTCAATAATGGCCACAAAATTTCATTTCGCAGAGTTGAAACAGAAAAGCGTGTGGATAGAGGTATTTGAATTAGGAGGCAGACTTGCATTTCAGTCTGGGAAATATCTGACTAACGACCAATTTTTTATATTCACACAAATACAGGATTGCTTCATAGTACTGCTACACTGGTTAGCTTAATCTGTGAAGCATTTAAACCAGACAACATTTAACTAGTTTTGGTGCTGTTATTAGTGCAGCAGACAATAGTTATTTCTAATCTGAAACTTGTGGAAATATATCCCAATGCCTCTTGAACCAGGGACACTGCTCCTGTGCTAAGTTTCAGAAAAAAAGTCATTTGGTACATTTTAACACTGATGTTGTGCCATCTAGCTGGGGTAATTCACATGGCCATAATTAACATAAAAATGCACTTATCATTTTCTGTCTCCATGTCAGACAAATGCTTCAAAGAAAAAAACTTTATGCCATGATTAGTCATTACAGCTAATTTATTTTGTTCTGATATAATTAAAGGAAAATACATGCAAAACCTACACATCATGAAAGAAAGCTAATATTGATGAACCTGTGTCTTATAGCTCATGTACGGAGAAAGTTTATATTTTCATTAAGGTAATGGCAACCTGCTGTTTCTATAACCCCTGGGAAATGACAATAAAATGGGCACTAAACAACACTGGCTATTGCCTTTTTCCAGGGGAGGCTGGAAAGTCCTTCTGTTCACAGCTCAGGGGAGAGTCCTAGCATGCTACCTCCTTGGGAGGAAAATGTAGGGCTGGAGCTGTCTTTCCCCATGCATTGAAGTGTCCCACCTCAGAACTAAGGATTTCTTTTGCTACCACTGGTCTTTTGCAAAAACTTTTTCTTCCCATGATGGTAGCTGTACCAGCTACTCTGGGAGCCTTGAGGTTTGAAGAAGTCCCACAAGAGAATTCTTCTGATAGCTCAGTTTGGAAGCAGAAAGCCCTATCCACTTTACTGTGTTTGGCTTAATCCAGCTGGCAATTGCAACATCGTTAAATACACCTTGCCCTGAGATCTGAACTGTGAGGTAATTCCACTGCTGTGGTAATTCCCATCACATTTCCAAAGATGCCTCTTGCCTGTGTCAGCTGCAGTATTTCCATCCATTTCCCAAAAGTTAGGGAGGTGCCAGGGGTGCTGTGACAGAACACGGTAGAACCTGGCATGGGAAAGAGCTGGCTTCAACATTCCTGCTCTTCTGCTCCCATATACGGACTTAAAATCCACAGGCAGCAGCAGGCTGAAGCCTCCTGGCAGCACTAGGAGAGAACAAAGTGCTGCCGGTCCTGCCGGGACTGTCAGCTTTGATACTGGTGAGGGGCAGCTGTGTATTTGTTACCCTTGACAGCAGTGAGTGGATTTAATTTTGGAATGACTCCATGTGGTGGAATGAGGGCTATCCCGCTCTGTGATGAATTTCCAGGCAAAATCTGTGATTTTATTTTGAACGTTTGAAGATTTTAAGTGGTTGGGGTTTCAATGGTTTCAATGGTTTCAGTGGTTTTCAATCCCTTGAGAAACTCGAATCTCTCCCAGGCCTATGTTATATGCAAATACCAGAGACACAAAATCCACCCTCGTGTCATATCCAGGGAACTTCATGGGCACCACTCTCTTCTGGAGCATGTTTCCTCCTCATATGTTTGAGTCTGTGCTTGTTTATCTTTCTTATTGCACTGCAAGTTCCATTTGTCCCCAGGACTCTTAAGCGAAGAGCAGAAGCCTTTCAATTTCTAATGAATTTTTACATGGGGGCTTTTAGAGGAGAGAGAGAAGATATATAAGAAAGAACTTATTCAATTTTGTAAATCAAACAGATTTAGGAAACAGGATGGCCCAAATGCAATGTGACATAAGATATTTTACTTGTCTTGCTGAATTAAGAGACTACAAATAAATTCACAAATGAAAGAAAGTCAATAAATCCTTTATTTGCTATTTTTTCACCTTTTGAAAGAACTGCTCTAACCTTCCCTTCACGTTGTTCATTCAGCCTGTTTTCAGAGCAAAAGCAGTAAATTCTGCATTATCTCAGTAGGACAATTTTAATTTTAACACTATCTGCCTGATCTCTCTTTGTCCAGTTAACATTTCCTTGACCTGGAGTTCAACCCCTTTCACAAAGTAACCTCAGGCTTTGACGGCAGTAATTCTACCTTCAGCGGGTTCTGAATACACAACCTCCAGGACCAAAGGAGAAGATTAGCAGACTTTACCCTAATTACTTGTTATTGTGTAGTTGTTAAAACAGATTTTGGCTCCAGAAAATGAGGCTGCAGCCAGACAGAAGTTAGCCTGGGGTTCAAAAGTCTAGCAATCTTTGGCTCCACAGGCCTATAAAAGCAAAGTGTTGACTGAATGCAAACAGCCTGCATGGCGAGGGGCCCCCTCGGAGCGGGTGACAGCAGGCCATTCGTCACGGGAGGCAGTGGATGGAGTCTCTCTAATGCTGCCTTGCCAGTCTGCTGTGGATAGCTCTGTTTGATCCTTCTGTCACTGGGAATGCTGGATGGTGATGTGCGGTGAGCATGCCTTCCAGTGTACCCTCTGTCCTTGGGTCTTTTCAAAAGGATGAGCCGTGTTTGATGCACAACCAGGAAAAGTAGCCCTTGTGTTGCAGCTGGGTCCCTGCCACGTCCTGATCTGCTGCTTGTCTGGGTACCGGCTTTAGGTCAATGTAATGAGCACCTATCAACAATTAATGATGGTTGTGGCATGGGGGGAAGGACCCTGAGTGCCTTTAGTGAAGTGACTAGCAGTCAGTCAACTCCTCACCTTCGAGCATTAAATAGCGTGAGAGGTTGAAAGGTTTTGCCAGGAATGCAAAGTTTGGAATATTTTTAATTAAGCTACATCCTTTGAAACTCTTTCAAGTCAATCTTCAAACAAATCAGGCCTTAAATTAACACCCTTTAAAAGCCCATTCACCTCTGGTAAATGCCTTCATGCAAGCTCTACTGGGTATCACAAAAAACAGTCAATTTAATTTTGAGTCATTAAAACCCTCCTTTTATTGTTGTGTTCACTCACTGGATAGCCAAATTCCATATCTTATGTAAAATTGGTGTGTTTGTGTCTGAACGGGTTTATTATCTGAATTTACCAATATCTTAAATATATGGGTTACAAGTGTTTTGATTAACCTAAAATATGCCTGCATCTTTGTTTGTTTTCTATAATCTATTTTTATGAAATGCTCGTCTCTTAGAGAGTTACTGATTGGGGGATATTTTCATCATCCTATAAATAGAAGCTGCAGTTGACATACAAATAACTGTGTTCCGTCACTACAGTTTAAGGCCCTTTCGGAAAGTTTTGCTTGCATGGAAAGATAAAACAACTGGCTAAATCTCATAACAGACTACATAAACCAGCAAAATCAAACTTGACCCAAATATTTGAAAGACAGTAAATGCCATTAGAAGGTTGTGGCAGATTTGGTTTCCATCCTGGCTGTCATTTGCACTGTCTGTACACTTTCACTGTTATTTCTGTGACAAGCACACACAGGATTCAAAAGACTCTCTACTAACAAAGACCTTTGATCCCTGGATTAACTCTTCTAACACTCTCCTTAAGCAACTAGGGAAATAAAATTATTACCTCATTATCTATTTTGAGAGAATATTTTAACTAGCCTCTGAGGAAAAAGGCTGGAGAGGCCACACAAGTCTCCTGGGTGAGAGCTGATGGTGAGGGGTGGCACCTATCAGTGTGAATAGTTCGAATTCCAGCTGTAAGCCTGGAAGCAAAGTCCTTCTGTTGAGAGCTCTGGCCTCTGCCCTGGCTTTCTCAAGGGCCGTGACTGTGCTACCAGAGCAGCTGCCCCAAGGCTAAACTCTGACCCAGACCAGGTGGTGTAAGACAGCTCCTGTCCACACAGCTCAGAAGTAACTACTCTCTTTAGGCTAGCATGGCCAGATTTGGGGTAGTATTTGGCCTTGGTTTCTGCTAGCCTCATATTACTCTGCAAGCTAACTATTAAGAAGTTGTGATTTACTAATTCAAAGCATGTATTGCCTGCCTGTACTGTCCCAGGACAGTGTGTAGGGAATTTGAGGACACAAGGGCTGTTGGAGTAAGATCAGGCAACTGTCATGGACTGAGGGAGTTAAACTTGTTGCAGTCCAAGTCCATTTTGTCTGTCTGGAGTGGAGCCTGGAGCAAGCTATTCTGTTAACTGTGTCCAGACTTCCTCTCCAAGAAACTAGTCATTTTGCTTCAGAAGGAGACTGGGAGGGAGTAAGCATATATATGCAGCATGAATGATTGGTGGATGAGATGCTGGCAGCAAACAGGGAGCTGAAGTATGTGACTCTTGAGACATCTGTTGATCTTTGACAGAAGCCTGTTTCAGCTATGCAAGAGTATAATTTATGCTTGAAAGTAACCCACATTCAGTACTTGATGCAGCTGATGTTTGCTTAGTTTAAGGTCAGATACTCTGTTTTCAGCAATGGAACCACTCAGCAAGGGCCTTTATTGGAAGCCTAGTTGCATGTCCCTTTCTCTTTGAGTATGGTTACCCCACAGGAGCAGCTACATCTGTTATCAAATTTGGCCTAATCTGGAATGAAGATAGTAATGAAAGTATAGCTTGGTTGCACTCTGAAAATCTGCCTTTTTGCCACTGTACTTTGTGCTGGTTCAGTTCTAAATATGTCCCATATCCCGTTTCATGAAAAGCAGAACAAGGAAGCCCAACTTCCTATGGAGTTTCATCTGACCTTCCCATGATAATCACAATTTCTGTCAAAAGTCTGTAAGACTTCCCCAGTTCCCTCATGTCTTGTACACATCCTCTCTTTAATCCATTTCCTCCATTTCCCTATTTTTTCTTCTCCACATTTCAGGTCCCTGTCCCTTAACTATGGGCTGAGGTAGTACAGTGCTGCAGATGCTGTGACCTATCTGCACACTAATCAGATAGCAGACACATGCAAGGTGATTGTCCAGCCAGAAGGTCTTGGGACTCTCATATTGAAACTTTTCTCTGGATCTCCTTTCTCCAACATGTATTAGTTGCTTTCCTCTACCCACCTGTTGCCTTTCACAAGATTTATAGGAACTCGTATGTCATTAGAAATTCTCCCTTTTTGCCCAATATGATTGTGAGCAGTGGTCAGATTTAAAAGCTATAAGGGTAGGAGACATATGACAGGCAAACTGAAGTACAAACAGAAAGACAGGATGACTAGAGAATCTAAAGTTCCTCAGGAAATGAGGTTATAAAAAAGGTGATGGTGAAATCACCTTGGATCTCTACAGGCAGCTGGCAGATAACACAGATGCCAAGCAGAGCAAATGTGTTTCTTAAAGCTGGTTTCTGCCAGTTTTTCTCAAAAGGGTAGTATAACCAGGGTGAAATGGAAGTTCCTCTAAGTGTGATTTCTTTATGCCTTCTTATCAGGCTTGTGTATTCACAATGAATGTCACCACAGAGTCCAGGAGAAACCGATACCATGACATCTCCAGTACCAAAGGGTCCAAGTCAAACAGTTAAGCCAAGAGGCTTTTTGTGTAGGTAACAGTGAAGTGTTACACATTATTTACCACTTTAGCTCCACTTACACCTTCAATACGTAAGTCATTGAGGTGAGTTAACTGATGATAATGCATATAAAGCAAAGCCATTTAGATGTACATGGTGAAGATTTGGTATCAGTTACATGCCTCTGAAGTCAGCAGGGTCCAAAATCTGACACAGTGCATATCCAGGGGAACACCCTCTAGACACCACTTGTGTGTGCACTTTTTCTGTGGAACGAGCTGACAATTTATATGTATTTTTTGATATTGGACATTACAGAAAATGCATTGCCTGGACCAAAATCTTTGTGCCAGAGAGGATTTTAATCCTAAAGAAGAAACAAAGTTCCTCTGAGGAGGTTAACTTAAAATTGTGATAGAAAGTCCTGTGGATAGAAAAAATGTTGTTGGTGTGTGGTTTACCTCTTTAACCTGAAATATTCCTGGTGGTTAGAGTTATATGTTTGTGCTTTTTCACAGATATCTCATTTGAGAAAACAGCCTCACAAGTCTCATCTGAGACCAGCAGTAGCTGTTTTATAATCTAAGTTCCTCGTGAGACACTCGTGCTCCTAAGTATACTCTGGTAGCATAAAGTCTCTCAGAAAACAGTGTTGGACTTTTTCTTCTGAAAATCTAGAGATTTAGGAGTCCAGCTTTTCTGTAATGTCTCATATTTTCTCTCTAGAAGAGCTGGAGCCTGTCTCAGCTTAGGGATTTTAAACCCCACTCACAAGAAGATCCTTCTGCTCTGTCAGTGATTCCAGTGTTTGGCAAGGGACCAGGTCTGCAATGACTGCATAATGGTCACTTTGCCAAGCTCTCCTATAAGGGTCAAACTGACTGCTAGGGCCATAGAACGATTCCTTCCCTTTCTCACCAGTATTTACTTCTTGCTTCATAGTTAATAGAGGTGAAGAAGAGTATTCTCAGGTCCAGCTTAATAGATAACCTGCTTATCCATGTAATACCACTTTGCAGGGGAGATACGGCTCTAATCCTCTACAGGCAAAGAAAAAAAAAAAAAAAGACATTAGAACTGCTAGACAAAAATAGAAGAAATAATTTCCTTCTTCATGTAAGGGAAAAAGTGCATATTCACTCTGTTTCAAACACAACAATAATTTCGTTGTTTCTTAATTATTAACTTTATATGACTGGCTCATTAAGTGGGCTGTTTAGATTCCCTGTCAGAGATGTGTAACTCTAGCAGCTGGTCCTGGACATTCAGGAATCTTAGACTCATGTCCCTAAATGGAACTTGAGTGTAACCCTATCCTGTATTTCTAATAGGTGCTTAAGCCTGAACAGAGGACATAAACCAAAGTTTGAGAAGCAACAGAGGGTATCTCACTGGAAATGCTTATTGGTGATTTCTACAGGCCAAGTAGGTGAAGCAGGTAACTCAAAATCATTGTCAGAGCATTCACTCCATAAATCAATGCAGCCCAAATCACTCATCAGAGAGAAACGTGAGGTCTATAAACAACAGCTCCTTGCCACAGACAAGTTAAATTGTTGATGAATATCTGAAACACATAGTGCCTCAGAGGTTTCCTTCTTTAAGATCTTTTGTGTATTTGCCTGGCTCCTTTGTTATGTGGCCCCTTTTCCAACAGAAACAGAATACCTTTTTTTTGTACGACAGCACAAGCCTTTATTCAGAAATCCAAAATTAACAGGCTTCAGTGCCAAGAGTCCTAAAGCTACATCTCTTCTATGTTGCAGGAAGTATTAATGGCTTTTTGTTTGTCATTTCAGCTGCACAGGCAAGAAATATATGTGGCTTCACTGTGTGTTTTTTATTCCAGGCATGTATCTCATCGGCATTTACATGAAGGAACCCCTGGTAGCCTCAGCAGAAGTTTTCTAGGATGAAAGTGAAGGTTTATTCAATGGCTGAAATGCTATTCCAGGACTTGGGAGATCTTGCTTGTGATGTCTTCACAGTATAAATGTACTTTTTTTTTTCTTTTTCAATAACTCATAAGTCTTTGGGTAAAACAAAGGTAACAGTACTTCACACAACACTATGATTGGCACATATCATAAAGGTTATCAAAGGAGAACACTGCTAATGAATGTAAACTGTACAAAAATTATTTCTGGTACCTGAATCCTTCCAGCAACCTGTGAGATTTTTTGTTTTTACAGGTAAACCACACAAAACCTCAGCAAAGCTATAGATCTGAATAGAAGCGTCGGTGATACCAGAAGAGTTTATTGAAAAAGCATCATTATCATTGCAGTTTCTACCTTTGTAAAGCTTTTTTAATATTCACAAAAAATAATCTTAAGTTCATCTGTTATCAAGAATAAATTGAGAGTATGAATTACCCTGTTTCTTTCCTTTGAAAATACTTGTGCATCAGTCCATGTAATATGGGATATGTTTATGAACGTAATTATGAAAAAGAATTTGTTCCATCTTTTCAATGCAGTTCATACTGTATGGTGCTGCAGCAAATGAAAATATTCCAGCAAAGATTACATCCATCCCACCTCTGGCTCACCTCTAATCTGTTCTTGAACTTGCTATAACCAGTAGCCTCAAGGGCTGGTGGTAAAACTACAGCTGAGCCCATGAATGACCCAGACTCACCTAACTACTCATCAAAATCACTCCAGAAGATTTTAAGTGAAGGGAAGAGTGAAATCAATGTATATAAAACTTTAGCAAGGAAGTGTAAATCTCTACTACCTCAGGTGGCCATATTATATTCTCTTCTTTACAGACTTTGAAGCTCCACTGTAAAAGTATGGCTCTACACTTACAGGAAAAAAGCTGTTCCAGTCTTAACATGGTTACAAAATTTTTCCTAATTTCTAGGCTATGTTCACCCTTGGCTGGTTTATCCTTAGCCTTAATCATCCTGACATTGTTTACCTCTTGTACTTTTATCTCTTTCCTCTGTTTAACACCTGAGGTACAGCAAACATGTCACCTTACAGTTCTGGTTTTGTTAGAAAAGTTAAGCACTTTCAGTTGCTTGTCATTACTTTGTTCACTGTATTTCTTTCAGCTTGTGTTCAACTTTCTTGAACACAAACAATCAGAACTATATACAGAGGAGGTTTCACAAGTATAATGACATAAATGGTTTCTAATCTCTCAGAAAAAAAAAGATTTATGGGAATTGTGCTTGCCTTCTTCATAGTCAGATCACATTGATAGATCATAATCATCCTGTGAGCAACTGGTGCTCTTAGTTATTTCTCTGTCTCATTTATTTCCAAGTGGTGTGTTTAAGAAAAAAAATCTCATTAGTAATTGAAATGCTTTGCAATTTTATGCCATTTCTAATACTCTAGCCCTCAAAGTTGTCCATCTCTTCCCTTAAAATAGCCTGTTCCTCACTGTAATGACAAATACATTGAAATAAATATTGTCGCTAGCTTTCAATAACTCATTTCTCTTTCTGTGCCAAATTTTCTGATGACAGTATTGAAGAAGATAGGCCCTTTTAGAAGGGCCTGACTGATCTTTTAGAAACTCCTTTGTTAGTCATCCTCTAGCCAGAAGTTTCTCTTTCAACACTACCCATTATCTCTTTGTTGAAATAATAATTTTCCAGTGACAGTCCTCCAATAATTTAGCCACCTTTTATTCATCCCGAAAGACAATTATCAAGTAAAGATATCTGAGTAGACTGGGATGGCAAGCACATGCAGTGCCTTACTTGATTTCTTCATTTTTCCCCACATATGCAACAATATTTCTTCAAAATACTATTTAGATACTATAGCTGATTCAATGAAAAACATGAGAAGTGTTGGTATTTGGTTCTAGACAAAGGTGGATTATCCAAATGTTGGAATCTGTTTAACATCCTACACCGAGAATCAGTACAAAAGAGTGAGACAATCTTTTCCCTGCACTGGCTTCCCCACATTCACTCTATTAGGGTGTCTTTATTTTATGATCTTTGTAAATATCACCCTTAAAGGAGAGTAGCCTCTTCAAGTATAATAATTAAACACTGCTCTAAAGATCTCAGAATATGATACAGTGTTTGCTTTCTGCCCGATCCAGTGTGCCTCAATGACACTTACTTTAGGTACTTATCATTAAGAATTTATGGGGTGTTATTTTCAAGAGCCCTGATGGCATTGAATAAATGAGATATATGTCTAGATATTGGTGCTCACATTAGCATTCATAATGCATTCTATTGCATTGCCCGGTGGGGCTATGAATTACAGGAAACAAATCTCCACTTTCTGGATGGCTTCAACAAAATAGTTGTAAAATCTATCCCAGAAGAACTTTACACATAACTAAACAATGATCTTCTAATTGATCTTTAGGGATTGCTTTAGTTTCTGCTGAAATTAATGTAAAGGTCCCCATATATTTTGGTGAGTGTTGGGTCATGCCTTAAGTGAGAAGGGAGATTAGATCAGAAATATTCATAAAAATCAATAACAATTAAAACTAATTTAAAAGTACAGTTAAAAATGCTCAAGTTAAAAACCACCGTGTATCCCACCTTGCTCTAGTGGTACTGTATTTTGTTAAAATGATATCATCTGGAGAAAAATTTAACTAAAGAGAAGTCTTGCTATGAAACTTCTAGTTTCCTTGTTTAGTAATTGCAAAATGGACATTTTGAGAATCAAATGAGCAAAAATTTGACATAGCAAATAATATGGCTGAAAGTTGCATGTAAGCAAGGATGCCAGTCCTTTCTTCACCATCACACCAGGACTTTGGGCTGCTACAGTACAAATTAAGATGCAAAATCTCTATGGCAGGAGTCTGCACTATGTTTAACTTCTGGGTTTTGTCACAAAGAGAGATTTGTACCACTCACTCAGCAGAAAGTTAAACAATCTAATCAGAAATTTGTAGAGCTGTCCAGTTTGCATAAGCCCACAGAAATTTAAAATAAACATTACGTGTGTGGAAAGGAGCAGGAAGTAGAAGATACTTTAAAAGCCAGCTGTTTGTTTACTACCCAGCTTGTAATGAAGCTGTTTGGTTTTAACTTGGATGTTACATGTATTTTCAACTACTCAGCTAGTATCGTAGACATGTGAAATAACCATTAACATTAAGGTGGTGTTTTATGTCTTCAGTCTTTCTGTTTAGACACATCTCTATTTGTGGCCATTCTCTCTTTGAAATAATTGAGATAAAATGCCATAATAGGTCAGCTACTATAAGGTTTGGAAAGACATGAAGATCAAGAATCGGTTGCTCTGTCTAAACGAACTTGCAGAGGCAAGTGTGTGATAATCAACAGAAAGTGCAAATATTTGATTTCAGAGGAATTAAATTATGAAGACAAAAATGAAGATTGTTTTACTTTGTTTATACTCCTTATAAATTATAAAAGTTATTTATCCCACACTGGAGATCTCACCTGCATTTGACGCTTACACTAGAGCATGCAGGTCAATGAAGTCCCACACCAGATATCCTTGTAGGATGTATTACTTTGGGGAGGCTGTGTGTTGTTATCAGGTGTATTTACACTCAGTATGTAACTCCTGACTCAGAGAGCTTGTTTTACAACTTTGCTGAGAACATATGGGGAGTGCCTGGGTGTGGGATTAACCTTCTGTCAAGAAAACAACCAAAACAAAATTTATAGCAAGGAGTGTTCAACACAGGTATCCTGTGTGAATGAATATCCTGTATGGGCTGGAGGCCAGTTATGTCCTTTGCTTGTTATTTCCTAAGTTGATATGGTTCAGTGTGTGCATTTGTTTATTTTGCATTTTTACAAACAGAAAGTGGAAGTCTAGTCGACCTAGTTTGATAGGTAGTTCACTAGTTCAATGAAGCTTTTCCACAGAGATATGCATATCTGCCTGGCCAAATTCCACCTGACCACCTGCTGCTGGTTTCAGCTGGCCACAGGTCAGGAAGCTGGCAGGCTTTGACACTGCTGATCTTTCTGAGGCTACGTGGAACTTTGATGGACCAAACAAAAAGAAACAACAAAAAGGACTGCAGTGGCCTCAATGGCATATGCCACAAGCTTTCTGTACATCCTAACGATACTGATGAAGGCTGTAGCATCAACAGCCACACACTGCAAGAGGGGAGAGTGGCTGGGTTAGTCAGGATTCAGTGAACACTTGCTCATTTAACTTACCACAAAACTACATCCAGTTTCTTGGGTCAGAACGTATGCTACAGTGGCCATCAATAGGGAGCTGCATGCTGTGTGGTTACACAGCTTCCTGAGGAAATGCTTGACGGCCAAATGGCTGTCAGGCTTTCCAGGTTAGGCTCTGCCAGGAGGGACACTTGGCCTTTCCAGCAGGCCAGCATGTCCATGGGCCAATAGTGTTTGAACAGGGGTGAAGGGGCACAGTGGCGTAAAAACAAAAGCAGAGATGCAGGACTCAGGGTTTTTCTTTCTACCATGTTAACAAGGAAGAATTGAAGGTGTGGGAGCAAGAAAGATGTGCAGCCACTGCTTTTCTATTTTGTTTCAGAAAGAGGACAGTGCAACACGTACTAAGTAGCCCCACCATCTGATCCTTGGACATAGCAGGGACACGGCTTCAGCCCATAATAGCTCTGATATGGCAGAAACTTATGCAGAATGTCCCCCTCAAAGTCAGGCAGAATTTGCAGGCTGACATTTTGCAGAATCCATTCTCAGTATCTGATGGAAACCCAGGCTGAAAACTGTGGCAGTTAAGCTGTCTGAGGTTCAGGGCTGTGGTGTCCATCAAGAGGGTGGTATGCGCACACAGCAGGGGAGTAGCTGTGCCAGTCTCCTGTGTTTTATACCTTGGGACAAATGCGTCATGACGCTAATTTTCACCTTTTAATTAAAAAGCCTTTTAAGGTTTCAGATTTTTGACTAGTATTTTAATGGGTTTTAAAATTTTTAATGAACTCTTGACACTATTGTATCAATTGTATCATTTGGGTAAGAAGCTTAACCCAGTGTCAAAAACTGAATGCATTTGTTGAGTCTATTTTTAATCTTTAAACATGAAATCTAAATACATTTCTAGACAGTAGAAAAGGTGATTATCTCTGTTCTCTCCTTCTAAGGCAATGTGCTTTCCTAATAATGTTATTTATAGCTAGAGGCTGTTAAAGCGTAGCACAGACAGTCTGCCTACATATCATGTAAAACTGCTGCTGGATTAATTGCACGTTTTTCTCAAGCAATGTGGCAGTAGAGAGATGGCTGAGTACTATGTAAGTGCTTGCTTGGCTGCTTACTCACATGTCCCAAAAGCTCAGTTATGCTCCAATGTCCCAGATCTGAAAAACCTTGCCATGTTGTTCTGCACTCTCCCTTTAAAAAGTTTTGCTGAAGGTTTTGATTCACAGCTTAAAGCTGCAAGCCTCTTCTGACAGGGTAAGCTGAAAAGCAGACCCGACCCTCTCTTTTAAAGCATTAAAGAGCTTGTAAGAAGTCTAAGAGTGAGTCACACAGGTGGTTGGAGAGTGATGCAGAGCAACACTGTGTCTTACAGCTGAGAGGTGGCGCTTGCAACCTGAGCATTGGATGCCAAATCAAATACTCTGTGGGTTCATTTGAGGTGTTCCTGGATGCCTTTTGGAAATGGTTACTCACCTCCTCCCAGGCAAAGGATAATGGATGAGGATTTGAGTTTAAAAAGGAGCTGGGGCATATGGATGAAGTTCATATATCATATATGGCTCAGGAAAGAAAACCTTGGAACTATAATTCAGTATGTGTAGCAATTTGGAAATAGAGCATACCAATTAAAGGACTGGGTTTAAAACACACACACAAACAAAAAGGAATTTTCCCCACATGTTTCTAGACAACACATGCATGCATAGTGGAACTCATTGCCACAGGATACTCCGAAAGCCAAACTCTTACAAGTGTTCTGAAAGGAAGCATCCTTGCAAGAAAACACTTGTTTAGTAGATGGAACCTCTGGTTTACGAAATCCATAAGCTGACTGTCAGAAGCATGCTGGATACCTTGGGAAAGATCACTGAATTAACTGCATATGCCTCTGCTGTTCTTAAAGAACTTTTGTTATGCATTTTTATGATTGGTAAATTGGGGTTGGTTGACTTTTGGTCTATCAAAGCACATCACTTCTTATACTGTAATGTTCTGCTCTTTGTCTGCCAAAGAAACAGCTTCATCCAGACAATGTTTTTATAAGTGGCAAAAAAATTGTAGAAAAATGGCAGACTCAAAATTGAAAGACAGAGAGTCCCAACATAAAATAACTTATGAAACTAGGAAGTAACTGTCATTCAAGCTGGTAACATGATGAGTCATTGCTAAACAGTTAGATAGATAATGGTATATTAGTGAAGTCATCAGGAAAGTTAAAATATGGACTTTGATCCAGAGTATCCCAATAAACCAAGACTACAGCAGATAATCATAAAACAAATCTAACTTAATACTGTTAAACATTTCTCTCCCTGGGGGTGGGGTGGAGGGAATATAGATGAAAGAGAATTCTAAAAGCAGCAAAATTTGCCAGGACAAGAAAAGAAGTTAGAGAAGACCCATTTCAAGCAACAGGGAGAAAAGGATTAATAATTTCTTCCTTGTTTTTACTCCATGTTCTATGTTCTTGGTACCTTTACTGAAAATTATGAACAATGCTATATTTGAAAATTTATTTTCAGATTGTTATTTCCAATTTTCAGATTGAAAATTGTGATTTTCAGTAATTGCAACTCACGAACCAAATGTTAAAGGATAAAGGAAGGCACTGAAACTTTTCTGGAATGACCTTAAAGATAGAAAAATGAAAAATAAAAGCAATAGTACAATGAAAGCATGATCTATGGATTAAGGCAAGTGGTAGTGCTCTGAGTGGACTTTCCTGAGTAGTCAGAGTTCAGTTTGTAGTGTATGTAGCCTTTGGTACTCTGTGTGTGTGGTCTGTTTGTACTTCAGGACCACCAGTCAGCCTGAGCAGACTGTCACTTTGGGAGTGACATGGTGGCATAGCTGTAAACCAGGTGGTGCTAACAGAAAACAAGACTGCACAGGAATCAAAAACACATCAAGTAATTTTTATTATAGGAAAACAGGAAACATCTGAAAGAGACTATCAAGCTTTCAAAAGGTGGCAATGTCTTTGTTTGTAAAGACATTGCTAAAACATTACATCAATTTTCACCATATAAGGGAAAATAAAGGAGTAGGTATAGGATTTTTTTTTTCTTCCATAGGAAGAAGGAAAGGAAAGAAATTGAGATGTTACCAGAAGAAAGCTAAAAAAATCCCCCAAAACAGGAGAAATAAAGGTCTTATAAGAGGAACACTTGTTGTCCCCAGGCAAAGAAAAAAGTTTAAATACTTTAACCACTCTTTCAAAAGTGGGATGTTTCAACACTCTCCAGAATTTAATCTTTCTTTTACCATGTGAGTTGCTTTTATGAAATAATAAGGAAAGTATTGACTGAAGTAACCATCCTATCCAGGAAAAGCTAAACTTGTCATATAGATCACAGTTAAAGCACAGGATAAGTTATAAATTAATTATAGCTATTAAATATGAAGACACATGACTACTTGGAGGAATTGTCAGAAATAATTTTAAAGGAAAGCCAAGGACTTCATAATCCTATACTTCTCAAAAGTTTTCTTTGGAGTGTGAGTGAAAAATTATGCTACAGATTTGTCTAGAGAGCACAGGTACATAAACTAATTCTGTATGACTTATCTGGGGACTCCACCAGCAGCTCAGCTACCAGCACACTTGTGCCCCCGAATTAGGGTTAATTAGCCCAAGGGGAGCCTTGCAGTACCCTAACACACAGTGCTGCTTCCAGTTTGGGAGGTGTGTTGTTTAGCCCCCTCTGAACATCTCTGACACTGCAATTAAGGTAATGACCCTCCAAGGGTAGAAATTAAATATGTTCAAATAGTGGGAAGAAGTGTTTGGGTAATTTCTATTTAAGGGCTTCATGTAGAAGATATCCCAAAGACATCTAAAAGATGAACTCTTTAAGAGTTGAAAAAGTATGATTATGGGCCATTTTTAGCACAATATGCTCATTCTACAAGACAAGTATTTATCTCTTTTTTTTGGGGGGGGAAGACATATGTTGAAGTCTATGCAAAGGAAATTAACCACTGACATGGCAGGAACAGAAGTGTTTCTGGGGTTCTTAGAAGACATTTCTGTAGTCTTGCACTTCTAGATTCAGCTTTAGATTTTTTTTCAGACTAGGAAGAAGTACAGGCGTTTTTCAATTACGTTAGCTCAAGGTAAAAAATTGACTTTTAAACCAGAGAAGAATGTATTGCAGTTCTTGTGCTGACCTTTTGCTGGACTTCTACTTCACCATTGAGCTGTTCAGTTTATATTGAGTCAGTCAGGCTTCAGAAAATTGCTGGAGCGGCATTCATAGAGTAAAGCTGGATAAATGGGCTCTGTGTTTGAAACAGGTAGAATTGTTTTTATAGGAGGTACCAAGACAGTTGATAGGAAGAAGGAAGGAAGGAAGAAGGAAGGAAGGAAGGAGAAGGAAGGAAGGAAGGAAGGAAGGAAGGAAGGAAGGAAGGAAGGAAGGAAGGAAGGAAGGAGGAAGGAAGGAAGGAAGGAAGGAAGGAAGGAGGAAGGAGGAAGGAAGGAAGGAAGGAAGGAAGGAAGGAAGGAGGAAGGAAGGAAGGGAAGGAAAGGAAGGAAGGAAGGAAGGAAGGAAGGAAGGAAGGAAGGAAGGAAGGAAGGAAGGAAGGAAGGAAGAGGAAGGAAGGAAGGAAGGAAGGAAGGAAGGAGGAAGGAAGGGAAGGAAGGAGGAAGGAAGTGGAAGGAAGGAGGAGGAGGAAGGAAGGGTGGAAGGGTGGAAGGAGGAGGAAGGGAGGAGAAGGAAGGAGGAGAGGAAGGGTGGAAGGAAGGAAGGGTGGAAGGGTGGAAGGGGAAGGGAAGGGTGGAAGGAAGGGTGGAAGGAAGGGTGGAAGGAAGGGTGGAAGGAAGGGTGGAAGGAAGGGTGGAAGGAAGGAGGAAGGAAGGAGGAAGGAGGAAGGAAGGAAGGAAGGAAGGAAGGAAGGAAGGAAGGAAGGAAGGAAGGAAGGAAGGGAGAAGGAAGGAAGGGGAAGGAAGGGTGGAAGGGGGAAGGAAGGGTGGAAGTAAAGGAAGGAGGAAGGGAGGAAGGAAGGGAGGGAGGGAGGGGGAGGGAGGGAGGAGGGAGGGTGGAAGGAAGGAAGGGCTGAAAAAATAGAAAGAAAAACAATAGCTGTATAGTAGTTTATGGAGTCTGAGTTTCTGATCAAAATCGTATTTGGCCTGTTTGTTTCTGCCTTCCCAACCTGGAAGAACTGAAAATTTTGGGAGCAAAACTGTACTGGAGTAGGTGATGTGGCTTAATTTTTAGTAACTGCTCTGTTCATGACCAGTATGCATGGGTATATATGGGGGAGGAGGGGGCTGCATTTTACCTTCGTGTGACTCATCTTTTATAGCTGTGACCTCATCTGTGAAATCATTCCTCCAAATTTACAAAGTAGATATAAACTTTCATGGGTTTAAAGATGAGGAGGCTGACTTCTATCTGTGGCAACAGAGAAGATTCAGTAGACTTCTCCAAATGCAATACAGAAAAACCAACCTATTAAAAAAGAGTAGAGAAGAAGGTCTGTATTCTCTAGGGAAAACTAAAAGAATGGGAGGCCGATGTTTCCAAAAAAGAGTGAGAGAGATGTTACAAGGCTTTTGAGAGTCATGTTGGAGGGAAGTGAATGAATGGAGTTATCCTGTTAAGATGATGGGGTTTTTTTAATAAAAATTTTTAAAATAGGCACTATAAATAAAATTTTCTGTAAAGTGATGAAACTAGTATCTGTCCATAGTTCTCAACAGAAAATGAAAAAAATCTGTGAACATTAAAACAAAGTAGGTGAAAAAAGCCACACTAGGTCAGGCTTGCTGATATCACAAAATGTGCCAGCACTTTCTAGACCTCAATAAGAAATAACATATAAGTAGCTGTGTGAGGGAGATAAAGTCCCAAACCAAGCCTGGGACAATAACAACATTAGGAAGTTGTGGTAGTGCATTAACTTGTGCCTTGAAGAGCTATCATGACGTATTTCCATGAGCCACTACTGAAACCAATTTTGGGTTTTGTGCTGAGGCCACAGCTGCAAACCTACAGATAGATGGCTTGAGGTTACTTGCTGGAAAGCTACACACCAAGACACATAAGTTGGGGAAATGGCAGGTGTTACTTTTCAGTGTGTGACATCATTTGGAGCTTGTCTGATGCTAGTTTCCTGGCACCTCATGTCTTGGAATTGCTACAACAAAATATTTGTCCTCAGATATCACTAAACTGATTATTTCTTACCACATCATACAGCAGAGAAGAATAACAGAATCTCAGGTTTTACTTCTCTTTTTGTTTCCATGGACGCTGCTTACTAATTCTGTAAGGAATCAAGATCTGCTGCCTTCATTAACTTCAGTCTTGTAACAAACTTCTCTATCAGCTTTTACAAGTCATTGAAGTAATGTGGAAAAAAAAGAAATAGAAAAGAAAACAAATACAAGACTGGAAATAAATCATACACTACAATTCCAAGTAAACAGGAAGCTGTAGGCTGAGACTGATTTATTAATCTATAATTTAATCAATTGTCCTAGAGGGAATTTTATGAAGATGCAACATGTTTTTTAAAGATTGATTTTGGATATTTTTTTTGTTTGCTAGCACAGTTTGTTGCTTATACACTTGTGTGCCTTGCTTGTCAGAATCTGTGGCAATGAGGTAGCTGTGTTAATCAAAAAAAAAGCCCAGAAAACAACAAAAAAAGAGATGTTCAGGCATTTTCATCTGAAATGCTTTTCTACCTAACAACTTGTTAAAGTAACTCTTAGCAATTTCACATTATTTTACTGTTTCTAAGGGTGACTTCTTCACACATGCAGAAGTTATTTTTCCTCATGATAGACTAATCTTGTAGCAAGCCTTACACAGAAGAAAGCAAATTTTAGTGTTCAGTTGTGCAATGAGATGTTGACTACCCTTGGGTCTGCATCAGCCACAGAAGGAGCTGCTCAGTACTAAGGAAAGGATTTTTTTCATTGAATGGCAGGGCCACGTGAACACAATAAGGTCAGGCTTCATCTGCACCATTTGCTACAGAATTTCCTTCCTTCCCTGCACTGTGTGTCTGCTGGGAGCTGCTATTTGTCAGCTGCCAGTTCCCACTGTCCCCCTTCTGCCAAAAACCAGCTGAGATAAGTGGGATGTATTGGAAAACCAAGCTCTGGGAAAGAGCAGGCTCTGGGCAGCAAGCCAGATATAACAGGGATCAAGGAGAGGTGAATGAAAAGGTGTATGATTTGGTGTGCACCAGAGAGGCCAAGATTCATATTTGCAAGGGGTGTTCTGGCTGAGAATAGAGCACAGGAAACAGAAGGTTTTGTGAGGAAGGATTTAGAGATGGGAACAAATAGTATTTAGAGCAATGTCACTAAGTAAATTTTGAATTTTACAAATATGCTTACAATATATTTCTGTCCAGTACTTCAATTTAGTTACAAGAATAAATTCTAGACATCATTTGCAAAATTTTTATGTTGCATCGCCACTTCTGTTTGCTTGGCAGCTGGAAGAGTTCTACATAAGAAAAATCAAAAACTTATCCTTAAACAGACATAGTGGAACAAATATTGTGGCTAGTGAGTGTGTCAGATATTATTGTTTCTTTTACTGTAAATTTTATAAACAGAATATTTAATCTAAAATTTAAGTATCTTTGGAGACTAGTAAATATTTCTGAAAGTAGAATTTCTGAAAGCAGAATTCTGCCTGTTCTTTGTGCTTCCTAAAGTAGACTTTATCTAGCTTTCAGAATTATTTAGTTTTGACTAAAGAGCAAGAAGTAGTGGCCTAATGGTTAATTTGTCTTCAAGAGGCATTGCAGTACCTGAAAACTTGGAGTAAAGCCAACTCTTCATTCAAAATATTGATTTCTTCCCATCAAAATGTGCGCTACAAATTGGCATCAGCTCAGGTCAGCAAAATTCACTTAATGGAAGATTTGTCTTGTTCCACAAGGGCTTACCCCTGCTCATGACATTCCAGATACCCAAAGATTTATTGGAGATGCTCAAAGGAGCTGCTCCTTTTTGGGCATTCCTTATTCACAACATAGTCTTGTCAAAACCATCCTACCCTCAAGCACAGAGTCTTGGAGCCCAGTGCTAATAAATGTATCCAATTTATCTAACACTAAAACTTAGAAGTCCTACATTTTAAGAGACAAATAGTATCAGTACTTCTCAAAACTCTAGAAAATGTGACACACTTTTATCTTATATTTTCTTTGTGGCATTGCCTGAGCCAGCAGATGTTCAGTTCCTTCTGGGCAGGAGAGGAAGAACCAGCTAAAATGTGTGCACCAGCTGGTTATGCTCATGCCTCCACCCTGGAGGACCTGAGCTGCTGCTGACAGCTGCACTCTATGTTTTGCAATCCTCTCCTCCCTGAGTCATCTTGCAAACCCCAGCGGGGGCCACAACCACAATTTGAGCAAAATTAATACACACACATACGTCAGGCGGATATTTAGAAGTCCTGTTTTGGGACATACTTGTCTGCAGAGGCTTGAATGAAAATGCATGCGTAGCTGGTGTTCTTAAAAGTACAGATTGTATTTCTACTGGCATATTTTATATGTGTACACATATGTAAGTGGGTGGATATAGACATATGTGAATGTAAAGGAATATTAAACTTACAGCATTCAATGTATACAATAGAGTTTCTTAAGTTCAAAAACCAAAAAGAAGTCATTAAAATGTTGCATAGCAGAGGATTTGATGGTCCATGTGTACTCCTTCCTGGTTGCTGTTGAGTGTTGCCACCACCACATCAGGTCAGTCATGACTGATTAGCTAACTCCTGAAAACCACCAGGGATGAAGAGCCCACATTCCTTGGGCAGCCTTTCTCTAGTACCTCACTGCTCTTCTTGCAAAGAAGATTTTCCTTAAAGTCACTCTCAGCTTGTATCCATTACCTGTGATATTTCCAGGGAAAATAATTAGATGTGAAATAGAACTTATAAAACCTTTTGTGCTCCAGGTTGATAGGAATCTGTACTTTAACACAACTAACACTACCAAGCCGGATACTGAATCTTGCCTTTTGGTGTTTGTGGGCACAAATCAGGCATCAGCCCTCTTACCAGCTGCTCCATAAATGACTGAAATAATTGTGGATGCTCTGACTGTATGTGTTACTCTAACCACCTGGGATTTTGAAAAAAACAGGTTTGAAAGTGTGAACATGGGATATCTGTTTCCTTTAAAATCATAATTGTTCCTGACTTCAGTTTATTGTGCCAAATGCAACAGGAAGCACACGTCAATAAAGGGATTTCAACTGGATGTAGACACTGCTGAGGTATAAAAACATTTATTAGTTGCAGTCATAGTAACTAGAGCAATGTATTAAACAGATTTAATATGCAAGTTTTATAAATTAAGCAAGTATTCTACCACTCCAAAACCAGAAACTTTTGATTATTCCAGCTTGTGAACTTGCTGTTCAAAACTGATGTCACATAAATTACTGTAATAAACCTGTAAAATTCGAAGAAGAGTTAAAACTATTTGTAGGATTACTTAAATTCAAGAATTTGAAGTTCACATTTCAGAGAGTGGGAACTACCTCATTCTTCATCAGAAAATAATAACTGGGGTTAAAACATCACAGGCAAGTTATAAAAATAATTCCAGGATCAGATAATCTAGAATTAATAAATTTTCTCTCCCTTCAAGCCAGAAATTTCTCTCTGTTGACAACAAGACTTGAATTTGTTAGTTTACTGATTGGTGCATTCATATATCAATTGACATCAACATTTGCTGTGAAAATTGCCTGTAGATGCACAGTTGAGTGTTTGTCCCTGAACTTATACAAACAAACTGTACGTATCTTTCTGCGTTGAAGAATCTCTCCTGTGTGACAAATAACAGCACTGTTCTAGTGATAGGGATTTAATTAAGTCTCTCTTCTGTGATCAGTAGAACCTGCTCTGCCTGACATCAGAATCTTCTGCCATCTGCTTTTGTCTCTGGTCATCATTAGGAGAATGAAATTTACTAAATCAGTCAGAGCAAACAAAAAGGAGAAGGTAAAAGTACTTACCAGAATGCTTAAAATAATTTCCCACTTAGGAACATGAAAATTCCTCTGGTTTCTCACTGAATTTTATTTTACCCACTATCATATATGAGGGCTGACCTGATGTTACTAGGTACTTAAGAAGTCAAATTGACAAGTTTGTCATTAATCACAGAAGAACAATAGCAAAATAATTTTGTCTAAGAGGAAAATATCCTCCATTGAAGTCATAGAATTATAGAATGTTAAAGGTTAGAAGGGACCTTAAACATCATCTACTCAGAGTCTCCTTGCCATGGGCAGAGATACCTTCCACTAGACCAAGTTGCTTAAGACAACCTTATCCAACCTGGTCTTAAACCCTGCCAGGATTGGGTTTTCCACAACCTCCCTGGGTAACCTGTTCCAGTATCTCAGCATCCTCACAGGAAAGAATTTTTCCCAGTATGTAGCCTAAATTTTACCTCTTTCAGTTTGTACCCATTACTCCTTGTCCCATCACTACAGCTCTGATGTGAGTCCCTCTCAGGCTTCCCTGTACACCCTGTTCAGACTCTGGAAGGTTGCCAGGAGATCTCCACTCAACCTTCTCTTCTCCAGGCTGAACAGCCCTGACTTCCTCAGCCTGCCATCACAGGGGAGGTGCTCCAGCCCTCTGCTCCCCTTCGTGGCCCTCCTCTGGGCTCCAACAGTTTCATGCTCTTCGTATGTTGCAGAGTAACACCCGAAGCAGCAGAGCTGCAGGTGGGAATGTACTTCCCCTTGTCAGGAGGGTAGCTTATGGTTGCACAAAAGCATGGTCACTATGATGCTCGCTAACACAGTCCTGTGCTACTTCAAACAGCACTGTCTTTTATAAAATTACTTTTTTTCTGTTTGACTCCTGCAAGGCAGCTTAGCCTACACTAAGACTCCTCTAGATCCAAGAAAAAAGAGATGTAAGATTTTAAGAGCAAACATTAAAGCAAACTCATCACTGTTGTTCTCAATGGCCTGGAAGAAAAGTGAGGACAGGTATTGAATGCTCATGAAAGTGACAAATTGAAAAACAAGATTAAGACCAAGGAAAAAGATTGCAGAAAGTTAACTAATTATTACAAAAAGAAGCTGAAGCATTGTATTTTTTTATAGCAACAACTGTGAATGGAGGTTTGAATAGCTTGTTTCAGCAGCCCTTAGAATGATGCCATCAGCCAGCATTACTGGTCTGCTATAACACTGACAAATATAAAATTGTTTAACAGCTTCATTAGGTAAGAAATGTCTGGTCTTCTGCAAAAATGAAGGTAAGATATAAGCAGGTCAGTCTGTGATTAGTGTCACTGCTTGTATTTGCACTAGATAGTGTGAACAATTTTCAATAACAATAAAACCACCCTGTTACAGCTATTGTTAAAAAGTGCCAAATATTTTTGATTGATCATTTCAAATGAAAAGTAAAGTAAAAAAATTGTAAGCAAAAGTTTTGGTGACATGGTGTCACTATGACTTCTCAAAAGCTTGAAATACTGAATATTTCCATAGATTCCAGACTACAAGGTTTCTGATGTTTACTCTGAATGTTTGAGAAATGTGTATGGTTCAGGCCTGCCTCAAGATAGACATGTTTGCATGTCATCCTGTAAATGCTGTGGCTATCTGTGCACAGAGAGGCACTTCTAGATAGAAAGATATATTTTTATATATGGGCAGATACATAGATAAGTGTACATATTTATAAAATTCAAGGATTACAGTATCTGTTTTACTTGAAGATATTGCAGATATATATAGGATATCATCATTGAAATAAGAGAACTGTAGCGTGTAAGTCATCCCTTGAAACATGTTACACAAGTATAGCTTCTCCTACTCCATACTTAAAAACACCCAGACCCTTAAATGTGAAATTTCTTCCAGATCTAGATAATGCAAAATTACATCCTTATCATTCATTTCAGCTCTTGTGGAATCACCAGATGCAGTCCTGGAGATAGTAAGTATGTATTTCTCAATATCATAACAGGCATATCAAGCAAAGTCCTTTCCAAGTTCTTGATTCTGCCAAAAGCCAAACGTCTGACTTTCCACTTTGAACAATCATTCTTCACAAGCCAACCATAAAGAACTTGAGTTATGGTTTCAGTCACCTTCATTTGATAACATTTGTGGTGTACAGTGGAGAATAAAATTGAATGGCTCTATGCAATTTGTTAAATCATTCAAGATTTCACTCCATGTCATTTTGATTACCTATAGGAAGTTTGTATTTTCAAATGCAAAGCAAAATTTTGTTCAGGGACTATCATTATATGAAAGTAAATAATAGCCCCAAAGGGAGTATATATTTATGACTGGAAAAAAGCAATGGCTTGTGCAAGTGTGATTCACTCTGTATATTTATTCATCTACTTGGTTGGGCCATACATGCATAAAAATATATTATAAATCAAATAGAAAGAATTTGCTTCATCTTTTTCTAATGATAAAGTGTAAAATGATGTGAATAGGAAATTTCAAACTGAGACTTCTTTTATGTTAACTTAGGAAGAAATCAAAACCTTGCAATAATATTTTATAAACAGGAACAATTTTGTGTATTTTTAGCCCTATTAGGAAACAATAAAGATATATTCCTAGTTTCTTGCCTTCGAATCTTGTGACAACATGTTTAAATTTATTCAAATCCTCCCAAGATCCCAGTAACATTTATTAGATGCAAAACAAAGACCCAGCTTCAGTGGTTACCCTGTGACTGGCTAGTATGTAGACAGAAGCTTATTAAACCCTAAATTACCATCCTGCTGTCAGGATGTCAAATGACTTGGGTTAACATTTAAAATTACAGGGAAAAGCCCTTGGATTTTGAAGTCTGAAGGTATTTTGGTACCCACAGGGCTGCCTCCAGCGACCTTGGCAGAGGCAGCCCTACATCCACTTAATTCCCCAGGTACCTGGACCTTTCAGCCTTGGATATATCTCCTCAGCAGTGCCTTGACTGGACTTCTGTATACCCCATGTGCACAGTTGTTTTTGTGTTTTCAGCAAAAATTTTGGGGGTCTAGAGGAGAAGAAGGCGGTGAGAAGAGTAGTGAGTTGACAGCTATGGCAGAGTAGAAGAGACTGGTCTACTTCCAACTGCCTACTTCCTAGGTCAGAGCCTGTAGGATGTGATCTCCATTGCACATTCCTGCAGAAAGATAGACAAAAAGAGTAATATTTTTCCCTAGCTCTTGTTTTGGTTTAGGAATGGTATTCCCCAATTTGGCGCTCCCAGTGAGTCTCTCCAAAGTCACTGTCTCCACCTTTCCCTGGATGGAGAAGAGAATTGGAGGCAGAAAAGGTAAAGATTATGGGCTAAGACCAACCTACTGGAAACAGCAATGAGATAAGAAAATGAACAGTAAGAGCAACAGTACTAATGGCAGAGGGTATAACAAAGAGGTGATCACATGGAACCTCCCTAATGGTAGACAATACCAGACCTGGAAAAGAGCCCTTTCCCCAGAAAAGAGGTGGCATAGAATAACATCCAGATCCTCTCCATGTCCCCTGCCTCTGCCCCCACCCCTGGCTACTGAAAAAATTAACTCTGGCCAGAACCAGGAAAATTCTTAAAAGGAGATCTGTAGGAGAAAAATGGGAGCTTCAGATTCTAACTGCTGGCTGTTAGCTCTGAAATAAGATTTCAGCTTCTGAAAAGGGAAGGAGCTGAGACACTTTTCTGTGCAGTTTCTAATTAGTCATATTTATGGCACTGCTTAATCAGAGCTGGGATTCATCTTAATGAATGTCAGTTGATTAGGAGAGGTAAATACCTAATCCCGGGTTTGGGATTTCCCTCTGGGAACCAGGCATGAAAAACACATCACAGACATTGCAATACCTGACTTAATGTGTCAGTATGTGCACTATATGAATTGCATCCTCTCTATATTAGGCAAGGTTCTTTGCAAAATTTATATAAATACAAATATAAAATATTTGGCTTCAAATATAATGTCCCTTTTGTTTACTTGTAAATGGGCATGAATCCTTATACAGAGGATGTTATAAAATAATAATGATCCAATTCTTTTTACCTGAATTAGAATTATCTTTGTAACTGTAGTGTAACTCTTGGAGTTGCACTGGTATTTCTGTGGGACAAAAGTGATACACATGACTTTTGTAACCTGTTACAAAGACACGATGGAATCCACATTTCAGTATTTTCAAGAAACTATTCAGACATGGCCTTAGTCTCATTATTTTGCTGATATCTCTGCAAATTAAGTGGTGAAATGTCTACTAAAATCAGTTTGTCTTACTTTGTGAAAACCTTTGAAAACCATGTGAACGAGGAGCAGAAACAACATAATTCAGAATCAACAGAAGTAGAGAGAGCCCTCCAAATGCTGGGTTTGCCCCTTTACCTGAGAAAGACATTTGCTCTTTGCCAGCTGAAATTTGAAATTTTTCAAGTAAACCATTCATTATCTTTGTTCCAACCAAGAATGTGACAGATACACCAGAGCTTCAAGCACAAGGGGAGGACAAGGCAAAAATTATTAGATAATAATTCTTATTGTTACAAGAATAATATAGTTGTTATGAGCACTAGAAGCCATTAGTTTTAGTAGTAAAACACTAAAAGCTGAAATCCATCTTTGTTTCCTTTCCTAAGGCACTAAAAGAAATGAACTCAGATCTCTACAGGCCCCATAGAGATGTTACATTTTCATTTCCTCTGTCTCCTTTAGAAATAACAATGGGTCCCTGAAGGCTGTTCCTCTTGTCTAGTTAAGGCTAATGGCTTGTGCTTGATGATATTAAAACCTGCTTCTAACACTGTTTCACCAGCTTAGATGTGTGACTGACAGGTCACCAGAGGGCAGTGGAAAAAGAACCCCCCTCTTCTTCCTGCCTCACCTGTAAATCTGAAAGCTAACCTCTGTCAGCTGGATACCAGGGAGCAAAAATGCAGCCATGCCACTTGACCTCTGACCTTGGTGCTGTCTTCTTCTTCATGGTCAAAGGAGAGGAGGAACTTCAGAAACTGCTGTGGGCAAGTGGGACAAGAGCCTTGAGGTTGGAAAGACAGCTGAAAGAAACACGGGGGACCATGAGCCCAGCACCTACTACAGAGGGACAAAGAGGGTAGTCATTTGCCTTTGTGCTACTTTCACTTTCAAGGAATATGAGAAAATAATTTGATTCTTCCAATGACTTCCATTGTTGTTAAAACTTTAATAGAGGGGATCAGGAGGAATTCTCTATAACCTTGACAGCATTTTTCCAAGAACTGTTAAAAGTGTGTTCTTCTAGCTCTTCTTTTTGCTAGAGTGGGCCTGAGAAAAAAGCAATCATTCACACACTTTGTTGGATACAATTTTCTTCCATCTTGATCCTTAAAGATTATCATGTCACAGGCATCTCTGTTACCTAGCAACTATGAAAAATCTAAGAAAAAGACCTAAATATCAATTCCTTAGGAGTAATATAAACATTAATACATTAAGCTTTAAAATCTATGGGAGTCTTTCTTTTATTACTAATGTAACTATCATGCTTTTCCTAATATATTAATGAAAATGTCTTCTTAACGAACTCCAGGACTATTGATCCATGTCTGTTTTTGAAGCAGACCATATTCACTTCAAATATTTTGTTGGCACACTGTACGTCTTTCAAGTTAGTCACTAAACATCAAAATTACTTTGGTGACATCTGGAGTGTTGAAAGTAAACAAGATAATTCCTTATCTAGAGGTGCCTGAAAGCAAACCTTGTCTTTGAACAATCCTAGATATTGTGGCAACTTGCAAACCTAGTTTGTAACATGCATTTTGCCTCTGACCTTTCTTCTTCCTCCTTTGTGAAGGACAATGTTCTGAGAAATTGCAGAACTGAAGTGGTGTCACAGATCCTTTTCACTGTCTTCATGCACAAAGCCATTCAATGCAGTTAACATAGTTTTTGTTCTAGCTGCTCCAAGAGTAACCACATATGGGAAAAGATTACTCATTAAAATGGTGATTGGAGCCAAGCCTCTATCAGACTCCATGAAAAAAATGCAGTCCCTTGGGGACTGCAAAGGCACCAGAAGAACTTGTAGCAGGCTTCACAGTAAAAAATAATAAATTCCCACAGGCCAATCATGATCTGATTCAGTTAGTTTGCAGACAGAGTTTGTGAATAACAGATTTACACAGATGTAATTAAAACCAGATTTTGACAAAAAACTCTTCTGTATTTGTATTCATAGAATCCTTTAGGCTGGGAAATACCCTTTTAATCATGAAATCTAACCATTAACCTAATGCTGACAAGTTGACATGTCCACCACGAAACCATATCCCTGAGCAACATGTCTACACATTTTTTAGAGACCTTCAGAGATAGTCACTTCCTTGGGCAGCCTGTTCCTGTGTTTAACAATACTTTCAGTGAAGAATTTTTTCTTAATATCCAATCTGAAAGATTCTTGAGGCATCTTGAGGCCTTTTTCTCTTGTCCTGGCATTTATATTTAAACATGAAGTAAGTTGCTAGGGCACCCCTGATCTAGACAGGTGCTTTTTCTCAGTTCGGTTGGTAGCTCCTCTAGCTGTCTTATTTTGTTTGATTGGATTAGTTCGTTGGTCTCATGGAGCACAACTTCTGGGTCAGGACAAAATGATTAAGATCTGGCACCACTCAGAGTCTTAAGTGTCAGGGCTTAGTTCTTGCATTTACAAAATAGTTTGTGGGAGCACTTGCAGGAAGGCGATCTCCACAGGTGTTTCATGATATAGTTGTATGAAAACTAATTTTCCTGTCCCCATATTCACTTTTTCAACAAGTCTCAGTTTGGTAGCAGAAATGTCCCAAGGACTAGGTTCATTACCTTCAGCTTTGGCTCAGTGCAGTGTTAGGACAGCCACTTGCAACATTCTCCCTGCAACTTGTCTGGGCCGTGCCTAAGTAACATGGATTCCTCACCCCAGTTATGCTCTTGGATATCTCTTGCCCATCTAATGTGTAGGGTCGATAACATTTGAATAGCATCTTCTTGGAGGGTGAGGAAATTTGCAAGACCCAGGTCTTAATCTTCGGCCTCTGTCACAAATAGATGCTCTTTCTATCTCATCAAAGTTAGTACAACCATTGATTGATTCCCCAGGTTATCTGTATTTTTCACAGAGCATCTGTATTAAAATAATGAACTTTAGTGGTATTCTATCTCTGGTTCATTTCCAAATGTGCCATCAGTTACGGCTTCCAGTTTAATCAGGTTTGGTACAGAGTCACTGACTTTATTTTACTGGCTTCCTCATTAGACCCATCTATCCTATTCCAAATATCTCCATCTCAGTTGGTATCATACATATCTGTGCATATTTTTATGAGGTCTAGATTGTTATACTGTAATTCACTTTCTTGGTGTTTTCTTGCTTTCTTTATATCCCGTAACATTAATTTTATTTGGTGGGGTTTTTTTGTTTGTTTGTTTGTTTTGTTTGTTTGTTTTGATATATTCTTTTCCTAGACTTGCTGCCAGCCTTTAATTTACCTTTAGTTCTCAATCCTTTGTTGAAAACCCAGTCTTTCCTTTTTTAATTTCTTCTTTTAAAATTTCAGCCCATTAGTTTTCAATTTTCCATATTGCAGCTAACAGCCAGCACATCCCTTCCTCTCTTCTGTTTTTGTTTAACAGATATTATTCCAATTACTGAATTAATTCACTAAGGCTTTCAGATTGTTAAAGTTATTATTGCCCTTAGTTACTCCTTATCTCACTTAGGATCTTGCTAACCATTTTCCATAAAACCCTTTTGCAATAGATACCATTTAGCAGGGGACCCAGTCAACATTCTAAGCCAATGATCCTGCTCACTATGCCAATTAATTCTGTCACCCAATTCTATGGGAACAGGCAGATTCTTTTGGGCTCCTTGGTAGAAAAATGACATAAAAAGTTGTTGTTGCAGTCAAAACTTTAACTTGGACTCTCTGTGAATTGGATCCTTTTACAACACACAGGTAATCAATAAACTTTTTGGATATAAGTAGAGTTTTAATCCCTCTGAAATGAAACACTATTTGCAACAAGTTCTTTAATTGTTATCTTTGTATTGTTCTTGATTTTTTTATATTCTCATATTGTTTAATTGCTTGGGACATACTGGTCTAGTAGCATTTGCATGGAAAAGGAAAAGCAGCTCTCCACAAACCCCTTAATGCCTTCCTTATGCAACTCTCTTCTGTAATTTTTTTGATTGGTACCTTTGGTTTACCTGGTAATTTAACTGGAAAATTTGAGTTTTAACTAGTTTTGTTTGGACTTCTCTGTGAAGGTGGTAAAAATAGGACTTGGTGGTTGGGGATAATGTTTTCAGTTCTTTATTCTAAACATTTTTCAAGGATACATCTTCTGGGAGTTGGAGTTAAGTTCTACAGTTTTGAAACTACATTCTTACTTAGTGAAGGGAAGGCGGGTTTCCTGCAGAATATAGCTCAGGGAAAAATCCACTCTTTTTTCCCCACATGTATGTAGGAAGTTATGAATCAGCAAGCATAAATCCAGCATGCCTTCTTAAGGCTGACTGTTTCTCATCCTTATGAGTCAGTAACACCTTTTCCATCCAGCTTGACTGTCTCTCCACTTACTCTTATGGGAAATAAAAATAATTTGAAAAAAAAAAAAAAAGATTTAATTCAAAACCCCCACAATACTCCCATGCAAAGATTATCCTTGCCAGTTTTGACATACAATCACACAAGATAAAACTCTGAATAAGGCAAAGACTTGCATACTGTTTTTAGAATGGATTTGTTGGCTATTTTTGAGATGTCTGATATTGCTACAACAGTTGCATGTTAGCTATCTCTTGCAATGCGCTGGTGCCATTCCTTTAGCTCAACAATAGGAATTTGCCCATTCTCAGATTTGGAAACTGTGACAGAGGAGATGCGTTTGAGCAGGCTACAGAGCAGAAGGCTTGAATGAACTGGTAAAGTGTTTGAAAAGACACTTCCATATGTACTGTAATTGCAGAGGCGAGTAGCATCTACACAGAAGTGTTTGCTGCACAAGTTGATAATGTGAAGGTCTATGGGTCATGATGAGAGATAATATCTGTAATGACCATTGCAAATCTGCTCAGTGTCCCTTCAAATGCCATTATCCCATGGAACTTGATGCAAATGGAAGTGGAACTGGAGCCTCTGGAATTAATAGAGTACATGGTACTAGGCTGTCAGGACATGAGGTATGCAGTAGGTTTCTCTGAAAAAAGTTTTCACTCTGATAGGGATGAAACTTTTGCTTAAGAATTGTATTTCTGTGACAACAGGGGAAAGATGCCCTTTTAGGCTTTGGAGCAGAGGACAATCCTGTTGACAAGGGCCTTCTTGACCTCTGATTTCCAGTGTAAATCCCACTTCTGCTGCCCCTTTCTGCTCTTTCTCTCTCCATGCTGCATGTAACTCCATCTCCTTACTTCTAGGTCCCTTTTATAACTTCCTCCTTATTCAGTCTCAGACTTCACTCTTGTTCTTCTGTCCTGTGTTCAAACAGTCCAAATTTCCCCTTCTCTCTCTCTGTCCTGATGTCATCGCTGCTATCTTGCCACTCCTTTAGTAAATTGTATTTGGTGTTCTGAAAATTGTCTATTAAAATAGAAAGCGCTCATCATTCTTCCATTTTGAAGACACGGCAAGTTCCACCTGAGTCACATTTGTATTAGATACACATTTGTATTAGATAATGGCAACTGGAGAGTTTTGAAACATCACCTCAGGGCTATATCAGCCCAGCCACTTGAAGTCACATCTGTCTGTGCACCTCTCAGCTCTATTCAAGAGATCTGGAGAGAACCAACTGAGTAATTTCAAATTGACATGTGCTCCTGAAACATCACAGCCAGACCCTACAGCTCTGATCCCTCAAAGAGGTATGGAAACACTCACTCATACAGTAATGCATGTGTTTGCATGAAAAACACCTCTCAAGTATAATTTTTTTAGGCTGTAGAGTAGTTTTTCCCCTTCCGATCAGGCTTAGCACACATTGGCACATGCATAAGAAATTGTAAGGAGAATAGTGGGACAAATCAACATCTGTCAGCATGTGTGCTATTAGCTTTACATTTTAATGGTATGGATGACTCCTCTGAGAGCCAAGTCAATGGCACAGAAAATATCAGAATGGAAATTTGCTCCATAAAAGATGTAAATCTAAACATTTCTCCAAATGTTTAGCCTCTGAGGAAAAATATTGATATTGAGGGCACTGTAGAGAAGTTTCAGTCCAAGGCAGCTATTGTCATCCAACCCACGATTGTTGGCAGCAAGGATTTGTTTACACCCCCTTAGAGGGAAAAGACCTGTTGTATGTACAAGGTAAATAAGACTGAGTTAATGAAGTGTGAGTAATACTTTTTCTTTTGTGAACTGGTAAATTCACTTTGGAACAAATATGCTTTCTCTGCCTAGTAAGAGATCACAATGTCCTGCTAGCTGACATGGGAAATAAAATGAGATCCTGTGATATTAGTGTGGATGTTGCTTCTCTTTTAGAGGATATAAAATGTTAATAATACTCATAGATAAGCTAGCCTGTACCATAAACCAAAACAACTACACATTTCTCTTCCTCTCCTAGAAAAAGTATTCAAAAATGGCTGCAGTCATGTTCAAGAAGGATTTCTCAGTGAGTCATTCATCACTGTAAAAAGTGGATTTGGCTTACCAAGAAAATGTTTGTTTCCTGCTATAACAAGAATTCAGTATATCAGCAAGGAAATTGAATCATCTCACTTGGCTATAATAAAAAGCTGATTTACACTGAAATCATAACCAAGTACCTTGAGAAACTAGAAGTGTTGTTTAAGGTGAGCAACTGAAACTATGAACTCCTGAATGAAAAATGGATTCGATTTAACCAAAATCAAACTCAAGCAACCACAACAAAAATTTGCAAAGTAACAGTATGGGTAATAAACAAGGTAATGATATAAAAAAACACTAGAAAAAATGGATCCATGTTTCAGAAGCTGAACATAAGCTCTGTATTATAACCAGTTCTTCTGTAATTGGTTGATACTTAAATGAATAGGTTTTATCCAAGTCATGTTAAGGTCATAGGGATCAAAGCTAAGAGCAAAAAAGCAATCCTTACAGAGAATGTAAGAGGATAAAAACATAGAGGAACACAGAATGTCATGAATTTATTGTTGCTCTTTGAAGTACTTGTTCTTCACATTTGTAACCTAAGCATTGAATGAAAAAAATTAAAGACAACAACAAAAAGCCCCAAGGCAACCAAACACAAACCCAACTAACCAATCAAAATGCCAAACCAAACACAAAAAGGCAAAAGAAAAAACCGAAAGGGAAAATGTGGGGGACTAGAATCCTAATGACTGATACTAATTTCTTTTCCTGTAAGCTTTGTAATCTTGGCAGTCAATAGTAAAAGCAGAAAAAGGATTACATATGTGAACACTGGTGACAGGTAGAGAGAATAATTATTGAAATCAAATAAAATCAGGACCCAGCATCAGGTGAAAGCACCTGAAGTGAAAGAGACAGACATGACATTTTTACAGTATTTGTGAGCTTTCTCAGGTCATAGAAATTATCTGAAGGGTATTTTTAGAACTGACAAGAATGGTTGCCTTGAAAAACCTCCAGTTACCTCTCCTTTTACTAGAAGAGAGCTGGTGCTCAGATGTGGTAGTGCTGTATTACACAATAAATGTCTGCTTAAGGATAACAAAAACAGTAGGCAAAAGCAAGCCAGCATGAGGGTAACTGAGGGATTTGGCAGTAATGGTGTGTCTGCAGGATGGTCTATGATCATCTCAGTAGGGACTCATACTACACAGTTGTGTGCTTCTGGATTTTTAACTAGTTGAGCCCCACAAGGCACATCAAAGCATGTAATACTGTACTAACCTGCATAATGCAACTGCACGTTGAAGGAAAAAGAGAGAGTTAGATGCTAAATGAGTGGTGAGAACTTCGTCTGATATGGAAGAAATGGAAACCAGGGCTCTGCTTTTCAATCTGTATTTGTGGAACTGGATAATTAAAAGCCTTGTTTTTTCTGAACTTACTAGAAAATATACCTTTAACACCCCTACCTGCCAATCACTGCAGACCTTCTTGAGGTGTGTAGGTGGGGACTTGATGGCTTGGGAGATCCACTTCTTCTTTGTTTGATGTTTCAGACTTGGTCCAGATACTCCTTGTAGTTTGTCCTACTCAATGTTCCATCTCTGCAGATTATGAGCAATCTGACAGTGTACCCAGCCAGCATCCCTGATGGAAGTCAAGATCTGGAGGGACTGGAAAGAGAAATACAGAAGCAGAATTGGAAACATAGAGATAAGACTAGACTATCACAAGTAAGACTGTTTAGAAGAGTCAGTTACTGTGGACTTGTAGAGGAATTAATAGAATGGAGAGAAGTTGGGCAATGTGTAAATGAGTTAAGAGGAAAGGGCCAGTTCTTGGTGTTTGCATGAAAACTATCTCAAACATCACTGTTCTCCTTTTGTATCACCTCTTGGGAGAGAACAAGAAACTTTCCATGCTCTCCACAGCAAGATCTGTAAAATCTTAGTTAACAGAAGTGTTCCAGACAACAGAGTGACTAATTTCCACACACCACCTCAAATCTGTCTCCTACCAAGTTCCTCTCTTTGAAGAGAGTTCTCATCCCACTGCACAGCAAAGCTCGCCCACGTCTGTGATGCTTTCCCGGAACAACAAAAACAGTAACAAAGGATGACGAACAGAACAGAGCCTAACCTAACTGCATAATCAGTTGCTCTGTAAGCACAGGGCTATGTCTGAATCACTCACATAGAAAAATTAACCCCCTGCCCTTCAGTATTAACCAGTAACTATCAACACAACGCTGAGACCATAAATGCTCGTCTCAAGGAGAGATAGCTGTTAATTAAGCTGAAGTTACATCGCAGTCCAAACAGAGTTAGAAAATCTTATTTAATTACAAGACATCATGGCTGGTTTTATTTTTACCTTAACCTTTCCTTTCTGATCAATCTTACTTCAGCAGTGGTCCATCTCCAGTGGTACCCAGGCTACTGCACACTTGTGTCTCTGGCTTCTCCCAAAGAGCTGTCAGGGCAGCATAAGACATAACATATTGGATGACAATGCTCTTTGGAGAAGGCATGGAGAAGTGTTCGTTGTGGAACAGACACAAATGCACAGGAACATTTTGTTTAAAATATCTTTATACTTGAAAAAAATTAACACCATTTGGCTTGCCACATGGAAGACATGCTGTTTTCCACAAGAAAGATTTTTTCATCCTAAACATTAGGTGTGGCAGTGGAGGACAGGATATGAAGACAGGGTCATTGCATAAGACACTGAAATCTGTACTTTATCACATCTCTCCCTGGCCACCATTGTGTTAGTGACTAGTGAAATAAGGGCATAAGAAATAATTTCAGCTGGAGATTCTGAGGAAAATAGATCGGAAGATGTGGAAGTTTTTGTAATATTGAATAACAAATGCTGCTGGTTAATCATCTGCTTGTGTGGGTCAAATGGTTTGCTTTTTTTTTAACAGATTTGAAATTTTATTTAAAAAGAGGTGTGGATTTGTTGCCACCACTGCTTTATTACATGTAGAGTAATGTACCTATCCCTGTGATAGTACCTAATAGCAGATCCTGAACTGACTTGGAATGCCAGAAGGAGAACATGGGGGATGGAAGAGTTTACCTGTCCAATGATGGCAGTTTGGATCCACAGGCTGCTTCACCTTAAGAAAGTGGTTACATCAACCTGCTTTGTGTTATGCTCTGTCGTGCATTCATTGGCTTCACTACAATTACCTCAGGGGCCTATGTCTGACATGAACTACACAGTCCATGTATGCTGAAGATGTTCCAGCCACAAGAAGAGAAATGAAGCTGAAATGGTGATAAAGGTTAAGAAGGTTAAGAGTCAGTGTTGGGTGCTTGGGTGCTTTCACAGGCCATTTAGTGTCCATGATTTAAAATGTAGACCATTGAGAAATCATATAAATATGACCATTTGCAGCACTAATGTGTCCTCCAGGAATGATAGCTCTGGGTGTACTTCCCTACAACCAAAATATCCAGCTACGTTATAAAAAACAGTGACATTTCAGACAGTAATGAAAATAAATTAATAATAAGAAATGCTGAGCCCTGTTTTTAAGGAGTCATTCATACATTTTAATAGTGTTTGCATAACCTTACAAAACCCAAAAAGCTAAGCTGCTGCCAGGTAATTGGATTTGGCAACTAGTCAACATAGGTATGCCTAAAAATGCTCATTGTTACTGGCCTCTAGTCAAATTTTCCTTGATTTATGGACACAGAGTCTTGTGCTTTTAGTTCTGATGTTCTACCAGGGTGTGTTTTACAGCAACATTATGTGAAACCAGTTCTAAAGTGACACTCTGGTTGACGTAATATAACCTGAAAAAATTCCCTAAATTCTTGGAATTGTTAAGTAATGGTGGAACTTGAAAGAAGCTGGTACACTTCATGTATCAATTCCAATATAATAGCTGTGTTGTTTCGTGGTGACAAATTCCTTAGTGAGCACACTGTCAATCCAATCCAAAATGCATTACAATTTTTGGAGATAAAACTGGAACCCTATGCTTGTCTCCATGTGTCATCTTAGCAATATATAAATATAAACTTCCAGAAAACCTTACTTTTACTGACAGGAGGGCAAATTTAAGGTTCTGTCTTCCTTCACTGAGCTATGCCAAGAAAACCTACAGAAATTAAAGTGGCAATTCTATCTAGATGCTGTCAGTTTTTTCCTTTGGAGATCACAGAACTGGAAGGGACCTCATGGCTTCTCTCTTCCAATCTCCTTCCTATTTTCAGTTTCCCTCCTGCCTCATACACAAGAAGGCTTTGTTGCTCCACATGATTGTGGCAAGTAAATTCTAAATGGTCCTGTGCTGTGGAAAGGTGTACAACACTTGAGCTCTTGGAGAATGTTGCTTCATTCTCTGTGGACCATCATCAAAGTGGGAGGAGGCATAGATTTTACCATCAGCTTCAGTGAATATTTGGTAGAACAAGAACACTGAAGTTGAAAATGCATGGTTTTTTACACCCTGTTGAGGAGGCTTCCTGATGTGTGCTTCTGCTGTGCCAAAAATGAGGGTCAGCATGAGCAGCAGCTGACTCTCAGCTCCTCCTTCCTTCTGGGGAAGAAGGGACTACAGAAATTATATTTTTTGTCTTTACTGACTTTAAAGGGGATGGATTACACATAGCTTGAGTATGAAAACCTGGACTTTGTTCATCATTTTGCTACTTTTTTTTCCTAAACTACTAATCAAATCAACTGGAAATACCTAAAATGGATTTGGTCAGTCGTAAAAATGCAGCCAAATTTGGGAAAAGAGCTGCCATAATGGTGGATTTGCCAGAGTTTTGCCACATTTTTTAAAATCCAAGCCACTTGGAGCTTAGAGCCACTGTTAAAAGAGTAATGGGAAGGAGCAGAGACAAGAAAAGGCAGTCAGTGCCTCAAAAGTAGGTTCACCGTTTCAGGTATTTAGAACTATATGCATGACCAGGAAAGATGTTTCCTCTCAGACCACTTTTGTCTAGTTTACAGGGTTGAAAAATACTTTTAGAATCATAGAATAATGGAATTATTTGAATAGCAAGGGATCTTAAAGATAACTTAATTCCAACCACCCTGCCATGGACAGGGATGTCTGTCACCTAGGCTAAGTTGCCCAGAGCTCCATCCAACCTGGACGTGAACATTTCCAGGGACTGGGCACCCACAACTTCTCTGGGCAACCTGTTCCAGTGCCTCACATTAAAGAATTTATTTATAATGGTTAATCTAAAATTAGTCTCTTTCAGTTTGAAGCCATTCCCCCTTGACCTGTCATTACCTACCCTTGTAAATAGCCTCTCTCCATCTTTCTTTTAGGCTCCTTTCAGGAACTGGAATGCTGCAATTAGGTCAGTCTGAAGCCTACTCTTTCTCTAGGCTGAACAATCACAATTCTCTCAGCCTTTCCTCATAAGAGAGGTTTTCCATCCCTCTGATCCACTCAATGTCCCACCCCTGGACTCTCTCCAACAGGTCCCTGTCCTTCCTGTGCTGGGTCCCCAGAGCTGGGTGCAGCACTGCAGGTGGGCTCTCAGAGGGGCAGAATCTCTTCCCTCCTCTGCTGCCCACGCTGCTCTGGATGCAGCCCAGGGCACGTTTGGTTTTCTGGGCTGTGAGCCCATGGCTGGGTCATGCCCGGCCTCTCACCCACCAGCACCCCCAAGTCCTCAGCAGGGCTGCTCTCCATCTGCTCATCTACAGCCCAGGCTGATACCAGGGGCTGCCCCAGGTGAAGCACCTTGCACTCAGTCTTATTAAACCTCGTGAGATTCCCATGGACCCATTTCTTGAGCTTGTCCAGGTCCCTCTGGATGGCATCCCACCCTTCAGGTGTGTCAACAGCAGCACTCAGCTTGGTGTTATCAGCATATCTGGTGGGGGTGCACCTGATCTTTTCATCTATGTCATTAATGAAGATAACAAATAACACTGGTCCCTGTATGGACCCCTGAGGGACACCACTTGTCACTGATGGCCATCGGGATTGTGAACCACTGACCACTACCTTCTGCATGCAGCCACTCAACCTTCCATTAGATAATTTATAAGGCAGACATGCTACAAAGCAAAGCAAGGTTCCTGCCTGACCTGGAAAAATGACATTCTGGTTCCAGATAGGTCAGATCCTGAACATGATAGTCTTATGAGTAGAACAGGAGCTGAATGCTACCACGTTTCGTCACTCCTTGCCTAAATCCTATCTGTAGCTGTTACAAACCTAGAATGCTCAGAGGAATGCTTTTTTCTTCTTCTACACCATGCCAAGATGAGTACAAAATATGTGCATGACTGAAATTTCTTCTCTCTCTTCCAAGTTACCAGAAGGTCCCTGAAATGTGGCATTGAATGCAACAGAAGTCTAGTGCAAACAAGTAGCACAGACATGCTTTAAAACAGAAGCACACTGTCTGCTCACAGACTCAGGATGCAAGCACTATATTACCAGGGGTCATGAGCCTGTTATTTCTTTGTGTACTTTTTAGTTTGATTGCTCTCTTAAGTTAAGAAATGTTTAATAAAATTCTGGAGCCTGACAGTGGCTTAATGGAAATTTAATGAAGAAAAGGACAAGCTATCTCAGCCTCAGAATCTAGCAGGAGGACTGCACTGCCTGATGATCTTCTGGCTGTCTATAAATGTCTCATATTTCTTTTCATTGATCTACACAGCCTTTTCTTTGGCTTGACTTTCCCTCTGGAGTGTTTTTCTTTTTCTTTTTTTTTTTTTTTTTTATTCTTTCCATTCTCTTCTTTGAAATTGAGTCTAACTTTGATGTTCTATTTCTTTTTTGCTTTACTCAGGGATCATATGTGAGGGAAAAGATCACAAATTCAAGCTTGTAGAGGTACTGTTTCAACATCCATGATATGACAACAGTTGTGAATAACCATCTTCAAGCTTCTGTTATAGCTCAGAGGAAAGAGCTAACTGGCTCCTGGCCATTCAGAAAGTTAAACTAGTTCAATGGATGCAGGTGCCAGTGTTTTGACCATAAAAGATTAGTAAGAATCTTTAACCCTCTGGCACTGCAGTGCCAGAAGGACTAACTCACCTTCAGGTTAAATTCCAGTCACCTTCAAGTCATAAATCTCCCAGGTCTTTTCAATGGCTTCTTGTGTTTCATCCCCAGTGTTTCATTCACTGACATTGATTTATCTGTTTTCCTTAAAGTGAAGGTCAGGAGAGCCAGGGACAGGCCACCCTTAACTGTGAATCTTGGAACTGGAAAGGCAATTAAGCTTGCACACATTTATAACTTGTATGAGGCCCCTTCCATTTTGTGGACTTCTCTAAAACTGCAAGCTCTGAAAATCTCCGCAACTGGACCTAAAGCATAGGTTTTCCTCTGTCTCTAATTTTTTCTTAATAAGACCTTAAAAAAAAAAAAAAAAAAAAAAAAGATACAGCTGCTGTCAGTATTACTATAACCAAAACCAGCTTCCAAACCCCTTATCTCCATCAGTAAATATCTTATAAGTATCCCATGCAACATATTCACAATTATATATATTCATGGCAGTTAATGGCTTCCTGTTTTGTAGGAGATGCTTACAGGCTTCAGGACAACCCCCTCCCCCATTTTGCAGATACCAATATTTTTAATGTATTTGGGTGATAATTCTATTTCTATAAAATCATCAAAGGAAACAAGGATTTTAGAGAAATAAAAACCTACATTAAAATAACATGAGGGATAAACTTAAACACACAGGAGCTAGAAGGTTGTGTGGTAAGTAATCCAAAAACCTAGTCTGACAATGTATAGTTAAAGTGATAAGATATGGCACTAGAATGGGTCTAAATAATGCAACACACAACCTTTATAATTCTACAGGAATTCATCTGATCTCTTAATCAGTATTTTCTGGTTGTCAGATCACACATATGCTGATCATTATTCTTAACATTAAAAATCACTGACCAAGGCTATTTACCATCTGTGAAATACAGGACTCTGAGCAAGAGTTGTTTAAAAATGGATACATATTTTCACTCTAGAGATTAGAACTATGTATTTCTGGAGTCATAGGAAGCAAAATATTAAATAGATAATTGAAATATTTTATTTCTTATGTACTAAATTCTTGTAGATCATGTATAACTGCCTGACTTCGTTAACATTTTAAAATTATACATTTAACAGTTTATGGCAGTCTGATACCTTGAGTTGTATTAGATAAGTTTACACAGAACCCTGATTATAGATTCTGTTGGGTCCAGATTGTGCCCAGTGCCGGACCCATCTCATGCCTGTCTTGTGTTTATGTAGATCTCTGCTTTCTGTGATTTCCTGCTCTATGCTGGAAGTCCCAAACTTTCACCACTGGCTGGATGAGAAGCCAATAGCAAATATACTCCTAATTCAGCACTCCTCTAAAAGCTTGTAGGTTAGCAGTTTGTACCAACTTTACATGATCTTTTCTTGATTTGAGTAACTGTGGGTTAAGATGTAATTTATTTTCATATAAAGCTGTAAACTTTCCTTAGCCTGGATCTTTTATATTTAATAGCCTTCAGAAAATGTACAGAATTGTACTGAGCATGAAGTGAGGCCAGGGTCCACCTTCAGAGTGCTCATATCAGAGTTACAGTCACATCGCAGCTGGCTTCTATCACATGTTGACCCCGTATACTTCAGATTCTGTGCTGCAGGCAGTGTTCTCAGCCAGTAACCCTCTAGTTCTATGCTCAAGGAATATGCTGGGATGTATGCTAAACAGAAAATTTTGGTGTTGGAATATCTGAATTTCAGATACATCACTTTATGATGATGCATGGAGACAGCATCCCCAGGGGATGACTCAGAATATCTATCCATTGGGCTGACTAGAGTTTGGGACATAAACTCAGGGACTTTGGTACCTTGTACAAAGCTGCAGGAGCCTTTCTAGGTACCAGCTACACTACTGTTAATGAAGTTTCTTTCTTTCCAAATAAATGATAAGATTTGAGCTCATCTCATTGATGACTTATTCAAGTAAGATAATTTCCTTTGTTAACTATGTCTGGTTTTGTGCATTAAATCTACCCTAAGTGCAAACATATACTGCCTAATTACACACTGTCCTCAGGGACAGAGAATTTATTTTTAGACTGCAAATGGAGTTCACATGGTATTCAGGAATTCATGAGAAGATAACTTCCTGAAAATGATATCTAAACAAAACCCAAATAATCAGGGTGAGGAAATTAGACATAAGACTGCAGGACTGTTCAAGGAGCAAATCTAACTAGGAATCAAAAAACATTTAGCTCAGTGCTGGGAGAGAGCTTCTCTGTACTTAATGCCTCCTACCTGGAAATGAAACCTAGGACATTTGCCTTACAACTTTATGAACTCATCTACAGGTCTCGAGATGCTCCCCACATCTATGGGACATACAGAGCTAAGCAGTCATAATTGTTCTTCAAAGCCTGAAACTAGGGCAGATTAGCTTGATTAGACAGTCATTAAGAACAGACAAGAACTGTAAGTTACTTCTGTCTCATGAATCCATGCACAGAGTATAGACCAGAGAGAATTTGGCAGCTAATATTCAATCGTTCAAGCCCTACCATTTAGGGAAAAGGAAGGACTGGGCTAATTTAATTTGCATTTTAATTTTCTTGGAGTGGAAAAACAAATAAAAAATCAAAGCAAAAGCACATGGTTTAGTATAGAATGATCAAAAACATCTGTAAGTAGTTCTGCTTTACTAGTCCTTTCAAGGGCATGTATCTGGTTAATTTAGTATGGCAGCCTCAATTAAACTGCCCCTAGTAGCATGTTGTGGCTAATTACTTACTGTTTACGGAAGCCTTTTTTTTTTCTTTGAAAAAGGACCTTTCCTTTCTCCAAAACATGCCTGTTTTAGATTGAAGTTAGTACTTTGAGTCTGATTATTTAAATTTAAGATGCCCAAAGCAATAAAAAAAAAGAAAGTCAAATAAATGAATTTGCACTTCTTGCCATCTGTTTAGCAGGTGAGGAAAGAACAAATGCTATTTTCTTAGTTTATTAGAGAATTATAGCATGTTATAGATTTAAAGTGTGCCATAACAAAGTTAGCACTCATTATCAGTAGCTCTTAGAGTATGTGTGTAGGATAACAAAAAGGAGTTTGTCCATCTGGAGAATTCACAATAGACCTTGGGGTTTTTATGCTTTATTAATTAAGGAAAAAATCTTTATTATTTGTCATTTCCTTCTTCTCCCCTGAAACAACCAGTTTATGTTGCATTCTTCATGTGTTTAGTTCAACAACAATGAATATCTTATATCCATTTTAACTAAAAAAAAAATATTTCCAGATGATTTATGGGAAGTGAAAAATAATTAAAAATTTCTTATAATTTGCATTCAATGGAAGAATTTTAAGCCTTCAGTGTAAATCCCAGAGTCTGTTGCTGGAGTCCAGCACACCCAAATTGCTTCAACATTTCCAAGAGCCATTACACATCTGTAGGGAAAACCTGACTTTTCAACCCCGCCAACTCTTTGAGATCACTGAAAAAAAGAAGAAGTTGCTTCAGTTTGGGCATTCTTGAATATTTAACTACTTCACTGAAATACCTGAAGAAAGCTTAAAGAAAACTTGAGCGAAAATCTCAAAAGCAAATTTTTTCCCAGGTTAGGTTATAAGAAAGTAGCAGTCTCACCTCACAACCCTTCCCACTACCACAAGCACATTCCTGCTCTCTGCACTGCCTGTCTCCTGTCTCAGTGTCCAGATTTCAGCTGCATTTAACACTCATGGCTGGCATTTCTGGAAAACCTGTTTTCAGCTGCTTTCCACGGCCATGGATGAACCCAGGCAGGAGGTATGCCATTCATGAATTGAGTTGTCATAACTACTCTGAGCACACCAAATTTCTAGCTAATTCTGATCCTTGGAAGCCATGTTTCTAGATATGACAGAGAGCTGGTTCTCTGGTTCGCAGCCCAAAGGCAGTACCTCTACAAATCCAATAAAACAAAAAGTTCTGGTTGTCAGTTCTTCTAGTTCAAAATTTAATTAAATTTAAAGGAATTTCAAGAGCACAATTTGAAAAAAAATTCTGATGTTTTGGTCTGAAAATAATCAAACCCAAGAGGTAGAATTGTTGGACATTCCCCTCTTTTTCTCTGCTTAAAATGGTTTGAAGAACATCAAAGGGATTTACAGATTGATCCTTTCAACTTGAAAAACGCATTTTTCAAGAAGAAAAATTCTGCCCGTGAAATTTTGCTAATCTCTCACATGTACAGAGAATATAAATGGTCTGAAAGATCCCTCTAGCACACTTTTAAATATTTCTTTTCCTCCTAATACTGGCGTCAGGCACTGGTTGCCACTGGTTTTCTTCTAGGCATAGGCAATTGTTTAGAGCAGCACCTTGGAACAAGAAGTTTGCTGTAATGCTTGTGACTGATCCGTGTTCTGTGGATGCCAGAACATTGGGAAACCATTAGTACTGCCAGGGCATGGTAATTTCCAGAGGCAGCAGTTACTGCTTCTGTTCTCACAAAAGAATCAGCAAATCTGATTTTCCGGAGTTTTCCCCAGCTCCACTTTGTTGGCAATCAGTTTCCTCAATGGAATGTGGTCCATTGTGACTGGGCAGAAAAAATTATTTTTCTTACGCTGTCTTGTCCTTTTTATATTTGCATTCCTCACATTACAAGGAGTGTGAAGGTGTGGTGCCTAAATCAGATGAGAGCTTGGACATGTTGACTATGATTTAGGTGGAAACAAAGTGTCTATACTCATCTTCATTACCTGAAAAACTGTCAGTTCTGATAGGGCTCTATGGTGGATCCTTTTCAAAACAGGAAAACTTTAACGGTTTCCTTCCAGGTACAAAGAAGGTTCAAATGTGCATTTCCTCTCCTCATGGAGACAGGTGAAGCCTGTGTGTGTTCAAGGGGCCACTGCAAGAATGCTGGCAGCATTAAGGCACCACACAATGCATTACAGAAACTGTCCATGCAGGTGGTGGAGGGGCCTGACTCATGCGGACCCAGAGAGAGCAAGTGAATGCCCCTATAACTTGCTGTAGATACAAGTTCTCTCCTATACAGAAAGAACCACATTTCCAGCACAGGAAGATCCAGGACCTGGGTCAGAGGAGTGATAGACACTGAAGTCTTGCTGTCCAGTCGCTTGAAGATATCAATCCATGCATGGCTATTCCAGCAACTTTAGGCAGCCTGAGCTGGGGCAGGCAAAAACAGTCACTGCCTTCTCCAAAATTGTCATGCATTCTACAAATATAAGTCCTGTTAACTCTTGAGCAAGATACATTCACCACTTTCAACCTATCTGTAACCTCACTTGTGTGATGAAAAGAATTCAGAATGAAACACAGATAATGTTTAAGAAAGCCATACAACACCGGAAGGGAGATGTTGACAAAGAGCATTGAGATGTGCTTACAAAAGCTTTCTTCACTACCTGATTGTGACCATGGAAACTCGCTGATGCAAAGCCCTGTGATGCCGCAGTCTGCTCTTTCAAGCCACTCTTATTTGATCTGCTTTGCGGATAATCTGAGAGACTCTTCAGTTTATTGGAAAAACAATGCGGGGGTGGGGAATGCAGGGAAGAGCAGAGTAACAAAGCATGCAGTATTTACTGTCTTTTTTGCCTCAGTCTTTAATAGCCTTTAATAGTGTTCTTTGGGTACCCAGGTCTCTGATCTGGAAGAGAATGAAGCTCTGTAATGCAAGTGGAAATGGTCAATTAGCTCAGTTGGTTAGACCATGGTGATAATAACACCAAGGCTGTGGGTTCAATCCTCATATGGGCACTTCACTTAAGAGCTGGACTTGGTGATTGTTGTGGATCCCTTCCAACTCAGAATATTCTGTAGTTCTGTGACCTTCCAAACTTATACACACACATGTGTCTGTGGGGCTGGATGGGACGCACCTCAACAGTACTGAGGGAGCTGAGGGAAGTGTTCACTGAGCCAGTCAGCATCCTTTCTCAGCCAACCTGGCTGACTGAGGGTGTCCCAGTTGACTGGAAGTTAACAAATGTGTTGCACATCTTCAAGAAGGACTGGAGGTAGGATTGAAGGAGCTACAGGTCCTTTAGTCTGACCAGGTCCTTTAGAGCTGGGGAAGTTCATGGAACAAATATTCCTGAGTACTATCATTCAGCATGTGTAGGACAACTAGAGGATCAGGAGCAGCCAGCATGGGTGTATGAAAAGCTGGTCCTGCCTGACAAACCTTATGTCCTTCTATGACAAGGTAGATGAGGGTGGTAGATGTCATTTGTCTGGGCTTCAATAAGGCCTTTGACATTGTTTCCCAAAGCATTCTCCAGGAGAAACTGCTTGTGGCTTGGACAAATGCCCTCATTGCTGGGTGAAAAATAGGCTGGATGGCTGAGCCTGAAGGGTGAATGGAGAGAAATCCATCTGGTGACCAGTCAACAGTGGTGCTCCACAGGGCTCGCTCTTGGGCTCAGCCTTGTTTAATACCTTTATCACTGGTCTGGTGGAGGGGATTGAGGACGTCCTTGGTAAGCAGATGACACCAAGCTGGGTGGGAGTGTTAATCTGCTGGATGGGAGGAGGTTTCTGCAGAAGGATATGGAACAACTGGACTGATAAGCTGAGGCAAATTGCATGACTTTCAATAAAATAAAGTGACAGGTCCTGTGTTTGGGTCACAACAATCCCAGTAGAGCAATGGACAAGAAGGGCCTGGGTGTGCTGGCTGAAAATGAACCAGTGTGTGCCCAGGTGGTCGAGAAGGACAATGTCATCCTGGTCTGCATCAGGACAAAGGAAGGGATCTCCGCCTGGTACCCAGTTGAGATTGCCTCTGAAATACTGTGTTGAGTTTTGTGTCCCTCCCAATAGAAGTGCTGGAGCATGGAGCTAGTAGGAAATGGAGCTTGTGAAGAGTCTGGAGCACAAGTCTGATGAGCAGCAGCTGAGGGATCTGGGGTTATTTAACCTGGAGAAAAGGAAGTTCTGGGGCCACCTTATCGCTCTCTACAACCACCTGAAAGGAGGATATATCCAGGTGGGGGTCTGTCTCTTCTTACAGGTAGCAAGCAACAGGGTGAGAGAAAATTACCTCATGTTGCACCAGGAGAGGTTTAAATTGGGTATTAGGAAAAATTTGTTCCTAATAGTCACAGGCTTCCCAGGGAAGTGGTTGAGTCACCATCCCTGGAGGTGTTTAAAGATGTGTAGACACCTCACTTAGCAACATGGTTAAGTGATGGACTTAGCAGTGTTAGGTTAATAGTTGTGCTTAAGATCTTAAAGGTCTTTTCCAGCCTAAATAATCTACAATTTAAAACTCAAGCCCCCTGTCTAATCAATGTTAGCAATGTAACAGAAACTGAGCCAACACGCTGTCATTATTCTAAAAGAAACAGAAGAGTCAAAGCTCTAATATTCTTCCTAATAAAATCTGAGTAATAAAACACTCCCTGCCATAGTGTTTGCCATCTCTGTTGATCTGATGGAACAGCACCTTTTCTTTGTGCCCTGTAATCATCAGTTCTTGCCAAAGAATCAAGGTGCACTTTGTCATGTATTCCAAGCTTTGAAGCTGCATTCTGTTAAGGACTTTTAGAGTAGACAGTGAGCCCATTCTGACAGAGACATATTCCAAAAATACTCTAACCTTCTATTTTCCCTGTGAAGAATCTGAGATGGTATAGAATGACATTCATCACATGGCCACAATGAAAATAATCTGTAAGAAATGTCGACTTTATTAGCTCACCGCCTGTGTTTGCTGCCAAGCCAACCTCAGGTACCATTTCAGTTGCCCCATCACTCATGACTTCCCTTTTCTCAGGAGGGAGCTCTCATTATCCTTCAAAGAACTGATACATACTTGAGAGATACAATGGAGGAAAAGGGCAGCAAATGCTAAGCGATGACTGAACTATAAGCATTTCTACTAAAACGGATTATTCGACATATTTGATGAATTAAGAGACCAGTGATCCTGTACTTCTTGAGCTATAATAATAATTCAGAAAAAAAAACCCCAAAAACAAAAAACCCACAGGCATTTATCAGATCCCATCCCTTCCCATTTCCTGATAAATTTGTTCTCTTTCAAAATTAGGTGATTACACAAGTTATCCTGGCTCCCTGCTTTGCCATGGGGGCCCAGGTTTCTGGTGACTCTTATCCCTATTTAATTTACACTGCTTCCAAATTGCAAGACAGCTGTGAAGCCAGGTGACTCTGCCAAAGCAGAAATTAGAGCCTTTAACAATAGGAGTGGACCAATCTCTCCTGAATGCACTGGCATTAACAAATCATACAAATAATAGAGTGATTCTCTATCCTAACCACTGATCCTTCTTGTGTCATTTGCCATAAAAAAATAACAGTTTATCAATACTTATTTTTTTAATTGTTATTTTTCCAAAGACATGGAGGATGCCATTTCTTCCCACTGATTTTTGAGGGATTTGCAGGCCAGCAAATTAGTTATATTTAATTTCTGTAACTGATGACACTTGAATTCCTTCTAGTAAGACCCTGCTGTCTGGGAGGAGAAGCAATGTTTTCTCCATGGTATTATTTAAAAAGCTACGAAACCACTTTCTATTCTGCCAAGAGAATATATTGAAAACTTGCTATTTCACTCTGAAACTCATTGTGTTCCCTGGGAAGGATCCTTATTTCATAATGAGTGTTGTCAGACTGAATTAACCTGAGAATGAAAAGAAAATAAAAAAAATGAATAAAAGATATGAAAAAAATATGAAAAAGAATGGAACTATAGAGAAATTATTCAAAGTGTATCATATTTCAAGTGGGCAATAAAAACAGATTTAGGCTTTGAAAAGGACTGAATTTGTCTTGACCAAACAGTGAATGCAAGCTAGAACTGGAGCCAGGCACCACCAGTTCTTTAGGACAAAATTATATATTCAATCTGTCATATAAAGAATATGCTTATGTATCAATCTAAGGGGATCATGGGCATGTTTTAAATTAAAAATATTGATTCTCTTTCCCCCACTAAAAGCCCTTATGCCATAATACTATTGCTGCTTCTGAGGCAGAAGGTGGAAACTGAAATCCACCTAACATATATGCATAAACTATTTATCTTACTACATGACTACCTACCAAAAATATAACTTCCAATTTGAAACTAAGACAATTTTTCAGATGAATTTAACTTTGCAAGTCCTGATTTCATGTTCATTCAAAACATGACAGGTGTACCCTCTTTTATATATTAGTAAGAAGCTTGGGGCTCTACAGCTTGTGCCAAAAAAAGAGTAATTATATATTTAATGTTTCCTGCCTGTGAGGTAGTCCCTCTTTTCTTGCTTCAAATGTGCTATGTTTAGACAGAGAAATATTTCTGAGATATCAGTAAATATCCTGTAACTGGTTTTTATGTGATATCATGCACCTTTAAAGACAAGCTTTCTGCTAGAGAGCTCATTCTGCTTGCTGTGTTATCACTCTGGTTCAACAGAGACAGTCTTTAGACAAATATTATTCACACTCCTGGTATTCTGCCTGTTGTTTGTGACTCCTCTTAGAGGGGAAAGGAATTGGTCTGACATTCAGGCAAAAACAGAAAGGTGAGAGTTTCCTAACATAAATCAGATATTAAACCAAAAAGATATAAAAGATACAAAACCAAGAAGAATTAGAAATGAATTGGTTGATTTCTGAAAAACAGGGGAAAAACCTCAGGAGAAGTTATAACTAAGTCCTAGTGACACTGATTACAGAGCCAGATGTACATAACTCATGCTCAAATCTGCCCTGTGAAGTTTTAAATTGGTTGTTAACAAAGCAAGAGAATGCCATTAAAATCATCAAAATAAATGTAAAAGGGAGAAGGATTTGTTTCTACTTATTATCAACAATCAGTAGAAAATACCAATGGGAACAGTAAACAATTTAATAGTAAGTTTTTTAATATATTTCAAGTTTCACTTTAAAGTACGCACCAAATTGGCAGCATTATGGCAATGCCATGGGCTTTTCACAAACCCAAAGAGATTGCCCTCTGTCCACATCTCCCCTGAAGACAGAGAAGAAAGAGATTCCTTCACGTCTCTAAGAGCTTCACAGCCACCTTCTCTTGGTGTCACTCCCGCTGGCCATTCTTGTGGTTATTTGGCTTTGAGGTGAGAGTATACAACGAGGCAGTATGTGGGTGAGAGAAGAAAGGAGAGGAGCCAAGGAGGGGATTGCTCTCCAGGCATCGCTGTCAGGGAATGAGGAAGTTCTGTTGATAAGCATGTCTGTGGTGATTTCATAGGTCACTTTCTAGCCCTGTGAATCTTCCCAAGGGACTACAGGACCTGAGGAGTCTCTGTTCCCTTCATCAGGAAGGAAGGGAGTAGAGTGTACTGAAGATACTAGAGATGTCTCAAGTTACACAGGATTTCCATCAGAACTATGTGTTTCCTCTTATGTTATTTCAGCCTGAAAAGTCCCTTCATTCTTGCCACTTCCATGTCTAAGTGCTTCTAGATACTGTTTCACCTTCTGTGTCTTCAAAGTCTCAGGCAGCTGAAAGATAACAGCTGAGGGGAAGGGTTTTACTATAGCCCTTTCAGGAGCGTTTCAAAGTGGTGGATTCTGTGGCTGTGGGGAAAAGCTCTCTAAGACAGCAAGACTTGCCTGTCCCTCTCAGAAGGATAGTACTCTGTCTCAGAAAAGTAACTGCTGGCAGCTCCTTCAAAGTTTAGAAAAAAGTTCTGCAAGAGTGATACGTTACGGCAATCCTGAGCAGAGAGATGCAATGTGTTAGGAATGTTTTTAGTGCAGGCACATCTGATTCCTGGATAATTATTTTCCTCAGTTTTCAGCAAGATATATTTATGCCCAAGAAAGAAACATGAACCAGAATTCTTGCTTCGTGTGAAAAAAAAAGTAAAAAAATAATTTTAAGTTAATGGAAATATGTATTTTACATCATGCATTTTCTCCTATGATTGCAACTATCATTACCTTTTCTAATTACTATACAAAAACCAACATGTTCCAAAATTCCACTGTAACAAAAGGCAGAGAGAAGATAGAAGGAGACAAGAGGCAGAAGGAAACAGTGAAATAAAACACCTCTGCATGACAGGCAGTGGGGTCAGTGGCATGGTACCATGATGTTACAAGCACCTTAAGCTAGCAGAACCTAGTACCACTGCCAAAACCCACAGTCTTGCCCTGTCTTTTTCTCTGGTTAATTATTCTGTCTTCTGCATCCTTTGTACACCCTCCCTTCACTAGCTACTCTAGCCCAGCACCAGCCTTCATACAGAAAAGAGCTAACAGAGCAAAATACAGTTATTTTTACCCATATCAACTTCCTGGCTCTTCATTGTACTGCCAACAACTGTTTCTGCTGGCACATGTCAGGGGACCAGAAAAGTAGTGATCTGTATGGGTGAGAGGGAAGTGCCTTTCTTAGTGATGATGTTCTATATCGAAAGCTCAAACTGGCATTGAAGTGAAGGGCACAGTAAGTGTTGTATGTTTTACAGGCAGAAAAAGGGAGTTCAGATTGGATATTTGCTTGTAGGATGTTTTAAAGGAGCTCCACCCTGTGGAACACAGTGGACAGAGGAAAAAAACCAAAAAAACAAGAGTATTGATAAAAAAAAGTAAGAAGCTGCAGATATTCTCTGGTATCTTAGTTTGACTAAGTCAGGAGTCTTTAAAATGGATGAGATGAGATGGATTGGACAAGCATGACAGAAAAAAAAAAAAAAGAAACAGAGAGTTGAGATGGTACAGAAAGAGGAACAAGTGAAGGGATGGACAAAAGGTGTGATACAGATGAAACAACAGCTTTGGAAGAAAACTTTAACTGTGCTTAAAATTAGAACTGAATCCTACCTTCCCTTAAACCTGGAAGCACTCCTTTTTTTCTCAGTACAGAGGAAAGCCAGGCTAAAGTAATTTGCAGGTATCCTACAACAGAGTGATGGAGGCATATTCTGTGACTCTTATCACTGGTTGACAGAGATGTAGAAGTGTAAAAGGACCTTTAGGTTGTGATGAAGTGATCTCTAGTAATCCTTGTTCCTAGTGTTTGTTTGCCAGCAAGACCATAATACATGTTCCCAAGTGTAGGCTTTTCAGATTTGAGTAAAAAATGTTTGCTCATTTGGCTTTATATTTTCACCTAGGCAAATGTATCTAATTATTTTATCCCTCTCTGAGCTTCCCATAACCTGAACACTGAAACATTCACTCCTGCAGGAGATCTTATAGGCACTGCAGAAAGAGGGTTTTCTCCTGAAACAAGGAACAGGTTACTGACAGAAAAGGAAAAGGTTGCATTGCTGACGGAGAGCAGAAGAGGCTAATTATATCTTTTGGTATCTCACTAGCTTAGTCATTCATGCCCAGGGGAGCAGTAAAGAGGCACTTGCACTTAAAGCTAATCACTGCAGAAACAAAGACATCCCATCGCCATTCTCTGACTTGCAAAGGCAGGTACACCCTAAACGTTTTGCAAGTTGCAACACTGATATTTGGTTTGTACTAAAGAATATAGTTCAGGCAAAGTTGTTCTCTTGCATTACCAATTGAGTGTCTGAAGCACAGATGAGAGATAGACATCTTGGGGTTAGCCAGGAGCAGAATCCAGTTCCACTGGATCCTGGTCCTGTGCTTTATCTGGTAGATCATACACCTTTTCAGAGTTTAATCAAATATTCAAAGTATGTTTAGCCATGGCTTAGGATACACGAAGTAATGTAAATTAAGACCTGTTGGATATCTTCTTTATATGCAATAGTGATCTAATCATTCACAGAAGGTTTACTGAAACACTGGATGTGTGGACTACTTCTCTTAACATTGTTTGGCCTCATTGGAAGCACTAAGACTGTAAATTGTGTAAAATATTCCTAGGTTCATCTGGTTTATTATTTTATCATGACAACTCTGGTATTAAAAACTCTGGATTTGTTTGCCTCTAGAAGGTTTGTTTTCTTTTCCCCTACTGGAAATCCTCTTTTCAGCTCCTCTGCTTGAAACTGTGAGCAAGAATCATGCATGAAGAGAAAAGAGCACAAGGGCTTTAGGTTAAGACTGCTGTTTAGGCATGGGCCAATGATCAAACATCAACTTGTGTGGCAGGGAAAGTGCTGTATAAGTTCTAAATCCAGTACCTTGTTCAAAGGACCAAAATATCCCAAGTAAATTTCAATCAAAAGTACTTGCATATCAAAAAATAAAATATTTGTAAAATTCTAACATGATAGTTTTGCACAGGGAGTTGCTACTGCAGTAGTTTGGTCTGCAACTCATTGGGAGCCACTGACTTGAGGGTGATTTTCAAAGGGTCATAGTAAGCTTTTGTCAGCACAGTGCTCATCTAATTTAAGACAAGTCTAGATGACTGGAAAGGCATTCTTCTGGAAATGCCTTGGGTTATTTATCTAGTCCCTGAAATAATGTCACCATATTGTAGCATAAATATTCATTCTATTCCCAAACAGCATATTTTGCATATTGCTATCTTCCCTCATGCTTAAGCACCAGTATTTCTCTTAGAACACTGTAGGAAATATTCAAGTGCTGGTTACAAGGTAAAACACGTTTTTAGTCCAGAAGATCATTGTCCTGTTTGGCTTGAAAATCCTTGTTACAGTGCATCTATGAACATACTAGCTTTGTATAAATTTGTTTATCCTTAACACAATTGTCCCTGTTCCAGCATTCCCATGTGTTTTGCTGTTGCTGACAGACCATTCCTTTTTCTCCCTTCTGAAAATGCAGGCTGGACAGCAGGATGCTGTGTTGCAGAGGTACATCTGTGGCAGAAGAGGATACACCAGGCTTCAGTGGTGAAAAAAGTATCTTTTTACAATTATGATAAAGCACAACTTGCTAAAAGGCACAGCAAACAACTTCTGATGTTTTCATCAGATGTTGAAATGATGAGATGAGATGAGAAACAGCCTGCTAATTTACTTGTGAGACTGTGGTGCAATTTCTCTTAGCAGCAGTCTGCAGCAGCTCTGGGGTAGGAACGAGTCAGGAGAAAGTATTCTAGAGAATTGTGGCATTAAAATTCCAACTATTTCCTAATATTTTTCCCAAGACACCTGAAAATAAACTAAGAGCCTGAATGTGCTAGTGCATCTATTTTTGTCTACCTAAACCAATATTTGGTTTCTCTGTCTTCATAAATACTCAAAAGCCTCAAATATTGTTATTTATGGAAACCTTTTATTGCTGTGGGGCTGTTAACAGTGGATCTGTAGCTGGTGGGGCATAGTTTATTTCAGGGCAGGGAAGTACAATGTTTTGTTTCCATGCAGACTATGCTGCAAGATAGATCAGCACATCCTACCATGTGGGAGCCACCTACAAGCATGGACTTTCTTAGCACTAAAGGCAAAAAGTGATACCTGAAGAGTGATTAATACCTGAAACCAGGTCAACTCTTTTGAGTCCTGAGTGGAGATGTGAACAGCTGTCGCTACCACAGTGCTGGTGTTGTCAAAAACACAACAGCTCAGTTGTCCATTCCCTCCCAGCATGTGTGCAGGCGGTCCTCTTGCTCTTCAAAAGCTGCTCTGGCAAGCAGCTGCCTTGAAGAGGTATCTCTCAATCTGTGTCCATCTGACCTCATTTCCTCCTTCCACAATGAACTTCTCAGATTGAATGATTCCTGCTGGTGGTTTTGTCTGTAGTAGTGAGATCTCTCACACTGATTGTACAGGAGCTGGACAAGGAGACAAGTCAGTACATAGGTGATGCAGCTCTGGGCATATATTTTCACCCCCCCCCCCTCCAACAGAAAATCCTGAAGAAGGAAGAGGCTTCAGTAACAAGGATATTCCTCAGGAAATTTGCCTGGAGTTTCTTCCATGTCTCTCCTCGGGAGAAATTAAAAAATCATGCCCTTATCCCTGCCCAATTCCTTATAATTTGGGCAAGAAAACTGGATTTCGTGCATGGGCTATGCTATTGTGGCTTCATTTATTTAGCTGGGCCTTCTCTGATACCCAAAAAAGCTGTGCTATAAAGATATATTAGCATGGCATCCCAGGGGAAACACTTTCCAAAAGTCCGTGTCCCAGTTTTTGGGCTGCTATTAGGAATTGTTCTTCCCACTGCTGCCATGTGGATTAACAACTTGTTGCCTTAGGCTTTCATGCTGAGGGTAGATCTGGGTGTTGATTTAAAAAATATTCAAAGCCCTAAAGCACTTTATATCAGGTATTATGCCTTTTAGTAGGTCAATGACTCGCTGTAGTTTTTGTGCTTTTAGCATATGCAGACACAGTGGCACTGATACTATAACCACTCAGAAACCCCTGTAGCATAATATACTTTGAGTTTGAGCCTTACATTGAAGAAATAAAAATAAATTAATGGAGTTTGACAGCTTGTAGATTACTATGCAAGATTTTTCATGGTTTCTATTCATAAGGCTCTTGGAACATAATGTGGGCAATTTCTCATGTTGGGAAAATCTCTCTGTTAAGAATTGTGGTTCTCCAGCTCTGTTAAGAATGTTAGAGCTGTTAAGGCTAATATTTGCATATTGATGGGGCACAGAAAAAACCATGTTTTTAAAATAGCTTGTTAGCTTTCCACTGAGAATGAATTACTGTTACTATAACATTTGTCATTTTGACTTTTTATTTTTTGTAAATTCTGATTGCTGCTCCAGTGCATGAACCAATAGGGGAATTTCAAACATGATTCTTACTCATAACCTCAAATGCTGTGTTCATCTACAGATGTCCATATCTGACCACAGATGTTGGGCTTTCTGAACTTCTCATGCTATTTGAATGGATATATTTTATTGTCTCCTAACTTGAACTTTGGTTGTTTTGAGCAATACTGTTAAGATAAATACTGTGCTCAGAGACAAACAATTTGCCTTGGGTACAGATCATAAGAGGATAGTGTTCCAGGTGGAAAATAAACAGTTCAAATACACCCCTACTTTTTTCAGATGGAGGTAAGTGTCACCTCCCAGTGACAGGTTAGTGCCTTGTCTCTGAATAGTTTTTACCCTTGGTTGCTGGGATACTTTGAAAAATGAGACCTTTCTTCACTTGCTAGTGAAAATGGCCTTGTGTGCAAGCTCACTGTGTTCACCAGTCCTTTGCCCTGAAAAGATACACTTCCTTTGCTATGGACTTTTCTCCTGGTGAATTGTATTTATCCTGTGAGAAAGAGGAACAAATTTTGACCCGAATGATGAAAAAAGCACCAAAATAAGGCAAAGAAGGAAACATTTTTGTTTTGCAGGGTAACTTATATTTGTAGAACATCTTATAGAAGGACCCAAGGAATCTGAAAACTTGTCATAACTGGAAGGCAGAATGGAGAGAGGCAATGTGGCAGGTATTTGCTAGGTCAGGTGTCCCATGAGTTACAATACACACATTACCCATAAAAATGGTGTTACAAGGCTGGCATTGTGATAGTGCCCTTTCTTTAGCACCACTTTGCCCAGCCTGACCCCATTTAACACCAGTAGCCCCACTGCATCCGTGCTCCTGTATGGCACCCCTCTCAAGTGGTGAGGAGATGGCATCCAGCCATCCACAATACCACCTCACCCATCCAGGTTTCATTTCTTGTCTAGCAAAGTGCCTGAGCAGAGCAAAGGTTCTGCATGTCTGATATGCATGGGAATCTGTGGAGCTTGGGAGGGTCAAAGAGGAAATAGCACAGGGATAATGAAGAGCATGAAAGGGATCTCATCGCTCGTATCCTCTTGGAGCAGTCTTCCTTGGAGGAATGGAGCAGCCCTCCTGGCAAAAAGAGAAAGATGTCAAATGCAGAAGAGTCATGTATGCTAAGCCATAGATGACCAGGAGCTAGAGATCCTTGTCTCCTCCATTCATAACCCAAGAGCTGTGGACTCTTGTTTGAGGTGCAGTTTCACTATAAGAGTCAGGGTTACATGTATGAAGCTTATCCAGAATTCTTAGTTTCTCAAAAGAATAGTTCTGAAGTGAGGTCACTTACTGATTTTGTATCAGAATCTGTAAACTTTTGTGTGCTTTCATTCTTTATTAAAAAAAGTAATAGCTGAATACACAAGAATATTCCATAGAACATGCAAAGACATTTGCTGTATAATTCATAGATTGATCTAAAATTCTCTTTTGTATTCCTAGTCTCTCAAGGCAATTTTAATTTTTTCCAAGTCTGTCACACTTCACAACAAACCAAACAAAAAATTCTGGTCAAAATATAGAAGAAGGGAAGTTTGCATAACCCTCTCAAACCCACTAATGTGATCTGCTTTTTATCTTTTGCCAAGTGTTTCTTCCACACCGTCTGGGATGAATTTATAGCAAGCATTTAAATCCCAGAAAAAGACTCCCCAGACAGATAGTTAGAAGTCTTTTCCAACATTGGTACTATATAATAAAATTAATACTGATCTACCACAATTAAAAGTCTCTACTGAGAAATGAAAGCCTCAACCCACTAATGGCCACATCACTAAAACTGGCAAGATGTACATATTTAAGTGAATGCTTAAGAGATCCAGCATTATCAGCAACAACTGAGATAAAGTTGGTCTTTTTTGGGGAAAAAATTATTTTAGGCACTTTGTATGCTGTAAAGACCAGTTTAAAACAAGCTGTAAAATTTCACATGCATTTTTTCCCAAAACAGCCAACCCTTCAGATCATCAGGTGCATGGGACAAATCGTTGTCACTCTGAATAAATTTATATTAAAAGGAGTAGATTCCTCCTACCCATCTGTCCATCTGTAGTATGCAGGATATCAGAGAAGTGATCAAGCACATTCTAAACTTAAAATCCACAAATCTATCTTCAAAATATCATCTTTGAAATTGTATAGGCTTAAATACCTGACTGCCTAGGTTTTTGAATATAAGTTTCAATTTCTTACATTTTGAGAGTCTTGTAGCACTATGTTTTAAAAAACAACACTTATAATAGATGTGCTTTCCCTTCTGTCTCCATTTTAAGTTACTAAGTCCAGACTTCTTGTTTCCCCTATGGTTGTCAGGAAATAAAGCACATTGATGAAAAACCTCTCTATATAACTTGTTACCCTGAGGAAAGGGCACATCCTGGTAAATTAGCATTTCCTCCAAGTGATCCAAGAAAGTCCATTCAGAATCTACATGTGACCAAAAGAAAAAAGTGGAGACATGGTCTGATTATATTATGCTGCCATGAGAATGTGAAAAGCAAAACACACTGTATGTGTTTAAGCTTAGAAGGATTGTAGCCTTTGCTTCTCTATTCTGCTTTTCAGAGAAACATACAGTTCTTTACTTATTAAAGAAATAACGGAATGTGGAGCATTTTGATGGCAGAAGATTTTTTCCTTGATTTGGAGAGTGATGTAAGATGACAACAGTGATACGGAGGTCTTTTCAATTTTTAAATTCAAAAACCTACTAAGGATTATCTAATTTGTCAAATTAGATAATTTTGCTCCAATAAGAACTGTCAGATTTTCTTGCCACTTGTGGATTTGTTGGAGACCTTAAAGAAGTGGTTGGCTATATCTAATTAATTTGCTGAAAATCCAGTGAGCTTGGGCTGTTACTAAACGTGAAAAGAGTATTACTGGATCAGAAGCCCCATCAGAAGAATAGTAGAATTCTGCAGGCTGGGAAAGTATTGTGGGTTAATATCTATACATGTGCTTTTGCTGTTCTTATTTTCCCACCTATGCATCCATGATGGGTCATTGTAGGAAACTGGCTACTGGGCTTTCATTCAGTAGCATTTCCCCTGGTCTAACGCAGCGCTCTCCATTCCTGTGAAAACATCAGTCAGATCTAACACTTTAAAATTCAACTGAAATAAAACACCCCACCAGATTTGTCATTGTCTGAAGATACAAGTGAATAAAATATCATTAGTGTTGAAAAAGAAAAGTGTCATTTAAAAGATGCCTAGGTCATAGCAACAGGTGAACCATGCTATATAGAAAGGTGAATTGATTTACTTCTCTCAACCTCTCAAATTCCAAAAGAACCTGAAGTAGGAAGCTCCCTCCTTGACTCAAAATTTGGGGACCTGTATGTCCCTGGGCCTGTGAGCAATGCATGCAGATTGGGCATGTGAAAAAAATTCATTCTTTCCCCTCCCCTTTCTGCAGTCTGTCTCAGATGCTTGGGAGGAGAGAACCCTTCCCCACCATTGGAGGAACTGTGTCTAAGTAAGGATGGAAGTATGTTCAGAGCCATGAGACCAAAATTCATCCTCTGTTTGCTCAGGCTGAAAAATCAACCCAGAAGGAAAATCTGGTTGATCTTGCTGAATCATTTTTACAGGGAGCAGGGAGATGAACTTTGTATTTTTTGCTTTTGTTTTCTCATGTTCAGAGATGTGACATCTTCAGCAAAGATGCAGTGAATTGATGATTCTGCTCCACCTCAGTTCTCATCTGTAGCATGCATCGAGTCATCAGACAGTGCTCTTACAGACAGACTTTGTATGTCTATTAGGTTGATTCTTATAAATATTTAAATTTCAGGGAAAGCATGCAAGTGACTAAACTCTTTTTTCTGGAGGCAATCAACGTTTGGAAGAGATTTTTCTGTTGATGTAGGGGTACAGTTAGAGAGGGAACTAGAGCAAATCCTTCTGATATGCACCTGATGGAGCCTGTGCAGCAGGTTTGGAACAGAGGAATAATGGTCCTCATTAAATGTGTAGGGACATACAAACACATAGCTCTTATTCTGTGAGTCACCTTTCAGAAACAAACAAACAGCTGCAAGGAAAGTTTGGGTGCCAACAACCTGACAAATCATGGAAGGGAATCCTGATTTTTATTCAGGACTTTAGCAGAAAATACTAAAACCAGAGCTGAAACAAGGGTACCACCTAATAAGAACATAAGCATTTGCATCCAGAAAGTTTACAGTATATAACACATTTTCTTAATTAGCAGGTGAAAGACAATTTATTCTCTGAAACTTTCTCAGTCATTCAAAAGGTTTCTTCAGTTCTCTTTTTCTGCTTTCAGAAACTAACCCTGCTCATATTGCTCAAAACACTCAATGGAACAAGTACCACATTAATAAAAGACAAGCACTTTGCCCAGAATGTCTTTCCAGTGCTTTTTGCTGTCTGCATTTCTCTAATTCAGTGACCCACTAAAAAAAAAAAATCTTAGTCAGAAATGGAAGGATATAAAACCATACATTTAGATTCATCTATATGTAGCAAGGTGGCTCTTAGGATTCTGATTCATGGCTGAGTTCAAATGTGTAATGATATTGTAAACAATAAATAACCATTGACCTGTCTGAGTTTGCCAAGGGGAATATTGTTTTTATTTAGTTAGATGTTTTGCAATCACAATTATTCTAGGACAGTACTTCTCCTTGAGAGCAATATGGCTGCTGGCTAATATATCCCTCTCATGAGAGACTTTTTCTCATTGCCTGTTGCTGAGTATACTTAGGTGTAGGTAGAGAGAGAGAAAAAGAGGGCAGGAGCCTGGTGTGTGACTAAACTCTAAATGTAGCCCAAGACATTGGTTTTATGTGTCATGACAACAGCAGTTTTTCTGTTAATTTGGTTCTTTCTATAGCTTTTGAGTAGGGTTGTGTGGAGAGAAGAATTTTGTCACTGTAACATTTGTTTCTGATTTGCCATAGAATGAGAAATAAAAGGGTTAAAATGATTTTTTAAAGACAAGGAAATTTTGAACCCAGGACAAACTGGTGGACTTTGGGAGCCTTTTGATGCCAAGGAGCTGCAAGGCTGGGAGGAGTGGGAAGAGAGTATCTTGATGGGAAATTATAAACATGTTTTTGACAGAAACATACAGGATTTGAACCCTACCCCGTGTCTATTCCAGACAGATGGAACGGAAGTGTTTCTGTAGAACTTTTCAAACTACAAAGGCTGTTAATGCTGACTAAGTGGGGCATCTTTAGAATCAGCAGAAGTTCTGAGCTAACTGAAATACAAATACAAATTTTTAGTCTACTTTTTATAGCAATGTAATCATATTACTTTGCTGATAGGTCACTGTGAAACAAAAAGTTGATTTTTTTTTGAATAATCTGATAAGATACCAGTAACTGCTTAGTTAAATTTTTAATCCCTGATTTTTCATTCAATATGGATCTAGTTGTATTTCCCTTCCCACTCCTCTCCCTGAGCCCACAGGCTATATCCCATTATGTCATGTCATACTGGGTTACTTCCTACTTTAGCAACACATGCTATGATGTGACACCCTATAATTCACAGAGACAGGAACAAAGTACTCTAAACAGTAGAGCGATTGTACTGCTGTAATATCTAGGACATCTGCAGAGTGCTGGATGATGGCACAGGTTTTTAGCTTTCTGAATAAAAGTTGGATAGCTCAGCAGATATGCAATGCTTAATGGGCTAAAATGTGAGGGTAATCAGTACCGTAAAGAACCTGGTGCCTGGAGTCTCAGCAGACATGAAGCAAGAAAGCAGCCTCCTCCAGTGAGTGTCACTGCAACTTCTAAATGTGGCTTCGAGGTGCCTAAATGAATTCAAAGAGAAAGGGAAAAGGAGAGCAGAAATGCTATTCAACCCATGATATCCTGGTTCTTAGAGGAGTTGTTATTTGGAAATGCTTTGACAAACAACATGTTGATGACTGAGCTGTTTGTGCTTCTGTGGAGGTTAACATATGAAACATGCTCATTCTGTAGACTCAGAATGGTGATTATTTATTCTCTTTCTTGTAGTCAGGCTACTGAAGAGGATATGATGCCTTCTGCTCTGTCATGAGAAATAATCCTAACCCAACATCTGTTCCTCCTGATTTGCAACCCAGATTTAAAATAGCACACAGTGAATTAATAAAGGGGTACTTGCTGAAGTACAATCTAACAAGTTAGAGCAGTTTTAATAGCCAGTAGTTCTCACCAGCTCAATCCTGCTAAAGAATGTTATCTTGTAGACTTTCTTGTTTCCAAAACTCACCTTTATGCAGTATATGGAAATCAGAGATTTTATTTTATATAAGAGGTTAATGTAGACAGTCTAATTTGCCCATAAAGAACAGGAGCAGGTCCTTTGTGAGGAAAGAATTATTGTGAGTTGTTATGTTTCAGCCATGTCCGGCTTATTCCCTCTTGTGTAAAAGAATGGTGGATTTGCTTTCAGCTAACTTAGAGACAACTTCTTCTCAGACTTCCATACTACAAAAGAGCACAAGGTCAGAACAGAGAAAGGGGATCACTGATGAGGTTTCAGAAAAGTGAACAAAAGAATTAAAAATGAAGCAGAAAAGATTGCGCTGGCCTACAATGAGACTGTCTGGCAGATCACTACCTGCCAAACAGTGATTTAGCAAAATCACATACTTGGTTCAGTTCTTGATGCTGATGCACACTTTAGGTTCATTTGCCTCGTGTCCTCATCTGAAAAATGAATACAATTTAAAAAATTCTGCTTCTTTGTAATTTATGGTTCTGAGGTTTATTATGAGGACTGAAATCTTGCCCAGTTGTTCCTATGCCAGGACAATCCAGCCTCACACTTAACCACAGAGCTGATTATCGCTGCTTTACTCTAACAGTAATAGTAGCACTAGTGTTAAGGAGAGACACTGAAAGTTGGTTGTGATTCCACTGTTCTGTGGCAAAGAGAGGACATTAGTCTCTTTGATCTGGTAGCTATGTAAAACCAGTGTATCAACCCCTCAGGTTAATATTTTTTTTTCACAAATGTTGTTTAATCATGAAGAGGTTACATTCCATGCTCAAACTTTAGGTCAGTACTCAGCTAGATAGAAAAGTAGCCCGGCTGGATGAAAAACACAGGCCAGGAAAGGACCTACTGCATTTATTGTGGCATTTGTCACTTTATATGAGATAACAGTATTACTGAACTAAACATACAAATTCTGTGGAGCAAACTTTTGCACTGTGTTCTGGGCAAGTGGTTAAGTACAATGGATTTTAATGCTTGGAATGTGCAATTCAGAGAAGTTTATAGAAAATATTTAGCACTATAAATCTTGAGTCCAAGTGAGACTAGTCAAATCCTATGGTCATGGCTGCAATACAAGGCATATCTTCCTCTGACCTCATGCACATCTGTGTCCGATTTTGTCATGTCTCTTGATTTGCTTAATTGTGTATGAGTTTGAGATCTCCTTCAGAGAGGTGGATCAATTAATTGATTGCAATGGAAGACTGCTTTTCCAACACAACATCAGGATGAAAGTCTCCAAAGTAAAAATGAAACATTCACAGTCTTAGCATGGAACTTTCATTTAATTACTTGGACAAAATCTGACTCAAAATTCATAAGTACAGAGAAACCAAGTACCACTACCAAAGTATTTCAGATTTTGGGGTGTTTGGTTCCTTTGAGAAACAATCAATATTTTCTGCACTAGCCAACCACTCTATAGAAATTTCAGCTTAGCGGAAAATTCACTTTTCCTTTAAAAATAATCCTCAGTCAGACACTTCAGTAAATCCATAACATGACAATGTCTGTATTGTCTGCCAAGGCACTTTACTTTCTTATAAACTGTTAAAGTCAGCAATAGACTGTTACCTGTAATAATGGCCACACAGTGCCCTAAATAGTGCAAATTCTTATAATTAAAATGCCTCAGAACTTAAAAGACAGGAGAAAAATGTCATCCAATATTACTGCTTATTTGTTGGGGCAATATGTTACATACATTATAAAGTAAAGAAACAAAAATTCAAAGAAAACAATTATGATTTCCTTGAAAATCCAATTAAGAAGAAGAAAGGTAAATAATTTAATTAGGTATTTATAAAGTCCTGCTGTTACCAAGTATTTCAAAACACAGCAGAGAATTTCAAAACATTATCCTTTAGTATGAATATGCACCTTTTCGTAAGGGTGTCCTTTGATTCTAGAAAAGAGAACATTAATGGAAGATAAACTGAAGTTCCTTTTTTAAGAACCAAAATTAAAAAGGGAAAAGAGACAAATAAAATAATCTGCCAACTTCAAAAGGATTTCAAAGAATGAAATTCCTTTAGCTTGAGACATAATTTAATTAAATTCCATAAAATTTTCTAACAGTGTAGAGCTTTGAAATCTTGAGAAAATGGAAAAAAATTAGTTGTCTTTTTCTGTGACTAATCAAAATATAAAACACAAAGGGTTTCTAATTGTGATACCCCAGATATTTGGGAGGTATGAACATGTAACATCTAGAAAACTTCTTAGCTTTCGTTTGCTTTTTTTTCCCTTCTGGATGTACATGAAAAAAAACCATTTTCAAAGGCCAGCCTTCTCAACAGCTGAAAAGCCTCTTTAGAATTGAGGAAAAAAAGTCTCTCGTTCTCCCCAAAAGGGGACGAGGCACCCATGTTGCATGACCCTTCTGTTTCACCCAATGTGTCTGCACTCTGAATTTTGGTAGTTGTGAGGGCTGCCCTGAGCTGTGTATTTGTTATTTACTTGCATTTAACTTGTAACTTCGCTATAAAGAGAAATTCACTAGTGCCAGAAGACTAAAGAGTCATACAGGCATTGTCACATAGTGCTTTTGTTCCATGTAAGTTTACTCTCACTCCCCTCTTGAAGTGGGGAGAATACTAAAATTATTACCCTATGCTATCGCCTCTCCTCTATTTGTGTAAAACTGAATGAGGTCAGTCCCCCACACTATGAATTTACAAGACTCAAGTGCACATTATTGCCCATCTTCAGCTTCTGACAGAACTTCATTCTTCATAGCTCTTTAAAGTTTCACAAGTCAAAAGGCTCTTCCTTGGTCTGTGATATCCTATGTTTTTATTTTCTGTTAGGTGCTGAAATTAGCAAAAAAATATTGATAACAGAAAATGTGCTGGTGCCTCAGGTTTCTTTGCATGAGGCTAAGATGTCATCAGTTCTCTACTAGGAGTCCTGGTGGAGGTTTAAAAGGCTCTGTTTTTATAGGCCTACTTGTGGCAAGGCATGAGTATAAAAAGAGCTGAAATCTTACTTGTAAATAAAAGCCTCTTCTCATGGATGCCAAGAAATGACAGAGTATTTTGTGAGGGGTGTTATGGATTGCAACCATTTCTTACAGACATATGTGCTCTCTTCCATGTACAGCACCCTGTATGCATGCACTGTTTCTTTAAAATAAGAACAAAGCCTGAAAAAGGAACTCTCTAGCTTAGTGTGTTTGCTGAACAAACACTGAAAGGCAGCAGGGAGGTAAATCATTCTTGCATGCTGAAGGGAAGCGTAGCATTACTTATGAATGACTGCATGCATGGCTGCCTGACTCAATGAATGAATCACCCAGAATAAGACTGTGCAGCTCGAATGAGCACAGAAACTGCTCTGATTTTCATTTACAAAGCTTAATCATAAATATTGTATATTCTGCAAGGCAAGGAAGGAAGCACAGTCAGACCTGGTTAATGTGTTTTATTTCCAGGGGTGGGTATGTTGGGTCACTGTAGTAATCAGCCCTCTGAGGTCACCTGTGGGCATACAGTTCCTGAAGTTCCAGCAGTGCAAACATTTCAAGCCAGGCTGAGATTCAGCAACCTGATGGGTTGCATCACATACACATTCATTAAAAACAACAGTGCCACTGGGAAAAAATTATACCATGAACTATCTCTTATGTTACATACTTTAAAAACCCAAGCATATTTTCTAAAAATTTAAATATTTCCATGCTGGTTTCTATTATTGAATAAAAATAAACAGAGCCTTACAGGCCAACATCAATAAGGTTTACAGTGTGGCAAATGCCTCATGTCAGACCATCTAAAATATCACCAATATACCACATTTTTGAACTTTGAAAGATTTTGTAGGATACAGATTTGAAATTATGAAACATTGTCAGCACTGAAGGGCAGTGTCTGTACTATGATTACTTTAACTCCATAAGTTACAGATTCTAGAATCAAAAATCTCACAATTTTTTTTTTAAATAGAAAAATAAATTTAAAAAGTCACTACTTTTTTTTTCCTCTTTAACCTCTGCTTCAAAAATAGTCTGATTAACAAAGTTCCAGTAAAAATAAACTTCCATTAATAACAAATAATTCTAGAATTCCACTCAAATGCTTTTAATATTTTAGAAGTACCAAAATATTTCAGGACTTTGAGTCCCATTGCAAGCTGTCTGACAGAAATTGATTTGTACTGATAGTGAGATGCAGAACAAGGCAACTGTGCCCTGCCCTGCTTGCAGAGCTGGGGAAACTTAAGGAAGAGAGACAAGGTAAGAAACTGAAATTAAGTACCCTGAAAAGCCTCAGGAAAATTGTTATGATGAATTAACCTGCAGTGCTATCCACATCTAAAATCTACTTTATGTCTTTTCTTCCTTGGAATTAGAAATCTGTACAAAATGCAAATAATGCAGATACCCAGATCTGGAGCCTGTACACATCTAGGTTTCTGCCTCCCTCCTATGCTCTGGGATTTAGGTTTGACTGAGGTAAAAATCGGGGGGCAATACTAGAAAATGCAGGTCTTCACCACGAGGCAAATTTCCCCTTTTGCCTCTGAACCAGTGAGGTAAACAGCAGCTTCTTCACAGTTGCTTCCAATTGTAAGTGTGGAGGTGTTTCTGACCTTGGCTATTTTAGAAACAGTTTCCAGGTTACGCCTTGAATGGATTTTGAATTCACATATTTGTATTTGCTTCCATTCCCTTGACATTCTCTGGCAGATAATAAAGTGCAATACCAGTGTCTACAAAAAATAATACATGAATAAGTGCTTATATTTTCCTTTTTGTTTCATACCCTCAGTTCAAAATCTTAGATCTGTTTTGCAGCTACTGTACCTCTGCAAAAAGTCCTTTCAGTAAGGGATCCAGTCCTTTAAAAAATCTTCTCTTCTAAATAACTGAATGGAGTGAGTCATGTAGCAGGAAAAAGTTAAGAATCACAAACACTGACTCTGGTAATATATTGCTTCTATTAGTAGCAATTTCTTTATGACCTTAAGACTTCCGTAGCAGCATAAATATTTTAAATGGTTAAAGCAATTCAAATAATCTTAGTTAGCTCAAGCATTAAAAATGCATCAGTGAAGGAAGGGAAGCTTGCTGACAGCATTCAGGTTTAGATTTATAGCTGTAGTCATGACTGTGTCACTGCATGGTCATAAATTTCCAGGTGGGTTTTCAGCACGGCAGTCACCTGGTAGGCAAAGTGCAGAGAACCAAAGCTTGGACCTCCAGAACCAAAAGTCATAAGCCACAGTTTGAATTGTAGTGCTGTATATATTTGGAACAAACCTTGACAGGAGTTACAGCAGCATTCAGATATTCCTCAAAGACAGAGTTGCTAAAATATTATAAATCATGCAGATTTAGTGTTTATGAGTGTGCTAGTCACTCTTTGGTAAGCACTCAATTTAAAAATAGAGAGTAGAGAAATATAGTCTGTATCTGTAATCTGAATAAAACAAACTGCTGGAGTTCCTGGGAGTGGGGAGGGGCAAACAACTGCAAAATAATATCAAAGAAAAATAATTGCTTTATCTGGGGACTTCTTCAGTTGAAGAAGTTGTAAAAGTAAAATAACATGGGCACTGGTGTGGAGGCCATCAGAGGGGTGTTTTTGTAAGATGCAATTGGAGCTATATGCTGCACACATGCATAGGAGTCAGAAAGAGTTGAGACTTTTAGATAACGAATTTTAAAATACAAAAATAAACATGGTCCTACTGAAGATCATGCAAACTTTCTTCCAGATTGCTTTGATTTCCATTCTCTTTTGATATATTTATTTTCTATCCTATTTGAATTTGATGATTTGAGGGTAAGAGCACATAGGAGAAGTCATTATTATCAATAATTGAGTAACAAACAGTGTTGAGTCAGTTTTTTTTTCAGGCTGTGTGTGGAAAAAACACTTCAGATCCAGATCAAATAAGGATTTGCTACGTGAGCTAGATCTTGCTGGTCTGGCTAGTCTTACGTCTTGACTAAAGCACAGGCTTAGACATGGCCTCTCTGAGGAAGGAGGAACTATCTTCTGTTCCATGCCTTTGTGATTTGCATGCCATGACTCAGTGAAAAATGTCATTTTGTAACTGTTGTTGTGATGGCCACAGCCCTTGGACTCACATCGTGGTCAATATTTGTTGAATGAAAGTCATTCATTGAGGTAATATGGGTACAGTATTCCACAAAGTTCTTGCATAAACATTATTGGCAGACAGAATACCCTTTTGTGAAGAAAAGTACAATTTACTCTATACATGCTAGTCTGTTTTATTCTGATCTTTTCCCACAGACAAAACACACTTGAGCAGTGAAGAAGGTGCTGTAACTCACTCTCACTGCATTCTGACACCAAAGCAACTACTCTTTGTTTACTCTAATTCTCTAAATATTTAGAAGATTATTTGAATAATCCATGCATCCTTTTCTTCAAGCTACTTCTATGAAAATTTTTGCTAGGGTCACTTTGAAACTTTTTATTTTCAAAGGAGAGAACTGCTATTGTCCCTAATCTTTCTCATACACTAGCTTAACTTAATCTAATTGTTTTTTCTTTTGGCTGATGCTACCTTATTTCCAATGTAAGAGTGCTACTGTCTAGATTATTTCAGTTGTATTTCTAGTCAATGTCATTGCTAGACTCAGGGCTGCCCAGAATAGACTTCAAGACATGGCTATTCCTTCTATTCTTTCACACATGGTATGACCTGAACTTTATGTAGGCCTGTTCACATGAAGAAATTGTTGACAAGGTGAATCAGGGTGGAAAAATCTGGCCCTAAAACTTGGCTGAGAGACCTATCAGATTAATTCTCCAGAGATAAATGAACAACGTTATCATTTTATTAAGACAAATACTACTTTGGTCTATAGAATAAATAAATTTCCTCTCAGTCGTGTCATATGATATTCATTCTGGAATTCTCTTGAAGAAGATTGCATTCATTTGATAATAGATAACTGGTGGTTATACAACACCTTTGACCACAAAGCCTTCCAAAGTCTATGTTGTGCTCCTTTCACAGTTACAAAAATATTCCCCCTGAAATCTAGAAAAGAGTGAGGCATAAGTTGAATAGTGTGAGCAAACTGAAAACGGATGAAAGGTTTTTCACAAATGAAAGGCCAGCTTTATTGGAGATGCTATTTTTTGCCCATTATTTGCTTGAAACAAACAAACACTCTTGGTGTGTCGCACCACATAATTCACCAACAGTCACAGAAAAATTTGTTATTGGAGCTGATTTGAAAATTCAGGAGCTTCTGTTCTCCAGTTCTTTGTTCTGGAATTTTCCTGGAAAAAAAAGGAATTTTCTTTTCCTGTGAAAATTCATGAAAAAAACCAACAGTTTTAATCAACTTTTTAATTTTTTTTTCATCAGGGACAAAATATTAAAAAACCAACAAACTGGAAGAAATGCAGAACTTATCTGCTTTGTAATTGATGAAATTCACTTCCACATATTGAAAAGGTCTTGAAACTTAGGGAACTCTTGACCTGAATTTGTTTCTCAGAATCTGCAGAACAAGATTGTTCTTCTGATTACTGAATTTATTGTTTGGATGAGTAGAAGTATATTCATGGAAAACAGAAGTAAATCATGAAATTTTTATCGTAGCTACTTTGAATAGTCATTCATCTGAAACCTCATCTGGGAAATATGTTCATCATTCATTATTTCAGCATTGCCATTGCACAACCAGATAGTACAAAATAAACCATGTAGCCTAAATGATATATTGCTTACCACTAATAGCACACAGTGATTATTGCTGAAGTGCTCTCCTGGCAGATTATCTGCAGAGAGGGATATGTCCACCTAAACCACGCAGTAAACCTCCAGAATTACAGGCAGAGAGGGAGTGTAGCTGAATGACTGGCAAACAGGAAAAAAAAACTAGTAATCACTGAGGGAATGATTCGTGATACATCATGTGCTATTATTTGCTCTTTCATCTTCATGTTTTTATCTAGATGTGAGAAAGCTTAGCCCACATTCCTCATAAAATAGTTATATTTTTGAAGCACGAAAGTCATTAGGCTAATACAGGTCTAACAGCTCTGTAACAGTGTATGGGTAGATCTGGATCAAACAGAATTTTAAAAGAGTTTGGATTTAGCACATTTGAAGCTGAATTTTTCAAGGTGTGTTTAGAAAGCTGTAGACATCATTAAAATCTGTATATTTGTGTACTTGTGTGGGTCAGAGTTTGGATGATACTGCATTTTGCTCACTAACACTAAGCTCAGTATGAATTTCCTATACAAGGTGGCTTTTTCATACGTCTGTTCAGGCTTATCGTACCTCAGCCATGTGTTTTACCACTTTAATCCTCTTATAATCATTTATATTTTGGAAAAATATGTTGAAATATCTGCTCATCACATCCCAACAGTTCCATATATTATCTGCTCACAAAAATGAAGACTTAAAGGCCTATCTCAGAGATGTGTTCCACATATAAAGCATGAATGGGTCTTTAGGACTTGAAGTGCAGAGGTATTTACAATTCTGACAGATTCAGCCCGTGCCTTATCATACTTAATTCAAAATTTTACCCCCTAATTGAAGACATTTCTAAAAATTCCTTTTTCTCAAGCCAATATTTTCTAATGTCTATTTTCTTGCCTTTTCCAAAAGTATCCTTTCCACTTTGGTTTGAAAATCTATAGTAGCAGTATTTCTGGAGGAAAAAAATAAATTGCTTTATTTCACACTATTTCATTCTGAAGGGAGATGCAATGGCATTATCGCTGGTGCTTATTTCAGGCATATCTGCAGAGGCAAACCTTCCAGCTGGACCCATGTATTCCTTCCTACAACGGATTCGTGCTGTAATGCTCTGAGACTAGTTCCTTCCTCTTTTTACTTCATCTGCAACTTTTGTATTTCCTTATCCTTTAAATAATTAACAGAAAGAGGTTTTTCCTTTCAGAGGTCCCTATCACTGATACTTACCTATAAGAAGGTCCTAGAAATGGACCTTTCTTAAAACACACTGATACCACTTGTATTCATATTTTTTGGGCAATTTTAACATAGCAACTGCAGAAGTCACAGACACCTGAGAAAACCATGTTCCTCACAGGTGATTTTGTCTCCTGAAATAATCCTGCCTTGTTGGACTGCCGCTGTTCTTGTGTCCATCCCAGGAAAAAAATATTAGTTTGTCTTCTCTTTTAGGTCTTGAGGGTTTTTATACCTAGAATCTCATTAAATTAGCCTTAGCTATTCTTCCCAAAAATGGAGCTTGTTCTGGACTCTGAAGGCTTGACTAAGTGTCTTTTAATGGATGGAAAACTTGCACTTTTCTTCAATGGCCTTTGATTTATTCTCCATTTCTCTTCAACTCCTGTGCTATGGGAGATGGCAAATTTGAGTCCATTTTTTATCGTTGGTTGGTTGGTTGGTTTGTGTGGATTTTTTTGTTTGTTGGTTTGGGTTTTTTTTGTTTGTTTGTTTGTGTTTTTTTTGGTGGATAAGACTTTGTTTTTATGCCAATCATCTCAACTGTAATGAGTCTCCATCCCTCCCACTGGAAAAAAAAGCCAGCTTAGATCTGTGACCAGCCATTTAAAATCAATACCAGATTTTACCTTACATAGAATGTGGACTTTGGGATATTGAGTCTGGGGGAGGAGGTGTGACAAACAGTGTTTAAAAACAGGTGGGTTTGTTTTTCACTGAGACATATGCTGTTATTCACCCAAGGAGTAGGGAAAAGCAGCAAAGGAGGCGAAGTTTGGCCCGTATGGGAGGGTAAGGGGAAATGGGAGAACAGAAATAAATTTAGTTAGTAGCATTGTATGGCAGTTTATAACCTGAATCCAAAGAACACAGCAAGCATTCAGTTACTTGATTTGGCTGAGCGTCAATAAAAGGGATGTTACTTAGAGTTTTGAAGAATTTGGCAACAGAACAACTAACATGTGAATCATGTTGCAAGGGAGGATAAAGTACTATTTCAAAGTACAAAGTACAAAGATTTCGTACAGATACTATTTGGCTCAAGACCTGCAAAATTTGTATATCTCCAAAAGAAACACAAAGAAACTAACAGGAAAGATCAAACACACTCAATAAACTGTTATTACCTATAAACATTGAGAAAAGCCATCTAACCAGCTGTGCTTGGTACATGAGAAGTAAAAAAAACCCAAATCTGAATTTTTCATCTTGAAAATTTTCACCCTAAAGTTCTTTTCTGAAATCTAGTATCAACACTAATTTTTTCCAGTTTCCATCTGCTGCAGATCATTTACTGCATCCTTGAGCTCTGTTGCAGACTCATTGCTGCCTGACCCTGATTTCCCATTGAGCTGTGACTAAACTTCTCCCCCTGAGCCCTGCCTCCAGCAGCTCAAGTGGACACATGCACTCACTGGGGCTCTATCATTTTAGTGAAAAATTTAGTTTACTGTAGTATTAACCTCCAGAAGTTAGGATTTTCATGTTAGAGTTCCCCAAGAGAGCTTTATGTCTTCTACCTCCTCAAAAAAAAAAAAGGGGCAAGTGTACAAACTTATAAAGACTGGATATGGCACTTAGTGCCGTGGTTTAGTTGATAAGGGGTGTTAGGTCATAGGTTGGACTTGATGATCTCAAAGGTCTTTTCCAATCTAGTTAGTTCTGTGATTCTGTGGTACACTATCCATTTGTCTGTAATGAAGCCACCACATTCTTCTTACTGCTTAAGGAAAATATGATCAGTCTTCAACTACACTTTGGCTAAATCAATTTTCTCATAGCTCAACTCCCCATCTGGAAAATGAGGCTTACTCCCTTCCTCTCACACATTGACAACCCTGTCAATTTTGTAATAAATGCTTAATTTTTGCATGCTGTCTGTGGACAACATGGTGGTGCCCTGCTCCACACAGGTGAGGGTAGTGGGAACTTCCTCAAAGGCAAAGAGTAAGGGTCAATAATAATAATAATAATACAGATCTCATTTTCAAAGCAAAACACCATACTAACACAGAAACGACCTAAACACACTTGCAGTCTACCAAAAGCAAGTATTATATGTTTGTTTTTTTGCAAGCTGCTGGAGGTAGGGGATAAGAGAAAACAGAGAGAAATCTTGAAATTTAGGTAAATTTCAACGTTTTTAGCAGCTGTCTGTAATGTTCCTGATGTGTTCAGTTATGGTAAATGTGGTGAAGGTGTTGCATGTGCCAGATCAGCAGCGACCTCATGGAGAGACATGATACAGGGCTGCCATTATTGCTTCAGATCCTTCTTGTTTGAGCCTGACTTTGTCTGCAACAACTCCTACTCATTTTCCTCCCACACAGGAGCAAGAAGAGGAGAATAACTTCTTAAACAAAGTGTTCTGTAAACAATAATTGCCTTCTTTTTAGAGTTGTGAGACTTTAAAAGAGGCTTAAGACATCACGTTGCCAATGTTCTGAAAGGTAATATAGAAGTAAAATGTCTTAATAGTCTAAAGAACAGTTTGAAAACCAGAAAGATATGATCCAGAAAAATACTTTTCAAGTATTATCACTCCATTCCTTTGCACTTGCATGTCAGGTATACTTTTTGCTTGTACATGAGCAGGCACCCCACAGCAGTGCCATACTTGTGTGGGTAATTTATTATGGGTTTTATAAGTTACACACTGGCATTTTTGGAGATGTTTTGTTCATGATACCTGTGTTTTGCATGAGGTGAAAACAGGTGTAGCAGAGAGAGATTGGCCACATGGGGTGGATGCTCTGAAGTCTGCTTTCATTTAGGAACAAAAGACAGGCAAATGTTAGGAGGGAGGAAACGTATATTGCATCTGTGCCAAATATCTTATGCATAACATTAACACTGGCAAAAGAGGAAAGGCAATTTAAACGTGGGGAATATCTCTAGGGAGAAGGCACATTAAAAAGAATAAGAGGAAGCCCAGATGAGTCTGTTTTTGATTTGAAGGCCCATAGCATAGCAGCCTGCTGAGAGGAACTGAAAGAGTCTCATTTGTAACAATAGGGGCTTTGTGAGTTGCACAACCAACTGAAAAGCATTCTGGGACATCCACAAGACTTCTGTGGATAAATATAGAGGAGGTAGAAGCAGCTGTTGAACTGCTCACAGCTTACAGATGGGACAAAAGGTTTTGGTGCTTAGGCTATTAACTTGGTGAAAATAACTATTTTCTGGAGTCTGGGAACTCATGATGGTGGTAGGGACAGGGACTATGTCTTCCTTTGCTGCTAGGTTTTATCCTAACAACTGCTCTTCATCTCATTACCTCACAGGCCCAGGAAACAGAAGGGACCTGAGGCTGGATGTGTAGGTATAAGCCCTGTACAGCAGTTTTGCATGCTTTGAGAACTCCTGTCTGTTATGAAGGTAGAAATGAAATTTTCCTCAAAATTATTCCTTTTTATTTCTGTAAGTTATTTGCATTAGGAAAAATGAAATAAGAAAGGAGAAAAACCAGCCAATCCGAAAGGAGAAATCCATGTACACACACACACACACACATAAACACACATATACATGCCCGTGCGTGCACACACACACAGAGTTAAAAATATTTGCTTTGGTGAATAGTTGTACAAAAGTATCTACATTGCCTTAATGATGAATAGCAATCCCTATGTTCCTTAGTGGCTGGATGTCTTGAATAAGGGTAACAATATTAATATTTCTGGTCATAATTAGGCTTTATTCAGCTTAGGGAGTAGAATTAGAAGGCCAAATTCTGCTCTCATTGAATTTCATAAGGCATTACTGAAGATCTTGAGATGTACTTCAGCTAACAGAGAAATTAGTGTCACTGATGCTGTGCACTACTGATTCCATATATCATCGTCTAATAAAGGCTTATTCTGCTATACTTCGTAGACAACAAACATGTTGCAAAGATTTCTGCTAGGGATTACCTCCTGCATTCCCAAGGGTTTTCCAAGGTTCACAGCCCAGAGGGAATTTTGAGATGACTTTACTGAATGGTTCTTCCAGCTGTTCCCATGGAGATATGTGGGTTAGTGTCTATGCAGAGAGTGCAGTGAGCTGGCATTACAGCCCCTTACAATTATGACTATCTTGGCAGTGAAGTTTTCTATCCCAAGGCTTGAGAAATGATGCAGATGATGATTTTACTGTAAAATTCCTGGAATTTGAGTCCTCTTATAATTTGAATTCCTCCTATAATTTGAGTCTTATGAGAGGTGGCAACAAGTTATTTATGCTCATTTGTGACAGTGAGGGATTGTTGATATCAGTGGGAGCAGAGCAAAATTCAGAAATACTGGAAGTTGTTGGGCAGCACAATCTTGGAGTATTCAGCCCACAAAGCTCATTGATTAGATTGTTCATATAGAAACAGAGCAAATTGCTGCATATTTTCTATTTTGAGAAGAAAAGATGACTGTATAACCTTTCAAGCTGTGTCTAATTGGCCTCAGGGCTGATTACTAGTCCTGGGACAGTCACACGGACTGGCTGATGTCCTGCCCCTTCTATAGCAGCATTGTCTTGAAGGAAACTGGCAGCAGAGAGCAAAGAATAAAAGAGTCTGGATAATCAGAGCTCCAGTGTTCAAGCATTCTCCCAGGCTTTCTGTTACTTCTCTGATGAAGCACTGAAGACATTCTCAAAGTTCATTGCAGAACTCATTTCTGTCATTTTATGAAAGTGATCATTTGTTATAAAGAGCTGCTAAAAGAAATGGACAAGCTTATTAGAGTAAATATCTTTCAATGAATATATGGTAAGAAGGGTGAGGGGGCCCAAGTGTTTTTTTATTTGGGGTATGAGAGAAAAATACTTTCAAACTTTTGGTTAACAAGATTTAAAGGTCTTCCAGCTCCTCTATTCTATTGACTCAGAGCAAGTGCATGTCACCTATGAAAGCTTCAACACAGACTATGTAAATAACTCATGTCGTTACGGACGGGTGCCCATCCCATAGGGTCCAGAGGCACAATCAAAAAGCTATAGTTTTGGACACATGGAAAGATTGCAAAGCCCAAATGGCTTTGCAATCCAAGGAACCTAAAAAGTGTTTGTTGAGGAGTGATAATTGGGCAGCTTGTAATGCTGATGTCTATGTATATCCCTAGTGCCTCGCTCGAGCTCTGCTCTATATCTGACTGAGCACATGAAGCCAGGTAGTTAAATTGGAAATTGTCACTCACACATTTTGTAATATTGGCATAGGAGCAGAGTGAAGAAGAAAAACAGACATATGAATACTGTGCACATTTCCTTTTCACAGAGACACTTTTGTGTATGAATTACAAGCAGAGTGTAGTGAGTGGATCATGGAGATAAGAAACATGGTCTAGTTGCATAAACATCAGAAGCTTCCCTTGATTAAGGACTGTGGAACAGTGGGCCATTTATAAGAAATGAAGAACATGAAAGAGCTATCCTACACTTACATCAGCTCTATCCTGGTGAAAGGACAATTCATTAAAAATAAATTATTTTCTGTAGCCTTTTTCTCCTGCTCCAGAGGACAAATGTCAAGCAAGTTTGCTGCTTGACTTTTAGAAGGCTTGTTGTCAAGCATATTACTTGCTGTAAGTATAGGTATTTTTCATTTCTGCACAAAGTTATAGATGCACTTTTATGAAATGGAATGTTCAATCCTTCCTCATGGTAAAACTCCTTCACTTTGATATAAATGATCATATGTAACGTACTAAAACCTTAATACTGGGCAGCTTTCTGAAGTAATTAGGTAGTACTTTATCACTTTGTCAACTCTCTTCTTACCCACAGGCAATCACAGTATTTAAATTTATTATCTATAGGGGGCATGCTGCTACTGACGTCTTTCTAGCTTTATTTCCAGAGAAGTTTTATTTTCCTCTTCAGAATAATTTCTTACCCAACCTGGAAAAAACAACTGCATTGATGATGGCTACTATTACTCATTAACTACTAATTAATGAGTAACTAGCCATGACAAAATTGATTTAACTTAATCACTTATTATATTTTGATGAACTGAATACACAAACTTGCAGTTTCTAAGATGAGCAGTAAAAGAACTGGGTAACTTTTGCTGCACAATGTCTGGGCCACCATATACTCATCATGTACAGCACCAAATCAAGCCCGTAGTGTCAAGCCCCTTGCTTTGGAAGTCCAGCAACAGATTATTTTTGTAACTATGGAGCTTATGACAAAATCAGTCCTTGAACTCCTTGCCGAGAAGTTTTTCTCCTCATTGCTCTTAAACAAAAGACAAAAAGTGGTGAAAAATGTAGTAAAGTTTTTTCTGCTCCATGCACACATAAAGGTATGATTTGAAAAGTTAAATTTGCTATTTATTTTGAGGGTTTGTGGCTCTTAGTCAGTAAATTATATGACAGATAGGGGTGGAATTAATTTTGGAAGCCATATAAAAAAAAATAAAATGAAGACTCTGTACAGGAGGATCACTGAATCACAGAATCTGCTGAGTTGGACGGGACACTCAAGGATCCTTGAGTCCAGCTCCTGGCCCTGCACAGGACACTCCAAGGGTCACACCATGTGTTTGAGAGCATTGTGCAGTCTGAGAGACTTGCAGTCTGTCAGGCTTGGTGCTTTGACCGCTTCCCTGGGAGCCTCTTCCAGTGCCCAACCACTCTCTGGGTGAAGAACCTTGCATAATATCCTAACTAAACCTACCCTGACAGAATTTCAGGCCATCCCCTCAGGTCCTGTCACTGGGCACCACAGAGATCAGTGCCTCCCCCTCTTTGTCCCCTCATAAGAAACTTCCAACCACAATGAGGTGTCCCCCCAGTCTCCTGTTCTCTAGGCTGAACTGACCAAGTCAATTCAGCTGCTTCCCCTCAAGGCCCTTCACTGTCTTCATTGGCCTCCTTTGGATGCTCTCTGATAGTTTAATATATTTCTTATGTCATGGCACCCAAAACAACACACAATATTCAAGGTGAGGCTGCACTTGTGCAGAGCAGAAGAGGGACAAGATCTTTTAAAACACGTGTGTTATTCATTTTTCCTGAGAATATTTTTTATCTTTGGTATGCTTTTGACAATTGAAGAGATGGGCTTATGAAATAGCCCTGGTAATGTGCTTTGAGAAAGTCAGAAGAGTTTCTCAAAGGAGAAAAGAAAGAGAAGGCAGATCTGATAAGATTGCACTTTGTACCAGTGACAATGAGAGCTGCTCTGCATCAAGATGAGAGGGGATTAGCTGCACTGATAAAAAGGAAATATTTGGTCACTGTCAGCTTCCCCAGAGCATCTACTAGCACAACAGACCTAATGAGTAAATCCACATTGGCAGTGTGAGTCATTTCTCTCAGCTGCATGAACAGAGCTTAAAGACTATGCACTAGGCACCCCAGCCTCTCCTATTTCAAAGCAGCAGAGAATATTTTAAAGAAGCTGAATGGAATAATTATCTGACTGTGAAATAATACTCAAGGGCTGGTATCTAGTGGGGCAAATTATGAATTGACACCAGATAACCCATGCAGAGAGGATGTTTGAGTAAGAGACACACAGCCTTTGGAAAAGAAGCCAGGAGATCAGCTGGCCTCTGTTCAGGCTGTGGCTCAGCTACTGAGCTGTCTTGTGCAATTGCAACTGTCATTGTAGTGGTGAGACTTTGGCTGGAACAAAAATTAAAGAAGAACCTTGAATTGTAATAGCAAAGGGTGGTTGGCCTGGTCATGGAAAACACGGCAGACCTCCAATTAAATACAGAATTTACAGAAAAAGAGAACAAGCCATATAGAATTAATATACCATTTCAGATGTTTTACGAGGGTGGCATTAACAAGGTAAAGACCATCTTTTTCTTTTTTCCACTCTCACATTCTATTTGGTTCTGAGAAAGTGTTTGACAGCTTAGTTGAATCTACTAGCAAAACCACCTACCCAACACTTGGAGTGATTGCAGGACCATATTTTAACATCTTTCAGAAAGATAGAAATTCTGGAAAAGCTCTGGAGTAGGAATTAATCTGACTTCATGGTATCCTGGCCCTGGCCTGGCCAAGTTTGAAAATGACAGTGAATCTACTATCTTTTTTTTGTTTATGTGTTTGCTTGTTTAAGTAAATGCAGTGTTTGGAATAGTTTGCAAGGAATCCAGAAAACTCTAGTACTAATCCACACAGGAGATGACTCAGAAAAGTGTCTGCTACTGGAGAAGGCTGTATGCAGGTGACAGCAAAGAACTTGAGATTTTTCATATATTTTCAGATGTATGCTGAACCATGTTATACCTGATTTAGGATACCTTAAGTAAGTGGATCTTGATCATAATGTCCATGACACTGTTTTCATGTTTTACATACTACTAACTTTAGAGAAACTGGTCCATGTACTGTAGGTTCAATCTTTGCAAACAGTTTTTTGGTAATGGAGGCTGATCTTTCTGAGCTTTGCAACCATCTTTATATTTTCACGTATTTTCACAATACCCCAGACATACTCCTTATTGATACAAAACTGATTAAAAATTGAAGGTTCCTGGATTTAAGATGCATGCTTAATTCTGCTTACTAATAGGAAATCTTATGAGACACAGAAAAATAGTTTTGCAGTCAGACTTAAAAAATGAAAGCTGTTTTTTGCAAGCTTAGTTCATGGTCTGAACATGTCCTTTTTTCCTTAAATATGCAACTAGAGGTATCCAGGCCAGACTCTTATGACTCTGGTGAGCTCCATTAACTTCACCCAAGCAGAAATTCAGCTTGGATTGAGCTTCAGCAAAATATTTTAAAGGAGCTTTTTATGGAAAGTATTTGCTTCATTTTGATAACCCATAAGAGAAGAACCATAACATTTTCTCTAACAGATACTTTACAACTGTATAATCTCATTCAGAAACCTAAATTATTTTGAGTGACAATGATTAAAGAACATTTTACATGAGCCTCCTGTGACATACGATAGCATGCTGTAAAATAATGCAAAAATAATTATCAGGAAGCAACTAAATACTTAAGAGAATTGTAGGAAATAGATCAGAAAAAGTTAGGAGGCTAAATTCATCCCCGGTGTAATTTCACTGACTTTATTCTGTATAAAGATTTGAAACAAGCACCTCAACATACTGTGCACATGCTGGGAAGTGTCACTTTTAAGATGACCTGTTATGCCACGGCCCACTCCTGGGCTCTGTGCTGAGCTAGATCCTGCTGTCTTCTGTCAGATTTATTCAGATTAGTGACATTGTGGGTGCGTGTGGCCTTCCCCATGAACAAAAAAAGGTGTTATTTTCTTAATATCAGAGAATGGAGGAAATTTTACCAGGGTGTTATGCAGTCTCTTTCGGTTTCTGGGAACCTTTAGTAAGCAATAGCAGCGCACGTGTATATCTGCATGTGCATACCAAGCTATATTTAGACATTAACCTTGAGAGCATTTCCTCTCATTGATTAATTTATTGACACAAGTGGTCTGCTTAACTGTATTTATCTGTTTTATCTAGTCAAATGCATTTGATGAAAACATTTTCCTGGACAAAAAAAAAAAAAAAAAGGAAAAAAGGCATTTAAAACAAGTATCTTCTATATCTAGTATTTAGTTAATATTAGTTAGTAATCTGTTTAAGCTGCCTCAAAGAATGACCAGCAATTTTCATTTTTGCATCATTCTGTTCGGGCACGTTAGGACTGGGCATTTCTCAGCACACTGTAGAGTCTGTGATCTAGGTCTGAAATACTTCATTGCAAAACAGACACAGAAAACGTGTCTGTTGAAAGCCTGAGGGGGGTGAGGAACATGCTGGGCTTTGGGAAAAGCACAGATTGATAGAAAAAAAATTAATCATTTATATATATATAAAATATATATATATATATATATTATATATATGTATGTATGTATGTATGTATGTGTATATATATATATATATGTATGTTTCACCTAAAATGTTTTATTTCTTATTCAGAGAAATTAGTCTTTCTCTTATTTTCCAATGCATGGCAGTGAGCAGTAGTGATCAGTAAACCTGGATCACAGGGGCTAATGTAGAAGAGGTAATCTGTAAGTCCCTCTACCTTCTTTTCTACCTCACCACCTACTACTCAATCCAAGCCAATTTTCCAGATTTCTAATGAGTTTATTAATATCAGATCCTAGTTGCTGCTGATAATTGGATAAAGAAAACAACCCCATTGGTTATGTTGATGTTTTAACCTTCTACTTTGACACTCTCTTCCCTGGCTTGTTTCCCTCCTCCACATGCTGTTGAGCCCCTGCTCTTCCAGCCACCTCTGCCACTGTCCACGCTGGTCTTGCATGAGCCATGGACCAGCCCCAGTCTGGGGCTGGTCACAGTCAATCATAAAGATGCCTCACTTCAGTTTGAACACACATATTTAGTGAACGTGTATATTATGTCCTAGAATGCATCCTAACTGGCATATTCATTATGTATATCCACATCACCCAAAACATTTCCATGTTGGTTTAGAGATTTACTTGCGAATCATTATGGTAATACTTTACTGGGTTTTTTCCCACATATTTGAACATGGTGCATTCTGTGGATGTGTGATTACATTCCTGCAGCTGGGTAGCTGTGCTCCAAGATTACAAGCACATATGACACACAGATGTTCATATGACACACATGTTCATATGACACACAGATCCTTTTACTTTGCCCTATATGACTGCTTTCTTCTTTCCCCCACAGAAAACAAAACCAAAAATTTCCATCTTGCTGGTTACAAATGAGACCAATTTATTTAGTTGTTAAAGACTTGAAAATAAAAGAGTATGTGTCCCATCTGAAGATCTCTGTATTACGTGTGAGCAGGAAAAAGATATCTTTCACAAGCAGCCATAACTGTGTCTCTGACATTTGATAAGGGAGAGAGAGATCTGTTTGTGTGCAGAATTCTAAAGCCATTTAATGATCAAAGAGCAATCCTGATTTTATCTTCCAGTACTTCCTCAGTAGTGATAAGATTAATTCTTTGAATGTTGCATTAGACTGCTCTACCCATAAATATATGCGTACAATTACAAACGTGTAAGACTTGAAAAGGAATGAGGAGAATTACTTTGGCGGGCAAAAGCAGAACACATTTAAAATATGTATGCATTTTTTTCCTCTAATTTTGAATCTTCATTACATTTTTAAAATAAAAACATGTAAAATGACAAATTTATTGTTTACACACAAGCCAAGAGCTGCTTGACTTTTTTCTTTCCATATCTTTCTTCTCTTTCATCAATGGAATGCCATGCTGATTTCAAGGTTTTCTGACATTCGTTCTCTATCCTACTGCTAATTCTGTCTGCCTTCTGCTTGATTGATGGGATGTTGGATGTAAGCCCTTCCCTGCAGGAACTCAGTTGGCATTTACAAACACGGCTGTCCCCAGCAGACATAATTCTGGAATGTTGCAGGGGATCCCCTTCCAGAAGTCAAGTGTGATGCTGGAAATGTTAGTAGCTATTAATACTATCTGTATTTTTATGACGAAAAACTGAGAGACCCAAAAAAACCCCTGAGAGACTCCCAAGAAAACCCCTGAGAGACTCCAAAACTTTAAGACACATTCTGACCCAAAGTGTGATTGTGGATTTTGGCATGAGACCAAGTTGGTGACTTGAATCTAGCAAAATTAACCACATTACTTTTAATAGACATAGTAAGACATGAAACTCAAGTCTGATGTATTAAATCTTCAGGGAAAATTTACTTTGTTCATAGTGCATGATATAAAACAAAAAATGTTTATTCTGTCTCATACAGGCAAAAGTTAAAATCAGTAACCTTCCTGTAGGGCTACATGACTGGATTATTTACAAGGTAGTTTTAGGTGTCTTTTCTTGAAATCAATTCAGAATTTGCATGTATAATAATACAGATGTAGAAGTAAAAAATTATTTACAAATGCATTGGTATGCACAGTGTAAGACCTGAAAATCTGAAGATTGGTATGCTGGTCTGCTTTTCAGCAGAGTTATTTTGGCAGCTGCATGAAGTCTCTGTTCTAGAAAGCACAACATTTAACTTACAGTCTAATAATTCTTACATTCCTGCCATTTTTGTCCCCACAGTATCACATCAAAGATGCTGGTGGCATTTTGGGTGTCAGGGTGAATACAATATTTACTAACTAGAGCTATTCCTAGAGACATGTAGCCAGAGGGTAGGGACTTATGGGCCTGCTATATACTTGGATAGGAGAGCACGAAGAAAACTGGATATAGGATGAATATTTATCCACTGGAATTTGGCAGAAACATTGCACCTAATTCCATTGTCACTATTAATCTGAGAGAATAAGGAAGAGATGAAAGTAATGCCTAGAGATTACAAGTGGATTCAGGGTTCTTTATTAAAAGATACAATAATTTTAAGTTCTGGTTTTACAGAGGTAGATAAATGTGGGAGGGAAAGATTGAGGAAAATGAAATGCATTATGATTAAGATACTTTTGGAAGCAGAACAGTCAGAGCTGGGATTGTAGTCAAAATCTTCACATGCCTTAGTGAAGAACAATTTCATTAGCCTGTGCTGCCACTTCATCAAGTACATCCAATACACTTCATCAGCTATCTCCCTGTTAACAGCCGTAGCATGGGGGTTGGTCATGGCAATTCCACTCTGTAATACTACTTATTCATTAGCTTAAAACCAGAGGAATAAGAAGGCAGATCTGTATCAGAAGTCATTCAGTTCCATCAGCTTTTAAAATTATAATCAGCTCTGAAACAAAGCTATTTTCTTGGTCTTGCTGCAAATTCTTCTGTACTCCAGCCCCTCAGTGTCCACTACCAGCCCTTGTTGCTCCTTTCCTTAAGAGCCATGTGAATCACCCTCCCATTTTAGAGGGCTTCTCTTCCTTTTCTTTCTTCTCTCTTCTGTCTTAGGCACAGGCTCAGAAGTCTCCACTCCTGGGAGGGTACCGGAGAGGCAAAAGAAAGTAACAAGTTATTTCAGATGAACAGCCTGTGTAACCATTGCACAGTTTAACCTTTTCAGACACCCTTGGTCAGAACAGATGCCAGTCAGTTGATATCAGTTTAAAAATGAGCCAGCCATATTGGAAGAGGGTACAGGAACCATTCAGAGCCAGAAAGATTGAGTTGCACTGAGGATGAAGAAGGACAAATCAAAGTTCACTAAAAAAGGAAATAAGAGATGTGTCAATTACTGACTACTAGAACCAACATGGAAAAATTTTTTGGAATAATATTGTTGAACCTGCTAGATAAAAATGTAACATGAATGGAGGTGCAGCTCAAGCCGCACAAATCCAACCTAAAAAATAGAGCATTCTTTTAAACCATCAGTATGAAATTAAACTTCAAAAGAGGTTTCTGTGAGAAGGAATAAGTTACGGACTCTGGATGTCTTTCTGGAAGATCAAGTTTTAATGAAGCCCAAATTTTTGGCCTAGGTACAGGTGAAATATAATGGCCTGTGATATGTGACCCTGAAGTTCTGCCTAACACCAGATACACGATTAAAAACATTGTATGAGCGTGCGAGTATATGGTGGATTCCTGGGCCCAACAAGTTAATCTGTGAGGCAGGATTTTGGCTGTGTAACTTGATAGATGGTTTTGAGAGATGGAGCTGGTCTTGTTCCTTTTACATTAACAGGCCCTGGAGACAGAGAAATCCAGAAGACAGATCCTGCCTAGATGTAAGCTGTGCTGCTAGATCTCACAGACAAATTTCTCCTTTTACAATTTTCTGCTATTTCCTCACATTGCACATGGCTCTTCATCCTGAAGGGAGGGACATGTCATCCTTGTCCTCTGGGAAGTGCATAGCATTGTAGTCTAGACAAAGCTTCACTTCAAGACCCTGGTTCCCTGGCTGTACTGACCAATATATAATTATGTATAAATGGATATTGCCATCAGCAATTTTTTTGGTTAATGAAGTGGTGAGTTCCAGAGTGAGATTAAAGTACCTGCATCTATGGTTCCTTTACAGTCAGAATACATCTAATCAGCACATTTTCACTGGAGCTAAGAGTGACATTCAGCTTACCAGCTATGAGGAATGCAATTCAATTGCCCACACAAAGCCATTTAGGATCCTCAGAGCACCTGAATATCTGCAGAAGGCTCGTACAAATGATTTATGACTTTTAGTCTGGCAGCTAGAGGCCAGGGATGATATGCCACAAGAACCAAAATGGCATTAGACTTCTATATCTGGGCAGCTCAGTCCATCCCAGGGTGTCATTCTCCTGCCTGTCTAGATGTCTGTTGTCTGATGAGTGTGGGAGTTTTGACACATAAGTAGGCACCCCCATTTCAGGGTCTTAATCTGAAGCTGAATGTTACTCACACTAACTGTAGTCTGGGTGCCCCATGTTGTGGTCACTGGTTTAAGTCCCTGCAGCATGTATGTCCTCAGGGGCCACGGTTTTGCCCGGATGCTAGACTGAATGCCAGGCTCATCACGTATGTGGAACTGCACCCAAGGCCCTTCTGGTCCTGAGAGCCCCAAAGATTGGACTGGACTTCCCCTATGAGTCATAAACATGACCGATATAAACCAATGTCATCAGGAAGACTTTCCAGAACTTCTGTTTAGGGTTAATATGCCTAAACTATTTAGCCATCCTAGCATAGATCATTTGAATCTTATACTAAACATCTTATTTACCACTTTGACATTATATAAAAATATGTATATGTCATGGCTTAACTAAGAATATACATATAACAGGCAACAAATCAATGTTAAAACATCATCTATGATGGGGAAAAAACATTTCTACCACAAACGAAGAAGAGAGATTTTTAAAAGCCCGTAAGGCAGAGGAAAGTTTTTTTAATCACTGTCCTACTCATAAGAATGCCTAACTGTATCTTTAATGAGAACTACTCTTGAATGTCTGTAACAACTATGGAGTCCTTTTCATCATGATACTAAAGTGAGAGAATAGAATTGAAAGTTTGTAACACAAGTTTTCACTTCAAGTCAAGGAAGGATCACTGAGGCAGATAAACTGGGTAAGGAATGATTACTGACACTAAATTTCTCACAACAAAAAATACACAAGCGTGTTCGTCGTCCACTGCAGACAGTTTTATTTGATATAACATCTGCTACACAGCGACTGATGAAGTGAGCAGAGAAGGCAACTGACACAAAGCCAACTGGAAGAGAGCTATCAAAAAATAAAAGCAAAAATGGCAATAATTTTAAGCCTGAAACTTCACATTTCTTATACCCTACCTGCTAACTCCTTTATTTTCTGCCTTCACTGGAACAGCTGAAAGTCCCAGTGAAGAAAAATATTGTTCAAAAAATGTAACAAAAGTAGATTTATTTGGCCTATACTACAATGAGGAAAATAAGTCCTAGGTTTGCTGCCCTACCCCTCTTGCCATTATTGCTGCAGTGCATGTTGTCCCTGTGCAGGCATGGGCCAGTGGAGCACAGGCAGAGCCCTGTGTGCCTCCCATAATCACTGCAACCTTGTCCTTCAGCAGCAGAGCTGCAGTGCTTTCATCACATGTAGTAGCACCACATGGCTTCATCCTCATTTTTCTCCTTCAGGGCAGTTTTGTTGAGGTTTTGTCCTGTATGTATTAGGGGAATAATGCAGAAGGAATTGACTAAACAGGTGTGATGTGGTTAGTGGATCCAAACCCACTTCCTATTTTACTTACCTGCAGTGATTTCCTGCCTCTTGCCAGTAAAAACACCTTGCCAGGGAAGCAAGGTCTCAGCCCCAGGAATAAACATGTCTTGTGTCTCAAGGAGATTCTCCCCTTTTGTTCTGGCTCTTTAGAGGACAAATACCTCCCAGGCAGGATCCATTTTTACTTCTATGATGTGGCTGTGAGAAAGGTATAGCAGAACACAGCAGTAGGAGAGCTGGACAACATGGTCTTTGTTTCTAGAACAATGCAGCCTTTTTCTGACTTGAGCAAACACTTTACCCAGCAATACTATCCTTGGCAGTACTACAGAGTTCCCAGCTTCCATGGCCTAGGAAGGAAGATTAAGTTTCTCACCTGATTAATCACTCCAGTAGCCCTTTTCCAATCCAGGTGTCTCTGCAGAATAAAATATCATGGCTTGCTGATGTTCTTTTGCATGGCACCGATGTTCTTTCCTGCTGCAAACTTTTAAAGTTTTGATAAAACCCTTTTTTTGTTGGATGCTCATTTCCCAGTCACTGCTAAACCACTTAGTTAAATATATTTGTTCTCCAGATCAGACTAACTGCTACAGATTGCTGTTTTTCCCATCAATCAATCAATCCAATTTTGTCATGTTAAAGAATGGTGTGCTGTAGTTTTGTTTAATTCCTTGTCTTCCTCCCACTGGTCTAGAACTAGTTTACCAACAAGTCTAGAATCACCTTGCTCATTCCCGTCTTGATTTTGGACTGACAATTGTTGTCTCAAGTGTTAAGTTGCTGCAAACAAATTGGTTTTGTCCATCTGCATTTCATGCTTTCCACCTTCCTTGAGTGGAGATGGTCTGTTGGATATTTTCTTCAGACATGGTTTAGCTTGGTGGGAACTCTTCCTATCCCAAGCCAATGGCGTGGGCTTTTGGTGAGCTGCATAAAAGAACTCTAACTCTGTTTTGAAGGCATAATTGGAGGAGAAAAGAATGATTAAGATTCCTAAAGCAGTGTGAGAAGGTATGAACCTAAGAACTTGAGGCAGTAAACAGCCCATTGAAAAACAGGACTCAGAAAAAGTGAAAGAGGAACACATTTTTGGTAATCTGCAGGGAGCAGTCATGCAAAGTTTTCCACAAATATCTATTCTCATATGTTTCAGTGAATTATCCCTGCAGAGGTAGCATGTACGGTAACTTTAAACCCTGTCTTCAAAATTAATTTTGCACTTTAAAATCTTAGTCCCAGCTCTGTACACCATGCTTCAGAGCAGTAAAGTATGAGAGGCTCCAGATTCAAACTACCCTTCTCTAAGCATTTCTTCTTACCATGTCAGAGGAAAGCTTTATGGACTTCTCCTCCCGGCTGCAACTTTTTGATGGGTGTGGCCCATCTGTTCTCCTCACAGTGATGGAGGCCGCATCAAATATCCCTCCCCTCAGGTATCAACTTAATTCTAGGGAAGGTGTCCAAGGAGAGCTACAGAGAGAAGCTGCTTTTCTATTTCCTGGCTGGAGCTAACTGGAAAAGGTCAAAGAAGTACCATTAATCACCCTGTCATGTCATGGATGGTGATATCTACTCCTTTCAGTGATTTCTGTTTCAGCTCCCTCCTTATATCAAATCAAAAGCAGCCAAAACATAATGTCAGCCAGTAATTTATTGAGAGTTGCAAGACAATTCGCTCTGTTAATAAAGCACAGTGGTTGACATGATGAGGATGAGGCCATAATAAACAAATGAGGTCTCCTGACAGTAGAATGGATGAGGTTGGTTTCACTGGACATCTATCAGCAGCTCTTTTCCTGAACCTTATTTCCCCTCATCAGAGAGTTCCTTCCTCCTTCTCAGGAGTTTCCTTTCAGCTCCTGCCTGTTTGTTTCTGGAGCAAATCCTCCATTTCCAGCCTGCTGTTCTGGTGTACTCACTGCCTTTGGCAGAGTGGGCGGTAGTACTTCTGTCAGTGTGGAAATGCTGTCAAGACCCTTCCCAAGCTCTAAGGAAACACAGAAATTGCAGGCACCTGTGTGCTGCTTCAGCATCTTCTTTTTCTCTTGTGGGATGGGGCAAAGGGCCTGGTTATGATGTAGAGCTGCAGAGTGAAAGGAATGAGTGTGGGATCCCCCATTCATTTCACAGCATATGACATTTAGCCAAAGAGGGGAGCTTCTCTTTGCTCAGCTAAAGAAGTCTGTTGTAGAAACAAACATTAAGGCTTTGAGAACGCCTACCCCCAGCTGCACTGGGGGCTTGGTGATGCTTCTTAAAGCACTGCACTGGATTTAGGAAGAAATGTCTGCAGTGGGAAGGTTTATCTGAGGCATAGCATTTCTTAGTGTGACTATAAAGAGGAACTTGTGTGGACCGGATGTCTTGGGCTCTCTCCCCACCATCCTGTGACTTGCTGAAGAGGCTCTGTGAAAGTGATTCTTATCTGCAGCGTGGCAGCTCTTGTAGGTCTTTGTACAGCCCCACAACACATTGGCTTGTAGATACTGTAGGACTCCTTTCCTCTGGGTAATATATCTGCCGGTCTGAAAAGATGTCTTCCTTAATGCTACTTTGAATTGACTTTATTGCATAATAACCTAATGATTTGTTTAAAAATCTAGATTTTTAAGATTGGGACAATACTTCTGAAAGGCCATCCTTTAGCACTTCTCTTTCTTTCCAGTTCATATTTCATCTTAAAATTATCATTAAAACTGGCAAGAGACTATGAGGGAGGAGGTCACTGGCAAACGGATAATAGTAAAGTTTGCTACCTTATCTACCTTCAACTATATCTTGTAGCTACACTAAAATATTATATAATAAATTAGTTTTTAGTAACCGAAACCAGGATTCTCCTGATCAAATTTCTCTGGCAGAACAGAAATAGTTGCAAGCTTCTCTGCCAAAATGCTAATTACTCCCTGGGGAATCATCCAGTTATGCAGAAACAGGGGCCTGTTTATGTCCTCTGCGTAATGCATATAACATAACTAAGGCACCTTTTCTGCTTCTTTTGCAATAAATCTGTATATCTGAGTTAATATTATGGAAGCTGCACTTCCAGAAGTTGCAGAAAAAAGAAACAAATGAATGCTTATTACAGGAATGCAGAGAAGTCAACATGGATTTCAAATTACAAAAATTTGCATGCCTTCTCTGTATAGCAGCCACATACATATTTCTGTCTTTTACCAGCTGTCATATTCTTAAGGGATTGCTTTATAAGTCCAACATGGGCTCTCCTCCAGCTCAGAAAAAGGCAGAATGGATGATGAGGTGAAGAGATGGTCTTCTTTCTCTCCTTGTTAAAGGTAAATTGAGGGAATGGGAGTTTCTGTGAGTGGGGGAGAATATGTGATGCAAGAACAATCTAAAAATATTTCTTTTTGCTTCCATAGCAACTCTCATGCTGGCATGTCTTTGAATTCGTTAATTTATTCTTTCAGCTCTCTTTGTGGGCTTTGTCCAGTTTGCAGAGTTGCAAAACGATCTTTCCGCCTGTGTTTACAGATGTGTTCCTGCAGTCTGTTCTGGCAGCAGGGTACATCCTACGTCTCCAGGGAGACCTCCTTTCAGCCTGTCAGTACTTCAAGGAGGCTTATGAAAAAGAGGGAGAACGACTTCCTACATGGATAGATAGTGACAGGACTAGGGGATTTGCTTTAAAGTAAAATGGGAGAAAATTAGATTAGATGTTAAGAATTTTTTTTTTTTTTTTTTTTTTTTTTTTTTTTTAACTCAGAGGGTAGTGAGACACTAGAACAGATTGCCCAGAGAAGCTGGAGGGCCCTATCCCCTCAGTGTTCAAGGCCAGGTTGGATGGGGCCCTGAATGATCTGGCCTAGTGAAAGACATCTGTGTCCATAGCAGGGGTACTGGAACTAGATGATATATCTTTAAGGTTAGTTCCAACCTATTCTATGGTTCTGTGATTCTGTGCTGGAAAGAGCACTTAATAGGGGAAAGGGTGATGGCCCTTATCATGCACGAGTCAAAGGACAGCAATTGTTCTCTGTAAACTGCTCTCTTCTTTGCATTCTGACTCATGCTCTGGCTGACCCACAAACATCAGAAGGAAGGCCCTGACAGCTCTCATCTCATGGTACACTGTTGCAAAATCTTCCTTGTTCACATTTTAACTCTCTCTCTTCTGCGATACAAAGGTGCAATTCTGAAATTTATGCTTGCCAATGCTTCTTCCTTGTGTCTGATGGCAGCAAGGATATCGTGTATTTCCTTCTTTATAAGTTATAAACTGAGTCTTGAGTGAAAAGTGATGTAGCAGGAAAGGGTTTATTACTTTCCATAATTTTGTTTTTCATATTTTCAAAGTAATTTTATTATTTTAAAGGAAGTGTGGATGTTCCTGGAAATTTATTGATGATCAATAACAATTTCATCCCTACATGGAGACTTGTAAAACTTCTGTATTGACAGGTGAAGCAATGCTGGGTGAGAAATTGGTCTTATTAGCACATATTGTGCTTCTCTGGGACATGGAGGGTTCAAACAGCCGCAGCATGTCCACCTTGCCAAAGGCTATGGTGAGCAAATGCCTTAGGCTTGATTTGGATTTGTGTGAGGATCAGTTATCCTGCACAGTGATACCTATGAGGTGAAAACCAACCTACTGGCAGTTCTGGTGGTGGGGAGGTGCTGCCAGTGAAAGGTCCACAGTAGTCCATGTGAGGAGCTCTGAGACAAGGGTCCCACTGAGCTGAGGTGGGGCATGTCCCAGTCAGGCCCTGGAAGCAGGAGGAATCATTCTCTATTTCTTGAAGCCCAGAACCAGCACTCTTCTAATTCCAAACTTCTGACATCAAAGTTCTGAACATTTCTTTCAAAGAATTTTTAAAAATCTTTTAGTTCCACAATTTAACAACTTCTGTCAGACCCCAGACTTTTATATCCTCCTTTATCAAAGGAACAGAGATTTAGCTGATGTAGCCAAAGGGCTGAAGGTCTGTCCTTTCTGTTCCCCTTTATTAATCTTTTGTCACCCTTAGGTTAGATGATAAAATTTATTTTGATCCTCTTGTTATTTTGACTTCTGTCTTCAACCAAGAAACTCATTAAAATCAAAAGCCAGTGTAGATATCTAAGTCAACAGTTTCAAACTTCTTTATCATGAAACAAAATAACAGCAAAGTTCTCAGTTAGATGCTGTTTTAACAAATTCAAAACTGCTGCTCTGCCATCTAGCGTCATTGAATAATGTCTGCTAAGACACGGCTTTCACCCTAACTGCTGAAAGACCTCTACCATGTACTTTTCCTTCCAGTAGGTCTTTCAGGTCAGGAACATGCTTCTATCAGTCAGAGGTAGTGTCCATTCGGAAGCTCTCTGGTGGCATTAAGGTGAGTGGAATTTGTCTCTCACATAGTAGGACTGTTCCTTACCTGGAAAGGTAAGCTTCAAAGCTAAGCACATCTGAAGAGCTGCTGACCTGCTCCCAGTGATTTGTTAGCTCTATTTACAATGTTATCCACCTTCTTTATTTTTAGGTAGGAAAACAACAAGCTTGTGAGGAAATGCAATCTTTTCAAGTCTACCAGATGTTCATTTTGCCCCAGGTAAAATGTTTCATAGCATGAGTCTTCTCCAGAAGTGAAAAATTGCCAAAATTAAGCTATAGAAGTCTGAATGCTACAGGTCTTCGCTGGATGAAAATGAATTTTTTGTTGTTGTTGTTGTTGTTGTTGTTTTAGTTTGTTTTTTTCCTTCGTGTTTTTTATTTCTTTGTTTATTTTATTGTCTCTTTGTATCAATGATATCTCCCCCAAATGAATTATATTCATTAAGATCAGGGAAGTGTTTTTTTAAAAACAAATTAAAAACTGTAAGTGATAAATATTTTTGTCTAGTTTAATGCTGTAGGTATGTACTTAGAAATAGTTTAGAAATATTTTTTCTTCCCCAGGGCCAAATATTTGTTTGGAGAATCAGATACGTGGCAATTAGGAATTATTCACGTATTCTCTTCATTTCTTACCCAGACAAAACCTCCTTACTTAAATGTTGCCTTGATAAATCTTTAGAAACTGCCTTAATTTGACAGAATAACTCCAAATTAAGATCAGTGTCCACTACTTTGATTAATAACAGATGTTTGGCTCCAGTGAAAGGAGTATGACTCTACACATATTTTGAAATGTCATAGCTCTTTGTATTCACAACTAGAAGCCATGCCAGAGCAAACCAATGCTGTCAATAGCAGAGCTGAAAGAAAACACACAAAGCACAAGACAGCGCATTCCAGAAACTGTACAAGTGTGGTTTGGAAAAGCTCAAATTTGAAGCCACTAGAACTATGATAAAACTCTTACAGTGCAGTCATGGTCTGGTTAATTTAGGAACTAATGAAAAATACTGCCTTAGAACTTTGTTTCTCAAGCAATCCCATGAGATTGCCACTTTGTGGGGACAGAAGTGTGATGAGGCAGATCTCAGGTACTTTTACCAAAAGTTTTCTTTGAGTTTTTGTAATCCAAGCCCAAATAGATGTTCATCATAAACTAAGCAGAAAAAATAAAAAGATATCCTTTAGAACTATAGACACTGATTTTATCTTTCTGTAAAAAGTCTGAAACAAACATTCTTACAGACTCCTGATTTTCTGGCAGGGTCTCTAAATCCACATTTGTTCCAAGAGCACCCTAGTCTGAAGTGCTTTGCAGAAGACTCTGGACATGATGTGGCTCTTTGAACATACAGAACCTTATTGTGATGTAGATGAATGAAGAGTACTAGATTTACCCTTTCTAACCAAAGCTGACCAAAAGACAACTAGGTTTACAGGTGTAAAATGACAGCCAGAGATAAGCAATGGGTGCATGGATGTTGTTTACTCTGATGTGCTCCAGTTCTCAAAATAAATAAATTATCCCTCCCAAAAATTGAGTCACGTTTTGTTTTTATCACAATAATCCCAGCTGTTTCAAATAGCTGGTACCAATAATCTGTGGTTTAGAACTGATTAGCATCCTATATCCCTTCATTTCTAAAATGGAATTTTAATCAGATTGCAATTCCTTGAAACAGCCACGTCAGTGAGTACTTCCCTAACCATTAATCAATTGAATGTTGCCCTCAATTAAGCTGTTTAAATCCTCTTCATATTACTGATTGATAACTTTCATTGCCTCCAGCACTTCTCTGACACTGTTAGGATTTTTTAACATCAGGGCCATGACACTATTATAAAACTGAGAAAATGAACAGACGTTTGCATTGCTGCTGTTGTGGCTTTTCAGCTTTCTCATTTTAAATCCCTGTTTTCTTCAGGGATTTGAAAGTGGGTCATAAATTCATTCCAAAGAGAAATTACTTTCATTGGTCTAATCATGCAAGTACTCAATGTCTCTTCTGGGCGGCCAGTTCTTAGTGTGGAAGTAGCTTAGCTCCTTCTGCTCAACCACCCTGCATTATTTTTTTATGGCCTCTGTGCTTTTTTTTTGTTGTTTTTGTTTGGCTGGTTGCTTCTGATGCTACTGTGCTGAAGCATAAATAAATTTTTCATAAGGAAGTTGGTAAGCTGTGACTCTACAATATAGAAGAATAATAACTGAAAGAAAATTAAGTTCTTTGGCTTGACTTGAAGTGATTCCTATAACACATTGCGAACTAGTTTACTGTAGATGTGAAGACGCTAACTTAATACCTCAGATAATCAATAGCTTTAATGATTTTTCAGGACAACACTCAATGAATGTAAGGGAACAGTACTTCAATCCTTATTCAAATCAAGGATATTTAAGTCTCTGGGACTGGATCATGTATCAACTGGCAATAAATAAAGAAACACAAAATATACTTCTTAGAACAGAAAGTTTTTTGGGTTAACTAAGAATTCATGTTGGAGACACTCGCGCAAGTCCTTTCTTAGGTGGCACTTTTAAAATACTTTCTTTCCCTGAAGCAAATTGGGTGCTTTGCATGATCATTTACAGCAACACGTCTTGCATTTCAGTTTTAACCTGGTAGCATGTTTCAGATTTGATACAGCCATGCATTTAAATAATTATCTGGAAGGCAGGGTCAGGGACAGTAACACAGTCTGGAATTTAACCACCAGAATGTACCAGAGGAAGATATATCGTCAGAGCCCCAAGGTAGCACAGAAGTCACCTTGAAAGAATAAGCTGAGTTCTCCTCATGTTTTGCTACAGATGTAAAACAGAAAAAAACCCCAATCCAGACCCTAAAATCCCAAACATTTCTATTATGAATATTGCTGTTAAACCTAATTAATTCTCAGTATGTGCCAGACATAGCAAACCTGATTAAAGTCTTCTGTTCTGGTGTTACAAGATAATCCAAGGCCTTTAAGCTATTATTCAGATGTCTATGATTTTGTAAGAGCACTTGCTGTACAGCATATGCTAATTAGAATTTTTGAATTAAAATGGGTGAAGGAAGTGTTGGAAGGAAGTGTCGGAAGTGTCGGAAGTGTCGGAAGGAAGGAAGAAAGAAGGAAGGAAGGAAGGAAGGAAGGAAGGAAGGAAGAAAGGAAGGAAGGAAGGAAGGAAGGAAGGAAGGAAGGAAGGAAGGAAGGAAGGAAGGAAGGAAGGAAGGAAGAAGGAAGGAAGGAAGAAGGAAGGAAGGAAGGAAGGAAGGAAGGAAGGAAGGAAGGAAGGAAGGAAGGGAGGAGGAAGGAGGAGGGAGGGGGAGGAGGTGGAAGGAAGGGTGGAAGGGTGGAAGGAATGGAGGGAGGGAGAGAGGGAGGGAGGGAGGGGGTGTCAGTGGCAGCTCCTGGAGTGGCATTCCTCTGCCCTCTGCAAGAACTTAGGATATTTCATTCCTAATCACCTGTGCTGGAGATTAACCTCATCACTTCTACCTCATTGAAGCTTTGTCCCTTACCTTGTTATTTGTCATTCAGGCTGCTTGAAGACTGATGTTTTAAGCTAAAGGTGTATTTTGGCTCCGGCTGGGAGCTGTTGTTGTTGCTAAAGTGGAGTTCTTACGAGTTAGGAGAAAAAAAAAATGAAGTATGTAATTTGTTTTTTTCTGAGGCATTCCACTTTCCAGCAGAGCACACTGAGAGCAACAGTCATGACCTTGGTGTATCACAGTCCATGGTTTTGACAGGAGAAACAGTAGCACAAGATGCTGTGTAGTAGGAAATGATTCTATACTGAGTTAATCAAACTCTGCAACATGACACATAAACTGGGTTTGATTACAGTCCATATCTCAAAGACTTTATTGTTGGGAAGAAGAAGGACAGCTTTCTAACTTTTATTTTGAAGTAGTTCCATAATTTATGGTAGGTTCCTAGCTTAGTTATTAGAAAAAGACATGTAATACTTCTTGGTATTGTCTTGTTTGCTAGAACTCATAGTTTCCCAATGTTTGTCTATGAAGATTTACTTAATGCAATCCTTTAATAAGTGGCATGTGTCCTCATTTGTTTCAGGGAAGTCTTTTCCAGTTCTTCTGACCTTAAAGTCTGCTGTGAAGACTGAGTGAGGATGTGGAGAATCAGGGTTCCCATTTATAGCTTTCTAAGTCCATAGAAATAATCCCAAGGGAATTTTGAAAGAGATGTTTAGCTACCTAACACTTCTCCTGTAAAGTAGTCTCTTGTCAAAGTCAGGTGTTTAATGGGATAGCTAGTTACCTGGTGCTTTGTTACACTTTTTAAAGATATAAAAAACCAACTGTATGTATTTGTTATTGCCAAGAATATTTTTTTAAAAATTAATTTGAGTTCTGACTTTGAATTTTTCCGGGCTGATTCAGATGGCCATTTTTTTCATTAACAGAAAATACTTACAGATATGTGTGGGAGGTCCTTCAGAAGTGCAACACGATTTTTCTTCAGACACTGTTAATATTCCAGGTTGACACTGTGTTAGAAAAACAGAAACTGTTTTTCCTTGACATTTGGGTTGTGTTATCTGAAATTCATTTTCAACGGCAACAAGAAATATTGGTGCAAACTTTACCCTTTTGTAAAGGAAAATCCTGCTGTACTAAATCTTGACTGTAACCCTGTAATCCTAAACTGAGAGAAGACTTCAAAAGACTGGGTTTTACTCCTGCTCTCACATCAGGCAATTGTAAATGCCCAAGTATTTGTCTATGTGAAAAGCTGGCATGGTTTATATAGTGATAACAAAGCAAGGTTATAGAATTTTCACTGTTACAACCACCCAAAATTCACTAAAAAACCCTATCCTTCCCAGGTTTTTTTTTTTATTCACTTGATAGATTTTGATGCTTTGTCATTTGCATTTTCAGATTTTTTTGCAGCAGTAGCTGTGAAAGATGTCAATATAAGAAGAGAAGTCTATAATTTACAACTATAAATTTTGTATAGCTGTTAGTCAAAGTGGGTCTTCATTTCCCTTCTGGAAAGATAATTGTTACAACTGAATTTCTTCTTCAGAGATTAAAAAACTGCAGAAAAAAATATGGGATACCCTTCCTTTTAATCATCACTTTTACTTAAATCTCTACCTTTATCTCTCTGCTCATTGCTTGTTCTGTGCATATTTGTCTTTATTTCTGCGTTTCCTTTCCTGGTTTTCATTCTCAGTCCTTACTATTTTCTCAGTATTTGCCTTTCTCATGTAGGCTTTGAATGTACCTTTGCTTTTCTTAAATCTTTCTGTGTGCTTGTATTCTCTGAAAATGCAGGGTTATATTTGGCAATCAGTAACTCAGGGATTGAGTGACTGATCACACTTCATTAATACTGCATCTCCCATATCCTCCCATCACCTTCCTCAGCCTGCTTCTTTCTGACATTCCGAGGATTTGTTGTACTTCTGTGCCAGGGTAAGAAAATAGCATAAGCTTTCTCTGAGATAGTTGCTCTCTCTGCTATGATCTAATTTGCTCCTTCTCAACCTTGTGTATTTCGTTGCCTTGCAGAAGCCGTAATGCCCTCCCTGCTTTGTCTGCAAATGAGCCCATACATTTTTGGTGAAGCTCTGTCCTTACACTCTGCAGTGAGCCCAAGGGAATGTGCTGGTCGTGACTCTGCTTGAGGATGTTCCTATTGTGCTAATGCCACAGGACTGGCACAGACTATTATCTTAATATATATTGTATGGGGCAGCATACTTCTGCTGTGATTCAACATCTCAGCCTCATTTCTACAACTTTTCTTACCATTTTGTGGGGCTCAGAACCTCATGTGAGTATTATTTGCAAAACTAAGACTTTTACCCTTGCTGTTATTGACTTTGTATGAGCTCTTCTAGGAATAAAGCATGGAAATTTGCTTATATTAGTAGGAAAGACATGCTGTGCTGTTGTGCCTGAGAGGCTGTGGCATACAGTAAAATTTGCTGGAAGACCTGGTTGATTCCCATGGGTACATCAATTCCCATTGATACATTGTTGACCAATATTGCCTCTATCACCTGCAGGAAATAGGATGACAAGTAACTGAGCTGTCAGCTTGAATCAGAGAATGAAAATGGACATAACTACATATCTTCACATCTTGTCAAGGTTAATGGTGCAATGCTCCCTTGAAAAGAATAATTGCTTTTTTTCCCTGTTTCTAAAGCAAAACTTCAAGTCTTAAAACAGAAAAAATATTTATGACTCTGGAAATCCTTTCATAAAATGAGGATTTCATTTAAAGGTTTTCCATGTAAAACTAGAAATATTTTAGGAAAGTAATGGATACATGATGATGGAATAAAAATTGACAGTCAATGACTGAATGGCTTTAAGTCAGTTTCCTTGCTCTTTTCCTAGTGTTTAATAGACTGTTGAATGTTTTTATCAGTTTGCAGCATCAAGTGCAGCTTCAGTTCTCTCACTTCCTAGGCAGTCTTCCTGACTCCTGAAAGTCCTGGACAAATGGTGAGTGTTTGCATGGGAAATCCAGGTTTCTGCTGCTTGGTCAGGTGATGGTGTAGGTCACATGCAATGGCTACTGGAAAGTTCCTGTGTATCAGACACTGCACAGTCCACACTCATGGTTTCCCTGTATAACACAAAGAATGCAAAGAATCCTTAGGACAGGACTAAGGATTTTTTATTCTAACCAACAGCTCAGTGAGCACTGAATTTAATTGGAGAAGCTAAGAAGCATCAGCTGAGATCAATCTACATAGGGGCTACCAGGAAAGAATAGCAAGAGTGGGAAATGCAGTATCCAACACAGTGGGGAAAAATGACCAAAAAGTGTAAGTGGGGGCTGTCTATTCTGTAAGGCAGGAAACAGTTAAACTTACTAAAATTAGAAGGTCCTGCATAGAAAGTCATTAAGTTTTTCCAAAGAGAAAGGTGACTAGTAAAATTCTTCACTTAGTATATCAAAAATATTAAAGCATATTTAATTTCAAAATCTGTGCACTTCAGATCCTGATAAACTCCATCTAATACTTAGAATGTATAAGCAATCAAAAAGGAAGTAGCTTCTGATAATGGAGTAATTTTATTTGTATTTACAAATGCATGCACACAAACATCCTCACCCATTTGTTTCTGTACACACAAGCCCACGATGTATGTATATTTCTATTACTGTGCTCTCAAGGTAATTCTGGAGTGCTTGGTTGAGCACCATGGTCCTGACCTGTCAGCAAAGAATGTTTAAAGCAGGCCTGGGGTTTGGAGAGTTTCCATCTGCAGACTGGTTTTCATGGCTGGCTATGCACAGGACAGCTGTGGTGAGACCGACGAGGTAGGCAATTGTAGGGCTGGGACAATGATTTTTAAAATCATCCACTTTGTCAAACACAATATTTTAAGACTATTTCTCCAAATGCTTTGTTTCCTCCAAAATGTCACCAAGGAAATTTTCCTTTAATGATGCTGACAGTTGTAGCAAGTCTCACTGCTCACAGAAGGGACCGTGTGATTCAGACAGGCAGTGATGATCAATGAGGAATGCTGCGTATAGCATGTCACAAGTGGAACAAATAGGTTAGGGACATCTGAATGAGGGAGTTGAGCTGTCACCATCAGCCTTGCCTCCGGGTTTCATTCTGAAAATTGCAGGGAAGTTGTGCTCTTCTTCCCTTGAGATTTGCATAGGACATTTAATGCATCAAGGATTCCTCCTAATATTTCTAGTGGAAGCAGCTAGAAGAAAGAGGGAAGTCAGATAGCAGAGCGTCTCCGTGTGCAGTGCTGTTGCCAAGCAGATTATGCGCTGTAATCTGTAAGCACTGAACTGTGTTTGAATTACGAGGAACCTCTCCTTTGCTTTTGTTTTAGCCCCCTGGGAGAGGCGATATTTCCGGACTGCTAATGTCACAGCGTGACCTGTTAATAACCTGCGAGAGCCTTCCTCCTCTCGGCTGCCTCCTGCTGCCCCACGACTCGGCAGCTGCCGTCACATGGATCGAATGCCTGCCTTCTATGCGCTTCATTGAGAAAAATTCAAGCATGTGGCCTGAGGTTCCCCTGATGACTGTCTGGGGATGATGATTTCTACCATCTGTTCTGGCTGATTGTGGCTCCCGGAAACACCGAGGTGTATGTTGCTTCTGGCCATACGTGGGATTCCTAATGAAACCTCAGCTGCTGTCCAACTGTCTGTGACTATCAGATGGGTTTGAATTATCTTCCACCAAGAGGGGAGGGAGAAGCACTTTGCTTAACTCTTTAATCTGAACCACTATACAGCACATGAATAATCACAGGGTACAAAGCCGCTGAATTATTAGCATCTGCATCACTATGGCAGCTGTAGTATTTGCACGTGTGCTGGGTCTGTGTGATTCAAGACGCCCAGGATGGTTGTTTCCAGGCTAAATATAAAGCCTCGAATGAAATTCGTCTTACTTTAGCTCACTTGGAAACCTTGTAATTATACCAGAGATTTATACGGTCCCTTCACTTCTGATTTGTGCTAAAGGCACATTTCAGACATACAAATTGTATATCAGTATGTGAAAAAGGCTGCTTATCAAATGTTTTAAATGCAGCTGAGGAATTACAGCATTTCCAAAGTTATTTAGTGAGATAGAGGAAGGCAGGGCAAATTGATATTAATTTTTATGTATGAGAATTTTGTGCAAAAAAAAAAATTGATAATGAATAAATACACATCACTTCTCTTTCAGGATTTTAGTTATTTTAGTTATTTTCCTTGTAATCTATCATTTACAAACCTTTTCTTGGTTTGCTGAATTTCAGATTTTAGTGGATGTTGAGGGTCACTATATCACTCAGAATACCACAACTTAACAGAAAGGATTTGTTGCTATTTCTTGTTAGAATGTCTAGACTTCATCCCTTGATGTTCACACTGTTTTTTCCATTGATATACACACTATATATTGAATGAATAGATGCTCTCAGTAAAAAATACAATGAGTTTTATGTGGTTGGAAAAATTGTTTACACAGTCAGTCATTGAGCAGAGTTCTTACAGACATGCTGAATGGATCAGCAGTAACTGCTTACATTTCTTGCAGTCATAATTCAGGCATAGATATGCAGAATATAAGACTTTTAGGAGATCTCAAGGGAAAAGGAAAAAAGGAAAAGGAAAGAGATACCTTGTAGTAGGCAGTAGTGACAGCCTTGGTCACTAGTAGTGACAGACAGTTAAACAGTAAGGTAAGAGTATCTGTGTGTGGTACTGGATGATTCACATTTTCAGATTCAAGTTAAACACCTTTGTGGCACGACCTCATGCACATATTTTTACAGGCCGTTTTTCTACTAATATTGTAGAAGCTAATCAAAGGATGTGAAAACACTTCTTTTAGCAATGTCTTACCAAAGGGCATTTGATTATTTCTGCTTTTGTAGCTTTTTTTGTTATGCCATGAGACATAACAGCAATCTGCATATGCATTCAGCAGCTAGTGCATAGGCATGGGGTGGGAGTCAGGGCTTCTACCACTGCTGGAATTTCTTTCTCTTGATGAGTGACTCATGCACAGAAGTGCACATATCTCTTGCCTATGCATGCTGTCAGAAACCAGTATCAGGATAGAAGTCTTGAAAGTAGGCAGCACCATAAAATCCAGTAAAGCTTGGAAAAATATCTCTATTTCTAATTCTCTAATTTATTGATCCATTAAAACAAACGAAGAAACAAAGCCAGTCAAAGACACAAAAGCTACATGCAGAAACATTTCATGTATTTATTTTCTCCAGCCTGGAATGACTCAGTAGCTACCTCTGCCTTGATCCTTAAAGCAGATTTTCTTTTAGCCACAAATGAAAGGCTACCGTTTTAGCAAACATGGGAAAGTTAAGAAGGACACACAAATACATGAGAGGTGATTTGCCTGTAATGTTCTCTGGCAGCATTTCTCTTTTTGTGTATGAATACAGCAAAATTTATCTGTACTAACAGTGTCTGTCCAAAAAACCTCAACAAAACCCTACCAACAGAATAAAACCAAACTACTCCAAAACCAAACCCCTTACAAGCCCCTTAGTTTTAAAAATAGTTAGCTTTCAGTCCAGGGCTTTTTAAGAGAAATCTGCTGTATCTTTCTTCTCTCCACATAGACCTCTGCAGCACTGAAGAGAGATTTGACAGATGGAGACAGCTTGTAACAATGTACTTGAAGCTCTGAAAGACTGAAATGAGTAATCAAAACCATTCCAATAAGGATTTTTTCATGAATCTGTCTAAAAATATATGTCACAGAGAATTTCTTTCACCCTTTTCCCACTCCTATTTTTTAGTTTCAAGTGAGGTGGGTATTTTTACTTAGCTGCATATCATTATGTGTGATTTCCCTTTTCTGTTAGTCACATCACCTCTTGGCTTGCAGACACAAGTTATGTACGATATTGCAAAATGTCACTAATAAATATGTTAAGAGACAGTAAACTAGAAAAAAAAACCATGGAGATCCCAATGTGAATCTCATCATCAAATTCTTCTGCCATAGTCCACTTTTGTTAAAATGTAGATTATGATGAACCATTCGTAAAAATATTCTGAAATGGAGAAATATACTCTGCAATTCCTAGGTCTCAAATGATGACTGTAAGGGGCAGAACATGAAAGCTTCCCTCCTTCTGTCACTTGAAATATTTCCCTTACGCTTAGAGGGCTGTTAGAGGGATTTGGGTATACATACCTGTTGGAACATTTGGTCTGAAGGGATTCTTTTTGGGTTTCTATTGAGAGGTGACTGTTGCACTGAATTCCCAGTCCTCTGTACCACAAACCCTAACTGAATTAGAGAGAATGATGGGGAGAACTTCACAGATGATGGAGAAAGAAACAGCTGTGAGAGCAATTTCGTTGCTAGCACAACAGAAGAAAGTTTTCCATTTCCAAGTACACAAGTCTATTCCCTGATCCAGGTTATGAGCATACAGCAAGGGTGTGGCTTACACAGATGCTGAGCATTTACTTACAGTTGTGATGTTGATAGCTTGCAGTTGTGAAGAAGAAATCTATGATTTCTCAGCACAGGCATCCATTTATGCATGCAGGTAGCAAAAGTTACTGGAAGGCTAAAGCTTTAGTATACCTGATCAGAGTTTGTGTGTGACTTGTGTAATTAGTGTGATTGGAGTTTGTGTGTGATTTGTGTGCTTAGTCATTGAGTGTTAACTCAAATGAAGGAAATTTCAGTGCTGAGAGGCTCTTTTTTCAAAAGCTGTAGAAGAATACAGCCTTCCCATATAGTTCAAACCATGAAGAGAATACTAAACATTCAGAGCCCTCCTAAGCAGTCTTGTTTTATAGAGAGGAGGATTAAATTTTACATGGAGTAAATGAACAGAAGCACTTTCTCTAATAACGGGGATATAACAGGCAGGCAGTGGAGTACTTTCCTCTGAAATATTTGCAGGTGCTGTCATTTAAGATGCTCATAAGACTGACTGAAACTCTAGAAATAAACAGCTAAGATTGATTCTTTGCTAAAATAAGGTTCTAATGTGACTCCCCACCTCTAAAGGAATGGTGACATTCCTTTGCTGTGGCAAACTCAGAGTAAAGAATAGCAAGCACTGAGTAAGGGAGTCGTTTGCCAAATAAGTGTCCCATTTTCAGAGTAACCTTTTGACTGCCCTAGGTTTTCCTGTCTGACTGCAGTTCCAAGGAATTGATACAGTACCTGGCAGCCAGCAAGGTTTCTTATGACAGCAAGTGCATACACAAATAGTTGGAAGCTGCTGGGCTTCCTAGAAGGATATTTTGAATAACCTTACAAATATTTTAGGTAAATTGTTTGGACTGGTCAACAAACAGAGAAAGCCCAGACTTTTGTGAGTGTGTAAGTAGCTTCATAGGGCTTTGTTTCCTGAAGAACACAAGCAGATATCAAAAGGGTCAGTAGATAATGACACAAAGCATTTGTTTTGTCATTTCTTTCAGTTAAATCACATCCCAAATACTTATAATACACAACAAGGATTAATGAAAATTTCAACAAAGGATAGACAAAATCTTGTTCTGGAGAACTGGTGTGATTTTTTAGTAGCCTTGATCCCTGATAGGCAACTGATGCAGAGTGGTGTTCCATCATTTATCCAGAGTTTAGGACAAATTCTGTTATGCTTTTAAGTCCTCATTTATCTATGAGGTTAATGGGACTGTTTTAGGAATATGATATTTTAATTTAAGGTAATTGAGTGTGTGAGATTGTCTCTTTGCTAGTATGCTGTTTTCTTATTTTGTGTTCATGTTTTAATTGTCTTTATCTTCTAATTCTATGTGTTTATATGTGGTGTTTCTCAGCAAAACTGTTGCACTACAAAAAATACTGTCAATAACAAAAAGGATAATAATAAATTATGTGATATCAGGCATGACTGAAGGAATGCCCTTTCTATAAAAATTTTTGTGATAGAGACCTTTTCTGCTAGCAACTAAGAACAGAGAGTATTGTTTTGCATATTATGTACGTTTTGTGTTTCCAGGAACTAAAAAAAAATAATTATTTTTCACTGCTGGGGTGAGAGGAACAACATCCCAAAAAGCTAAATAACTTTCTCCTACCAGATTCTCCTCAGAGACACCTGCCCATTAAGGGAAAGCACATAGTTTCAGTTTCAATGTATACAGCTATTATTTATTCTGGGTACAGTTGATAGGGTGACTCACTGATTTACTAATGAAAATCTGGTGTTTTGCCTTTAAAAAAATGCATTAAAGCAAAACAGATTTAACTTACTACTTTTGTTCTTAAGGATAGGATTAGAGGACAATGCTAATAGATAGAATTAAAGAGACATGTTCGTCCTTGCATGAGTATGAAATGAAAGCACACAATAGAAATCCCAGTGAACTAGGAAGGAAGGTGTACAGTGAGTAATAGCAGGTGTACAGGTCTTCATGTCTTGAACGAGGTGTAATGTGATTGCAATCTCTGCCTTCCTGAGCACCGTGAATAAGAACACAACACAAAGGAAGAAAATGGGGCCACATCCTCCCTTAGTGTAAGAGGTCATGGCTCTGCTGAAGTAAATGGGACTCTGCTTAATCACCTTAGGTAAGGATTTCATCCTTTCAGCTGGAACCTTTCCAGAGTGCCACATAGTTGTCCCTCCACCCCACCTGCCTGATCTCCAGCTTTCATTCACTTAGGCAGACAGCAGTAATCTCTTTCCTGTAGCCTGGATCCCGAGGCTATGCTTTCAAGGGAGGAAAGCTCTGATTGCACTCCTGCAAACAGTGATGGCTGCCCTAGGTCTCAGGTACACCTTTCCCTGAGCCACTACTCCATGATCTCATTTCTCAAGGACATGCGTGCAGGTGAACACACATGCACATTTTACATGAGTTTAAACAATGTATTACTTTTTGCTTTACTAACATGGAACATATGGAGATTTAGGCAGGTGGGAAATGTGCTGAAGCCCAGAAGCATTTTTTTCTTCTATTTTCAATTAGCAGAATTTTGTTTGGGTTTTAGTTCTCTGTGTCCCTGTTCCTTATCTTTCTGCCAAGTCATGAAGCATTTCTTCCTCTCTGCTGCCCAGTGACCTGTTTGTTCATTTCTCATAGCAAACTTGAACAATCCTCCAGCTGCTGTAAAAATATGGTCCTCTCTCCTCACCCAGATGCCTACTGAGTAATTCTGTCACATTTCTTGATCTATACCTCCTCTGTGTTCTTAAATGAGGCAATTACCTAGGATTTTCTACTTTCACATTAAGCAGTAAAGAAAACCCAATTTTCTTCCAGCTTTATATAACTGATGGCTCAGTACAAGTTCACCTGAAAATATGCACTTTTAGGTTTGCTTTTCTTTCTTTGAGAGATATTACTTAGCTTTTGCCAGTAAATGTGTCTATAGTAATTATATTCTAGAATACTGGTCCTTTTATATTTAAATTTTAGTAAAATCTTTATTTTCATGAGCTTTATCTAGTTTTCATCACAGATAGATTGTCTTGCTAAGTCCCAAAAGAATTTTTATTGTCTAATAATTTCAAAGACAATTTTTAAGGGTAGGTACACATTATCACAGAATGACAGAATCATTGGGGTTGGAAGTGACCCCTGAAGATCATCTAGTCCAGTCTTCTTTCCCCCTCAAAGCAGGTTTACCTGGAGAAAGCTACACAGGATCACATCTGGTCAGGTTTTAAATATTTCCAGAGAAGGAGAATCTACAACTTCTCTGGGCAGGCTCTGTCAGTGCTCTCCACAGTAAAGGAGTTCTTCCTTAAGCTCAATTGTAATTTTCTGCACATCAGTTTCTGCCTGTTTCCTCCTGTCCTGTTGCTGGGAACCACTGGAAAGAGTCCGGCATCGCTCTTTTGACAGCTGCTGTTAAGATATTTGTGCATATCGATAGTATCCCCTCTTACTCATCTCCTCTCTAGACTAAACAGGCCCAGTTCCCTTGGCCAAGCCTCATAAGAGAAATGTTCCAGACATCACAGCCTTCCACTGGACCCTCTCCAGTAGTTCCTTGTCTTTCTTGTCCTGAGGAGTTCAGAACTGGACACTGAAGATGTGCCTCACCAGTGCTAGGTAGAGGGGCAGGATCCCATTCTGTGATTTGCTGGCAGTGCTCTTCCTAATGTACACCAGAATCTCACTGGCCTTCTTGGCCACCAGGGCACTGCTGGTTCATAGACAGCTTGCTGTCTGCCATACACCCAGGTCCTTCTCTGCTGAGCAGCTTCCCAGCAGGCCAGACCCCAGCCTGTACTGGTATGTGGGGTTATTTCTCCCTAGTAAAGGACCCTGCATCTGCCTTTGTTAAACTCCATTAAGTTTCTTTCCCCTCAAGTCTCCAACACGTCCAGCTCTTGCTGAATAGCACCACAGTCTTCTGGTATATCAGCCACTGCTCCCAGTTTTGTATTGTCAGTAGACTTACACTCTGGCCCTTCATTCACTTCATCCATGAATGAGTTAAACAAGAGAGAAGCCAGTATTACCCATGTGGAACATAACTAGGCTACAACCAGCTGCTTGTAGAAGACCTCATTGATTTTTTTTCACCTGTCCAGGTGGCCTCTACTAAATACCAACAACAGCATCGCCATGTTACCCTGCCTCTTATTTCTTACCCACAAGCTCTCAACAGTTTCTTCATCCAGCCCTAAGCAGAGCATCATACAATCCAGTTACTGTCCCTCATATAAAGAGCAACTCTACCACCTTGATTTGCTGCCTATCTTTCCTAAAAAGTACATAGCCATCCATGAAAACATTCCAGTCATGTGTGCTATGCCATTATGTCTCTGTGATCCCAGCAAGATCATGGTCCACACAGAGATCTTTAATTCTTCCTGGTTATTCCCCATGCCATATATGTTGCTGAACAGTCAGTTCAGAGGAGCATTAAAGCATTCAAGCTTTCCAGAAGGGGTATAAGAGGAATCACCAGAGCCATAGTCACCCTTGAAATAGTTTGCCTTCTGGTTTTGCTTCAACTAGGGAACATTCATCACTTTTTGATATTTTTCTGGAAGTTCTAAAGCAACTCAAACCCAGAGCTTGAATCTACTGACTGCATTGGAGAGCCTATTTCCTAAATACTTTACATCTCAGGCTGCAGCAAAATAAAGGAGACAGTTCTTACTATAATTTGTTTGTAAAGAGGGAAATAATGGACATTTTAGTTCTAATTCCATTATAATAAAATAGAGAAGATTAGATAACTGCCAAAGCCAAACCTTTTTAGAAAAAATCATGTCCCACTAAAGACAATGACATGATTTCCCGTGACTTGAATTGTGCTCATGTATAATTTTATTGTTTCATTGGAGTATGTGACACAAAACAGGCCCTTTTTCATGATACAGTGGTTTTCCAGGTCAACCGGCAAAACACAAAAAAGATAAGGACAGGTGGCTTCAACATTTGTTGTAAAGCTTGGATGCTCATTATAACTTGAGGTAAGGAAGGCATATCATGTGTCTATGAGAAGAGACAGAGTAAGGGTAAGTGATAATCTGAAGTGCAGGCTTAAACCCAGTGCAACTGGAATAATATTTGAGAGTAATGACCTACTGAAATGTTGTGACATTTTATCACTTGTAAAGTAAAATAAGGTCTGCATTGCAATATATATATTAACTCCAGAAAGGTAAAGTTTTAATTTTCTTGAATGTCTTAAGAACACTTTTCTCTCCTACAATAGATGAAGAGGAGGAAAAGTTTTGCCTTTTTCTAATTGTCCAATCTACTCTGCAGAGTGCAAAGTAAATTCCAGCCCTGGAGTTTGAAATTACCAACGAATGACACAGGAAGTACCAGGCAAGAAAGGTCTGTTCAGCTGCCCAACAGCACCAGCTAATGTGCTCAGATACATTTTCAGGGGTGAGGAAGCAGGTTGCTTGCTCTATTCATTCTGTGCCAGGGTTGCCAGGATGTTGAACAAGGTGGTATTTACACAAGAAGTTCTTTGCTGATGTGAGAATGCTGGCGTACTCTGTTGGCAAAAGGTTGTCATGCAATTGCAGACTACAATAGCAGAACTGTGGAAAGGCACTCCTCACCAGTGAGATAGTGGAAGTAAAACAGTTCTTTTTTCTGGCTTAACTAATTTTTAATTGGAGAGTCCTGATGGTGCAGCTATGTTGGGGCAGAGGTAAATGGAACTGAAAACTGCAAAATGCTTCAATATTACTCTGTGCAGAGTGTATTGTAACTTGTATTACAAGTTCCTGAGTGAATACATATGTGAGGAAAAGAAGTGAAAGGATGGTAGCAATGAGAGAGCAATGAAAGTTGTCCTTTAGGAGTTCTTAGAGATCTGGAATTTACTTTATGTAAATTACTGCCAATCTATATTTTGTATGTAGACAGAGTTACATCATCCCATGAAATAATCTAGGATGGAAAATCAGGAAGGAATGAGTCATTGATAACCCAAATATTAATAGAAGCACAAGAACAACTGAATACAAATTGGGCACAAACAAATTTATTCTGAAAAACATGGAAATATTAATAACCAGTAGAGGACTAGCATCTTGTAATTGCTGCCCAGTAGATAAATTGTAGTGGCAAGAACTGTCAACTATCGAGAGACTGACATTAGGATACTGTTCACCAATGCACTTGATGACCCAGGAAGACCCTTCCAGCCCTAGGTTCCCAAAACCACCTTAGGAGTTACAATATAAGACAGCAAAAATTTAGAAAGACAGAAGTACTCTTTCCTGGATGTCAAGCACAAAGTAGTTTCATCTCCAAAAGATATCTAGGTGAAAAATGCTGCTTCATATTGTTGTTTCTGGCTACAGATTTTTGAGCCCCTGGTGGTGTATAAAATGCAAGAAATTAGCTTGAAATCACTTGGATAAAGTTACTTTTTAAGGGAAAGCCTGTGGCAGCATGCAAAACGCTGTAGAGGGAGCAGTACTCAACTGCTTTTTGTTAGCAACACATCCCTTTGTGGATCACATTCACTGATGGACTTCTCAGGATAAAGAAATAAAAGCAACAGCAGGTGCATAGAGTTTCTTCCTTGTCCCCACTGCTGAGCTCTGGCTCTTGTATCCCAAGCAACCATTCTTCCTAAGCGTCATGTGAACTTGTTACTGATATAGTGGAAGATTTCTGCAGGAGTAAGAATGATCCAGGTTTTATCAGGTAACTCAGGAGAAAAACACTCCTCTCTGCCTGCCATTGCTAGTTCTTAGTGACAGTTTTCTCTAATTCAAAATTTCTGCCTTCCTGAATATTGTGGAAATGGTGAGTAAACAATTTGAGCCTGCCCTGAAAGACTGTTGTCCTTTGGTTTATAGTTATATATCCTTTACACAGAAAATTACACACGTGCTGTGAATCACATTATTTACATGCCAACTCGAGTGTCCCCATAGTACTTTATGCAGTGGAAATGCCACCATCTGGTGGTTGCCTCTCTGCTGAAAGACACTCGTGGCGATATTGGGAATTGAGCTGCCTCTGCTCAGTGAGGAAACCCTGCTCTAGACTTGGAAATTAAGGCTCCCTGGAGGTAATTTCTCCTGGACAATGTTTCATTCTACCCGCATACCAGATAGGCCCAGCTCTGCAGAGTAGGAGACACTAGAATAAATGCTGTTTTAATTTGTTTCTTTTTTTTCTTTCTTTTTTTGTGATGTGATTTTATTACTTAGAGTCTTGTGATGTTAAAACACTTCTACCCTAGCTTTGATTATAGTCGCTTTTTTTGGGAGGGCTTGGTAGGACAGAATCACAAGATGACCTCTATAAGAAACACATACAGAGTCCATGTGCACACTTCTTGAACACGCAGTCTTTCCCTCTTTCTGTTTAAATGAATCCTATGGTCTTGACACCAGCAGGAGCTTATTGTCTCCCTACAAGGTACTCTTTAGAGAACCTTACCTTTCTCTTGTAATTTTTTTCATGATCAATGTCACTTTGTCCTGGAGAGATTTTATTTAGGGTGTAATTTTATATGCATCCTTCTGAGGTAGCTTAATGAGTTTTGTTATGATTGTCACAATGTTCTAGGCTGAGTAAAAATATTCTTGGAAGTAAAAAAATAAATTAAAAAAAATAATCTGTTCCTGCATTCCAGGAGGGCATCAGAGGAACAGAGGTGATTGCAGTAAAGATACTTTGGAATTACCCTAAGTCAGAAGAGAGCACAAAAAGAATTTCTGTTTATGTTTGCAAAGTAGGAAACGAGTGATAAACTTTGTGTAAGCCAGAGGCTTTTATGCGTTTTTACTGAGGAATTTTGAGTTTACCTCATTTTAGGAAACCAAACTTGTGATTATATTTCTGACCTGTTCTGTGCTGCAGTTAAGACCTCAAGTTCAAAGCAAAACGAACTCATGCTCTAAAGCAAAACTCTGCTCTGTGTGGCACAACAGAGCTGCAGGTGAGATATTTTGTATGATTTGTGTAAAATTTAAAATTAGGTTTTGGTGTATTTCAGCAATAAGTTATGTGGAGCAGCTCACCTATGTGACCTGCAGAACATCAGGCTTTTTTGTCCTCTTCCAACCACTTTGTATTATTTTGAATTAAATTTATAAGTCTTAGATACAGGGCCGCCTTCTCCTCACAGGCTTTTATGGTGTCTAGTCCATGGGACATCAATCTCTGCTGGGATCCCTTGGTAGTATAACTATGTAAGACAGGTCCTTGTATCTTGCAAAAATTACTTTGACAACAGCAGCCAGTTCTGGGCTCTCCTTCCCTGTTTTCTGAATACTTCTTGTATGCAGGTGGGGGAATGCGAGTAGGAAATACATCTACGGACAATAAATCCCATGAAATAAAACAGGCAACATGCATGGATGGTAGAGTCTATTGCTTCAGCGAGAACTGGAGACACAATAGGGTTCATGCAGGACACCCTGCTCCCTCCTATCACACTTCCAGCCAGGAAAGTTTATTATCCAGGTCTAAAAATGCATTGAAAATTGAGCAAATCAAAAGGGAGAGCAATTAATATGTAATTTTTTCTTTAAGTCCTCCTGCTTTTACCCTGCCATATGAAGCACAGTTGTTAATGCATGTCTTATTTTTTCAACTGGCCACTCAGCTGCTTTCTGCACCTCAGATCTCCCTGTCCCTCTGTCTGAGGTATGTGTCATAGTCAGGGAGAAAGGCAGGAGCTATGTGACTGAAACACAACAAAGAGCTTTGCAATTGATTTTTCCTCTGCATTGTTAGGAAACATCAGATTGCTTAAAAGATCTCACTGGGAATTTCAACCCTCTTCCCCACTGGCTTTTTGTAACTTGTTGATTAAACTTCCTAGCCTGGGCTGTTGCAGTGGCTTATAATAAGGACTGACATGAAACTATTTTGTCAAAGGATAACCTTCTAATTCCAGGCATTTTTAGCCTCACACTGACAGTGATTTCAGCTGCAATGAGTTCTTGGAATCCCTGACCTTCCTGCTGGGCATATTATTTGTCAATGATGCCAATGGCAAGCCCATACCCTGTCCATGTCTGGTTCCTCTCAAGAAAACCAGTGTGCAGTGACACATGCTGACAAGCAAATGGAGAAAAAAGGCCCAGAGAGCAGGTATTTTCACTTGTTATGTAAGGTCATCTGTCTGCTACCTGGCAGCTAAATGTTTACTGGCTAGCATGTGTGCCTGGTTGGAGGCATAGTTGTCTACCATCATTATTAGCTACCAGTTATTGAGTGCCAGCGGTGTGTTATCCTTCCCTACAGTAGGAGACACAGCTTTCTCATCTCCAAACAGCTCTCAGGAGAGAAGATAAGTAATAATCACAAACTACTTGGTTGGGCTTAATTCTTACAGAGATAGATTTACTCCCCTGCTTTTCCAATAGATGTTTTTCTTTCAGTAGGCCTTAAAAATGCACAAAACACAGGAAAATACGAATTTATACAGTTTTTTATAATGTGCCATCCTGTTTTATTTGCTCCTAAACGGTGTCTGGGATTACTGCATTGTCTAAATATGCATAAGTAGTGTTTTCAAGCCACAGAGATTTCAGGCTCTCTTGTACCTAATCCTTCTATCTACACCACCCAATTAATGCTGGTCCTATCAAGACTTTCAGACTATTCAGAGAAAAAATATTACTTCAGGGCCACAGGAACATAAAACAGAGCAAGGCAATCTATGTCCTCTAAACACAGGAGATAAACTCCCCTGATTCTTCCCCACACCTGAAGCTTCTGGAAAAAAGATAATCACAATAAAGAATTTCTGAAGTGATTTTAAGATGCATGACAGGTTTCATATTGCATTACTTCTATGTGTCAGATTAGTCTTAATAAAAGTATGTTATTAAATAATTCAATAATCACATGCATTTCAGATTCTGTTTGACTGTAGACTATATGAAAGAGAATAGACAGCATAAGCATCAAGAAAAACTCTTTTATATACACTAAATAACTTAGTCACTACTTTGGCAAAATAAGTTTTGTTCCTAGACTACTTAAAAACATCAGTAAGCAAAGAGAAAATTAAAAAAAAATCCTATGTGTTGGGAACCTTCCATCATCTTCTAGCTGAATCTCTAGGGCTCTATATGTTTATATCAATTAACTTAATGCCTGAATGAGGTGATAAAAATAGGTAAGCTGTATGCGGCCTAAAGTCCTTTGGAAAAACAGACTTATGCCCTTCATATACTATGGAAAATTACAATCCAGTTTTAATATTCTGAGGCATAATAGGATGGTTGGCCTGAAATGGGTCATTAAACAAAAACTGCTGTCAGGTTTCTTCAACAGCTACAGTTTCAGTCTTTAATTTTTCACTGGCCTGAACATCTTCATCAGACATTCACTTCATGTATAAGTGTAAGAAATACAGTTGTTTGGCCTGATTCCTACACCATCTTCTCAGACAGCAGCCTGGCAAAAGACACTTCAGATGGTGGGCAACCTGGGGTCCTACTTGTAGGTTACAATGTGAATTAGACTTAAAAAAAATGTCCATGCAGTGGTCTTCTTTCAGGTATTTAGTGTGAACACTGGAGAACAAGACCTCTCCATCTTTTCCCCATCACTGTGCATGACCCTGCATCAGATTAAACACTCAGCTGAGGAGTTTGCTGTGTAGACTGCATGTTAAAAATGGGGATTCATAAAGTTTCTCAGTCATCTTGGTACAAATTCAAAGAACAGTTTCTAATTTAAAAAATAATTTTTGAAGGTTGATTCATAAAACAGCTGGGGAAGAGGAGGCATCGAACCATCTCAACAGCCGTCATCCAAAGTGCATGAGGAGGTTACTGAGCAGATATATCCAGGCTTTTCTAAAAACACTCTTAGCATTAAGCCATTAAGGTACAACCCAAGCTGCACAGTAGCCAGTTTTAGAGGCCTTCTTTGTGGGCAGAACCTATTGAATGGAGACATGATATTTTAATTTTTTTCCTTTGGATTCAGGGAGTGAGTTAAACTGTACAACTGGGCAAGTAATGACTGACTCAAGAAACTTCCCACCTCTTTTAAGCACCCTAAATGTGCTTAAGAGCAAGAGAACTGTTTCATTTATATTCTCTCTGTAACAATATAAAGAATCCAGGCAAAGTGAAACAGCTAAAATGAGAAATGCTTGGAATTACCAGCCATCAAACATAGCTATTCATGGAGATGTTATAAGGGAGTTGAATTGCTTTCTGGCAGAAGAAGGGAATGAGTTTGTATGTACTGCTCTCTGGGCAGTCTACTCAGCAGTTCAACCAGTCAAAAGAAATTGCATCAGCTCTCTGAAGCTTCTGAAAAACTTACTCCATGCCTCTTACTTCCTCAGCCTTAGAGATCTTTCAGATTTTCAGACATTTTGCAGAGGTAAAATTGCATTTTCTTTTTCACTGTTGACATGCAGGCCCCATCTTCAGTGTATTGCTCCTCCTCAGTGTTGTCTTTCCGCTCTCATCCCTCCAGTGGAAATGCACTGGAATTGCAAGAGTGGTTTTCTCATGGACTTATGAATAAAGCTGGGAGCATGGAGTTGCTATTCTATTGCCTGTGAGACATAACAACTTGGACTTGTTTTGTCATGTTTTTCCTTCATCCCAAGATGGTTATTTTTATTACTTCTCACCCATCTACAGAAGACTATAAAACTGTCATTTTGATCCAACCAATAAACCTGTCAGCGAATGAACACTAATGTACCTGGCCAGTGGATGACTCCTGCCTCAGTTATGCATTTCTGGCATGCTTACAGCTCTGCTTGCCTATTGCTCAGGCAGCCAGCCAAACCGTTACCCTCTCAACATTAAAAGATTTCCTGAGGCTCAGCAAGCTTGAGGATCCGCATGGTGGCAACCTTAGATGCTCTTGTTCTTGCTTTTCCCATATAATTTGAAATTCCTGAGCCTTAGTAATTTTGGACATCTTGCAAAAAAATTATTACCAAGGCATTTAAATAGACCTGATTTGGAGTTGAGATAATATAAAAGGATTAAATTATGGAAAAGATCAAAGTTATTTCTCTTTAAGACAGCTGAAACCATAAATTTGAAACTTCTCACAGAATTTCTAGAGTGCTGGACATAGACATCTTTTTTATTTACAATAAAAACTTAAGTACTCATATCGAGAACGCTCTTTATCCTGATATAGAAAAATATATTCACTTAAAGTTATTTTTTTATTTTTCAATTAGATATTTTATTTGTTTGTTAATATTTGAAGATAGCATTAGTTAGCTATTTGTTTTCAAAATATCTTACCAAATGGGGTCAGAAAAGCCCTATTAGATTGGTCCTGCTGTGAATAATTAGAATCTGTGTATCTGCCTATTTGGTTTTTAAATCTGAAACTGAAAGAATTTGCAACATAACGATTAAAATGAAATTATTTCCGTTAAAAAAATTATTTCTTTACCCTTATTTATTTGAATTCTTTGCAAATACGAAGAGAAACTAGACATTTCATTGGAAAAAAAATGGAACCTTGGTGTAGTGAGATGAAAATAGTAGCACAAAAACTAAGCAAAAGTGCCTAGGAAAGGTATGCTAGTACTTAATTTAATTTGCTTGCTTTCCAGTTTTATTCACAAGTTTATCTAGACTGTTTCTACCACTTTGGACAGGAAGCTCCCTTATGACTACATGAATGCAGTGCTTGATAGAAGAATAATTTACTTGTCTTATGAATTAGTGCTAGTGTGCACATAGTTCAGTACCATTATGGCTTTGTCCAGACTAATTTGCTAAGGAGAAAAGTTGTCAGCGTAACAGTGGATAAGTTATCTTATTTGTTATTATTTTTTTTGTATTATCTATATTGAAAAACAATGAAATTTATTGGGATTACATCACAGAGACACCAATCTGTATTTCTGCTCCTGCAGGGTTTTTTATGGAAGTACACAGAGACAGCTTGCACATGCCTGTTCCTCAAAACACCCTACAGTTTTGTACCCACACTCACTGCTGTTCACAATGAATAGGTTCAGGGCTCTCAGGCCCCAGGTCCTGGTGTGACAACCAGCTTCCATAACTTGATAGACAGTTGCCAGGGCACAGAATGTCTGAGCAAGCATGGCAAGCCCAGCCTGCCAAAAGTGTTGTGCATACACCTGGAGTACAGACACATGCTTGTTGTGCACAAGGTCTGGGAATACTGGCACATCCAGCAACATAATTGCAGTCTTTGCTGGTGTTTTATTTGTGCTAATAAGAAGTATTTGGTGAATATAATTTGCACTTCCTAGGGAAACGTCTGTGCTGAGATTAACTTCTTTCCCATGGCTGAGATCATTTTTGTTCACAGTTCTTTTACCAGGCAATATCTGTCACTCTTATGACTCTGAGAGAAACACTCCAGAAGGTTAAAGTTAAATGATTGCTGCATCTCTCTGATGGAGGCTGCTTTCCTTGAAAGAGGACAAGACTTAATTTCTTCATAAGCAGCTCCTGAACTGCTGGAATATTTCACAGAATGATAAACCAACACCAATTCCTACTGACTGTAAGACACCAAGCCCAAAACTACCATAGTTTAGGAGCTGTTAAGAGGCAATCATAGTCAAAGGGAGGCTGTGCAAAAAACTAAATCAGAATATGTGTTGCATCCGTCCATTTTTCATTCATTGTCTTATATAAATCAGAGCCCATAGGTGCTGAAGTTTATCTGTGGAAATCTACAATCCTACTGTTTCTCTCCCTTTCGTCTCAGATCTATTTGTTTATACTATATGTTCTTCAACTTTCCTTTTATGTTATCTTTTAAAAGATTTTTTCTCCTTTTTCATTTAATTTTCTATCTGAAGTGTAACATCACATGATGTCCTGAGGGGAATACTGCAATGAAGAGAAACAGGTGATTAGGTGATGTTGTGGCTTGATCATTATAGGCTTTTCTTTTTTTCTCAAGAATGTTATGCTCAAGTGCTGGAAGATGTTAATGGCTGCCATAAAGTTTGTCTTTGATCTGCAGAAAATTCCAAGCCTCATTAATCCCTTGGTTATGGGGGCACCATCCATTCAGTCTAAACAAGAAGCAGCAGCTAAGCTCCTGTACGAAGTAAATTTGCTGAAAACAGTAGAAGCCACCACCCAGGCAGTTATCCTACAAAGACAAGCTGAAGTATGAACTAATTTATGAAGAACAAAGAACTTTCTGGGAAATTATTATATACTCACTGACTGAGACATTAACTGATAGGAGCTATGCATTTAGAAATAATCAGAAAACTGGGATAAAACAAATAGGCAATGTGGGTGGCCCAGGGAGAAAGCCAAGACAAAAAGCTTCTGTTGAGTAGAGTACCTACTGAAAATGAAGAGCTTGATTTCTGAGCAAGGAAATAACCTTTTGCTTTTTGTTCCTACCACATTCGGGAAAATGGAGCTTTGTGTACATTCTTTGCAAACACATAGGCTTTCATCAGAGACACTTCAGTTGCCCCAAATCAGTTTCTCCTACAAAAACAAACATGTCAAGATGGTAAGTGGTGGCTAAATGTTGGGACAAGAAAACAGTTGAAATTGGGAGATATTTTAGAAAGTTTGCTTGTTTACTGAGGTTGTAGATTTTTTCTGCCTTGAGAATCTTAGTTCATGTCTGTGACTGCCTCAGCGAGGCTCAGGGAATTGAGGCTTCATGCAGCTCAGACTTGCCTTTCCTTTTTCACCGTAAGTAACTGCAGAATAAATCTGTCAGATGAATGATCTCCGTGATCATATAGTGAGTAACCAAATTCTAGTAACTTTGGTGAATCTCTCCTTAGCTCTCAATCCTTACAAGGGTAGTTCCTACTTTTATTGCTGTGTATGGTTAAGAAAGATTAGAAGACCATAAGTCTGCACTGAGTTGAGCTTAAGACTAGATAGAAGTGTTTCAGGCTGATCTGGTTTGGTCACTGCCAGAGGTCTTTTGAATGCATACAATTGATCTAAAGAAGCTTTTTGTGTCCATGAGGAGTGGGTCACTGGTGTTTTATTAGGCCATAGTCTAATAAGAGAGCTTATTTCTACTCTGATGCCTCTACCAACACAAGGCTTTTTCTTAACTTGAGTGATAATTTTGTGACCTACATGAATTTTCAAGATAAGAATTGTGAGGAAACTTCCCTGAAATTTCTTTCAAAGGCAAAGAAAATCTGTGACTCAAATTTTAAAAAACTATCGGATATTATTTTACTTTATCACAAATGGCTTTGGGACTAATTTCTATATGTATCTTTATTTTCTGTAGAGTCATGCATTTATTTTGCCATTGATCACTTTGCCTTTAGACTGATAAGTTTTGAAAGACTCTTTGAAGTCCTTGTTATTATTGTCAGTGCTTCCTTTCCTTTGGGACTCCTAAGTGTAAAAAAAAAGTCACTATAAGGATCTACTGCTGTCCCATTCATACTGTTCTTTGACCTCTTTCCATCAGAAAAGGAAATTGCTAATCTAGGTCAGATATCTTAAAATGTATTTGGATACAACAGCACAGTCAGACTTGAGTATTTTTGGAATTAAATAGGTACCTTGAAATATATTTGCATTTCTTAGTTAATTGCAAAACATCCATGGAAAATTTTGCTGCTATGAAATCAGAATGGGAATTATGTCTTTTGTTTGCAGTATACAAAACAAACATTCAGGTGAAAACATGTTAGTTGCTAGATATCAATTGTTACAGCTATTTCATTTTGAAGTGGTATATCTGATCACATTTAAATTCCTACTGAAAAGAAAGCATACTAAAAAACAGAATTTCAAGGGCCATCTGTAATTTTTCTAGCTTTTATAGACTTGGCAGGGGACTTAAGGCCTGGAAGGAAAAGGTATCTGTGCTGTATTTCTCCTCCTTCCAGCCCCTGTGTGCCTGTGAGCATGAAGGCTGTGTGGTTTGGGGAGTTTGCTCAGCTGCAGCCTTCTCAATACCTGTTCTGCTCAGGGGATGCCTGCCTAACTTGGCACTATTTAAACTCTCAGAAGTGCAAACTTTGCCTTGGAAATTCCTAACAGACTGCATTTTATTTTGGCCAATTTTGTTCCAATTAATTTTTTATTTGTAAAACAAAGAAAATGACAGACACAGTATGCCAATGCCTTTAGTAAATATAGCCCAGCTATCTAAGCTGACCTGCTGTTGGAAAGTCTAAATAACTTCAATCCTTCCCTTCATCATTCTCTCATCCCCAAAGTAATAAAAGCAGAGCTAGAGCAGCTAACACCTGGCGTGCTGGTCACGCAGCATGACTTTACATCATAATCATCTTGTCAAGGAGCTGAAAATAGCATTGTGCTGCAGTGTTCACTAGTGCTTCAGGAAGGAAGACAATAACCAGCATTTGGCGGCAGCCTACACCCTAACAGTGAGTGATACAGAGGTACTCCTCAAATTGTTTCCCTCCTCTCATCCTGAAAACATTCACCCTGCATCCCCTGGTGATGTATCACTGAGGCCTCCACTTCCAGTCTCCAATTAAAGAAGTGGTGGGCAGTTACTGTGCTGCACACAACCAAGCAATCTCATATAGCAACACTCTATTTTTCAACAAAATAATGCATTAAATTAAATTAAATTTATTCTAGCATGTTTAGTGTGCCATACAAATGCCAGAAAAAAAATGGCAATAAAAGGCTTCGTTTGAATGAATTGAGATGAATCATGTGCAGATAGGAATCATGATACATAATTATCCAACTACACAGCAGCCCAGGGATACAAGCTTTAAAATAGAAATTTGGACAAGGGACCTTGCCCAAAGAGAATTTTTGAAGGAGATCAAGGGGGTGGAGAGTGTTGCAGCTAACCTGGTACCAAGGAAATGACATGCAGGATTATGGGGATCACAGGGATTAAGTAGAAATCAGGGAACAGGCATCATTTTCCAAAAGTGGATGCTATGGTGGCAGAAAAGTTTTGTATTAAATTCTTGGTGAAAAAAAGCACAATATTAGGAAGATGTAAATCTGAGTATTTTCATGTTCAATCATTCATTTTTATGCACAGCTAATACAATAATCAATGGACTAATAGCACTTGTACATTTTTGGGTTTGAGGAACTGAGAATTGAATTATGAATATTGTTCTATCACTTCATTTCTTGAGCACAGCTCTCTGGATTACTTTCTGCAGAAATACATTGGAAGGAAGTAAGAGGCACATGGTGTATTAGCAAGTTGATTCAAATTTGATGATAGGTTAGCAATTCAGCTGTAAAAGACGAGTCAACTTACATTTACTGGCCTGAGGTGGAGGCAATCCCTGATCTGATTACTAAATTTTAAATTTTGGTGTACTAGGAACAAGGAAGAATTATGAGTGTTAAAATTATAACAGTTTTTCAAAAGTCAAATAAGATGACCCCAAGATAAGTGGAGAATTATGCATGTCCTCATTCCCAGGCATTATGATAAGAAAGCTGGTACTCCACTGATAAAAAACTATAAATATAATCAGTACATCTCCATGTTATTTTATAGAAAATGGTCAAATAACTGTGCTTTTCTTCTGAGACTATTTTCATGAAAATTCATTTATTTACCAAACTCATAGTCTGCTAGAACATATTCTGGACATTTGAGTGAGTACTACCTGGCTTTCTCTTTAAAAAAAATAATGCTGTGTAGGGTAAATCAAACATACTGCATTACATAGGCTAAGAACTAACTAACTGCTGCCTACCAAGACAATCACCAGAGGGAATTGCTCTCACTACATCTCGCTGGAGATCTTTTTCCTGAAGTTTCATAGAATCTGCACAGGATACCATCAATGCTTCTTCTACTGGGCACGATAAAGGGGGGGTACAGCATGACAATTAAGGTAGAGGGTGAGACAGGCATACAAACCAACTTGGACCATGTACTAAAATAAATCCCTTTTAAGCAAAATATCAGTGCAGACAGGGAAAACTTTTCCTCCTCTGTATTGTATGGGTTGTGCTGCACAGGGTGGGGCATAATGAAGAGCCTCAGAAATAATTCAAAAACTGAAAAAAAATGGAAAGACCATAAAGTTAAAGAGTTTAGCTTATTGAAACAAGATGACAGAGTATTTAATTAAATACTGCAGGTACAGCAAGTAGGAAGAAAATTGTGGTTACTGGAGGGGTATTTATTCTAGCATAATGAGAAAGCAGGAATGCAAGACAAACCCCAAAAATATTAAATTTAATTTTTTAGCAAACAATGAAACTGATTAACGTCAGAAATTTTTTCCAAAGGGTAGCACTAATTTATCTATTTTTCATAAATTTTTATTAATATTTGAATTGGCCCTGATGCTGAAATGTTCAGAAAAATGTCAATATTTTTGCCATGACTGAGTTCTTTTCTGGTGAGAGTCTTTTTATTCATCACAGATGATGCCTTAACATCCTGTTCCTACACAAGCATTTATTATGTATGTACTTTTAATGCAGTTTGCTTGTCTGAGTTGACCTTTCTGAGCAGCCTATTGGGTGGTAATCATAGGGGTAAAGTCTGATCTGCACTTTTATTTTGTCAGGCAAAATTAAGTCTGATCTGTGTTTTCTTTCACTTAGACTAACAAGCTCTGTTTTTTGTTTTGCTTTTATTTTGTTTGTTTTTGCTATTGTTTTGTTTTGTCATGTTAGGGAACTAGCAGAGGTAAAACATGGTTTAAATTTTTGTAAAATTAAATTTTAAGAAATAGTTTTGTTAATGCATTGCTTTTCCCAAGAGCCTTCTCAGACAGAAATATAAAACCTGATAACTCTTCTGCTGTGTGATATGCTGATGTGCCTCATATTCTACAATTTTTCAGTGTTTGGTAAAAGGGCAACTTCAGATAGCGGCATGGAAAATAAGTAAAATTAAGACTTTTAGGAAAGGATGAAAGAGAGAGGAACCTATGATGGGTTTCCCATGTTTGAATTCTATATGATGCTCAGTCTCATTGTTTTTCCCCACTGAAAGTCAAGAAGTTTTCAAATAATTATATTTTAGCACATTGTGTATACTGGAACAAGAGAAAAAGAGAGAGAGAGCTTATAACTCATGTGAACGTGACTATTTATATTTTTGTTGCAGGTTTTAACCTCTTTAATTGCCTCACTAACCAATCCATCACTTCTGCTGATATTATTTGTTAAAATAATGTAAATTGAAGAAAATCAGCTCTGCACATACATTCTCAAATACAAAGATATAAACACACTGGAAAGCAGCTACTTGAATCAGAGTAGTTAAGCTGTCATGGCTAAAACTTGTCATTTAAGATTGATGACAACTGTTTGTGTTACTGGAAAATGAGCTGAACATACTTTTACAGCTCCTTGTATTGACTCCTTCTGGGGGCTGGAACCATAAATGCATAGGTTTCTAAGTGGCTGGCACAGCAAAAATGAGTGCTGTGCCTTGTGCCCCTTTCAGATTCTGGGTTATTGGTCCTAGATTATATAGTGCATGGTCGCTGAGCTGCAGATAAATGGGACTTGACAGTTCTCTCTGTGGGATATTGCGCTATGATTCAGTTAACAGTAGAGGAAACTTCTACCTAATTGACTTTTAGCTCACTGCAATTCCTTCCTGGACTGCTGTCACAAAACCCATCAGTATGACTCGTGTCACCTTCAGTAATTTGGTGAGAGAGAATGGCTGAAAAGTCAGGAAGAGTGATTTACCATATCAATCCTGAGAGGGGTCTCTTCTGCTTCGAGAGTGAGAGACAACTCTCAATAACAAAGCTCATGTTGCCACTTGGCACTCATAACCTTAATCTGTCAACAATAGCACTTAGCATTTATATAATGCTGTACTGGCATTAGCTAATTAATTCTTACAACACCACTGGGAGATGAGTCACTAAACACCTTTAGAAAGACTTTCCTTTTAATACCTCTGGTGATGCTATGTGCTGAAATGCACAGATTACTGGCACTCACTCATCTCAAAAGAAAAGCTAGAAGGTGATCTTAATACTTTATGGCTGTTTTTTTAATTAAAAAAGATTAAAAAAAAACCTCAGAAGTTTAACAGAGTTCAGTAAGTTTTGATTCAAATCTACCCTTTGTCAGAATGAAAGGGAATTCCACTGTATAATATTATTTCAAATGAAATCACAAGTGATAGTGACTGATGTCAGCTGAAAACTCAAAAATATACTTGCTGTAAAACAGTAACTTCAGATGGTTAAAAAAGAGAGGAAAACATTGAAAATAGAAAATATTCCAATATTTCTCACCTTAACAGCCGGGCCTCCCAGATTGTACTGAAAGATGTCATTATTCAGTTAGAACAGAGCTACACTGCATGCCAGAGCAAACCCTGCTGCAGCAGTGGAAATTTATTTTGTCCTCACTTAAAAAGCACCATTTTTGGGGTGGGGCTGGTTTGTCTTGGCAAGCCTCATGCTGTTCTTCATCAGTGGTGGGCACAGCCAGTTCTCAGCAGGTTAAAGTTTATCCTTCCAACTTTACCTGCCTGGAAGGTGTCTGCTGGAGGCAGGTTTTTTCAGGACCATTTTCTCTGCTTCCATCCTGGTCCCTACTCCTCCTAGGGCACCCCAGCTCCAGGCAGCTTCCCTGCATGCCATGTTGTCTTGCAGCCAACAAAGAGAAGGGCAGAGCACTTATCCCAGTGTTATTTTTACTGTAGGTAGGTGTAACATTGTCCTGAGTTCAGCTAGGATATGGCAAGTTCCTCTCAGTGGGTGTTAGTTACAGTGCTGTGTTTAGGATGCAGAATGAGAATGATGTTGATAACACACTGATGTTTTTGTTTTTTCGCTATGTCATGTTTGTCCTAAGTCAGGGACTTTTTTCTTTGTCTTTTGCTCTGCCAGTGAGGAGGTACACAAAAGAAACTGGGAGGGAGAACAACTGGGCAGGTGACCTGGACTGCCCAAAAGGATATTTCACATTACAGAACATCATGCCCAGCGTATAAACTGGGAGGAATTAGCAGGAATGTGGCCAATATGGGTTTGAGAAGGGGATTCTGACATCAGTCAGTGGGTACTGAGCAAGTGCATTGTGCACTGCTTGGTTTTCCCCTTTTTATTACAATAATAGTAATAATAATAATAATAATAATAATAATAATAATAATAATAATAATAATAATAATAATAATTTATCATTATTATTGTATTTTACTTTATTTTCATTTATTAAACTGTTCTTGTCTCAACATACATGTTTGGCTTTGATTGTTGTCCCCATTCCATCAGGGTGGGGGAAGAAGGAGGTTGAAGCATGAGGGTGAGAAGCACGCATGGCGCAAGGATGAAAATACAAATGTTCTGTTGAGCTACAAGTGAATAGATCTTTTAGTCTCACCCAGAACATCTCATTTCCTATCTGAGTGCTGATAATTTGAACTTAAAAGCAGTTTGCTGTCTCTGCAATCCAGCTATGAGACACACAACTGGTAACTTTCCTGTCAGTACTATGGCTGAGAAGGAAAAGAAGGACCTTTCAGAAGGGAAGGTACAATGACATCTGTGTCAGCCAAACAACTTTCTGTTTGTTGTAGTACTATTTACATGCGCACAAAATTGCTCTTCTGTACATCAAAGTACAACAAACTTCTGGTAGTTTTATTTCTTCTCTATGCCACTGATTTTTACAGAGAAAGAATGACTTTAGAATTTTACTATTCAGAAAATGCATTGCTTACACTCATGCACAAAATAGTTCATCTTAAAATCAATGCTTGACATTGGGAGTCACATATCCACACAACTTTTCATTGATTTACTTGTTTTGCAGCAAGGCCTATTCAACTCAAAATACATCTCAAGTACCTTGCCCCCCCCTAAAAAAACACCCATTGGTTACAACATATAAACTGTTAAAATATTTAATGTATAGAATGTGACAGCCTTACAGTCTGCATATTATTACACAAAATGTGTAAAAATTAACATGGTAGTTCCAAAAGTATTGAAGTTTTTTATGCATCATATGTATGTATATATGTTTGCAACATCAATTCAGAAGTTCTCTTAATTGGAGGCTACTGATTTTATATTTTGAATAACCATAGGTATGCTCATAATCAAGTCATATCTATTGCAACTGATATTTTGGTTAACATAAAATAAGAACACACATCAGTTGTTTATTGATTTAATGTGTCTAAAACATAAGAGAACAATGTATGCAAGTAATCTATATATATATATATTTTTTTTTTTAACCACAGAACTTGTATGTCAAAATACTAAAATCATTGACACAGACCCTTGTATTCTGTGGCAAAGATTTAATTGTTTTATGTGATTAATGTGTAGGATATTGCATTTTTTGGAAAAAAAAAAGTCTTTGAAGAAAAGATTTTTAAAAATATCCTGTGAGAATTCAGTAATTTTCTTTAATTTGTACTTTGCATTAGCTTTAAAATAAATTCCAGATATTCTTTAATGAAATATCTTCAGAAGCTTCTTTTCAGACAAACACCTCTGATTTTACTTGCATACATTTAGAAGCAGACAGCAATTCTATACTCTCATGAAAAGGATGTGATTTGATTAACAAGCATGAATTCAGTCTGAAGGTTTCAGCAGTTTATAAAACAGTAAATGAAAAATTAATATGGAAAATGTTTCCACAGAATATTTGCAAACAGGCTTCAGATTTTTTTGAAAGATGATCTTACTCTAATAAAGGATTTCTATGGCAAGAGGCAAACAACTAGCACTACTTACATAAACTCTTTTTTACAATGTTTTTCAGTGTTGCATTACTTTGTGTGTTAGACACACTGCTCTCTGGACTTACCTTTATGATTCATAAAAGATCTCAAAGATAACGCTACTGCTTTATTTAATGAAATATTTTCCACTTTCAGTTGCAAACAGTAAATGATTGATATGACATTGATTTTTTTTTTCTTCCTTAAGGAATGGCAATTTGTCCCTGGTGGAGCCAGCAGTTTCTGCCAGCTCCCTGCTCAGCACAGGAATAGCCAGAGGGCCGGGATGGATGAGTTGGCAATTCAACACGCAGACTGTTTGTTTGAAGAACTCAAACGAAAGCAGGCAGTATGATCAAGATAAAGCTTTTAATGATGTTTGCTTTATTGTAGTTATGAATGCTGTCTATTGATTCTCCTCCTCATTTACCCAAATTGCTAAGTTGTTTTCAACTTCTTCCTACAATTAACATGAATGAAGCTGACTATTAGCTGGCTAGAAATCTTTGCTACTCAATCTTCATTCATTAACAGCTGTCGTGAACAGTGGTCAGGCACAGAAGAGGTGCCTAAAATTTGTACCATACACAGAAAGTAAAGGATGGACTGAATGCTTTAGAAAAGACTCATTTGTTGTAGAATTTAGTTGGTGCAAAACCTGATGACGTGATAACAGAACAGGGTTTTGGAGTAATTTGAACAAAATGGAGTGCAGAATTGTTCTACTGTGCCAGCCTGAGTTCCTGCCTCTTATTGTTCTAAAAATTGTTGTCTTATTCCTTCAGCACAGGTATTCCTAGAAAGCATATGAAGAAGAATACACAGGACTTTTATCCATCTTCCATTTATATTTTTTTAATGGACTTGGAAAAAATAATCACTAAAAATTTTCAGCCATACAAAGAATCCTGAGGTGGCACGTAATGGAGATGTTAGACTAGTGGTCACTGAGTAATTTGCATAATATTCTGACTGGAAAGCAGCCAAAAAGTAGGTCTACTGAGGACAACAAGAAGCCATAACTTTCCAATTACACACCACATTTTAATTTGTGGTTTTCAGCAGTTTTCTTACTGCCTTTCTTCTGCATGCCTGCATCATTGACTTAGTACTGATCATTAGCATTTCTATCCAAATTTAGCTCTGTTGAGGGATGAAGGTGAGTGGACAGTTGCTGCTCAGCTTGTAAACAGCTTGCATTAGTTAATTCTACCAAACGCACTTCAAGTTTTAGAAATTCCACATTTCTGACTTTGAAAGAATTGGTGTCATACCAGGAAATACCACAGAAAGCTCATCTCATAATGAAAAAATGTGATCAGGAGCACATTTCTGATGAAGGATATACACGGACTTAAGAATAAAGAAAAACTAAAATACATACAAGGCTACCCTTTCCTTCTCTCCTTCTCTCTCCCTCAAAGGCACTCCTACAATTGCACTTATTCCATTACCTGTGTTCTGGATGAAAAAACTTTTTAAAGAGTGATGAGAGTGACAAAGAATTAGAAAATACTTGTATAATATAAGGCCCAAGAAACTCAGTCCTTTTAACTTACTTGAAAAAAGGAAGAAGGTACATGAATTTAGTCTTTAGATTCCTGTAACAGTAAGATTAGAAGAGATATCTCTTCAATCTATCCCACAAATGTGTAACAGCTTCGAACAGAATATATTAGATAAATCTAGCCTAGAAATAAGATACAATGTAAAAAGTGAAGGTAGTTAAGCAGTGGACCAATTATTCGACTTTAGAATAGATTCTGATTGCAACACAAATGGGCCTATTAACTTCAGCTATTGAAATCAGCTAGTGAAGTGAGAGATTTCCTATATTCTATATTGCAGAAAAATCCCTTATAATCTTAGTGGTAGTATGTTTTCTGCTGTTACTTCCAGAATTGCTGACACCAGATAAGTGCAAAATGTGTATGGCCCAAATTGCAAAGGATTTGCTTTTTAAAAGTACTCTCATCAACAGCCTCTTTGTTAGCACTCCTGCTAGAGTGCACCTGGAGGTGAGTTGGATCTTACTGAAGTAAATCTCATTGAATGCTGTTCAGCATTATCAGTTCTTATTTGAACCAAAACACTTTAAATGAAAATGCCTGCACTTTAAAATATATAGCATCATGTTTTCACAAGTTCTTTTGTATCTGAATATTAGTAAGCCCCATGTACAAAGGGAGAGAGGGAAACCAGAAAAATTATGGAAACAATGCTAGCAGGAGTGTATACATGCACTCTGCTCCTGCAAGTTTCAGTCTCTGCCTTGGAAATCCAGATGTTGCTTTTTGCCTTTTAGTGGCTTGAATTTAGAATAACTTCAGCCAAGAACAGGCTTTACAAAAGAGCTAAGTGAAACTGAGATGTTATTAGTTCACAATCACTTACTATTATTATAGCAAGCTCTGAAATGTCAATATGCCTCTGGTGGGAAACAGCTGTGAAATGCCACATACTCCATTAAGAATGTGTAAGAGATCAGTGGTACATGTGTACGAAGTAGCTCTAGAGAATCCTGATTTCAAAAGGACAAATATTTTCCAAGTTGATATGGCTTCTCTGATACTGGCTTATTTTCATTCAAGCAACCACATTAATATTTTTGGAACTCTTTGGCACCGCTGCTTCTCTGAAACAATGGTCTCTGTGGAGCTGCTCTACTTAGTGTGGGATGAGTCTCCCCTGGCACAACTGGGCCTACTGAATATAGCAAAAAAAGGCTGACTGTGCTTTACACGTCATAGCATTATTTGAAATGACCTTCATATGCTCTGTCATTCCGTCATGGAATATTTGTGATTAAGGATATGGGCAAGGACTCGCGTCTAAGTTGCTGCAATATAAAGAGACTACAACAGACAGTTCTGCTCCTGCTGCTACTGACGAGCATATAAACATGTGTGCCTCTGTTTCCTCTAATAAAACTACATTGATTTGCATTATAGCTAAGGGCTAGGCAACAGCAATATGTGAAGCAATGATATATGAATTTGCAACTAAACTGACCTTTTATGATGTGATATTTTAACACGTACAAAACTGCTCCTCTTAGTGAATGGAAACTGCTCTATTAGGGTTTCTGAAATACATTTTTAGTTTGTAGCACATTTTTCCTCCTTAATCATCTAAACTATATGTAGATTTACAAGATGAGCTTTCATATTAATAATACACTCAGTTCCTTGCTGAGTGACATAAACTCATTCAGAGATGACCCTTGTCTGCTTGGATATCAAGACTGCTGTCAAATCTTTCTGGTCTTTTCCCCTTCCACTCTGGAAGACTAGAAACTATCACTGTGCTAGCTGGACTAAATTAGTCTGCACTCTCTGATCCGTTCTGCTGAACACTGAAGGCATACCAGAAATCTCTGTTGCTTATATGCTGTTCTGCTAAATTTAAGTGGGTCAGAAACTATCACCATGCTGTCACAAAAGCTATTTTTAAACTTAATACAGCTCAGAGCTGGATTAATAAGTGCACATCCCTCTAGCTGGGCATGAGCTCAGTATGGTCCAGCAGGAAATTGTGCCCTTGGTAAGCACACGTGAGGAGCATCTTTCTGTGTCAGTGCTCATGGCCACCTGTTCAGATGGCCTAGTGCCCTCTTGCAATGTGGTCAGACAGCTGACTTTGGGTGTTCAAAAAGGCAAGGACAGGTCTAGAGCCATACAAGGAGTAACACTGCAAATGTCAGCTCTTCAACAAGGCTACATGTGGCAACATACATAACAAATGCCCATTTCTTGTGTGCCTCTTGTATGTATAAGAGTGGTCAAGAACACAAAATTTCTGGTACATAATTCTGACTGCCAAAAATATATACATTCTGCATTGAAAGAAGATGGAAGAAGAACACAGAGAATTGGATTCTTCCTGTATCGATTTGTACTAATAATTAGGTAGTCAAATTTCACAGATCAAAGAGTAAATTTTTTATTTTCAATATAGAAAAACTTTCCATACATATGTGTTGGATCACTTTTACATGAGCTACACACCCAAGTATTCATTTTCTACACAGAAGCCGTCCATAATTGCACTAAGACAAAAACTCACAAGTCATCAGCAGCTGTCCCTGTGTGAGATGTGGCAGCAGCACTATGCAACAGGAATACTCCTCCTAGCTGCAGTGACTGTGCAAGGATGTTCAATTACTCAATGTATTTTACTTATTTCAAGTTATAAATGAACCATTATTGCTTTAGACTCTTATATAAGAACATCTAAGTATCATTCATTGTATTGTTTGTTTTACTCTTTGTTGCTGTGGGTGAGTGACAAACGACATGAACCTCTTTTGGTAAATTTATATGACTCCAATCTTTATTCAGAAACTGACCTCCTTTATATATCTTCTAGAACAGGCCATCTCATTGGTCAGAAGAGTGCCAGAACTCTTCATCCCATTGGCCAAAAACAAAAGATACAGAGAATGTCCGTCCCACAGACAGGAACCCAAAACATCACTCTTGTTGCAATAGCACTTGCAATGTTTATGTCAAGCCTGTGAGAACCAGGTCTTCCCAAAACAAAACATCATGAAGAAACTGAGTCTAGAAACTCAGAAACTTCAGGCCTAGGAGACTCAGACTACAACTCTTGAAAACTACTTGCTAGCAAAATTACTGTAAAAGACACAGAAAAGCTTTAACTTCTAATTCCATTTTCTCTTCAGATAACATTGAAAAGATAAATATTTTTCAGCAAGTCCAGAACCCAAATGGGTCCAGATAGTAAAGTTCAGAAAAAAATTGAACTCCAGAGGAGGAAAAGAGACTCTTTAAATGTCTCCAAAAAAGTAAGTCCTGCCAATTCTCCAGAGAGACCTCGTGACCTACTAAATTATAGATGTAACTGATAGAAACCTAAGTAATTTCTAAACATGAAACCAATCTTTCTGGCTTCTGTCTGGATATTAGACTAATTGAAAATCAAGGGTTTTTTTTAAATGCTCCTGTCTTAATGCAATAAACCCAAGATTTTCATGTAGGGAAAGGTAAGTAAATGAAGGAAATGACAAGATGGCATAAGCAATCTTAAAAATTATTAAGAAATTGAAAATAACAGTTTGACTCCACTGCATCAGTGATTGGATTGTAATTTCATATTATTTTACATGTCAAGTTAAAGTAGGAGCATTAATATAGTATAGTTTTTTATCATTTCCATGTGGAAATTGAACTACTTGTTTATAGTTAACTACTAAAATTAATAAAATATATGCTTTCCCTTGGTGCAATTACAAGTTACATTATTTTACATCTATAGATGTTGTTAAGTCAAACTGTCAAAATACCTTGGAATGGAGTCTATACTCATAAATGAATGATTATGAAGAGAAATATCTCACCCATACAATAATCCAAATTCTTCAGGTTTTCTTCTACAAATCTTATTTTTAGTTTGCATACATATAATGCTTTTTCAGAGACCCTTGGCCTGCCCTCTGCTCACTGGAGCTCTCTGTATATGTGTTCATAACTGTTCTCACAGGGAGGGCTAGTCCATTACTAAACACAGAATACCATGACAACAATGAAATAGAGTGAACCAGTCATTAATCCCATATGAACAACAGACCCTGAAGGTATTCAGATACTCAAAAATAAGTTTTTTTTCTTATTTTGAAAATTTATTCACAGACACATCATAAGGAAAGGTGCTGAAAATTTGGCATTTTAACACAGCATTACCAAAAGACCTTTACATCCTAAAATAATGCTGTTTTGCCAAAAGAATCCTTACTCTTATGTGACTTCTAGAAATATCAGGGAAAGTAATAGGACATGAAAAGTCTGCAAATGGTCTCCACGGGCTGCTCATTAGACCTCTACAGTGACCTGAGAGATGACTCCATTCTAATAAGCTTAAGCTGAATCTGTTTCATGCCTGCATCTAAAAATCTCCAAGTACTTTGAGGAAAGACTGTGATTGGATATAAGTGATATTTTGTTTGAATAACAAGGCTAGTGTCTGTGTGGGCATCTGTAAAGATGCATTCAGTGCTAAACTGGGCAAGAAGGATGTTGTTCTGCTTCCACTTCCATCCTGATCAAGGAGAATAACATTAAGGCTTTACAATCAGAAACATTTTCTGACAGATAGAAAGATCGTGGTAAGAATCTTCAATAGAGTGGGGTTACAGCCCTGTAGTGATTGTGGAGAAGGGACTTCCAAATACATGATCATCAAATTAATGGAAAAATATCATGTTTTAGAGAGAATAAATAGTCCAGTATGTTAGGAGGCAGCTGGGATCAGTGAACTACCACTGATTGTTTACCAGCTGTTAAATCTCCCCGTCCAGACAGCTGGCCAGCTAGGGTCTTTTCTAATGTGTGTTAAGATAATCTGTATTTTTGAGATTCATGAACCTTCTCAACTTGGCTTACAGCCAGAAGCCAAGTCATAATGTTGAAGAAGGCTCATTTTGGCTTTCCAATATGTATTTTCTACCTAGTTATGTGCTGTTGGCTGTAAAGAAAGATGGATTGAAGGGTAAACTAAAGGCTAGGCAAACTCTGAATACTGAAACTAACAAAATATTCATGACACTAATAAATTTTGTCTGATCTGACATGGTAGCCAGGGAATCAGGAAGGCTAGAAGCCAAATATGTGTAAAATGCTACCGCCCCACTGTTAAAAAGAGAGGCTGAAATGGATCTCAGACATCTTTTGTTCTGGATCAAAAAGCAGAGCATTTCCTATTCTCAGCTTTTACAGTCCTATCTATCACTGGCTGGTAGCATCTTTGGGATAGATACACTGTGAGTCAGTACATCTTTTAACTCCTTCTCATGGCTTGACAAGAAAAGCTCACTGAGTTTTGCCAATAAAGCAGAAATTACATCAAATCCAGTAAGATTTACTACTAGTTCTCCCAAAATTATCTTTAGGTTTTTCTAAAAGGTACTGAGCACTACTAGTGGCAGGCTAAAATGAAGCTTTAGTGCTGTTCTTAAGAGCTCTGGGCCTGAAGAGTCCAAAGAAAGTTTCCAGAATGGGAAAAAAAAATTAGGAGAAAATTCATATTCAGATTTGATGCCACTCAAAGTTTTAAAAAATTGTGAACGAATCTCTGTTTTTTTTAGTTTTTCAAATAGGTTCCCAGTGAACAAGGAGGATGCTCACTACAATTTCCCACCTGCAGACAAGACTGGTTCTTTTCTATGCAAGCACAGCATAAAATTTTCCTTCTCCTGTATCAATGCACCTGATTTATTTGCAAAAATTCTTTTTTGTTTGTTTGTGGCCTTTTTTTTTTTTTTTTTTTTTTTTTGGTAGATAATTGCTTAATAGAAGAGTAGAAAAGATTTTTTTGTTTCTTAATATTTTATCAATAGAAATAGAGGTCAGAGAGCCAGAACTTTTGGAAAAAGTTAGAGGCATATGCCATTCACTCTTGGAACATATTTGCACATTCACAGTGATTTTGCAATTCAAGTTTGGAAGAAAAAGAAAGGACAGAACCCACTGTCCAGAAAGAAATTGAAAACCTGAGACAAGGGGTGAGAATCTTAAAATCAGTTTCTCTTTTTTGCATTTCAGAAAAAGATTGAATGAAACCAAGTTCCTCTCCACATAACTCTACCCAAATACTGGGAATGTATTTCTTACTTGACTATGGACTGCCATCTGATGGTTGTCATTAATAATGCTGAAGGACAGGTTGAATTTTTTTTTAAAAAAAACCCCAAACCTAACTTAAAGAAAACACAGGAAGGTTCTAATTTGACTGGTGCTTTACAGTTTAGATTAAATTTCTTTACATAGTATTTCAATTTGCCATAACATCCCTCAAAAGGTTTTTCACTACAGTGAAGAACATCTAGGAAATTCCAGTGTTGTACTACAAAACAGCTGTGACTTTAAGTTGAATTTTCCAGGATTCATGCAACTCATGCATGTCTGGCTGGCTGAGAATTATTCTGTAAAGGAACACAATCACCTCTTGCAACCAGGCTTTAATGACCTACCTCTGGAATATATAAAAAAAGGTGTCTCACAATGGGAAGAGCCCAGTTAATGGTGTCAGACTTGTTAATATAGGTTAGGGCTCTTTGAGAAGTAGACAAGTGTCTTCTTTTTCTAAAGCTGAAGTGTAAAGTAGTTCAGTGCAGAAAACACTGATACAATCTGCTGATGATCTCACCAGTTATTGCTGAAATCTAATGCTCTTTGTTCAAGAGCTCAGTAAAGAATCTATAAAAATTGCCAATGCCAATTTTCTTCATGCTTCAGGGCACAGTACAAACCAGACTGAAAACTAGGAAGAATAACTTTTTTCATTCAACTGCATCCCCCAGCAGTGTCAGTGCATGCTATATTTTGGAAGATATTTTCACTATTAATGGACTCAAAAATTCCCCTTTCTCTATGTGTCAGCTGGCAATATCTATTCTAAGTGAAGCACTGGCGTTGAAGAAATTTCTTGTCATAATGTAATCTCTGATTTTAAGGAGAACCTAAGTACTCTAGCAATAAACATTTTTGGGTTGTACACCAAAAAAAATCTCCTAATTTAAAATAAAACATACCAACATAGATGAGTATTTGGCTTTGCTTCATGAAAGGGGAATTTTTCAGGCTGGGGAAAAAAAAAGTCCAGGAGTCTTAAAAATATGAAATATGACTGTTCAGGTAACCAACATTCATGTTAAATAAGTTATTCAGAAAGAATTTATTGAAAAGTATTTTATTGCAATTCTTTTAACTTCTAATTGTTCAAATAAAACACAGAGGGCTGATGGTTGATAACATCATATGACACCCTTTGTGGTCTTATTTAAGCAAAATTTCGCACTATGTACTCAAGTTAAATGCCTTTAGTTCCCCATGTACTGGCTGAAAGAGGACAAAATTTATGCAGCAACAGCAAAAGGTCAAGGAATGAACAATCACTGCTTAAATCCTTAAAACAGCCTTCTATGCAATGGATGAATTTTAATTTCTATGTATATAAATTTGAGAAGGTCACATACATTTGGATGAGTAATGCACTCTAGAAGAAATGTTCACTGTTTTGACCACCAGAAGGCCTCCTTACACTGGGAAAGATGCTGTAGCAAAGTCATTGAGCTTTCCTCTCCTTAGGTTGCAAATCATTCGGTTAAAGAAAAAGAAGAAATTATATATTTTTAAAATATTTTTCTTTCTAACCACGTCAAATTTTAGTTTTAGATTTATAATGTTTTATTAAGGACAACATTTAAGAAATATTTCTAGTATTACGTTTCTTTTCTCATAGTCCTATCCTCTCCACAGAACTACTTTTATTATTTTTTGTATGCTCTGTGCTGGAATTTTTATACACGTACCTATTCTTTAAGTTCAGGTCTTCGCTAACAGATGACTCACCTGTGCCATATTTAAGGTGAGAAAAGGCTGAGAGTGCTCTCATATTGTGATGTCTTTTCTAACACAAATGAGTTAAAAACTGCAGCTGTATTGGAGATTATTTGTAGCTTTCTATTCATGAGATGAATTTGGAATGCTGAATTTATACTAAAATTCTCTTTTTTGGTCTTTTGTTTTTGTATTTGTGAGGAATGGGGTCTGAAATTTAAAAAGTGATGAGATTTAGCTTTTGCCATCCTACACAGTTTATCATACAAAAAAGTCAGCTTTGCAGAACTAAGGAACTGTCACAAATAACATAGAACAAAAATTAAAAAACTATACTCTGATTTGGATTGCCCTCATTTTCAGGTTCTCTAAACAAGGTCTCATTTTTAATACTTTGAAACAAAAGTATTTGAAATGAGCTTATGCTCTAAAACTTGAAACTGTACTAGTGTACTTCATTTAGTCCCACCATAGTGTAAAAGTAATCGATTTAAGATTTGAAGGAGAGAGTAGCAATATTTATTATTTTCAAGGATGTTCTCATCTTATTTACTACAGCTATTATTTCTTGCATTGGGATAAAAGGACAGATAAGGCAGAGTTCATTTTATTCCATGATATTTGTTTCATTAAAACACCATATTATTATAGGAGATAGAAGATATAAAAATAATAGAATCACAGAACCGACTAGGTTGGAAAATCTGAGATCATCAAGCCCAACCTTGTCAACCAGACCATGGCATTGAGTGCCATGTCCAGTCTTTTCTTAAACATCTCCAGGGATGGTTACTCCACCACCTCCCCGGGCAGCCCATTCCAATGACAATTCACTCTCTCTGGGAAGGATTTCTTCCTAATGTTCAAAATAAACAACCCCTGATGCAACTTAGGGACTGTGTCCTCTTGTCCTGTCCCTGTTTGTCTGGGAAAAGACACTGACCCCCACCTGGCTACAACCTCCTTTTAGGCAGTTGTAGAGAGTGATAAGATCACCTCTGAGTCTCCTTTTCTCCAGGCTAAACAACCCCAGCTCCCTCAGCCGATTCCTCATAGGTCTTGTTCCTTCACCAACCTTATTCACCACCCTTCACCAACTTTATTAATCTTCTCTGGATGTGCTCCAGCGTCTCAACATCCTTCCTAAACTGAGGGCCCAGAACTGGACACAGCACTCGAGGTGTGGCCTCACCAGTGCCCAGTTCAGGGGAAGAATGACCTCCCTCCTCCTGCTGACCTCGCTATTCCTGATACAGGCCAGGATGCTGTTGGCTCTCTGGGCCATGTGGGCACACAGCTGGCTCACATTCAGCTGCTGTCAGTAAGTACTCCCAGGTCCCTTTCTGCCTAGCCGCTGTCCAGCCACACTGACCCCAGCCTGTAGTGCTGCACAACATAGACTACTGTGGCTCTAGGTTACGATATTAGTTATTTTTCCTTTCTTTGACTTGTTTATAAGCAAGAATATAAAATTATTAGTTCAATTTTCAGCTTTTTAGGATTGCTTAAAGTAATTCTAGTGTCAGCAATAGAAGCCCAGAGTTTTGAGAGGAATTGCACATCTGCAGGAGAGCATCTGAGGAAAAGCACAGAGGACTTCCTTCCACTTTAGCCAGAAAGTTGCCTTCATTTGGGATCCAAATTAAATGCCTCTATGCAAATGTACATAGTGTGGGGAATAAACATGAGAAGTCAGAGGTGTACCCACAACTACAGAACTATGATCATATTGGCACCATGTAGATGTGGCCCTTTTGACTGGATTCTTGGAATAGAAGGGTACAGTCTTTTTATGAAGGACAGGTAGGGGAGACAAGGAAAGGATGTGGCCCTCTATGTCAGTAGCCAGCTGGAATGAAAGGCAGTACCTCTGCCTGAGGGTGGATGAGAAGCTGACTGAGAGTTTATGGGTCAGGATTAAAGAGAGGGCAGACAAAGGTGATATTATACTGAGGGTCTACTACAGGCCAACTGTCCAGGAAGACCAAGTGGGTGAGGCCCTCTACAAGCAGATAGGAGCAGCCACACATTCACAAGCCCTGGTCCTCATGGCGGACTTCAGCCATCCCCATATGGGTTGGAGGGACTGCACAGCAGGGCACAAGCAACCCAGAAGATTCCTGGAAGGTACTGACCAAAACTTCCTTCTCCAAGTGATAGAGGAACCAAAGAGGTGAGATACTATGCTGGACCTTGTTTTCACCAACAAGGGGGGCTTGTGGGGAATGTGAAACTTAAAAACAGCTGCAGTGGGCTGCAGTGACCATGAAATGGTGGAGTTCAAGCTCCTTAGGGGGCGAGGAAGATGCCCAGCAAGCTCACTGCCCTGGCCTTCAAGAGATTGGACTTTGGTCTCTTCAGGGGTCTGCTTGAGAGAGTGCCATGTAATAAAACCCTGCAGAGAAGAGGGGCTCAAGAAAGCTAGTTAATATTCAACAATCACCTCCTCCAAGCTCAGGAGCTATGCCACACTGCCCAAGTCACAGAATACAAAGTCAAGGACTGGTAGAATGAAGAGCTTCCAGCTGTAGAAGATCAGGTTTGAGAACATAGAAGTTGCACAAGCCTGTGGGACCTGATGAGATGCATCCATATGTCCGGAGGGAACTGGCAGAGGAGGTGGTAGAGCCATTATCCATCATGTTTGAGACATCATGGCTGGGCACTGAAGTTTTGACTAACTGAAAAAAGGGAAATATAATGCAAATTTTTAAAAAGGGAAGTAATAAAAACTCGCATAATTACAGGCATCTCAGTCTCACCTCTGTGCCCAGTAAGATCGTGGAGCAGATCCTCCTGGAAACTATGCCAAGATACATGGAAAATAAGGAGTGATTGATGACAGCCAACACAACTTCACTAAATGCAAATTGTGTTTGCCCAATTTGGTGACTTCCTATGACAGGGTTACAGTGTTGGTGGGTGAGGAAAAAGCAACCGATGTAATCTATCTGGGCTTGTGCAAAGCATTTTATGCTGTCCTGCTTGACATCCTCATCTCAAAACTGGAGAGACATGGATTTGCTGGATGGAACACTCAATGGATAAAGATTTTGCTGGATGGTTATGCTCACAGGTTTTCAATCAACCATTCTGTGTCCAAGTGAGGATCCTCAGGCAAGTGGGGTTCCCTCAGGGGTTGGTATTGGGATGGGCACTGTTTAACATCTTTGCTGGGGACATGGATGATGGGATCAAGTGCACCCTCAGCAAGTTTGCAGATGACAGCAAACTGTGTGGTGCAGTCAACATGCAGGAAGGAAAGGATCCCATCCAGAGGGACCTGGACAGGCTTGAGAGATAGGGCTGTGCAAACTTAATGAAGTTTGCCATGGCTAAGTGCCAGGCCCTGTATGTGGGTTGGGGAAATCCCAAGCACAAGAACAGGCTGGGTGACAAACAGGCTGAGAGCAGCTCTGCAGACAAGGACTTGGGGATACTGGTTGATTGAAAAATTGGATGTGACCTGCCCCAGAATTCACAGTCCGGAAAGCTGTTGGAATAGATCCAAGGCAGCATGGCCAGGGTGAGGAAGGCGATTCTGCTCTCCCACTCTGTTCTTGTGAGCCCCCACCTGCATGCAGATCTGAGGTCCTGAAAATAAGAAAGACATGGATCTGCTGTAGCCAGTCCACAGGAGGGCCACAAAGATGATCAGAGGGCCAGAGCGCCTCTGCTATGAAAACAGACTGAGAGATCTGTGGTCGTTCAGGCTGAAAAAGAAAAGGCTCTGAGGAGACCTTATAACACCTTCCAGTACCTAAAAGGGGCCTATAAGAGAACTGAGGAGAGCCTTAGTTCAAAGGTTAGTTCAGGACAAGTGGTAATGGATTTAAACTGAAAAAGGGTAGGTTTACACTAAATATTAGGAATAAATTCTTTGCCATGAGGATGGTGAGACACTGACACAGGTTTCCCAGAGAAGCTGTTAATGCACTGTTCCTGGAAGTGTTCAAGGTCAGGTTGAATGGGACATTGAGCTACCTGGTCTAGTGTAAAGCTGATAGTCACCATGGCGAGGGTATTGTAATGAGGTGATCTTTAAGGTTCATTCCAACCCAAACCATTCTATAATTCTGTGATAACAGAGATTTATTCTTTTGCAGCACATTCAGTCACACTTTATTTTCCTCTCATTCAAATATTTGAAGGGCAAAAATTGATTTTTTTTTAAATGAACAAACACTTGAGAATGTAGGCTGTGAAATTTAAGTTTTAATGCCCATTGAAGTTAATTCAGATAATCATGTGAAAATAATTTACATGAGTTTAATTCTGCCACTTCAACATAAAGTCAGTGATAAAAGAACTGCCCAATTCCTTCTCATGTGTATGAAAGCAAATAACACCAATGATTCAACCAAGTGAATGTGTAAATTAAAATGGTTTTCTCCCACATAGAAATCTACATAAACCAAAAATTCCATATTCATTCATCACCTTTTTTAAAGTGTAAGTATTCCTTAGATATCACACATCTAAAGGACAACACTAAAATTCAAAGAGCAAAAGACTGAAAAGCCAATATTTTTCTTTCAGAATATTTCAAATAATGGGTGTAGTCTTTATTTTTTCCTGAAACTATTGAGATGAAGCACGATGAATGCATTCAAGTTACCAAGGTTTTGTTCAACCAAAAGTATGACCACAGCTCCACATTTGGAGGCCACTTTTGAAACTATTCATACCAGGGCTGGATACTTAAAGTGTGGACACCAGAACCTGAGCAGGTTCTTGAGCCCTGCGAGTCAAGGAATCTCCAAATCACTGTCAATGTAAGGCAGGCATTTCCAGCACTCCTGAATTTTTAGGTCTTTGGAAACTAACTCTCTTACTTCACACAGCATACTGGTCTCATCTTGCCTCTGTGAGCACCACTTTCTTCCAGATCTTGCTGGAAGTTGTCACACTGAAGCACTGCTTTGAGAATGAAAACTATGATCTGGCTCATCACTCTTGAAAGATTACAAACCCCCTCTCTTCAGTAATTATGAGCTCCATATCCCAGGGAAAGCATCACAAAGAACAATATTCCCTTCTCATCAGCACCAGACATCTCTATTCACTGGGGATGCATTTTGATGGCAAGGGATGTTTTAAGAGATGACTATGCAACATATACCTGTACTACCTGCATGGTATGGGAATAAGGGATCTCACTGGGCTGTTCTCAACTTAGTTGTAGGTTGTATTTGTGAACCTAAGTATCTCCTGTAATTTCTCATCACCTCAGTTTCCCTAGGGTAGAATGGGTAGAATTCATTAGCATTTGAAAAGCCATCTAAGATCTTGAGATAGAATGCAATGCATAAGTGCAGATCAAAGAGAGCTGTGCCCATATACTGATAAAAAGGAAAACACCACAACTCAAGCTATAGCCTTAAGTACACCATTAACTTAACCTCAGTAAAATATATCCAGATGAGTGGAGGTTGCGAAGGATGCCCAAGGACATCGGCTCTTGAGGATCTGAGGGGTATCTTCAAAGTCTCCTCAGGTATCCTCTCACTTTAGTGGGAATTATCAGTGTTTATAACCTGACAGGACTGGTTTGTAGACATACAATATTCTTGTAATTTTATTTAGCATCTGTTTAAACAGAGCATTAACACAAAAAGATCCCTGATACAGAAGGAATAGATCAGAAGTTCTTTTATCTGTACGAAACTAGTTGAAAGGAAGAGTCGCTGATGAAACTACTTTTTTTGAGGTAGTCGATAATTTATGGAATGAGAGATAAACTAACATGAAGAATGTCACAAACATGCCTAGACTAAATACAGGTATAATAATATAATCTTCTATTTTAAGCTCTTATGCAAACAGATATATAAGGAAACATTATTTTAAAAAATCACCAGAAAAATCTGCTATGCCATTACTCTTTTCAGGCACATAGCCTCTGATTTCAGGCCTCACAAGGGAGAAGACAGGAAGAAAATGTCAAAATGGTTAACAGAATAAACTCCTTTTCTGAACCAAGTCTTAAAAACCTGTTATCTTTAGTTTTCCCACAACAAATGACATATCCTTTGTCCTGTGACACTGGATATTGTTTAAAAGAAAATCTAAACTGACTATGGCTCTCTTCTCAAGTAGTAGCATTGGTCTGAAAACCTCAGGTATTTAAAGTTGTGTGTTATTTCATTCTTCTTTAGGGTTGTAAGAAAATTGCACTGATGTACCCTCACACCTTCTTTATCCACAGACTGAATTTATGAAAAGCAGCTGTGCTCAAAGTAGCTGATTAATGTGGCTTATAAGGCAACTCTGACTTATCCTGAATGTATCCAACCACAGTGATTTTAATTTCAATTTTGCCATCACATACCTTTATTTCTGCATGCAACAGAATTACCTTAATTATCTGGGATTTCTTTATTTCTTTCCTTTCTCTCGTTTTTTGGTTGGTCCAAGAGCCCTAAGTGCTTCAACAGCTATAAATCAGCAAATAGAAATGCTGCAGAGTAAACCTCAGAACTCACAGGTGTTTTTGTATACAAACCTACCCATAACAACCTTGTCTCGCCACCTGCCCTCACTTTGCATTTTGTCTTCTGCAGCTGCCTAGGCAATACACACACCAGAGAGCACACCTGGAGATCTGGCCAAAGAGAGGCCATTTGGATGAATCTTGTTTGAGAGCAGATGGTCTATAAATGAAAATGCTGCAGCTCAGATGCTCCAGGATTGTCCATTAATACCTGTCATTGAGAGATAGAAAAGATACTACTTTTGCAAAGTAAATTAGAGATTTTCCTTGTGACATCATGATGTTAAGCTGCACTAAGGAAAGTGAAAAAGTGCTCAAATGAGTTGGAAACACCCTCTAAGCAGTTGGAGACACTCTTCCTAAAGGGCAGGAAAGGTCCCCAAACTCCAAGGTCCGTATTCCATACACAGTTCTTTTTTATTTCCCTAGAACTATTGGTCTCCCTTATTTTTCTCCTGCTTGTATCAGTTATAGTTTCATTGGGTCACCCATATTTCCACTGAATACATGTATGCTCTCCCTGCCCACTTGTCTCTTGTTAACCTCTGCTTCTCATTCTCCTAAACACCTTTCCATCAGTGCTTGTTTTTCTTCTGTATTCTGCCTGTGTTGATGTTCATATTCTCTCCTCTTTGATATAACACTATTGTTTACTGTCTCTAGCTAGAAACTGTACCCTCTTTCCCATTCCCACAATTTTTTTTCTGCTAGTGCCACCTGGAAAAAAAAATCACTTTACACATCTGCTGGTAGGTACTGCCTCTGCCTGCTCTCAGAAGTCCCACTGTCCTCCTGCCTGGATACTGGCAGCTGGGGAGATTGCTGATGATTCTTTGGCAAGCAATTTAAGTGAACTAAAAGTCCCAGATATGTACGCCAGCACATCCCAGTCATCAGGACTGAATAAGTAGACTGAATTTTATATACCAGACTGCAATGAAATTTAAGTGATTATGTCCAGTATTGTGTTGTTGAAAACTTCCCAGCTGCCATATAACTGTTTCAGGTGTTCCAGACTTGAAGCTCTGCAGATACAGGCCTTAACACTATTTAAGTCCAGTTTTGAGTACTAAGCAATTCAATATACCTATAAACACAAGCTTCAGATCTCACAAAATATAGGCATGTGTCCTTTTCTTTTGAATTGCTCAAGGTGTTTTCAGAATAAATCCACAAAATAAGACTAACCACAATGTGGGAGGTCTGGGTTTAAACCTGTCTTCTGAAAAATTCATGTCAATGTTTCCTGTATCTTAGAAATGAGTCCAAAAACTAGACGATAGACCAGAGATGCTGGTCAGAGCCAGTGGAAGGTGATGGTATGTGAGACTTAATGATAGAATTCAGGGAGCTTCAGAAAGAGTCAAGGACATGCACACTTCAATACTTATATCTGCATACTGAATAACTTTATGGCTACAAAATTTAAGTAGCAGTGAGGTTTCCTGGAAATGGGGGTTCCAAGTAGTTTTCCCTGTTGCTTGTTCCTCTCTGCAATAATACTTTGAATCTACATAGTTAAAAATGTTTGGTGCTAACAAAAGTGCCTTCCTGGGTATATCTTCACTTGTGATTCTCAAGTCCAGAAGTCGAGTAAAGCTTATAGATATACTGAATATTTGATGAAGTTTGCATACAAAGATCCCCATGCAGTTCTTGCTCACCATTGTGTTTATACAGTATTTACACAGCATTTTCTGTATTTACAGTGTATATATAAAACAAAGAGTCTCTCTGTTTTGGCAGTATAGTATAGTGAGCCAGTTTATCTGTAGATTTTCCCTCTCGTTTTCCCCTCATTGTTCCAATCTTTGCCTTGTAACACCATTCCCCAGACTACCACTGTTAGGGGCTAGGGTATCTCAATCACAAACTGGTGAAAGACAGAGATTCTGTGCCTAGGTAAACAATCCTTACAACCACTAGTGGGTAATTTTCTTGTGCTTTAAAAAACAGTCAAATTTGACTTTGACCACAGAACAGTTTAAAATTATCATACAATAGAGAGAATAAACTGAGAGTAAAAGAGAGATATTAGGATATTTTTTCATTTTATGGCTTTTGTGTTACATATTTTGTGCCCAGTATGATGGTTAAACTTGCAAACGCACCAAGGTCATGCCTGAAATTCAGAACACAGATGAACTTGTTTTTGTCAGGACCAATTTGTAGCAACAGCAGTTTTATCAGCAGGGTGTAGCAACTACGGCAGAGGACTGTCAAACTGCCAGCAGAGTCCCTGGGAAGCCTGTTATCAGATAGGGTGATGATTATTACTACAGTCCTATCATCTTGGCTTTGCTGAAATATTCTTGTAGAAACGTGAGAACATAGTTGACAGACATAATATAGAGAATGAAAGGACTTGTGTTTAAGTGTGTACATTTGTAATAGACCCTCAGCCTGCTTCCTCACCTTACTGAGTAAAAATGACTGAAAAGAGATGGGCAAAAAGGTGAGGGAAGTGAAGAAAAACCTAGAGCCTTCCTTCTATATTAAAGACTGAAAACTGAGTGGTAAAATCCTGTACACACTGCACAGATCCCAACAGAAAGAGCAGGAAAGGAATCTTCTATAATGCTGATAAAGTTGAACCAGTTGTAATTTAGTCGCTAAGGACATTGAATAGTACTTATAAAAGTGTAAAGAAAAAAGTCTGAAAGTAGGGTAGAGGGAGAAGCATGTGAACCACAGAAATAGAGGGAAAATGGTGCCCAAAGACATAATAGAAAAAACCAAAAAATACTAGATGAGTGAGAAAAGGAGATACAGAAATGAAGTAACAGAAGGGCTGGCACAGCAGATAAGGCATAAGTTCTGTATTTACAATGGCTCGCTGTGACCACACACGTGCTGCCCACAGAAAGTTCATTCTAAGGTCCTGTCCAAGGTCACTTCCTTGTGATTGCACAATAGGCAGAAATATTTCACTTTCTGGTATTTTTTTGGCAAGCAGCTTTCTTCATTGGAGCTTTGAAAATATGATACAGCAGGGAATGTCCATATCAGATGCCTTAGGAAGACTACTGAGCACCATGTACTTAATGCATCATTCTTTTCCTCTAGGTTTTTGTATTGCATACAATCTAGGAAAATCTAGGAAAGAGGAAAAGAAGGGGCTATAAAAATTTTATTTTTTTACTATCTCTTTGTCTAGCTTTTCCATATGTCTTCAAATGTCGCTGTCTGAAATCTATGTACCGATCTGCAAATAACATGTCAATAATTGTTGAAGTCACAAATTATCTTGCGTGATATCACAGATACAGATAGAAAAGAATTTCAGTGATTAGTATGAATTTTTACTCTGTCAATGGTGGAGATTTCCTAGTTCAAATTAAAGGCAATTTGTAGCAGAAGCATCCGAAATATTCTCTTTCTTCTATTTTTTTTTTTTCATTTTTTTTCTTTGAATCACATTATTTGTTACTAATAGAGATTTTTCATTTAATAAAAGCAAGAGAATTTATTCCCTCTGAGTCTTCATTTGCTTCAAGACCACAAAATTTTCTAATATTAGATCATGATTTCAAGTCAATATAAACAAAAGGGATGAGCCTTAAAGTAGCATCCATTTTTCTTTCTCTCTTTCTTCACAATCTATTTCTCTAATTATTTCTTATGGGTTTGGTGTGACCATTTTGTTTTGATTATCTGCCCTTTGATGTAACTTGTCTCTATCTCCCTCAGACACTTCTTGTGCTGCAAAGATATATAGCTCTTTCTGGATAGTCAATTTACTGCCATTACAGTAAACACATCAATCTTCCAATATTAAATCCCGCAGCTAAATTGCAGGTCTTGTAAGAGATGTTGAAATTTTGTTACTGATACAACAAAAGGGAGAATCAGGCTTTACTTGATAATCTCTCCCTCTGCCATTCTTTAGTTCAAAGTTCCTCTGTTTGCCAGGTAGGTTAAAGTTTATTAAAAACAATGGAAAAGATATGTGGTTCCAGCCTTCCCACGCAGCATTGCTAGTACGTGGGCATGGAAGGGCATGTATGCCAGTGTTCTCATTCTTCCTTCTATTGTAAAGATTAAGATGCATAAGCAATCATTTTCTCTCCTTCTGTCTGTTAAGCTGGCCTGATTTCCCTCCTTAAAAGAAGTACTTCCATTGAAATCGGTTGTACTAGTCATAAATAGCATAGAAACACAGCTGTCACAAAAAAGGCAATTTTTTGGTGTGTTTCTCAAATGGTCCATTATTTAAATTATAAAAGTGAGTTTGGGAAGTTCAGTTCTAGTCAAGACTGTTTTACAGTTAGAGGGATTTTTGGTCCTTTATAAAAAAATATTTGGCTTTGTAACACATTTGAAAGTAGAGGGTTTGAAGGAATATAACTGAGGAAAAGTGTTTCAGTATGCACTAACCATTTAAACCACTCCCTCTGTCCCAAACCAGGACAAAATGTTAGGTAATGAGAGGATCAGAAACTGATAATCACAGAAAAATATAGACGGATCATGTGACCTCAACTATAAGAGTTTTTAAAATCAATTTTAGTTAGACAGCAATGCCAAAAATAAAGGCAGAAACAGGAAGGAAAGCCCAATTACACTCATGTAGGCAGAAATGCATCCATACTAGCCCTCAGAGCATACACGGCTTTCAAACATCCGTTGAGGTCAGAATCCTTCAATGATCTTGCGCTCAGCTACCCCTCAGGACAGGGATAGTGGAAAAGGATGGAAAAAGACCATAAGGAGTGCAGAAGTACCTCATGTATTGAACAGCTGAAAAGTGACCACACACATTATTGCTCAGGGTCAGCAGAGAGCACCTTGTCAAGACCTGACAAAGCAGATGATCACAGATCATTGTTCCACGGTTCCCATGTTCTGTATCATATTAGCCTTCAAAAAGGCATATGACAGCAAGCCAAGATCTTCTCTTTTATACTTCTTATTGTCAAAAAAGGAGCTTTTCCATTTGTAAGAAGTAACAGAAACAGCAGCACAGCTTCACCAAAGACAGTCTGGCTTCTGAATTGAGGGAGTAAGAGAGAAGACATGGCATTGCTTGAGAGAAGCAAAACATCTGTCTGAGCAAAGGTGTGACAAGAAGTCTATTCAGACTTTATCAAAACCCTGAGTATTGATGGATACAACGTGCCTCTCAAGCTCGTCATTTTAACCTACCCCACATACAAAGACTGACCTCTTGATTTAGTGACAAACAATATTACATAGTAGCATTAAAGCCATGTGCTATCAAGCGTCCCAGGGAATTAAACCAAATGTTTCTTGTTTCCCTGGCAACCTAATCCTAGGGTGTGTGGATATTTCAGCTCTTTCCATACTGCTAAATAAAACAAGGGCAAGGAACAAGCTTGAGCACTGGCCTGGTGCTCATCTACACTTTTTAATTGCTAGCATGCTTCCAGGCGGCTTTGGTCTATGCCAATTCTTTGGGAAGCTGTGCCTAAGCCTGGCTAGAGGGATAGCCCATACAGGGATCAATTTGAGTAGGCATTATTAGACACCATGGCACCAGGCTTTGTTCCCTCCAGCCTCAACAGTCTTCCAACATTATTCCAGCTTTGTATACCCAAAAATTCCTCATGCTTTACCCTAGAGCAAGCAATGAACACAAGCATGTATGAAAACTTAGATCTCATGTATGAAAACATATTTCTGATGAGACTCAGGAAAAAGCCCAGCATTTTTCACATGCTTTGTAGTGAAAAATAAAATGAAAATCACGGAAAATAGTTATGGTTTAGTCCTGGAAGGGTATCTTTCAAGGTTCATAGGCAGCCAAACATTACGTATCATAACTGTGACTAGGCTGGGCTACCCACTCTGAGGGGCAGAAAATCAGTCCATTCTTATTTAGCAATAGTGATGTAGGGATTGTGTCTCTCAGTGGTTGTAGAGAGCATTGTGGCAACAAACAGGCTAAACCACAGCTAAATTTTGACATAAAGAAAAACAGGGGAAGGGTTCCTTTTCTTTTCCATTATGCCACAGGAACAGCAACAGATCTTATCTACAAAACACTGAGGAGCTCAAGGGAAGGAAAAATCTGTCTGCCATTGCTCCACAGCCACCTGCAGGGCGTGTATGCATGTCAGTGCATTGACAGCTCACTAAGTTCTGTTTGAACAGATAGAGTAAGCAACAAATATGAGCATATTCCTCTAGTAATTCCCCAAGCACTATGACCTGTCATTCTAGGCTGAAACAGGGGTGGCCTTAACTTAAACTGAGGTGTGACCTTATGGAAAAGAAAAATGAATGCTCAAAACCCTTATATGGAAAATATAAATCCCCTGAGCTGCTCCTACATCCCCATATCTCAAAGCTAGTGCATCCCCAGACTTCTCCTCCGTACAGTCCTGTATTTCATTAACCCCAAAATCTCTGTCAGACACACACAAATTTTAATTATTTTTTTAAATATTTGCCTTGTATATGGAGTGGTACTAAAATTTATTCAAGTAAATTCCTGTAAGAGTTAATTTTCCCTAGAAGTCTGATTTGGCTGAAACTCGGTGTGTGGACAGAAATCATAGCTCTCGGCACCTAGGCAGCATTATCATAACACAGATCTAACTAAACCCATGCAGCCTTCTTGTGTGTTCTCTACCACACAGTGCTGAGTCCTCACACAGCTATTATTATCAATGGTCTTGTTATTCTGACTTTTAGCTGCATCTCAGTACAAATGAGCTTAAAGGTCACAATTAGACTTGAGGACCAGTATGCTGGGGCGTACATAAAACTCCCCACACATAGATAAATCCCTTGGCTCCTGTCCAAAAAGCTTATTATTATAATTAAGATTTATATTATAAAGGCAGCTAGAGGTGCCAAAAAAAAAAAAAAAAAAAAAAAAAAAAAAAGAGACCCATTATGTCATAAGTACATCTACTGCATAAATACATAATAAAAAGCAGTTCTTGCCTTGAAGAACCCGCAGTCGCGACCTTCAAGCAACTATAAAACCTGCAACTGCAAGTTTAACAACAAAGTTTGGGACCCACCCAGTTTGGGCAGGAGATTAGTGTCTTTGCTATCAGCTGCACAACTTACTCTTGCTTCCACACAGAGCTGAATCACGCCTAATTAAAAAAAAAATGCATTCTGTTTGATAGATAGCAAAATGACAGGAATAAGAAAGGACTGAGGATAGCTGTTCCTATCAAATATTCTGTAAAGGATGGCCAAGGGCACAGTGCAATGGTTTCATCATTGACTCTCTTTCAGCTCCTCTTATTGGAAAATTTCCACCCTCTGTGAGCTGAAGAAATGTTTTAGTACCTATTTCTTTCACAGTAATCATTACCCTCTTGTCCCTGTAAAATTACCCCTTACCCGAGGAATTTTCACATTTTTTTGTTATGTAGGGATTATGCTGAAGTGGCAGGAAGGTGGGAATTTTATTTGTTACATAAGAATCATGGGATCTACTGTAATATCTTTAAGGCTGTTGACATACCACCAAGAGCTGCCCATTGTCTGAGCTTTCATTTTGTCTTTTTCTTGTCCCTCCTCAAGTGAATAGTTTCTAACAAATTGCAAACCATCAGAATCTAGACATCTGGGCGTTCAAAGAATTTATGAGTTTGTAAGGACAGAAAGGAGGAAGAGTGGCTCTCTGACTTCATGTCTCCTGGTTAGGGCAAAAGTTAATGATCCTGTTTCATGCAGTGGTGATAACAGAGAATTGCTCTTAAAACTCATTTCCTTAGAGGATCTGAGAAGGTACTCAGCCACAAAGGGAGTGAAAGGAAAGGTAAACGGACTGTGTTTGGAGGGTCATGAATTTACTCTTTCTGTTGGATAAATAGACTTTATTAGTCTTTTTAATTTTTTTTTTTTGTTTAATCTCATATACTTATGGTATAGAAATGTCAATGGAAGCACTGTACATACCACTTCCCTTCAATATACTTACCTGATTTTACAGTAGCAGCAGTCCTGTATTGGACCAAATATCTTTGATATTCCCATGCCTAAAAACCTTGAAGCTGCACACTGCCTTCCATGAGCACTATAAAGCCCAGGTGTACAGCAGGAACATAAACACCAGGCACAGCAGCAAAATAACCTGCTTCCTGCACTAACATCCTTGAAGTATTTAGTCAAGTTCACTATTTAGACTCCCTACAAAAAATGGCCTCAGACCTCATTACAATACCTACTTTATTGACTTTCTCTCTGGTGTAGAATGAGCAACTCTGGGTTACACACCCTTACTCCTTTTCCCATGGGATGAAGGTCAGAAAAATCAGCATATTTCAAGGAGTTGACTCAAGGGAGCTGATGGCAAAAGCATAAGAGACACTCCTGTACTCACCTTCACCAAGGCACAGGAAGAATATAAATTTTTTTCCTTCTAAAATTCATACTATGATTGTAGGGTTTAGCCTGTCTCCAACACTCTGCTGAAAATGTTTCTCTCTACGTTCATGTGCATGTACAGAGATCCCAACACTGCTCTTCTGACCCATTAATGAGGGGTTTTCCCTGCAGGTTACAGGGAATCTTTGACCAATGTTTTATGTTCAACTTGGTATGTTTTTTCATTCAACTTATTCAATTTTATATAGAATCCTTGATTATTCTTTGAGTTATAGGAAAGCACATCCTTCTACATTGTAAAAAGGGTACTTACACAGAAAGTCCATGTTCCTGAGCTTGACAGGCTAATGATAGGAAAAAACCCAAATTGGAAAATCAGAGATCTTTAAGGAAAGGCTCACCCAATGTACTGCTAATGACTGAGGCTGGTTATATTGTTCATTTTTACTTAGACAGTTCGGGAATAGTGATTTTAATTCACATGATATTTGGTGATAATTCACAGAAATACAACAGAAAATACCTGAATCTTGGGCAGGAAACTTAAATACCCCACCCTTTCAACACAGTAGTAATTTCTCACCATGAAAATGTATTTCCATCTCCTATATCAGCTGACAGCAGAGTAGAAAATTCAGATTTCATCTTTTGATATCTCCATCATTTCATTCACCTAGCCTTAATTCCCTCCATGCAATGCACTCAGACTTTTGGTGCTAGTACAGTTAAAAGATTTAGCTGTGGTTTGGCTCAAGGACTGTTTTCTACAATTCTAGTTGACCTGTCAACATATCTCATGACAGTGGGTCGTACTCAATGAGGTGCTTCAGAACATCCTGGATTATTAAAAACAGACCAAGTAATCTAAGCACTCTGTTGAGAACATAATTTCTTCCCTACTCATGAGAGATAAAGCAAACTGTATTGACACAGTGTGTCACAGTATTTACAACACTACTAAGGTCCTGAGTTTCCTGATGGCACGAAAAATATTTGTAATGGAATAATATACAATGAAATAGGACATTTAATCTTCCAGAAACTTGAGTTTCACCAATATATTTTAAAAGGGCATAATCAAAACTTTATTAATTACAAAGAAACATGTAATATACTACAATTTTTGTCTGTTGCCAGCACCTCAATTATATTCAGTCTTTAATGTGCCTGCAGCCACAGGCATGTCAATACTACACACTGAAGGAAAAAACAAATTCATATCTTATTAAATTTGCAACTGTAGCCGCACCCATTTCACACCTGAATTTCTCATCCTCCAGGCAGATTTCACTTATGCACTTTCAAGTAAAATGCACTATGTAAGAATCTGTTTCATCATTTAGGCTCTTGAGCATAAGCATCTCTTTTCCTTCTTCTTTAAAAAATTTATATTTGGGTGGTCAATGGAGGATCATCAGAGCATAAAACATTCTTTCTTCCAGAAAAATTGCAATTATAATTACAATTAAAATTACAAGAATCTGGTGTATGATATAAAGCTCAGGTTGTAGAGTCTGTTTTTTCCTACAATGAGAATTCAGGAGTTATCATTCAACCACTTAATATATTTTCTTATCATGTACATGTAAAAGTGAAAGGAACTTTTAATGACAACTTTTTGCCATATTCTACAGTTAGACAAGTTCACACAACTGACCTTCCTTCTCTTTTGATGCATACAGGTGAGACCTGATATTACATTATATTTATACGATAAGACATTTTAATTCATAGAAGAAAAGCAATGGTAGGAGAAAAGACAGAAAGAAACTATGTGGGTAAGAATGAATGTAGTTGACAATTACATATTTTATTGATGGGATACAGGACTTTCTACCTCTTCCTCAGCTATTCACTATGAGATAAGAGAACGCTAACAATGGACACTGCAGAAGTGTCCTGCTTTCTAGAACATCCTGGCCAGCTGGCTGGAATGCTGGTTTTACTGATTAAACCTGTACATACACATCCCCTTAGGCAGAAATCAATTGTGAATTCAAGTCTCCTACAACCCACATGAAATTACTAATCACCTGGCTAACGGATGGGGATGCAAGGAGAATAACTGCCCCTTCCACTGCTTGTGCAGGGCCTAACCAGAGAGAGCTTTTCAGAAAAAAAAAAAACACATGACCTGGCCATGCAGGTGGATAAGCTGAAGAAACACTCAGTCTGTGAATCTCAACAAAGTTCAGGTGCCTGCTGTCTCAGTACTGCCAAAAAGACCATTCTCACAGAAGCTCTTGCATGTGTAGGGGTGTTATTGAGGAAACTTTAATTTCTTTATACTTTGGGCATCTTGAGTGCCTGATGGCATTTTAGTAGAGGTTTTGGAAATGAAATCACTAAGCTTAAGAACTTACACACACAGCAAGTCACTTCCATATGAGTACAATCCACTCACCAATTGATAGGAGATATGGACCTGCTGGAAGGCTGGCTGTTTGTTCCCCCACTGTGAGGAACACTCATCATCCTCAGGTAAGGAGAATTGTCAGCACATGCAAAGTAGTCAGGAATCTTGGACAAGGAGATTGAATAGGACTATAGATGGCAGGGCCCCCATATATCACAGGAAAGCCACAGTGCCTGTTGCTATCCCATTCCCATTGAACTAATAATTTCTGTAACTCTTTTTGAAGGGCTGTACACTGAGGCAATGTGTCTCTCTTAGATGTTTTTCAAATATACTGAGGTTTAGAACAGTCATCACTTTTCCAGGATGATGTAATATTTTTGCAATATTTTGATTTATATCACTGGCCCTTGAGGACCAGGTCCTTATACAAAATACAATGCATTTCTGAAAACCTGTGAAATCCTCAAGAAAGAGGACAGAATGAGAGATCAAAAAGTAAGTTGGAGTCTGCAGATTTTTTTTGTAGACGCACATTGTATGGCTTTGATCTAATACTTCTATCTTTTGAATCAAATTTTCTATTGTCATGATGATTGGAACTAAGACTACTTTATGCCACTGGAGCTTTTGGTTTTATGTTACCTTCATGGTATAATGAAAATGATACTCAGTTGTCACTGTGAGAGCTGGCAGAAAAGTTTTGAGAGATAGTTCCTTGCAAAATGCTGCCCAAACACTAAGTGATAACAGACATTACCACAGTCTGACTAGTCCCTTTATTCTTTACATCACTATCTTATTTTTAGTTACTCATCAGTGTTCTCATGCTTCCTTTTCCTTTTCCTGAGACGTCATCATAAAGCAACCATTTAAAGACAACAGACTGTTCACAGATCCTGATCAAGCATAACAAATACAAGTATATTTCAGGGGTCTGTTTTACCCATTTGCTTTTAAGATTATCTGCATTCAATATATGCTGGTCTCTTCTTTTCACCTGTGTGGTGTGTGCAAGTATTTTAAAGCATAAACCAGGAGGACATTGCCTGAGCTGGTAGGAGGGGATGAAGGAAATCCTATACTGGAGGAACAATTACAGGAAGCTGACACAGTCATTAAGAAGCTGAGAAGAATCAACAGAGATGAAAATGGTTTTGGTATGGTTCCAAGTTAGAGAAGGAAGTGACTTGTACACAGGGATGGATTTCAAAAAATAAACTTTTAAAAAAAATGTCAGAAATTATTGTGGTAGAACTTAGCTGAAAACAATCCTGCAACTTTGAGACAGTTTGTTCTCTATTCACTTGATTTAAAGGAGGCAAAGAAATGTCAGAAGTCACATCTTTCCAGGGAGGGATTCCCTCAAAACTGGGGATACTCACAGGAAAATACCTGTCAAAACCTTGTACCTCTCTTCATATGTCCTGATTATGAAAATGAATGCAACTGAACTGCATTGTACTTGGACTCTATCTAAAAGGCACATTAGGAGCTTTTCATGTCTTGCACAGTTTCATGGTGCTGGAAAATCTTACCCATAATCTTCACTGGTCTAAGAAATGGAGAGACACATGTGACTTTGTTTCTCACCTTCAAAAGTTTTGTAAGCAGTGGTTCTTCTGCCTAGTCTCCTAAATTTTGTTCAGTAAAAAGATCTTGAATTTTCATAATCTCAGTAGAGACTTCCATTTTAAAAGTTAAAAACATCATGCTCTTGAGGCATATTCACATCCTCTGGCTGATAGCAATACCATTCAAAAAGTTCATGTTCCACCATCAAAGAAGAATTTGTTACATTCTGCCACTTTGGAACTTACACGAGACAAATCTGCATTTGCTCTATCTCTACAGAGTAACTGAGTATACGGGGAACAGGATGGACAAGTACACAAATGGACATCAGAAAGCAAAAAGACTGTGGTATTCTGACCAGTAGACTACCCTCATGAACTACCATCATGAGGACTGGAAAATCTTTTTCACAGGAAAAATAAATAGGTAATAAAAAATGTTGAGCTTGAGGACTATGTCTAGTCTTTTAAGGCAGCAACAGAAATGAAAGGGAGTGATGGGATCAGTGTCTGATCAGAAGAGGAGATAGGAGTAGCAGTATCTGGTTTTTTATTAACATAAAATTAGAAAACAATGCGTGGAAAAGTGGTGGGTTAATATATGGAGAGTCTGGCATTCCATCAAGTTCTGGAATGTGGTACAACCATTGGATCTAGAAAGATGAAAACTTCCTCCTGAGGAGAAGAAAGCAAAAAAGCAGAACAGTTTCTGGGCAATGAGATGAAGCAAGCTCAAAAAGATTGCTGTGACAGAAGTGAAATTGCTGAAGAGACTAAGCGAAAACATGGTGTAAGAAAAAAGATGGAGAAAAGGATGGACTGAGAAGGGAAAGAGAAGCAAAGTGTGAAAACAGGCAAAAGAGTCAGTCCTAGTTTAAAATAATTCTGTTCCATAATCTTCAGTGGAGCCTTATTGCTGTCAGCCCTGCTGTCAGAAAATATCTGAGATCCACAAGTAAAGTGTCAGCCTTATACTGTCGTTAGTGATGTTTGCTTTGGAGGACTCCTGTATTAATTCATAGGAATTAAGGCTTAAGATACCATTGATTCCCAAATGCTCAAAAAGGAATCTCTTTTGGCTTGATGACAAGAGAAGACAGAAAATGTCACATCACTATTAAAATGAAAGTCACTTTGTAGTTTCTATTGCAAATTCACCATCTTTTAACTTCCAGTCACACGTACTTGTAATCTCACTTTTAAAAAAAAAAATCTTTCCCACTCTATTGTTTCTCATGGATAGACTATTTAAATTTTAAAAAATATAATCATGGTTTGATTATTTTGTTTGGTAATATTTAAAGGCTAAACAGACTGAGCTATTTCTCAGAGTTTTCAGATGACAGGGGATTTTTGTTGCTATCATTTACATAAAGCCTTTCTCTCTTTGGTGATAACAGTTGGAATTGCCTGTCATGTTTTACTGAACTAACCCAATTATTTGGTAACTTAAGAAACTGACATCCTTGATAAATTCACACCGTTATTAAATAATAATTTTAAACATTTAGTAGATCATTCAGCTAACATCAGCAGGCTTCACTGGTAGGTCTCTTATAATTTGCCAATGTAAATTGAAACCAAGCATTCATAAAGAAATACTAGACCTGCATATGAGTTTCTGAGTTCATAACTCTCTTCTTCTGTGGATGTCAATGGGAAAGATGTTGATCCTTTCATTGGATCCTAAAATAAGCATTAAACTTTTGGTGTATGACCATTCACAGGAGTCACACAGCTTCAATAAAACCCCTAGCATGTTTACATACCCAAATATTTAGCAGTGTTTTGGTTAATTTTGTCTGAAAGTATCAAGAAAAATTTTTAGGAGAGCTTTTTCAGGAGTTACCTCTGTTTTCAATTTCATAATATATGTGTGTGATATTTTGTCACAGTACTCTTTATAGTTACATAATTATGCAATTCATCTAGAATTATAGCATGCTCTTTATAGATAAATTGTCAGTAATGACAAAGATCATTATATGGAGCCACTTCCTCAGTTCATTATATGAAACAATTCTCCTCAGGATGATCTTATCTTCTCCCTCACAAGAAAGCCACTTTGTCTGGCATTTCTGAGAGTCAGGTAAGGGAGCTAGCCATACATATGTCATTCATACTGAAAATTGTACATTTCTTACTTTCAATGCACGAAAAAGGTCATGTCGGCAATTGACAATTTTCTGTATTGAATGTATTTGTATTTTCTGTTAAGAACTTATTAGTTATAGATCTGTCCAAAGGAGCTATCTCTCTCTCATCATTAAACTTAGCGCTATGTGTTTATGCACCTTTTCCCCATTTTAGGATTTAAGGTATAATCATGAGTAAATTGTACATTGTCTGCTTAGCCCAAATGTCTGAGTTTTTATGTAGAAGTTAAAGTTTCCCAGTCTCTCGCTTAACCATACTGGTGTCAATTCAGCAACGTTTGGTGGCTTTTTCAGTTTTAACCTTTTTTTAAAATAGGAAAATACACAGCATCTATGTCTTTCACATTGTAATAATGTTTTTATTGAGTATTGAATAAGCAGTTCCAGATGTGTATCATGCTGTTGAGCTGCAGTCCTCACCCAGTGAATGTATTTTAAAAGGGCTTGACATACTACTTTCTCTCTGAGGTGGATGTATTGGAGAAACACTACAATGGTCTCAGGAGGTTAAAACCCAAACTTTTCTGTTGAACTTTGGAAAATCAGTAATTTGGCAAAATTTAACACAAACATTCAATCAAAATGAAGCATTTCACAGAGCATTGACTTCACAAACTCTACCCATCCAACCTTAAATTACCCAGAAAAGGAAATTATGAGTAGAAAAGAGAAAAAGAGAGACAGAGAGAAAAGCAAGATACAACTACAGCCTTAGATCCTAATATGGACTCAGCTGCCATAAAATCCAAGGACTATTGGGACTCACCCACGTGTGTATCAGGGCAATGGGTTTTATCTGCTCTGGCCTCCTGTAGCCACCTTCCCCCAAAGGTTGGACGTCTGGTCATCTGGCCACTCTGGGGCTAGATTGTGGTACCAGAGGTGGGTGTGGGGCATGGCTTCAGGTGTGCCAGATGTGACAGTGACTGACAAGCATTCTGGGCTGAGCTAGAGGCTCCAGGGGGGTGGAGTGTGGAACAGTGCATGTTCCTGTCTCGACAACACAATCGTTTTCTCCAGTCTGTCACACTTGCCAGTTTAGCAACCAAGATTATACACTCTGTGATGCAAAGTATTACTTTTTGAAGGAAAGCTAGAATTTTTGTGTGTGATGCTATACAAAGCAGAATAATTTGATTTCTAACATTAAGATATGTAGATAAAGTTTATTACTGCTTCTTTCTAACAAGGCCTTTCCAATCATACCCGTTTTGTGTTCATTACTTTTGCTTTCTTCCTCCATGAAGTTTTGTCTGTTGAAACTGTAAAGCAGAGATTTGTGTGCTTCCCTTTAAAGCACTGCTGTTTGAAAAGAGAAAGTGTTTTCTAAAAGCCAACATATTGCTTATAATTAATGGGGTCTGTCATAAATTGTAGAGGAAATAAATTAGAAAATATATGGGGGTTGGCTATCATGTGAAAAATAAGGCTAGGTCATTTTAACATCCTCTGTGAAACCAGCACACATAATGTCAAGGAATACGTCATTCACCCAAAAGATTCATTCAAACACAGGCCAGTAGGGCAACAAAGACTGGTACTATTGAGGAGGCAGAAGAGAAAGCCTCAGGCATACCCCAATCATGACACAGTTCAGGAGGCTATGCCTGGGTCAGAGAGCTCTGCGGAGAGAACTCTGCCCCCTTTGCTCCTAAGAAAGTGACAGGAGTATAAGACATTTGTGAACTCAGGAAAAGCCTGTTGCAATAAATGTTATTTGGAGTTGGTTAAAGGAAGAAGCATCTGGTGGGGGTTGGGTGGGTGCTTGCTGCTAGGTATTGTTATTTTCAAGAGATAATTGTATCTCCTCACACAGTCGTAGTCTTTCTAAGCAAAGGGTGGAGTAAATACTGGAAAAAGCTGCAAAAGATCAAGAGTGTCTGCAGGGAAAGCACTACACCACCCTTTGGTGCAGCCACATCTTCCACTAGCTCCCACAGAACACAGTCTGCTACCCCTACAAGAAACAGAAGGTGCTAATTGTCTGAGCATGATATTTGAGATGGCAGCAGAGCAAGTGGTGGGTTACCACGGCTGTCCAGTAGTTGGACAAAGAACAGCAATAAAACTTCAGGTCTGTCTGTCTGTTTATGGCTTCTGAAGGAATGTGTCCCACTCTATCAGGACTGATAGCCCTACATCATCTTCTATCTGTTCTCTCAAGGAATGCCTTAAACTGTAGAAAACCCTCCTTCTTGCAGTCACCTGCTCGCTAATGATCATACTTTCCTTTGGGGAAGAGTCAGTTCAAACATATGTTGTAGTGATATAAACATTTTTTACCTTAGGAGACAGTCCAAGCACAGTCCAAACAGTGTCATGGAGTGCATGCCCTCTTTGGATGGTATCTTATTGTGAATGAAATGATGAAGTCTTCATCAAATATAAGAATTAGAAAATAAGAATATAATAATAAAGGCAAACTCCTATGTGTTTGAACACTAACAGAGCAAAAAGCCAAAGCTAATCTCTAGACCTGTTCTGGGTAATATTTTTTGTAAAACTCCAAAATCATATCTGAAATCTTCATGTCTGTTTTAATTATTGACAAATGTTGCTTAACCACTAAGTCTTAATTACATGAGACATTTAAATCCCATAGATGAAGAAAGCATCTTATGTCTGTGGGTAATTTAGATATCTTCAGATTTGCAATGTGAGTGAAATGCCGTGCAAAGGAAAAAGGTGCCTGATGATGGTGGGGTAAGTCTATCAGTTAATATAGTATTAAAGCATAGAACTAGTCCATGTCCTGATATCTGAGGCTCCTGCATGTGCCTAAGAACTCCAGACAAGCAGTGGTAGAAACATGAGAGCCTGCAGAATGCGACTTCTCCTGTGGTTCAGTCAGCAGCCAGGCTTGGGTTTCTAGATGAATGTCCTGTACCTAAAAGTGCATGAAGAGATTGTAATGCCCATGTCCTTTTACAGAGATAGCTCTATCTCTAATTTAATACTGCAGGGTTAACACACAGTGATACTTTGCAATGATCACCCACTTAATCCTTTATTCTCCTTGGAAATCAGAACTTCCTCATTTTCAAAGTCCTGCATTGCTGGAAGAGTATCTAGACTCTTGGAATCAGTGGTTACATATTCTTAAAAAGGAAATTGATTCTACAGATGTGTTCAAGGGACAACACATAACCAGCCTTAAATATTATAAATACTGCAATTCACAAATTTGCAGAAAAACTGATTAGAAGAAAGAATCCAAACTATCCCAAATATGCTTTTTTCCACTGGAAGAATTAAATGATTTAACTTTAGTTCTCAGTAGTTTATTGAGGAAAAGTGCAGTAAATTACTTATTTTACCTAGAAGAGTTGCAGAATTTGATCATCCACATATCTAGTACTCCAGTGATTTTCAGTGATTTATCAGAAAATAAACCATCAAAATAAAAGAAGGCTTAAAGCTTTTACTATATTTCAAGCCTTTATTCCATTCAGAAATCTCAAGTAGGAACTTGCTTGTTATATATTCCATTAACTAAGGATTCTGCAAATAAACATTTTATTGTTTTGATAAGCTATGAAATAGTTTGTTCCAGCCAGTGTCAGGCACAATAGAACTGTTAATGTGATCACAGAATAATCTGCCCCACCAGAAACACAGAAAAAAAAGACTTCCAGTTCACATAGGTCTACTACAGTGAGCTTTGAAGCGTCAGCTAACACAGTTTAGTTCCTTGGATACACAAAATAGTCCTAATGACATTGTGCATGGAACTCCAGTTCTTTTTACATTTGCATAAATATAAATCAGAATGATAAGCCAAGGAATTTTCAATAAAGGATGACGAGTACTATGTTTCAAGAATGTTCATATAAATACTGAAGGTAGAATGATTTTTACATTACCACTGATGAAGAAATTGCTTTTCAGAGTAACTGCTTTTCATTCCTATTAGCAACAACTGTATCTATAATTTAACAGTAGAACTTAATGGAAAGAATTATGGCCACAGCCCTTGTACTCTGATTAAAATACTCCATTCAAAACAGAAAATGTGAAGTTTCCAGAACTGTAAAAGAAGCTGACATTGCAGAATTTCTTCTCTGGTCTCCACAGCTTAAAGGCTAATGTTGTCCTTAAAGGACAAGGTGGGAGACTCAAAAGTTCATTATTTTTCTCCCTTTGATCTACAGCTTTGACTGACATTGCACAAAGAACTTAAATCCTTTTGAGAGGAAAGATGTTCCATTGAGTCCTTTTTTTTGACTGAGTTTCCCCACCTGTAATGTAGATTCTCCATCACTATTTGTCTATGTTCTTAGTCACTAAAATGTTAAATATCCCACATAACTTAGGCAAGATTCTTCAGTGCAAAATACTCATATACACTAATCTAGGATACTTGATCCAAGTTGAGTTTAACTCAGGCACCCAAAATCAGGGGCCTAAGGCAAGATTTGTCCTACTTAACCCAGATGCCTGAATCAGGAGCTCAGTCTACTTAGACACCTTAGAGAAAGGGACAGAGTGACATATATCGAAGTGCTTACGGTGCTGTACTGGTAGATGTGTCTTACAGGATTCTTCATTCCCCATGATTCTGGGAAGCATAGTACAATTTCACTCCTACCACAGGCTAAAATGAGCTAGATCTGTGTCTTAGTTCTGCACTGGGCACATGGAGGGTGGTATCATTGAGATCACATAAGTACTCCATACAATCTGAACTAGATATGGCTAAAAAACGTGCAGAAGGAAACTTACAATCACTAAAATGCATGAGAATATACCCACCAAATTTCAGACTTGGAAATTAGTTCACTTACAGCTATTTCCCTTGCCAAATCCGATGCATTCATCTAAGGAGTTAAACATGAGACTTTGCTCTGCTTTACTAGTAAGGGAGGAAAGAATGTCTTTTTGAAAAGGGTTTTCATGCCCTTCTCTCATTCTTTGTTGCACGTTTCAGTTGCTGTTGTCATATTTTCCAGTCTTAACATCCCCTTGAGTAATTACTGCCACACAATTAAGAAAACATTTAGAATGGAAAAGTAATTTGTTAGAGTTGAATTTTAAACCAATGGAGTACCCCTGTGCTTTGACTGATAACCTTTCCCCTGACAACTTGCTGGGATCTGATGACTGTTTAGGTTCACTCGTTACTGATTCTTAAGTTGAATTTTCTGTGACCTGACCTTTCCAGTAGTATATTTTCTTGCTGAAACAAACACACTTTGACAGGTCATTGGGGGCCAGTTTGACACTCCTTAAATCTCAGAAGACAAATTTACTTTGTTTAGAGCACAGAGATTTTTTCCAGTATTTTTCTTCACAGTTTGATGGGTTAACCCATAGGATTTTCTATACCGGGGGCTGGATTCTGTTCCTGATTGTTGTTCTTGATATCTTCTCTGAATATTTATGATATGTGCTAAGCAAACTAATGTTACTGTAAAATCAATCAGACAAAATTACTAATAGCAAAATTGTTGGATTAAACTAGAAAAAAAAAAAAAAGTCACGTTTTTCAGAAATCAGATTATTTAAGTAAAAAATTCCATGTGCAGTGCATTGGTGTTCAGAAGACTGTACTGAGCATATTGCATATATTTCAAGATAAACATTTTTAGGGTAATGCTATTGTAGATTTTAAAAGGTGCATATTAAGGATGATCCTGATGATGCTAATAAATGGTTACAAGCCCAGCTCTTCCTTCCACCCCTCTCAGCTGCTGCAAGCTTGACAATGATAATGGGGCTGTGCAGCAACAAAAATAAAGACATAGAAAGGCTGGACAATAATGGAGACTATTGCATTAGAAATTATCAAACGATGAAAGATAAAACTGCATGCATTTTATCTGTTGTTTCCATCTTTAATAAACATGCAATGCCTCACAAAGGTGGCCAATACAGACAAGTGCTTAAAGTATTTTATTAATCTTCCTTCTCATTCACCTCATTTAAATATTCCAGTTATACCCCCAGCTGTACACTAATAATCATTTGGAAAGCTCTGCAGGACCCCACTGTGCTTTACATGTCTGCCATTGTCAAGAAGCATTCTGTTGTCATTCTGTTCCCCGGTTTTGCACCTCTGTGTTTATCTTACATTCTTGACAGATATTTCTGGGTTTTGTTCATATGATACCTTTTGTGAAGAATAACCTTTCAGAACACTTTTGGAAATGTTTCACGGAATCACAGACATGCTGAGTTGGAAGGGACCCACGAGGATCATTGAGTCCAGCTCCTGGCCCTGCACAGGACATTCCAAGGGTCACACCATGTGCCTGAGAGCATTGTCCAAACACTTCTCGTACTCTGTCAGGCTTGGTGCTGTGATCTCTTCCTTTGGGACCCTCTTCCAGTGCCCACCACCCTCTGAGTGAAGAACTTTTTTTCTGAAACCCAACCTAAGCCTCCCCTGACATAACTTCAGGCCAATCTTCTGCGTCTTGTCACTGGTCAGCACAGAGAAGGATTTAATGAATGCCTAGCATATATCAGGAGTTAGTATTATTATTCCTTTAGTCCAAAATAAATATTCTGAAGTTGAGTGCTGTGACTGATGCTGTACACATTTAATAAGAATGCAAAATATAATTGGAAAAAGACAATAGACCAATTTGCAAAGGATCCATAATGTATTCCACTTCATCACATGGAGAAGTTTACTAGGATTTCACCAACAAGATCTGAATTTTTAAAATTTTAATTCAATTTGAAATTTCATGTTGCCAGTTCAAAAGGAAATACACCAGAGAGAATAATTTCAAGTACTAATGGGCATTAATGAGACTCTAAAAGTCATAACTGCTTATGAAAATGTTTTGAAACATCAAGACAAAAATGCTTTCAGTTGTTTATATTATGCATTCCAATACTGAACAATCAGTCTGCATTAAAATAAGTATAAAATAATAATGTATTTATTATCAATACATAATATATAACAATACTATGACATCATCTGTGGTACCAAGTCCAGTTTCAGCCACACCAATATCTTGTAAAAGTAGCTGACACAGCAGAGTTTAGACTAGATAATGATAATCACTGGGAGAAGTGGGAAAAAAGTAAGATATTTCCTTTGGAAGAAAGGGGAATGTTACAATTCTACAAATTAATGACTAGCTGTCAGTTGGGAATGCAGGCCTTCCTCTTTCATTTTTCCTCCAAAATCAAGAATCAAAGACAATCACTTATATTTTCAGGCATCTCATTTAAAGCTGGCAGATGGAGATAAGCGTTTTTTTTCATAACATTTAATTAATGATATTCTTTGGACCGTTGCTTTGAATTTATGACAAAGCCAAAGACTGAATAGGAATGTTTTAAGCATTACACAATTAAAATTATAACCCCCCATTTGATTATATATGTGTGTGAGATTATCAACACAGAAGAACTTCATTGAAATTGCAACATCATTCTTTAAAAGTTGGAAAATGCAAACATTAATTTTGCCTGTACAACATTAATTCAGGCTTTTATCCATGTGATTATCATAAAGGCTCAAGTTAAACGGTAATATCCTTTTTCCCACAGGACTTCTGCCTGATTTCAGCCATAGTACAGGGGCATGTCCTGGCAGAGTCAAGTTTATCTGCCTACACATTCTGAAACTCAAGTGTGAAAATCCCAAACCTAAAATGATAAAAAAAACCTCTAGTCCAGAAGCTGTACAGTCATGTTATCAAAGTACTCCTTTGGATTTAAAATGCCTCCTGCAAGAAATATGCATGGCTTCCCTACCAGAGCTGGCTTGCTTCTGGCCCGGGGAATGCAAGTGCAGTACGCAGTGCACTCTGCAGCTGTCCATGTAGCTTTGCCAGCGGTTATACCTTGCCAGAGCATTCATACATCTTCATTAGCAGATATAGATTTCTGATTTTGAGAATATTAAACTCAGTGGTGCTCTTAAACAACTTATATTTCCCACTCTTTAAATTCATTCAAGACAAAATGCAGCTCTGTGTTACAGATTGTTTCACTGAGTGACTGATCATTCCAGGGAAGGTTACACAGTGTTTTGCATCTCTGAACACCTTCCTTCCAACCCCAAACTCTTTCTGATTTTAAAACATGCCAAGACAATTTTACCTATGAACAAGTGGCTTTCAAAATGCTGGTTGCTACCATAGGGAGAACAGAAACTGTCAATATTGTGAGGAGAAGCATTCAGGAAAAAAATGGTCTCCTTTATTCTTTTTTCTTACCCTCGAGTTTTTGCTGCAGAAAAAAATTAATAGGATGTGACAGGGATGTGAAAGCACTCTGAACTGTCACCTATGTCTGTGAGTATTCCTACATTATGCAATATAAAGTATCCAAATGACATAACCCATATGATAAATAATGTGTCAGTTTTTCATGTTAAAAATTAGTTCTGTTTAACATTAGTCTTATTGAAACTGCATGTTTAAAACACTTGAAGAAAATTAGTAATTAAACCATTTTAGCCATTAGCATAATTTGCAGTCCGTCTCAACTATCAACAACAACAACAACAGCAACAGCAACCACAACAACAAAACATTTTCAAATGCTTCCATAAAATTTAGAAGAACAAGAATGGCCTGTTTTAAACATCATCTCCAAAAATGCCTTTTTAATATTAGATTATTTGAAGTTTGAGTAATTCCACAGAAGGGGAACATTTCAAGGAAGGACAAAATTTCAAGGATTTACTTTCATTTCAATTGCCAGTCCACTTCCAATTCTAACCAAAATCAACCTAAAAACAAACCTAAAAGCTTACAGAGGAATGAATTAAATTATATCCTGATACCAGGAAAAATATGTGATCCATCCAATCCATTTGTAAACAGGTTTTTAATTTCAAGTGGCATAAATCCAAAGTAAATCTCCTGACTCAAATGAAGTTCTTCAGAGACATATTAGTGCAAATAAAGTAAGAATCTGTCATGAGAGATCATAAACACCTTTTTAAGGACAGGGAATTTAATAGTTTGACATAATGGGTTATTCTGATAATTTTTATTCTCCTAAAGGCTAGAAGAATAAGCTAATTAATTGCTGCAGAATGCATCATGCCCTTTCAAGGTTGTTCAGTGTGCTTACAGTCCACTTAAAGTAAGCTTATATTTTTAAGATTCTCTTAAGCAAATATTAATGCTTTGAAGCACTAAAACACCTAAAAACTGTTTATTTGGACTACTTCCTAGGAAAAAAATTGGAGATATATAACATCACATCATTAAGTACAAAGTGGCTGACTAGACCTGTCAGCTCTTAAAGGCTACCTTTCTTAGAGCACAAGAGGTCTCCAACCCTGTGTGTAGGAAGTTGAGCAAGGCAGTCTGGAAACTTGCTTGACTAAGCAAGGATCTGCTGCTCCAGCTGAGGAGTAAGAAACACAGCCAATGGAAGTAGAGACAGGTGGCCTAGGGAGAGTACAGGTTTGTGGTTCATATGTAGGGATGGGGTCAGGAAAGAGAAAGCAAAGCTGGAACATGTCTTGACAAATGACCTGAAGAATAACAAGAAGCATTCTATAAGGGCATAAATCAGTAAAGAAAGGGTGAGGAGGCTGTATTCCCTCTTATAAGCAAGAAGGGTGAACTGGTGGTAACTGATAAAGAGAAGTCTGAGATACTCAGTGAGTTCTTTGCCTCAGTCTTCATTGGCATTTGAATTTCCTGCTTCTATCAAAGTCCCCAGTCCTCTGGGTGGGTGAGGGCTGAATGAATCCCTCCCACTATAAGTGAAGAGCAGGTCAGAACCACTGATGAAGTCTATGGGGCCTGATGACTTGCAGCCCAGGGTCTTGAGGGAACTGGCTGACATTGTTTTCAAGCCACTGTCCATCATATTTTAAAAGTTATGGCAGTCGGGTGAAGTCCTCATTGACTGGAAAAAGGGAAACATCACTCCTTTTTTTAAAAAAAGGCAGAAAGAATGAACCATGAAACTACAGATGAGGTTGCCTCCCCTCTGCGTCTGGGATGATCATGGAGAAGATCCTCCTAGAATATGTGATAAGGCGCATAAAAGACAAGGAGGTGATCCAAGGCAAGCCACCATGGCTTTACTATGGGCAAATTGTGCCTAACCAAAATAGTGGCCTTCTATGGTGAAGTGACAGCAATGGTTGACAAAAAGCTATCTTCTGTTAGGCCTTCAGTACACTCCCACATGACATCCTTGTCTCCAGATTGGAGACACATGATTCAATTGATGGACAATTCAATGGATAAAGAACCGGCTGTAGACATGCAGCCAGAGAGTTGTGGTCAATGGCTCTATGTCCAGTTGGAGGCCAGTGATGAGTCCTGGCCCTCATGGTTCTCTCTTGGGATCATTCCACTTCAGTATCTTCATTGACGACAGTGAGATTGAGTGCAGCCTCAGCAGGGTTGATGACAGGAAGCTCAGCTCTGCAGTTGACACAACAGAAGGAAGGGATGACACCCGGAGGGACCTGGACAAGCTTAAGAAGTCAGTCCATGAGGATCTTATGGAGTTCAACAAATCCAAGTGCAAGGTGCTGCATCTGAGTAGGGAAAATCCCAAATATGAGTTCAGACTGGTAGAAGAAGTTGCTGAGAGAAGCCCTGTGGAGGACTCGAGAGTTCTCATGGATGAAAGGCTGGTCATGAACCAACAGTGTGCACTTGCATCCCAGAAGGCCAACCACATCCTGGGCTGCAGAAAAAGCAGAGTGGCCAGCAGGGCAAGGGAGGGGATTCTGCCCTTCTACTCTACTCTTCGGAGACCCCACCTGCAGTGCTGCATCCAGTTTTGGTGCCCTCAACACAGGTAGGGCATCAACCTGCTAGAGCCAGTCCAGAGGGTCACAGAGATGAAACTTCTCCTACAAAGAGAGGCTGAGAAATCTGGGATTCAGCTTGGAAGAGAGAAGAATTTAGGGAGATGTCATTGCCACTTTCTAGTATCTTAAAGGGATTTATAGATATGAAAGAATGAAATATTATATAAATCATAATGAGGCATTTATCAACATAGAACATTTTTTCTACATAGACATTACAGCAGTACTAATGTGAGGGTCCCTTCAAGTTAATTGGTCTTGGGAATTCAACTTATTTAAAAATCAGTGCACCAGTTGTACAGGATAGAAGTACCCTGAGCCAGTCCACTTAACCTAGCATCTGTGGGCAAAACGGAAGCTAATGTTTTAAGTTAATGCCTGAGCAGTTAGAAGGAAATGGTGCAGTGATAAGGGCACTTGGAATATGCTGAGTCAAGGCAATTCACCTCATATGAGAAAACTCTGACTGTGGGAAAAAGCTGTGGGAAAAAGCAATAGGCAGTGAGTTCAGATGAGTAGACACAGAGATGTGTAGAGCCCCAGCTAAAAAGGGATGTATGTGAACTACTTGTTGGGAAGTTGTAGTCCCTGAAGGTTTATAAGGTAGTGTATCATGGACTGAAAGAAAAATTGGCATAAAAACAGGGTTTTGATGCATAAAGGCCATCCTGTGGCATTCCCGTATTTGCACAAGAACATCTACTCCAAATCTAATTAATTTATGTGCTGAGTAAGCAATAAATAGGATGTTTATTACCATAGTATCTAGCCAAAAAAATTGACCATTTCAAACGTTTTCTGAAACTTTCCCCGAAAGTGGTAAAATTTAATAATCCTGCCATTACTATAAAATTAGTAATGGCTAACTTTCTGAAAAGTGTATCACTGTACCACTCTAGCTCCCAGTAAATTGCCTATTAGCCATATTGAATTAGGTTTTTGCATTAGAATCTTCCTCTCCACAGACAAATTCATATTGAATATGTTTCACTGTAATTCCATTACTTAAATAAGGATGCTTTAATGAAAATGAAAGTTTGGAGAAATGTTATGTAAATATGTTGTCAGAAAAAATCTTCCTCCAGAACTGTTTTCTTTATTTTGCAGATATTCTTGGCTTAGTTATGCCATGTTTTGTTCCTTCTCTTTGTATAGTTTTAAACAAGGGTATACATCACAGGTGCCTGTATGATCATCTTAAAGCAAGGGTAAACTAAATCAGCTAAACTCTTCTAGTACTGATTACTCACAGAAGCCCAAGAAAACTTTCTTTGGACTGCCAATTTCAATAAAGCTTCCAGTCACATGCTGCTTAATGAGACTCTGGCAGGACTATGTTCCTCACCATAAGTAGTTCTTGTTCTAGGTAACATCTAGGTAAATCTCAAGGAGATTTGAACATAAATTAAATTTCAAAATATATGCTCAATCACAGATTAATTATAAAAAAAAATGGTGGTGCCTGATCAAATGGCAGTTCTAACACATGATCTTTACCAAAATTGCTGACAGAACACCTGTCTGTGCACAGCAGTCACACTCTGTGTTGTATACAGAATGCAGAACCAATAAATGAGTAGTACTAATCCTCACTTTAATAGTCCACTTATTAAATCAGATTAGTTGTTTTCTCATAGAGCTACCCTTTCTTTTAATAATTAAATTACATCCATTAAATAATGCATTCTTTGTGAATGTTAAAGTCTACATGAAATCAGTGAGAGCCAAAATATACAAACAGTGCTTAATTGATCACACTGACATAAGGATGTTCTTATATATATTTTTATCATGTTACCCTGAAAAACAGGCATCAGCGTTTGACAATACTTCTGCATAATGGATCATACTTAAACGGGTATGTGACTTGAAGATCACATCTGTCTCCAGTTAAATAACAACCTTATGGCAATGGCAGCATGTGTTTATGTGGAAAATAATCTATCTCTATTCATTAGTGCTATTTAATATGGTTTATTATTTAGAAGGAAAGGAAGTCACACTATTTGACTGGTGTGAACTTTCCAGACCACTGACTGCAGCCTAGGAAAAGCTGCTCTAATTCAGGTGAGATTTGCAAGAAGTAAAGATCCACATCTACCTGAGTTCTGAGTACTTACAGGGCCAAGGTTCTTGATAGACAGATGAAGAGAATTAGGTCATCTGCTACAGGTAGTTCCTGTGGCCAGAAGGGCAGAACCTTCACAGAGCATTTGGTGGAGGTTGGGAAATACGAGTCAATGGACTGAGTAAATGAGACAGTAGAGCCTATAATGACAGAATTTATCCTACATCAGTTAACACTGCAGAGTATTAGACTTGTTCTTTCCTTTCCAGATTAAAGCACCTCTATTCACAGCAGGTGATAGATGTCAAGACAGACTATGTCTTGAAAGTACTTTCACCAAAAAGAAGCATATGATCAGTTGAGAGGAACCAAGAAAATGAGTTCACTGCTCATGATTTGCTGGCTTTTTTCTGGCTAGAGGAAGTAAAACTAGGACTACAGCTTAGTGAGTTGTGTTGAGTATTCCTGAGCAATAATACAAAATCCTAATAACAGTTTGGCAGATAAGTGTGTGGAGAAAAAATATCCCAGTAGCTCTTATTACTGTTTCCTCAGATCTCTTTTGGCTGTTTCCTGCCTTTTTCAAATTTCTTCTGTCTCCCTTAACAATAGAGTTTTAGCTTCAAACTTGCTGCCAAAATAGGCGTTAAAAATCCTAAGTTATTTATTTGCTCCAATGTACACTTTCCACAGATGCTCTGTAAATACCTAGACAGATAGCCCAGACAGTATATGTTGGCGTATGTTTTTATCCTTTTGGAGAGGCAGCTATCACTTACTGTTGCAGCCCAGTAACAGGACTCTAGTGACAATTTCAGGATGCTTCAGTTACCACGAATAGCAGGTGGCAACCATGCTCCCTGCTCTGAAAACTCCCCTAAGATCCTCCTTCCCACATCCTCTCCCGAAAGCTGGAGGTACCAAATTTTGACAGCAGTGCAGGCAAAATTGAATGGCAGGGAAGTTAAAAGGAAAGACCTTGAACCAAGCTTGTGTTGGAAAAAGTAGGCATTAGAGGGGTTGTTGATTGGTACTTCTATTTCTGCCCTCCTTCTGCCTTCTTAGGCTCACCAAAAGTGTTGCAGCTAGACCTGGTAGATATGCTCTGCAGATCATTGTGCAGATCCCACCCTTCTTTCTGCTCTCTCCCACTCTGCAGTGACATGTTACCTCAGATGGAAGATGGGGAATGAGCTGTATCCCAGGAAGGCAACTGTCTTTGAGGTCCAGCTGCCTAAGTTTTCTGTGCCCAGAATAGGTCCACAAAATGTCATGGGTATCGTGAGACTATGATTACAGTCAATACAGAAGCTGACATGGTTTTCCATAGAAACTTGATACATAATTATATCTCCAGAATTGCATTCACCAAGATACTATAAATCTTTATTAATAAAGACCATAGGTCTTATTAATGACATTAATGACAGATGGGGGGATTAGGTGCATCTTCAGCCAGTTTTCAGACTGTATCTATCTGAGCGGTGCAGGTGATATGTTTGAGGAAGAAAAGGGTGACTTTGACAGTCTAGAGATGTGGACCCATGCAAAACTCATGAGGTTCCACAAGGCCAAGTGCAATGTCCTGCAAATAGATTGCAACAATTGTGCAATGTCTGTACAGACTGGGTGATGACTTGGCTGAGAGCAGCCCTGTAGAGAGCTTGGGGCTACTGGTTGATTGAAAAATAGTACATGAGCTGGCAACATGAGCTTGAAGCAGAAAGGCAACTGCATTCTGGGCTTCAACAAAAGCAACATAGGCAGCAGATCAAGGGAGCTGATTCTGCCCCTCTAGTCCACTCTGGTGGCCCCAACTAGACTGTTGCATCCAGCTCTAGGGTCTGCAGTACAAGAAACACATGGCCTCTGTTAGCATTGCTCCAGAAGAGTGCCACAAAAATAACAAATGGCTCCAAAAAATAACAAATAAGGAATGGCTCCTGTGAAGACAGGCTGAGAGAGTTAAGGTATTTCTTCCTGGAGAAGAGAAAGCTCTGGGAAGACCTTTTTGCATTCTTTAGGTGTATAAAGGTGGCGTATTAGAAAGATAGATACTTTTACCAAGGGGTATAGTGACTGGGCAAGAGACAAGAGTTTTACACTAACAGGGGTTAGATTTAAATTGAGTATAAGGGCGAATTTTTTACTGTGAGATTGTTGACACACTGGAACAGATTGTCCTGAATATATGTGGATTCCCAATGGTTGCAAGTGCTAAAGCCAAGCTGGATGGGGTTTTGAGTAACCAGGGCTTGCGTGAGTGTCCTTGCCCATGGCGGAGGTGTTGAAACTATATGATCTTTCAAAGTCTTTTCTGACCCAAAGCATTCTGTAATTCTGTGGTATTCTGGCATTACAGTACCTCATGCATAGAGATAAACTGGAAATTCATTGTTACAGCTGCGGCTTTTCTTTAACTTGTTCAGTACTAGCAAAAAATGACTTTGTCTTTAGCATATGTGAAGCAAAGTATTTACATAACAGAATCCAGTGGGTATTATCAAATAGTTTCACAGAAATACAGAATCACAGAATTGTTAGGGTTGTAAGAGAGCTCTGGAGATCATCCAGTCCAAACCCTTGGGAAGGCAGGGTCACACCAGGCAGGTGACACAGGAGCATGTCCATCTGGGTTTGATTGTCTCCAGAGAGGGAAACTCCACAACTTCACTGAGCAGTCTATTCCAAAGCTCTGCCATCCTAAATGTAAAAAAGGTCTTCCTCATGTTGTGATGAAACTTCTGGTGGTTTAGTTTAAGGCCATTGCTCCTGACCCTATCACTGGGCACCCCCAAAAAAGAGTCTAGCGCCATCCTCTTTAGCACCTGCCTTTGAAATATTTATATGCATTGGTAAGATCCTCTCTCAGTCATCTCCAGATTAAACAGGCTCAGCACTCTCAGTTTCTACTTATAAGAGGCATGCTCCAGTCCCTTTATTGCCTTTGTGGGCCACCACTGGACCATCTCCAGTAACTCTGGAGAGTTACTCTTGTAACCAGTTCTCTCTTGTCCTGAGGAGCCAGAAGTGGACACAGCACCAGGATTGGCCTCACCAGGGCTGGGTAGAGGGGCAGGATCACCTCCCTTAACCTGCTGGCCACACTCCTCCCAATGCACCCCAGGATATCATTGACCCTCCTGGCTGCAAGGGCACTGCTGGCTTGTGGTTAACTTTTGATCCACCAATAAGCTAGTCACATCTGTGGTTCTCCTGGTGATAAAGAGAAAATCCTAAAATAGCCCTTGAAGTACAACAGCTTATTACTGTTCTCAGTGTCTTATTACATTTTCCTGTATATCATTTAATAAACCTCTTTGGCCTACAGCTTTCTGATGTTTAAAAGAACTTGATGAAATGAACAATGTTTCTGAGAATACCAGTAACAGTGAAAATGCTTATGAAGTATCTAGAAGGGCAACCAGATGTTCTCTAGTTATTCCTTGATAAAGGGTACAATTAAAGTGTTGTGCTGTACATTATCTTAGGGCTTAGGCAAACATGATTTTTTATTAAGTTCAGAGGCCAATGACACTGGATTTATGTTCTGAAGGTCTTAGCCTCGGAATGGACAAAGAAACCAAGAAATGCCTGTTTAATAGATATGCAGGATATCATATGAAGTAATGTCTCTTGTTAGACAGAAAACCCAGAAGTTTTTATTTCATCCATCATGGACTCTCAACCTTGGCTGATTTTTAGTTATATCATAAGGTGTGATAAAACATGTCACTTGTTTTTTCCACAAGTCTTGTGCAATGTCCTTCAAAAGAAGTTACTGTAGGAATTTGCCCTAAAGGCAATCATCAATCCACCACTTTAGACCAGCAAAAAATTGGTGTTGATTCCGGCTGAGTTTACACATATGGACATCAGAGGGAACACCACTGCTGAGCTACTGAATTTTCATATAGTCAAGAGTTTGTCTTATTTCTTTTTACCTCTTTGACATGGTTTAGAAGGTCAGAATTCTTAACTGTTTTAAGGTGAATTAGGTCAATTATTATATGAAACATTTAATGACCCTTGAAGAAAAAGGCAGTAAGTGCAGACAGTGTTGTGGTAACATTTTTTCTGCTCTTTACCAAGACAAGGGAAACAAAACCAGTTTTTCAGATCATTTACCTAGTCAGTAAGCATTTTTGTGATCTAGTGCATGTTTCCACAGCTTTGTTCTGCAGATGCTTTTTCACAATATACATTTTTATCTTAAGAATACACACCAGAGCCTCTCATAAGGACAAAGTAGTGTTTAACTGCAAAAATGTTTGGCTACATAAAGTAATGCCTTTCCATTTCAATACTTAATTTTAAATTATACCATAAAAGATATTTCCATTAAAAAATGGTAGATTTTGGCTAAGTATATAAAAAATTATGCAATTTAGGATCACATTTCCTTCTTGAGAGGGGAGGCAATTAAACATAATAGAAAATATTTGGATCAGAGTTATTATTTTATAAGTTCTCTCAGCATTAATGTGTGGTCTGATGTGAAATACTTGCCCAGCAGCAGACAAAATAGAGACATTTCTCTCTCTGCTCCAGTTAAAGTATTGCTAAATGTATTGCTTTTATTTAGGTTGTAATAACTACTGGAGACATCAACCAGCTCAGGACTCCACTATATGGGGATTATTCAAGCCATGCAGCAGAATTAGAATTGGTTTTACCTAGTTTCCACTTTCTGAGAGACAGAAAAGAGATGTACAGTTCTTATGCATACTCCCTCTGCAGTGAAGAGAGAGAACAAGAGAAAAACTATGTTTAATTAATTGCATCTGTCTAATATATATGTCATGAAGGGCCTGAGCCATTACTTGAAGGTGCCTATTAATATCTCTCTGCCAGTTACAGGGAAAGCCTGAATAACTATATAAGTCTAATTTTATCTAGATTACCAAAGATAAATCACTTGTTTGTTCAATTTTTATTAAAACAAATAGATGGAGAAAATAGATTATGAGAAAAGTGGAAACCAACAGTAACAGTATTCAAGCAAAATATTTATAGGCTTGAAACTAAAGCATAAAGTATATTATTAATATGCGAACAGCATGATCTACTGAAGGCACTTTTTTCTTGATTAAAATGCTTTACTTGATTTCCTGCAGCTGATGGAAAGTACCCAACTGCTTTGAATAGTCAAATACTTAAACTTATCTAACTTTTTTTTTTTTTTTTTGCCTACCTTCCTCATAACTTCTTTCCTTCTCACAGAAGTTCCTGGTTTGTATGGGTCTCCTTTCCTCCCTTGTTTGGATTCTTGGTGAAACTTATTCAGCCTTTTGGAGTGCAAGATTTTGGGGCCCCAATTCCCCACAAAGGAGTGCTGGAATGGGTCCTTAGGGTCCATATGCTCCCAAATTGCCACAATGGTCAAAAGGCTGTGGCTGATCCTGCCACAGGTCCATGCTGCTTCCCAACCATCACTAGTATTGAGGGATTCCTTGGTCTTCAACAACGTAAATTAAAATCAGTTACATAGTTTCAATGGAAAACTTGAAAAATTTAACTAATTTATTTCTTACTCCAGGCATCTCATGTGCACTCTCCTGTTGTTAACCTAACAACTCTGAAGAGTTTTAAAATTTGGGATTTGACTTTTCTAGGGATTGCATTAAAGAGCCTAACCTCACACTTAATTTCCAATCTGCATTAATTTGCAGAGGAAAAAGAAAAAAAATGACCACACACCAATGTCAAACTGCCATCCTCCAACATTTTATTTTTAAAAATAGAAACAAAAGCAAATACATGTAAAAGAAAACAGAGAAGTTCAATATGGAATGCTTTGTTGGTATAAACCACTGCCTCTCTGACTCTAAGTCTTTAAAGCTGCCAGGGATTTCAGTTACAGTTAATTGAGCTCAAAGCACATGGTAGGTTGTTTTGTTTTGATATTTTTCTTCCTTTTAGTAAGAACAACACAGCTTAAGGAAAAGGAACAAGTTCATCGTTGGAATAACCCAAGATCTCAATATTCTTAATTTGATAATGGATATATTCTTAATTTGATTAATGGACAGATTCCATCCTTCACCTCAAGTACTTCATTTGGTGCGAAGTCTTCATAGTGGACTCCTTTCTAATGCTACTCACATAGAAGAGCTATTTACTGGCTGTTGTTAAATTTAAGTAGCAGGATAGGGCAGTGACCATAACAGAGGAAGGGAAAAAAATAATATAATGATTACTGCTTAAAATTAGAAGGAACTGTAGAGTTGAAAAGCCTTTCATGACCTGATTGTATTTCTAGTCACATTTTACGTATAAGTTTCCAATATATATATAAATATCTAAGAAATTAACATAGTTGAAACATCCAGCTGTTGACTTATCAATATGAAAGTGCACATGATGTAGGAGAGTAGTATTTTAAAAGAGTTTTTATCCTAACTCTTGGTATCCTTTCCGCAGAAACAAGTTGCCAAGACAAAGATATTGTCCCAAAAGGGCTGTTTCAAAACTGGTATTTATAACACTATCCAGTGGTTTTGTGATGGGATTAAATATCCACTGAGTACAAGGTCAAGTCTACAAAATGAATTGACTTGTGACCTACTTTGGATTTCAGATTGCTTCACCAAGGCTAGATAGCTCATTGCACATTGCATTTTACTTCTTAATCATACTTCTGTTAGACGTTTATGTACTTTCTATATAATAACCCTTGAAATAAATTAGAAAAGAGGAAAGCAAAATGTAGAAGTCTGTTCTTTTCTACATATCACAGTATCCTCTTCTGGTCTCTAGTGTTTCAGTATTCAGAAAGAACTGATGTCCTGAGAGTTTGCAGAGCCCAGCTGATTTCATGCTTTTAATTTTAAGTCTATTTTCTTAAAATGATAATTTGTCAGGTTACCTCAGTCCTTCGATACCTCGCTGTAGAACCTAAATAAAACAACTCATTGTGCTCCCTGTCTTGAACATAGCCTGGGAGAAACTGGCCACAGATTTAGGCAGGGCTTTTGAAGGAACATACTGTACCAGATCTCCCAGATATTGTGAAACTAACAAGAGGCTTAAATTTCAAGCTTTTTAGATGACTGCCCCTTAGCCAGAAACAATGTTGCAGTTAAACCTTTTCCTCTCGGCATTCAGGGAATGCAGGAATTGTCATTATGCTGACAAATGACATGCTTCGGGTGTATTACCACATGCAGAGATGGATAAAGTGTGAGTTATCTGCTGCCAAAACCTTTGTTGGAGTATTGAGTATAATAGTAGAATATACCACTGTTTTGTCTACACTTAGATTAATTGCCTCGGATACCCAAATAAAATATGTTTAGATGAACGTGAATCTATTTGAAAGTTATATTGGTTAACAGTATTTTTTGTTTTCATGGTTATTGTTTTTGTGATATTGCATATCTTCCCATCTTTCCCTAGAGACAGATGTAGTGACAATATACATTCCAAAACTGTTGGAAGGATTAGTGCCCACAATTATGTTTCATTTAAGAAAATAACTGTGCACCCAGCATCATTGTATGAGATGGAAGAGCAGGTTTAAAGAGAAAAAATATTGTTTTCTTTGCATAGCTGTTGGGCGAAGAGTTTAATGATTCTGACCATATTTATGTGTCTAGAAATATTTTTGGTTCTACCAAAATGTCTTCCTGAGCTACTGTTCACACATTATGTTCTCATTCATGTCTATGATATGGACACCAGAAGTTATTATTTACACCTAAAAATTATTTTTTCCAGTTAGATAGTAAAAGATAGACTGCTGTACAGAGAAAACTAAAAGAATACATCCCTTATAGGATGAACCAAGCCCTTTTCCATCCACATATCTCCCTTGATCTCCTAGGGCAAAACTGGCCTCAGAGGTTCTTTATGTACTAATTTTTGCATATCTTTTTAGTAACAGTCAATCTATGCAGCTGCAGAAATGCACTGAATTAAGTCTACCAGAGACAAGGACTGAAAAATCTGGATGTAACTGCAGTAAATGAGTGCTCTTGGTAAGAAAAAATATTCCACTTTTAGCAAGGTGTTTTACCATACTGGTTTGTATCTGAAGTAACAGGGAAAAAAACACCAGACAAGGAAAAAGTAGGAGAAAAAAAGTGATATAGGAATTACTGGTTGTGTGATTAAGGTAAATTTAAGAGTGGTGAATGCTTGAAGTGTTGTTGTGCTACTTGTATAAAATCTGAAGAAGCAAATCTAAGCATTGTATAGTGGCGTGAAAATACAGATTAACTTCCCAATACTGCCTCACTTACCTGTAATTTGACTTTGTTTTTTAATGAACGTGAATTAGTCTTTCCACAAAGGTAATATTCACTCCATGTAACTTGTGTTGTCACCCAGTGCATTTAAGACACACAGTTCCCATTTTTATGGACTGCTTTGCTTTCTGCAGTCATATACCTCACTTCAGTTGAGATGTAAAGCCAAACCTTGTTCAAATACTGGCAGCACAAAACACTTCTACGAGAATACAAAAGAAAAGTTTGTTTAACTGGTGATGGTGTTTGGTTGCTTTTTCCCCTGGTGGGAATGTCTGTCTCAGATTTAAACCACACAGCTGGGAAAGACAACCTCAGCCTCTAGTCCAGGCTGCCTGCATACAGAGACTGTATTTGTCAGCCAATGTAATACATGCTAAAGGAGCCAGAGATTTTATGTATTTCTGCTCAAAAGAGCCTGAGGCAGCCTCACTTATAACTGTATAGCATGTGCAGAAGAGATCAGACAGTTCAGCCAAAGGCAAACATTAGTATACTGGTTATACAAATGCACAGTACAGACTTAGGAGCTTTGTGTTACTCCTTCAGAGCAACACCATTTTGTACTGGTAAATATTAGTTAATTAGGCATATTACTCAGAGCTGGTACAGGTGGCACCAGAGTTCTCTACTCACTAATAGTAGCTTACAGCCAATTTGTTTTCGCAGACAAGCAACTGAACATAGTGTAAAAGAAGGAAATTGAGAACACGTATTATCAGTGCAGATTATCTGGGACTAATCTAACACACAGAGTATAAGGCTTTCTGTGCTCACATTTAAGCCATGAGCATCTGGTCTTGGCCATATTTGGTCTACTACCGATGAATGGAGAAATCTATCATCTGTGGATACCCTAACAGAACTAATATCTTCCAAATAAATGTCTGAGAAAAATAAATGACTAAGGCAAAGCTCTGTTCATTGCACTGCTCCAAAAATAGGTGTATATTAAAATAGAGGCAAGTGTTGTACAAAGTGCCCTGGCAACAAGAACTAATATTGCAGTGAGTTGTAAGTCCCAGGAATGCAAAGAGAGTTGGGCAAACTGAACTGCTCAGTTATAAACATGGGCTGCTGCTGCGAAGAAAGGCAACAACGATACTGAAACATGAGAGAAACCTCAGCATACTGCAAGTCTAATGCATTACCTTCAGGTGAAATACTGTGGAGGAAACAAAAGCCTTGAAACGTTTAGACAAAGAAGATGGGTAACTTTAGCTGGACCAGAGAGACACAGCTAATAGAGTGGGGACAGCTTCCAGAATGTGATGGCACATAAGGATTTTCTGGTGACAGGGAGAAGGAAAAAGACAAAAGCTGTGAGCATTTTAGTCTCTACTTTTGTTCTTTTCAGACCCTTACTAGCTGTGCGCTAGAAAATATCACCTCTCATATGCTGTGGTTGCATATAACCCCATGACTATTTCCCCAGCTGCATCTCTTCAGCATATGTTTCAGTCATAAAAATAACTTAATACACTGATCCGATAAAAATATTTAAATAACTAATAATTCTGTCTAACAAATATTTCAGATGCTTCTTAAAAAGATTATTTTTTATTAGATGGAAAACAATTTCAATGGGGTTCACCCACAGTATGCTTTCCATATGGATGCTGAGACTGAATAGAGCAAAGCCAGTCAGAAATTTTACTTTGGAAAGAGGCACAGCTACACTAATTTATTTTATGAGAAGAGGTTTGTAGTAATGCATAGCCTCCTTTCTGGAGATATTAGGTTGGGTATTCTGAGTCCAGGAACATATACTTACACAAACATACTTAAAATCAGTTTTTTGTGGATTCTGGTTATGCATACCAGAACTTCTGGGAACCAGGTAGTTATAGTTCTCCCTGAAAACTTAGATTAACTGAACTATTAGTTAAGATAGGACAGTTTAAGACACAGACTTTGGTTGTAATAATTCTTATGTAGATTCCTGTGAACTGTGTGGCTATTGACCTAGCTGCAGATTTGAATACAAGTTTATCTTTAAAGCGTCCATCTTTTCACATGCCTGAGTTTTCATAGTTTTAATATTCACAATTACCTATAAAGAAAGTAAATGGAAATTTGGCACAATAATAAAATTTGGCACAATAATAAAATGGAAATTTGGCACAATGATAAAAGAATATTGTTGGTTTGTGTCTTGATTTAGAAAAATTAGGAAGAGATAGAAGTTACGAGAATTTCCAGATATGTACATACCCTTCATTTCTGCAAAAATATGCAGGTATTTTCATAAAAATGAGAATAATATAGGAAGAGTTACCTATTTTCCCACTAAAGACATAAAAAATCATTAGTGGCAGTATACAGCAATCCAAACATTACATTACACACATAAATTTTTGTTCCTATAAAGCATAAAAAGAAATTAGTCAATCATCAAGATGATGATTCCACTAGTTTCTAGAAACTATATACCTGCTCTGCACAAGAACAGTGAATTGAAAAAATACTCTGGATACTAAAATTCATTAGAGCTATCTTCAAGCAATGAATGATCTTTTTCTTCTCAATTTTCAAGTAAGCTTCTCATCATAACATGACCAATATGACTGCAAAATTTAAAGCTTATCTCAATTATCTTTATTACCTCTATTCCTACACAAGCCTGTTTTACCTGCTTCTGAACAGAAATGCCTTGAATACCTTTGCAATAAAGTCATACAATCTTATATCATTGTCTCCACAAAGATAAAACCAGGAAGAAGATAACAATTGACATTTTTATTGTGATATGGTGTTGAATACTTTATCTTCATACCTCAGAGGACCAACATTTGCCACTATTTTTTGTAACCTGTGTAAGCTATAGAATTCTCAGGAAGGTAGTGTTGGGTTTCTGATACCCTTGTAAATAAATGCATATTACCTTTAATAAAACAAATGTTTCACTGCACAGTTTCTAATTATATCTGCCTGAGAATAAAAATACTGTCTTTCTCTGATTAAATCTCAGTTCTCATTATGATCAGTGTTGCCTATTTGAGAGAAAAAAATTATCTACAAATACTGAACTAGCTGCATGATCCTGTCTCCACAAGTTACAATATAACCTGATTTCCTGAAGAATCTTGAAATTACATTGCTTATAAGGTGATCTTTATAGCTCTGTTGACTGTGAAACCAGAAAAAGTGCTTCATGGTTAAACTTGTGTGACATGGGCCATATGACATTTCAGAGTAATTTAGTGCTGAACTGGATCACATGAATTTAAAGAAAGATTTTTTAAAGTTTTATCTGAAATTAAATTCTAATTAAAGATATTAGTGATGAAGAAGTTTGACCGCAGTGGTGACAAAAAGTACATATGATATTTCTACAATCTCTCTTCCTGGTGTTAACCTATAATCAGTGTTTAAAATTTACTTAATAATCTGAAAAGCTCAGCTCTTGAATTCGTGATCGAGCCTTTGCATTATTTGTAGCTAGCAACTACATAGAGGTTGGATATCCATATACTGGATATTTTCTTGTCCTTTATTTAATGTTAACTTTCTTAGAAACTTCTAATTTGCATACACCCTTTAGTTTTGAAAATAGAAGACCCAATGCATTTTTTTAGTCCAAGTCTTCTTAGAATGTGATGACACCTTCAGATAATTTGATTTCTTTATTCTTTGGAACGCTATTTGGGGACCCCACTTATATATATAAGCCTAAGCCATGTTTGTTATAAATATGTGCCTTCTTATCAGAAAGTTTTCAATGTTTGCACTCATATTTGTAAACTGAAAGAAACTCTAACTTCAGGAATTTTTTTCCAGTTTCTGCTGAGAAGTCATATAGCAGTTGCAGTAATATTTTACACTTTATCACAGTCTGTGTCAATTAAATAGTTCGTACACCTCCACAGAAAAACTGCCACTTCTGAATTTCTTCAGGTAAGAAGAGAAAAAGAAGACAGTGTCTACTTTGGCACTGTAGTACACCTTTCAGTTCCTTAAGAAGAACTCAAATTAGCTCAGAAGCTAATTATTATAAAAAGAGAAAAATATATTTAAAACAGTTAATGAATAAATGAATCAATAGTTGTTCTGAAAAGTGTTTCTAATGAGAAAGGCAAATTAAGAGAATTATTTTATGATGCATTGTGTATTTATTAGCACAGTCAGGCAGCTATTTTTCCCAGAAACTAAGATCTAATAATACTACAAAAACCCCCCAGCTCCTGTAAACTATATAACCCTCTAAGAGGCAATGATGACAAACCACCCCTTTTCATGCAGCTATTGCTCTGATCAGATAGGAAAAGATTAATTTAAATTAAACATATACATATGAACAAAAATGGAAAAGGTTACTCTGGATATGAATATAGAAATTATTTGTAAGGTGAAATGGCTAATACTTTTTTCCATTCTGGCCTCCATTTCTTTTTCTTAAAAGGGAAAAATAGAACTGTTGTTACTGAGGTCATGGCGTCTACAGGGATTAACAGAAATTTCCTAAGGTCATTTCTGTAATTTGCAAAACATTAGTAACACTTAATTAATAGTCTCAGCGAAAACAGATTAAGTCGACCTTATTGAGTTTCTAGCCATCACTTCTTACATTGCTTCTGGCACCTTTGAGATTCTATGTGAAGTTATCACAGACACATTTAACTGAGGCAATTTAATATTTCCCATAGAGAACACAAATCCATTTGCATTATTATCACCAAATGAAACCTTATTTCAATAGCATTTAACATAATTAAAATCTATGAATACATAGTGCAGTTTATATTATGAGAGACATAAAAGATTCAGTATTAGAGTGATAGTTCTGATTGAACATATATATATATTTTTTTAAGTTGCCAAGTGACCTTATTTATGATTTGTGCTCATTAGATATTTTTAGTGTACTGTTTGCATTAGATGTAGGTGTGAAGGTGTTGGCAATAAGGAAGATGCAACAAGTTACCTGAAGAACTGGGGGCTGGACCTGTGTCTGGCTGGGTACAGCCAGGTCCAACATGGACCTTCCCCAGGACACAGCTGATCCTGTCAGCTAAGCTGGTAGCACTTCTGAGAACACACATTTAAGAAAGAATAAAATACCTCACAGGCAGTGAGAGCAGAGGAAGTACATGTGTAAGAAGGAATCCTGCAAATCCCAAGGTCTGAGAAGATGGAGTGAGAGGAGGTGCCCCAGGTTCTGGAGCAGGTTCGCCTGTGGCCAATTGAGTGGGCTATGGTGGAACAGGTATTTCCTTTCAGCCTGTTGTGGAACCCATATCAGAGCAGAATATTCTTTGGAGGGACAGTGGCTTGCAGAGAGGAGCCCACACTGCAGAAGGTTTATCTGGGTTTATCTAGCCTGTGGAGGATTCATGCTGCAGAACGGAAGAAGCATGAGGAGGAAGGAGCTGCAGAGAGGGACTGTCATGGGCTGACTGCAACCTCCATTCCCCATCCCTTTGCACTGCTCAAAGTGTGTAAAATATAAAAGAGCAGGTTGGTCTAGTTTTTATATGGCACTTTCCTGCTGCAATTTTAATTGGCAAAAAATTAAATTTTCCCGAGTCTTTTTAAGCCCAGGATGATAATTGGCAAGTGAACTTCCTATCTTTATTTTCACCTTTATCTTCAGCTATTCTATCTTATTTTTTCCCTCATCCTGTCGAGTATGGTGAGTGACATAGTGATTAGATGGGTGTCAGGAAGCCAGGCAAGGTCAATCCAGCCCCCATTGTGTGTTATCTTTTGGTACGATGGTTTTGATTAGTAGAGCTCGAACTAGAGTTCCTAAAGGACCTTCCAGTGTGAAAATCCCATTGAAATAAACACTCGTGGCATGGGTGCATGAAATAAGAATGCAGAAAGTGAAGAAGTAAGAAAATGGGGAAAAAGCCACATTAACCCATTTTAGGGTCTAGATTTCAGATGGTGAAATGTAGTGCTGGGGTTTTAATTTTTTTTCCCATTTCTTTTGGAAATTAAGATTGCTTTTTCAGAACTTAACTAGCAGAAACAAAGTCTCACAGAAGGGCAACTTTTATTGTAATTAAATAGGTACAGTAGCAATATCCACAAATAAGCAGCTTCTAGTCACTACTACCTATGCATTGCACTGATTCACATACATATCAATATAAAATTGAATTTAAAAATTCATGAAAATGCATACCTATAAAAGGATGGGTACTTATATTCCTATTTTGTATGCAAATACTTAAATGAGTGGCTTGTAACTGCTTAATGAATTTTCAGAATTTATATGATGAAACAAAATTTCTCTGCATGCAAACACAGTACAAACAGACAGCTTGCAAAAGACCAAAACTGATAACTTATAAACAACTGAGTGAAGATATTAATTTAGATAAACTGAGATTGTTGAGTCAAAAATATACTATATGGTAACTTACCTTATAGACTTAGTTCTTCAGATGCTGCTTATAGTCATTTTAGCAACTGTGACATTTTACTTCAATTGGAGAAAAAACTGTGCTTTAACAAGAGTATATATCAGATGCAGCCATGATGCTACCCTAAAAAGAAGAGCATATTTCCAACACACTTTATTAAGTTGAATTACTGGTAAGGTTCTTAATTTTGGTTATAGTTGACTAAAAGATTTGCAACTGTTTGGTTACTATTATTTTTCAAGTGCATGGGAATTTAGAAACAAGATTATGAAAAGCTAATCTAAATAGGCATAAAAATTATTGTTTTAGGAAACTGTGTAGTAAATTTGCTGAATTAGATTGCTCACATAAGAAGTTTCCTGAGCTGTGAATTTCCTGAGAACTGAAAAATAGAGGAAGTGATTGATAACATAATGACAATGCTTTCCTTCATTTTTGATAAAGAGTAAGAAAATTCTTGACAAGACCAAATAAATCTGATATGTTTGCTACACTGAGTGTTGCTCTGATGAGAACAATTATAAAGAAATGTCTTTTGTAAACTCATATGCTATGTAGGTAACAGTTCACAGGATAATAATTTTTAACTGGGCACAGGCACTTTCACCCACTCAGCTTAAGTAAATTATACCGCCTTAAAAATCTTGTATTTGATAGTCATTTTGATTTGGAACTAATTTGATAGGAAGGAAGTTAGCCTAGAAAATAAACATTCCTAATCTTGGAGAAACTTATCTTCGAGAGAAGTGTTAGTACACTATCTACAAAAGAACTACTGTCATTTTAGAAAACAAACACAGAAATACTCCTTATACAACTCCAATGTACAAAAAGTGTGACACAAAGAAGGAATATCTGGAGTAAGTTTAAACACATCAGCTTGAAGCGCATTGATTGTTTAGTGTGTAAATGGAGTAGTAAGTTTTAAACTGTTTCAAAATCATCATATGCACATCCATAAACATCTACATATTCAAGATGATATTGAATGTGTTTCAGGCAACTAGGCCTGAACTAATAACTTTTAAAATACTCTTTTAATAAAGCACTTTCACAAGAATGAAAGACTTACTTGTTGAGAAGTCCCAGAAAAGAGCAAGTACTTTTATTTATATGCAGCAGGTGTATACTCACCAATCGGAGCACTCAGGGAACTCCACCATCCTTTAGGCATTACAAGGGACAGTAATTTACCTCCAACACGTCTGCTTGTAATTGTGCTTCAGTGTTTAATGCTTGTTAAGGCTTGCCATGTGATCAGACTGAGGTTCTTAAATAGAGTGTACCAGAGGTAGCAAGCATAACACTGGTACTGGTTATCAAAATGAAAAAACATTCTGTTTCCTCAGGCAAATATGTTTTTAGTCCCATTATACAGTCTTCCAGTATATTCTATATATATTCTCTCTATATATATTATATTCAGTATATTTTTAGTCCCATTTTATGGTCTTCCATTATACTTCCTTCTTTCAGATTTTAGCAAGTCCTTCTTAACTGGCTATTATACATACATTAACCACACAGTCAAATGCCTGCAATTCTTATCATGTTACATTCAGTTCACACACTAGCCACAAAGCAGCAAATAACAAATTATCGAATTTCTTTGTATACATATATCATTGTGCAACATCCTTTTCCAGGGTCATGTTTCAGGTCACAAATATTGATTGCTATTCCCTGAATTAGCATGACATTCACCCAGGAGCACTTAGTCATATATACATATCAAATGATTTTCAAGATAATGTGTATTTCACTAACCTTGCTTTCATTTAGTGACATTACTCATGTAATACAAGTCCTTATGCTCTAAAATGCTTTTTGCTTTTAACATCTAGATGGCCTCAATTTCATTTCCGTTTTCTATGATCAAATTCTGTCATACTTCAGCTTACTGACAATAGTACAAAATCATACATTATTCTTCAGCAAGACTGTGTTGGGTTGACCCCAGCTGGACACCAGGTGCCTGCCCTTCCAGAGCCTCTCTATCTATATCCCTCCCCTCTTCAGTGGGGTGGTGGAGAAAAATCACAACCACAGGCTCCTGGCTCAACATGAGAACACTCACCCATTGCTGTCATGGGCAATCGACTTGGGGAAATTAGCTTATTTTTTACCAAGCAATTCAGAATAGGGTAATGAGAAATAAACCCAAATCTTAAAACACTCTCTCCTTACCCCTCCTTTTCTCCTGGCCTTAGCCCTACTCCCCGTTTGCAAAACCTTCTCCTACCCTTAGCAGTGCAGGAGGACCTACCCCTCCTTCTTCCCTGGCTCTGATATCTGCAGGGTGCTCTATCTCACATAGTCTCTCACTTCTCTCTCCAGTTGCTGTTTCCCAGAAGTTTTACAACTTTGTAAACCTATTATCACATAGGTGCTACCTCTATTACTGATGTATTTGTCCTTGGCCAGGAGGGGAGCTGTCTGTCATTGGCTCTATTGGCTATATGGGGAGCTTCTACCAGATTTTCACAAAAGCCATCCCTGTATCCTCCCAGTACCAAAACCTGATCATGCAAACCCAATACACAGGAGCTTACTTTTTTCAAAGTAGGGTTATACATACACTAATAAACTCTTAAAAAAAGCAAAATGGTTTAAGGCTATGAAGTATATTTGTTAGCTGTTTTCCAATATTTTTGGTATACCGTATTTAATGAAATACAAGTTGTCCTAGAACATTTAAACACAACTCTGACATTATTCATTAAGAGGCAAAAAGTGTTCATAGCACAGCAAGATATTATTTTATTATAACCAAAGATTAATATTTAAGACTTTTTAAACAAATTTATATTAAACAAGTATATCCTATATGGAAAAATATATTTTTTTCATTTTAAAAATCCCACATTGTAACAGGCATTTTAGTCTATGGAGTGTACTGGTCTAAAGCCATGTTCCCTCTTACCTTTTTAGTTTATTTAAATTTGCTGGAAAAACTAACTAATAAAATTCCACCTTACCACTGTGAGAAGCATTTTTTGCACTCTCACCTTTATCTGCTACTACTCTCTGTCATATTTAGTTCACATTTAGTTTTTACATTCACTTAAACTAAAACCATGAAACACCACTTTTATGATTTTAGACTCACCATCTGACTTGAAGAGAAACTTAACCTCATTACAAAACAATGGTAGGCAACAGCCACCTTCAAAGCAAATCTTTTAAGAAACTCACTTTACAAAATAAAATTGATTGTTCCTTAGTGAATAGGAAATTTGAGTTGCTAGGAATTATTATAAGATGAAGTAGTCTTTCAAAATCAAACAAGCTAGAAAACACAAACATTCTCATACTTCATTAGAAAAAAACCTAGGGGAAGCTTCAAAATCTATATTATTTGTTCATTCAATCATTCATCAAAATTATAGTTCTTGTCTGTGAGACTATGCTTTGTGCAATCAAGTCAGTATGTGCCAAATCTAACCTCCAGAAAACCCTGTCAGCTGTTCATACATCAGCCTGCTTGATAAAGCAAATATTATCAGTAACAGAGAAGGCACACCCTGAATTTCTTGACAGGCAACAGGAACAGCATTTACAGCTTTGCTATTTGATAAGCTTATTCTAGCATTTAGCAACCAGTATCAAAACATGGTAGAAAGCTACTTTAATTGGCAATGGAACAGTAAAGACCACTCCTTCCACAAACAACAAAGATCAACATCTTCATCTTAATGAATAGACCATATGGACCTGTTACCTTGAATTACCATAATAAATTGTTTTTGAGGCTATGAAAGACTTTTTTACTCATCTTTAACCTGTCCCATGTGACAAATTGTGTGGATTACCTGAGTCAGTTACTGCACCCAGTCAAAAAGCTATAGATGAACTACATCATCTCTTTTTCTATGACATGCAACCTCAGTTTAAAACTTTCAAGTGAAAAAAAGATCCACAAAATATCTTTGTAAATTTTTTCATTGACAAATTATTTTTAGTAGTGACGTGTGTTTATTATTTTATTCCATTCTTGCTTTTAAATATTGCTTTAGCTGTTGGAATGAAGAGCATGAACAGATTTATTAATTATTATGAAGAGGTTATCTTCATGAAAGACTATACTGTCCCATCATCTTTCTGACTTCTCTAATAGGGAATAAAACCTGCATTAGCTTAGAATCGTCATGGCTTTTTTCTCAAATTTTGAGTTTTCAACTTCCTCTTTGAACTATTAATTCCCTAATTCACTGCAGTATTCCAGTAGCACGATACCAAAGGGAGCTATATAAAATGGTCTTGTTTCTCAGTACTCTGAGTATGCACTTTCACTGTGATGTATGACACAGAATCAGTTTAAGCTTCTGTACTGGGTGACTATATTCTTCTCTTATACCTCTAGCATGTGGCCTTTTTTGTCCAGAAGCACGACCTAATATTTGGTTGTACTTCACACAAATTTTTTGACAGCATCCAGATTGTTAAACTATTTAAATTCTTATATAACATAATATATATAATATATAATTCTTATATATTGTTTTGTCTTCAAGTGTCTCATTTATATTTACCATTGTCATGGTTACAGCATTGTCAGTGGCAATTTCACACCATAAAATTGATAAAATATGTTGAAAGTGTTGAACTAAGGATAAGCTCATGTAACATCTCATTAGAAATTCCAGAATTTGCAGGTCTGTGATTTGTAAGCCACTGAATTCTTGGTATTGCTCTCACATTAATCCACCTTATGAAAGTACAGTGCCACAGTTAATCATAAGTCTCCATAAACTGCATCAACATCTTTACAAACCATGATTTTAGCTCATAAGATGAAGTATCAGTACATATATATGACTGCCATTATTTTTAAATCAATTCTCACTGGTATTTATTAGATTACCCCATTCAAGTATTTTGTTAATAATGTCTAGTTTTAGGTACTTCCTATTTTGCCTTCAATCAAAGTTGGATGGATGTGCTAGTTATCGAACAGACAGATCCTTTGAATGTTTTATCAGCAAATTTTTTCCAATGTCTATTTATTAAGAAAATGAGTGGTAACTTAGTATGAATACTTTATTTCTTATTGTAAATTAGTTAATTACTAACCTTTATACTTTCTACCAAAACCTACTTTTTGTACCTGTCATCTTTGTCAATAATTTCCCATACTTCTTAGGTTATATTTGATGTTCAGTAGCATTAGCGTTTCCCATCTTCCACTTCTTATAAGTATTTTAGTTTGTATTTTGTATCTTCATTTCCAGTCGAAATTCTGAGGCCTTTTGTTTAGTTTCATTTCTTTGGTTTTGATAAGAATCATCTTCCTAATGGACTGATAGCAAGCTTGACAGCACCTAGTAAAATGCTTTAAAGTAGTATCCAAATGTCAGTTGTGCTAAATTCTTACTACTATCTGATTTAGCTTTAAGTGGTTTTTTGCCTTTATGATAGGATCTTTTAAAATCATTAGGTATACATTTTACTTTTACTCTTCTATTCTCCATGCACGCTGTAAATGTGATTTACTGGAGCATAATGAGGGAAGATGAGGGAAGAAACCTGAGAGAAGAGCTTGTCTGGCATGAAGACAGGAAAGCTTTGTGGGGACTTAATAGCATCTTTCTAGTACCTAAGGGGAGGTTATCAACAAGATGAATCCAGACTCTCTACTGATGTGCATGACAGAAAATAAAAAGGAAAATTGAGGTGTCACCCTTACATAAGGAAAAATATTACTGTGGCACTAACCAGGGATAATTAACAAAATGCCTGGAAAACTCAGGTAATCTCTGTCCTTTGAGGTTTGTCTGACTAGATGAAGGTGTGAACATCCCAGTCTGATCACAGAGTTGATCCTGCTTTAAGCAGGAGGGTGGATCTCCATCAGTCCCATGCAGCCTGAATTATTCCAATTCTGCAATAAGATCACTTACGAATGTGCCAGTATTTATTTTTGTTTGCAATTCCCTCTACCTGTCAGAAGGAGGATAATGTTAGCATTCCATTGGGTTGGTGTCGTAGTTTGGAAAAAATGAGTTTTTTTGAACTTCAGTGGTCAAACCAATGAGTGCTCAGGTTTAAAGACTGGCACCTGGTGTGGCCACTGAGGACAAGGATCCGGCTCTGAGCACACAAGGGGTGCAAAGCAGAGGGCTCCCCGGAAAGCTCTCTCTTGGTTCCAGTCCCTGAGGACGGGCGGATCTCCCCTGCCCAGCTGGGCGGGGAGGGGAAGCCATGCGGCCTGGGCGAGGTAGGCCTGGAACCTTGGGCACAGAGGGGGAGAGGAAAAATCCTGCAGGATAGAAGGGTGGAGAGAGTACAAGAACCTTGAGAAGCATCAGACAGCCTTCTTTTCCCCTCCCCCCCCCTCCCCGGAGAGAGAGAGAGACTGAGAAACCGTGTCTGTGATCTCCGTCACCTTGAAATTTGATATCAACAGCTGGACAGCACAGCCGAAGAGTATAGGAGGGGTGGCGCGAGAAGAGTGCCCAGCAGCAAAGATACCGTGAGAGTTCTGGGGAAACAAAGCCCAAGATTTTAACCCTTTTCGCAGATGATGGAAACTTTATAAATGCTAATCCTCCTGAATTTAAAGAAGAAAGATAGAAAGAACTAAGCAAAGATGATGAAAGTTTGTGCAAGTAGAAGATTGTCAGAGAATGCTGAAAAGAATCCTAGGTGGGAGGAGATGATGGAGTGGCCTTTGGCTGGACTTTTTTGTATAGCCATGGACGGACTCATTTCTTTTCTGTAACATAGAAGCTGTATCTGGGGAGAGGCATTGGCTTGGAGCCAAGAGTGGACAGTAGTGTGAACGAGATGAGAGGAAGAGCTCTGTTCTCAAGGCCCCTCGACCTCAGGGGGTAATATTGGGGGGGACTGGTGTCCCAAAATTTGAGAAACTGTCGTTTCTTGGAACTAACCAAAGCATCTTTAAAAAGAAAAACCCTAGAAACAGCTCTAGTCCATGCACAGTGGTGAGAGCACTGGACATGGAGGAAGAGGCCACGATGTGGTGCAAGAAGGACTCCTATCTCTCCTTGATGAACTGAGTACTGATTATCGGAAGGGTGGTAATAGACTAAAGATTAATTATCTAAAAGGTGATAACGTGATGGGGAATTTTCAGTTTGTTTTGTTGAGTTGAGAACTGGTGGGGGGGGAGGAAGAGTGTTTTTTTAAAGTTTCCATGTTCTTCTGTATGTGTCTTCTTTGCATATTATAAGTAATAAAGTTCTTTTTTTCTTTTGCTTTCTAAATTAGAAACTGTTTTGCTCTGTTTTTGGTCACATCTCACAACAGATACCAGGGACAGTATATTGTCATAGGGGCACTGGTCTTGTGCCAACGTCGAACCTTTGACAGTTGGTTATGACAATGCTTTAGGTTTCAATTTTTAGAAAGATACTTAGTAATTCTAGGATGTTTTAGAATTAGCCACATGACTCTGCAAGTTCTTGTCATTCTGACTAGATTACCTAAAATAACACAAGTTCATTAAATGTGTGAATGCCTCTACCAACCTTTCCCTTGTTCTTTGATTTGTACAATAGATAGACTGTTCTCTATAGCATAAAATCACCATTGTATGCGAGGAAGGGTTTTGTCAAACGATCATTTAAATCTCAAATTTGTGTACATTGCCAATAGCAAGCTGTGATAGTCACAAATTAACATTCAATAGTTGTATCAATACCTTGTCAGAGGAGTTTGGGTAACACAGATTGAGCAGTACCATGTCAACACAAATTACTTGGTTTTAAAGTCCTAGGACTGTTTAACTTTTATGCAATTTGGCTGAAGTCTATTATCTGTCCTATATGCCACAGGCTGGCTGATATTGAACATACAGTATTCCCTTGCACTGAATGTTACACACGCAAATGTTTTCTGCTGACATGATGAGGGCCCAGATGGTACAGACTCAGTTCTCTGGGCTACTAAAGAATTTTGGTTTCAGGATTTAATGATTCAAAAAGAAAAACTCCAACTGTCTCTTCTCCAAACAGTCACGTTTTCTTGGCTTTCTAATCAGTCTTTCTTCATTGATCAGAAAAATGTCTGAACATGCCTTTTGATAAAATTTAAAGTTGACACCTTGAAGATAATTATTTCCATAATACTGACCTTTTCAATGCGGGGTTAATGTTGATATCTTAAAGCGACTTCTTAAAATATTCATGCTAATGAGAATTCCTTAGCTTTCATGTCTGAATTCGTGACTCCCTGCCATAAACAACCTCAGTAATATGCCTGTAGGCTTATGACTCTCCCATAAAACCAAATCATGCTAGCAATCTCATTTTGAAGCTGGTATTAAAAGTGGGATAGGCAAGTGTTTCAGTATTAGCATAATCCAGACAGAACTTGCTGCATACAGCCAAAGCACAAAACTTTTCCTGTTACATGGTCTGACAGCTGAGATGAAGATACTTGGCAGGACTTGGCCTACAATTTTGCAGGATTTTGTCTGTAGTACATTACTATAGTGGTCATTAATTCCCCAGTCTTTGGCTTTACTCCTCAAAATCTAGTCACTATGTTTTTTCTCTATGTACGCTGGGAGTAAACTGAAGGGGAAAATGGTATAACTTATAGCTGAATTTTTGCAATGTGACATAAGAAAAATGCAAGAAAATATGTTTGGGTTTTTTTATGGCATGCACAAAAGCGCACTCTCAGCACTTCCTAAATAGGCATAAATATTTTGGTTAATGTTATCTCCTTTTGTTTAATGACATGGATCTTTTCAGCTGCCCTTTTATATATTTTCCTCCACTTCATGAAAAAGCATAAACCACTACTCTTGCTTGTGGGAAATAAAGAGTGTATTGTCTTAGTATAGAGTAGTTTCAGATCTACATCTCAGCACTGCTTTCAAAGCCTTCAAAACCAAGGAATTTATTGTTTAATTCTGAATCTCTTCAAACAGTACTAGGTAAAATGATTTGTAATGCATGACAAAATAATTTTTACATGATCAGAACCCTTTAACTCAGCCAAATGAAAATCCCTTGCCAGTAGATACCTTGGAGGGGATGAGAGGAAGACAGGGAGAAAGAATTTGCATCCAACTACTCCACATATAATTTTTCTCTAAGCATCTTCTGCCCATTTTCAGAAACAAAAAATGTTGAAAGTTTTGCATTCTTCTGGTGTCTTGCAGATTTAAAAAGGGAATAATATTTGAAATTGACTTCAAGACTATGAAAAAATTAAAAGAAATTTGGGGAAATGACCATGTATCAGAAGAAATTTTATTACTTTTCTAGTGAAGAGTTCATGCTAATACAGGAAAAGAGGAATCTCTATTAGCCTGTGGTGGTTGCTAGCTGGTCAAGTAATTGTTGTAGACAAGACATATGTTTTCAAATCATATGGAAGCAATGCCAGTCTTGGAAAACTTCATCCACCTAAAAGCTAGGAATCTAAACAATCTGTCTTACACATAGCTATTTTCTTTAAATATTTGGTAGTAATAAGGAGAAGTTGCTGCAGCTCACATTCCAGGTTAGTTACTCACAGAGTGGATTTGTGCATGAGGGTACATTTAGAGACCAATTAGAAATTACAAGACAATGAAATACAGTGACTAGAAAATCAAATAAGTTAAAGATGGGAACCATGGCTATATTATTTGAGGAATCAAAATTTCAGGTCTTAAAATTTTAGATGAACAAATTTTGGCTCCTAAATTTCTTCTCTTCTTGAATTCTTTGCTGAGGATTCTTGTCTATCAGGTTTTTTTTTTTTTAATGGTTAGCCATATGAGACTGTCTTCTGTGTTTTTATTTGCACTTTCAATTACAGTACACTTCTTGGTAGATGGGCAACATGTTTTATACTAGAAAGCTGCTGAAAGTAACAAGCCCACACTTAGAAATCAGTTGTTAATTATTTTAATTTTTCTGATGTGGAATAAATGTACATGTTATTTTTCACCACAGATTTTTTAATTAGTCCAAATCAAATTTCATATAGAAGCTGTCAGCGGAAATGCTCTAACCATTTGTGAGAATATAGTTACTTCATGTAGTGTGAAGGAGCCTCTACCTGCTATTATTTGTTTAGCCATCATAAGTGTTTAATTACATTCTTTTGATGTCTGTAAAGTAATTTAACTTCCCCTGAAGACATTGAAAGGCATCTGCTATATTGAAAAAAGTATTTTCCCATGCCACGGTTGAGTTTTATTCATAACTACTTACAAAACACATATCTGTGTCATTCTCTGTTCAAAATAAGTTTTATGCTTTAACAAGAATTCAGTCATTATATTTTACTTTTAAAGTATAGTCAGCAATATGCATAGCAAAATGTATATAATATTTATAACAAAGAACACAATAACTGGAGACATATTTGGGAGGTGTCCTAATGATGAAATTTCAAATGATTATATTTTATTCAATAAGAATTTTTCTATATATCTAAAGAGTAGAAACCAGAGCACAGCTGCATAATTTATAATCATATTTGGAATTTAGGAGCTGGGTCAGCATATTTGATGATGTATAATACTAAGAACTCAGTCCAGGTCCATGATTTTCTAATGCCCATTTTGGAATCAAATTCCTTCTATTCTATAAATATCATTACAGAAATATAAAAAATAAGGCTCAGGTGAGTGCTCATCCCTTTCCATTAACTCTAGAGGAAGCCTAGAAATTTTACATAGAATAGATTTAAAGACAGATAATAGGTGAGATATATTCCATTGTAAAAATTTCCATCTCTATTCTACAAAAACCTTGGCATAGGAAGTAAATTAAAATGCAAGAAGAAGCCCTGATTTTTTTTAATTTTTGACTTTCATTGCTCATTTAATGCAATATTTTTATAAAATATAAAATGACAATATATGCTATAAATATGTGCTGTAAAACAGCAGTAAAGGAACATTAACATGTAGAAAGAACAAGAGTTAAAATTCCGTCTAGCACCATTGTTGTCCTCTTGTGTATATATAGTGTTGTTATCATCATAATAGTTATCTGGGTTTTGAACATAACAGGTCCACCATTAAATATTTTCATGGTCTCTAAAAATATATTTTATTTAAGCAAAGCAATGAATGATTTTCATTGCATACACTATTTGTTTCATATGCAATGAAACCCACCAATCTCTTGTGCCTAAGAAATTCAACCAGAGAAATGCACATACTAAATACTCCCTTTTTATTTCCATATGACAATTATAATTTAGTACAAGCTATGGAGCTTATATATAACTTTATTTGTTCTTCGACTGTTGGAATTCATTCCACTGGGTCTAGAGCTCAATACAAATACTTAAGAATGAATGGCTATTCGTAATATAAATTGCTATTATAATTAGAATTTAAGATATATCTACTTAAAATAAACAAAAATAAATATTAATCCAAAGCTTTAAGTAACCTAACCATAAATAACAAAATACAACAACATTAATTTCACTGGAAACAGCAAACAAGAAAGATTCAGACACTACTTTCCAACCTCTTGATGGGATGTACATTTTCCAACACCTTTTACTGCCCTCTCAAAATTATGTCTTTTGCAACATAAAAAAGAATATTATTGTCATCAGGCAGTTACAGATTCAGGTGGTGCTAGAGGCAATATTTATAGTGCTAGAGCAATTACAGAGAACACACCTGATTAGGGAGAAGGCAAAAGAAAAAGATAGTGAAGGGGCAATGAAAAGAAATCAGCATTGAGCTCTCTCCTAGCAGCAGCTGTGGTAATATGAAATTGGATAATACAATATTTTGCAGGCTTGTATGATTTACATCACTCTAAATAGTTTCTGAAAACAATTAAGCCACCAGTGCAGACCTTAGAAGATGTGATGCTGCCTGCCTCTCACAATTCTATAGCTCAGTAATTTGAGTGCTCTATTCCTTCAGTTTCAGTCCCTGACTGCTTATATCAGCTTGATCAATAGTTAAATTTCAAAGTAGTAAAAGAATAGAAAGCAGTAGCAAAAAGCTGCTTTCAAAGGATGGTGGATTACTGACCAAACACAGTTCATAATATTCTTACTGGCTAACTCAGGAAACAGGATCACCAAACAGTGGTTAGGAAGCCTAAAATTGTCTTAAATTCCCATATTCATGAATTTAAGCAAGCAGTGGCAGATTTACTCTCATTATCCTCCTCTTCCTTTTTCTGTACCTGTTTCCATAATTCATTGTTTGACGTTTGAGTTCTGACAATATCAGTCACATGGTCTGTGTTTCAGACAGGTTGATCTCTCTCATGCTGCCAGTACATGAAGATAATATCTGCAGTCCTTTGCTGTAATGTCCAAGCCTCAGGCACAGAAGTACACACAAGTAGTTCACTGGTAATATAATTTCCTCTGCCTCCTAAAAGCTCCCCTAACAATAGGAATACACACTAACAACAAAAAGGGGAATCTATGCTTGAGACCTCTCTAAGGACAGACTATTAGTTGAGATTCCATCTAATAACAAGGATGAAGAATTATTTTCTTTGCTTCTGTCAAGGTCTTCAGGTGCATCTTAAAGCTAGTCAGCAGAAAAGATCAGCAGATTTCATGAAACATCAGTGTGGATATTTGATCATTATCTTTAAAACCTCCATTGTTTTTCTATGTCTATCTGATATAAATATTTTGCATGGAAACCAATTTTATAATTTCTAAGCAAGGAAGTTACTCTTCTAAATAACAACCAAACCATAGCTATATTTGATTGATGTTGAGTCAATGTGAGCTTGAGAGCTATGGCCATATACTGAGAAGCCACAATTTATAGCTGACAAGCTAATAAGAGGCACTGAGACAGTCTTAACAAAGATCAAGGTTATTTTAAAAATAATTTGTTATTTTACAATACTGCTGGAGGTAAAATAATAAATTATTCATGAGTGAAGTTATGATGAAGGATTGGTTGGCAGTCTGGCTGGATATCAAAATTGTATTTTACAGAGTAGTATTAGCTGAATAAAAGGTGAAGTGTCAACACATTTCATTTCTAAAGTATCATGAAAAAATGTAAGACTATTAGTGCAATGAAGTATCAGTGGACTCATTACTATTCTTGACATAATCCTTGAGGACATGTAATAATTGCCTTTCAAGTTTTAATATTCATTTGCTCATTCATTTTCACAAGTGTATAACTGTACAGTTGTGGCCAACTGATAGTTGGTAAAAAGGTTGGTTTAAATATCTAGGATTAAACTAAATTTAACAGGATTAAACTAAATTTACCCAGAAATTTGGGGAAGACACACACCTCTTTTTGGTATGATTAAGACCAGAATCCTCCTTTGGAAGCATTACTTCTGCAGATAAATAAAAATAACTCTAAAGAAACAAGAGAATATGAGAATGTTAATGTTGGAAGACACAAGAACAGGTCTACACATCTGCTACAAAATAACCACTTTGATGATACCTTCATCCTCTGTATGTGGTGTCCAACCTTCTAGACTCCAGGTCCAGTAGACCGCTGTTTCTTTGAAAATTCCTCAATTTTCTAAAATAATAGATTCAGAATAAATTTTGGAGATGCAGTTTATGAGTGGCTGTGTTCATTCTCCCAGGAAAATACTGACTACCAGACACACCGTCCTAGCAGGCCTCTCTCATCTCAGGCAACTGCTACACCTAGTCATGATGGTGCAATGACAGGCAGACCAGACCTTTGCACTAAATTGTTGTCTTCATCTGAGCAACCCAAACATGTCCCAGCCAGTGGAACCATGGGTGTTGGAAAAAGCCTTTTTCATAAGTCATTACGGTTTAGCACTGTGCTTGGTAGGGAAATGGAAAGATCAATGGGGTTTGAAGCAGGAAGAAGCCTGGGAAAATAAAGGGATAAAGCAGCAACTGAGCTGGCAAAGCATAAAAAGTAGGTGATCAAGTAGACTTGCCTGTTCACGTCCTGCACAAAGGGCTCATGTGCCTGTGTACAACATCCATCATGTGCCTGAGTGAAAGGAAGTACCAACTCCTGGGAAGGGATCAAGACTCAGAAGCCCATGCGCCCATGGTGCCTGTAAGGGGGTGCAAGTGGGTGTGTGAGGACTGGCAGGGCCTTGGACAAACTGCTCTTGCTGCTAGTATGTGACATGGAGTGGGAGCAAGGCAGGTGTGTGCGTTTCCAAGGCTGAGAGCACAAGAGCACCTGGCTATGGAAGGGACTAGGGTAGTCCTTACTGTCAGAGGGACTCGGATCCAGGACTGCGGGCTCGGGGGGGCTATCAGCTGGATAGCAGGTGTGTATCTGGAGCAGCAGCTGGGCCTCCAGACTCATGGTTTGTGTGTCCCAGTGGCAGCAGCTGAGGGTACTGGGACCCAGGGGCCACTGCTGGCTTGATTGAATATCTGAGTTCAGCTGCTAGGTGGATCTACCTACATTCCCACTAACAGACCTCCATGCTGCTCAGCCAGAGAGGGAGCTGGATGAGGCCACGGGTCCTGTTTGTGTGAGCCCTGAACATGCCTGTCTGTTATGTGCATGGATGGCTCTGTGCACAGGAGTGTTTGTGGCAGGTGAGTGTGCCTGTGTGCCTACTGGGAACACATGCTCAGGAAATACTGCATCATAAACCAAATCTATGGGTTAATTTATTTAAGTTATAGATATATTATTCCCCAAATGATTACAATGCATATTATGGAATTAATGAAGAACAATACCATGTACAGCATTTAACCTAACGTTTTTCTAAATATTTAGTTACTTGTGTTTTTTCAAACTTTCTGTCTTTCTAGCCATAAAAAATAAGGGAAATTCCACCTTCGAGATGTTTACTTAGAAAATATTAGAAGAACTCTTCTCACACTGTCCTGGAGAGGTGTGCCAGAAGTTAAATGAAAGAATGCTCTACTAAATTGATTTTTTTTTTTATACTACTTATTTCTCAAAATCCACAGGAGATCCAGTGGAAGCTGGTGAGATGTAGATATCTAAGCCATTAGTTTCCAGTGGTGATGAAAACAGAATAGCTAAATAACTAATATAATGACATCAATATTGTCTAAACACATGTTCTATATAAGCTTACAGTAGATAAGTAACATACTACAAACTCTAGAAAAATCTATTAGAATTATTCCTTTGACTGTTTTCTAAAGACTTAGTCCCCTCAAAAATATCAGAATAACAATACTGATGCTGTAATTTACCCTTCATTAAGAGTGGTGATATCAAACCTGTAAAAGATTTCTAGACAAAAACAAAATCATTAATGCACTCTGAATTTTTCTTCATCTCTCACCATCTCAGCACTAACTAATAATGGTTTAATGTGGATCACAGAAAAATAAATGAAGGTATGATGAATTCAGGAAATTTCAGAACATGAGCAAGCGGCTAAGTTTAAGAAATTAAAGCATCTGCTGACTGAAATTCATTAGCAGAAGGCAGAAAGATTTTTATTCAGTTCAGTGAAACTGTTTGATTCAGAAAATCAGCTATGCCATGCTTGGCCTCAGTTTTTCTAAGAAAATATAGAGATATGTCAGTTAACAAGACAATATTTCTGTTCCACTGAATCACTGCTGCCCAAAGGTACAACAGCTCAGTTCCTACAGTAAAGCAACCTAGGAATTACAGTTAATTGAATTGATTAATTCCATCCATGTTACTTTGACCATTGCAGACAATGCAAAAAGCCAAGCTCCAAGAATTTAATGTTAGCTTTTAGACTAATCTTCAGGAATGGGTTTCTTCATCTTCTGACATGACTCTCATCAAAACAATCTTCTCATCCCTTTACGCATTTTTCTATCTGTTCTGTGAAGCTTCAGATGTTCAAAGCAAAATGAGGTGAGTCTATAAATGAAGCCTTTCATTTTTGTTTTGCTTATAGCCTATTTAAACAACAGTCTCAGAAACAAAGGTATCTATGTTAAGGTTTTCTGTACTTCTGCTCCTTTTAGTTAAAGCTCATAAAACTCCCAGTTTCCTTCTTCAAGACAGACAAATAGCTAATAAAGAAACAGGGGATTTGACTTGAAAATAGATAGATTTACAGGACGACCGACTCTGTTCAAAAAGAATCTTTCAGACATGTATGCCTAACCATAAAAATTATAATAAAAATAACATCACACCTTCATTTAAATATAATAAAGGCCACAAAAATATTATACCAAAAAGTAATAATTGTTTATAAAAACATTTGTTGACTCCGAAGTTGGCTTGAGTCATCATCACTTTTCTTCTGAAATACTGGTTGTTTATTTTGAAACTGAAGGGTTTTCTCCTGGACTTTTGAAATCTGGAATCATGTCACACTAAGAATATCATATACATACCTACAGTTAAAATAGAAAAGAATTCTGAGAGAAAAAAGACCATTTCTCATCACCTCCACTTACATAGCTTTAAGAATCCAGATTTTATGCTGCTCTAACATTTCACTCTCCTCAGAGATAAAAATTTTCCCCCAAACTCGAACCAAACTTTTTCTTGCTGTTTATGCTTATCAATTTTATTCCATCCACCATGGATACAGAGAACAGATTGTGTTCTTTTTCTGCAGGTACTTTGCTTTTAAGAGAAACTCAGCAACTTATGAAAGCCCTGGTCTTGGCAAAACTTCATATTGCACGAGTTACATTTTCTTGAGCACAAAGGTTCAAGATACTATCACTGTACATGTACTGCTACTGTATTGCTCCTATACTATGGCAACTTGTAAGACCTACGGTGACATAGGAATGCATTTCATTTCAGTCCACTAGGGACTGGTAGACTATAGAGGTGGGCAATCAGTGGGTTGGACAAAATCCTGTGCAACCTGCTCCAGATGAACCTGCTGGGCATTGGGGATCGGACTAAATGATGTCCTGAGATCCTTTCCAACCTCAAACTTTCTGTGATTACACAATTCTATTACCAGCATCTCACAGTGGAATTCCTCAAGACTCGTTGCAAAGATCCTGACTACATTTTTTTGATTTGGCATAGCAAGTTAATTTCATTCAAATCAACAGCAAATGTACCAAAAATAAGCATTGTTTTTTCCTTTTTGTGTTATTGTGTTCTTTCTTTCTATCCTACAACATCCAACACCCCAGAAAATTTTCCTAAACAAACATGAAAAAAGATGAAGAGTCAAAATGTCATTCTGTCTCTTCCATTTATTCTACATTTATTTGTGACTCACACACAAGTAATAACTTTTGCTAAACAGAAGAATAAGTGGTAATAATATATAATATAGTAATATATATATATATACTATATATAAGTAATATAAAAATATTTATTTGTATTTAATATTTATTTATTTAATATTTATAATATTATAAGTATAATATTTTCCCATGCAGCAGTTACCTGAATGTTAGCAGAATCCTTTCTTACCACCAGATGCCTATCTCCCAAACTGGAAGGATATGTTTATCCGGCTCTTTGATTCAAAGTAATTAACATCAGACTTCCTGAATGAGAACATGTCCTGTGGAAACAGAAGGTGGGTATACAACATTGCTTAAGATGTTTGACCTTTTTCCATTCTGAGAGGTCATCTTGCAGAGAGAAGCCTTCTGAAAGGATTTCTATGCTTTTCCTTCTAAAATTCTTAAAAATTTACCTTTAGAGTTGTTCCTGAAATGAGAACCTAGTGTTCAGCTCCAAAAGCTGAGGACTTTTTCCAGTAAAATGACATCTTACTCTCCATATTTCACCTCAAACAATAAGATTTTACTTTTCTCTAGATACCATGTTAATATTTGGATATCATAATGCATCTGCCCAGTGCTTTCATAGAGTATGAAGGCATGATAGACTAAAATATTTTCATTAATTAAATGTGCAAAAGTTGTTAGACCTATTTTCATTAAAAATCATGTTTCTTCTGCTGGGTCAAAAATTATTATTTTGTTTCTTTTACAGTAAATGGATGAGTTTCAGAAAGTTATTGGATAGAAATATTAGAAAGATATCAGAAATAACTGAACAGACCATGCAACATAATTTATTTGTGTATTTTTCAGAGAGGATTTTAGAAGGATACATGTTTCTCTGCAAGCTTCTACTTACCTCCTGTGATATTTTGCTTGCAGTTTCTATGAGACAATTCAATTTGTATTTAGTATCCTCAAAAAATGCACAGGAAGAGTTAGATGTTTTAGATGGCTGTGTGTATAAGCAGCGCATTCAGCAAGGACAAGATTTGAGAAAACCTGAAACTAAAGTGTGTACTACAAATCTTTCCCCCTCTCCAGAATTACTATTTATAGAAGTCAAAGGGTGATAGCATCATTCATGATGGAAGGGATCCTATCTGCCTCTTCAATCAGATGGGGAAAAAGAGTTACATTTTCAGAGAGGAAGGAACTGAGCACTTGGACACCAAGCCAGTTTAAATTGCTGAACCCCATAGCAGAGTCAGCTCTCAGAGTTAATACTTGCACAATATAATGTGCATTTTGCTGGCAATTTAAAAGGTATCTTGTTACTCAGCAAATGCAAATACCAGATGAACTGCCTTGAGCCATCCAAGAGTCATGTGACCTTGGGAAAAAGTCAGAGGGCTTGGAAGGATCACACAACCACAGAACAGCCCAGTTTGGAGGGGACCTTAAAAGGATCACCCTGTCCAACCCCTCATGGGAAAGGGAGCTTGGATGAGATTATGTAGCTCTGTGTCCAATCCAATCAGTGCAGTCTTGACAACTTCAGTGAAGGTTTCAGTGAAAACCTTCAGTCTTTCCTCATAAGTGAGGTTCTCTGCCTTACAGCAGGGCTGATCAGGCTTGGTGGCACAGTTCGGTGTGCAGTGTCCTGGCTTTGCTTCCTTTGGAACAGACGCAAACTGAGGTTGTGTCTGTTGAAGTGGCTGTAGATAATATGCCCTACAGAATAAAAGCAAAGGATTAGCTTCTTCAGGAGCCCTGAAAACCACAGTACTCTACAGAGAGTTCCCTGAGGTAGGTTTCTGGAGCTTCAGAATTTTTTTAACACCTGAGGGAGATTTCTGGAATGTCAGGCTTCATCACATACGTAAATCAAGTTCTGGAACATTGAGTTCTCTTCTAGAAGTGAGCCTTGATGAAGTCTCATTTACTGTAATGAAGTAAAATACTGGTTGGCCACTTTTAAAGATATCAGCCATCCTACACACTGAAGGAAGATGGAAAATATGGAAAAAAAAAAGCAATTTAAACATCTAATTAAAGACTACATCACCTAATATATATTCATAGATGATGGAGGATAAATTAAATTTGACTTAGATATTTTGATCTGATGTTTCTTGATTTCTCAGTATAATGAAGAACAAGTAAGATTTAAAAAGACATTGTAGGAATAGCAAGAGAATTAGAAGCTGAGAAGCTGCACTGTGCAAGGGAAGACACTAGAAAAAATATAAGGCAAGTTCGACGCAGAAGGTATAAGGAAAAAAGTTTAAGGCAGAAAATGTTAAAAGAGAGGAAAGTATCAACAGCTGAATAAATGAGAAAGGCTTGTTCTCCATTTCAGTTAATAGTTAATTACTGAAACCACATCTCTTATAAGTAAAATTATGCTATATTTTGGATTTACATAATTTATTATTTCAATATCTATCTGAAGAAAATAATAGTGTCAATACTCTTTGAAAAATGTGTTCACAGCAGGAGAAACATCAGAATATCAAAGAGTAACTCTACTGTTTAAGCACTTATATAGAATATAAGCCTGATATTGTCATCTAAAAATACTAATAAAAATTAGAACTAAAAAGCAATTTAATTATGAACTTTACATGTAGCTTCTCAGCATTTTTACTGACTCAAATTTCGATGTCCAAAAAACTACACAGTTCCCTCTATTAACACATGATATAGTTCTGCAGACAATAAATTGAACACTCCATAACCAGCAGTATTCCTCCATATATTGGAGGAATCATGCGATTTATAAAACAAAGAGATATAGTTTAATGCACTAACAATCTCTTTTTCGTAATACATTAATGGCTTCTCATTCTGAGCAACCACCCATTCACACATCACAAAGATTTCGCAAGACCACCTTGTCAAATAAAAAGATTTACTCATTAAATAGCTGATTTTTACTACTTACTCTTTTTGTAGAATGAGGCAAAGGTATTTAAGGGAGGCCCAAGTCTACAGGGTGCTTCTGTACTAATTCATTCCCTTGAACAAGGAGTGGTAATGTTGATTAAACTTCTGGGTAATTTAGACAATCAATAATTCAGATATTGTTATGGTGAACAACCATTTGACTTCTCTATAATATATCAAGACTTTCAAATTCTTATAAATCCTGTAACACTTTAAATATGAGAACAACATACTTGCAGACAATTTTTCACAGAACGTTATGAGAGATCCAAATCTTTTGCTTCAATAATTATCTTAACAGAATTAAGATACGGAAACCTCTGATCTTCTTTATTTGACTTCTGATCTTGTTCCAAAAACCTGTTATAAATGTGTAAAGCAGTTTATTTCTCCTGGAATATCTTTGAAACATTATACTATTATCGACTCAATATAATTTTGAAAAGTGATGTACTTAGAACACTCAATATATTTAATGACAATCATTTAATAATTTGATAATTATAGCAAACACTTTCATATATGCTTCCAAATATTTTTGCATTCTTTCAGACACGTAGCTGTAGTTTCTGAATACTGGAAATATTTCTGGCTGTAGTAAAAGGACTGTTTTGGAAATAGTTCCAGTACTAGGGATTTTTTAGTGTTGATATAACAAACTTCAATATTAAGAATGTACATTTCTGTTAGTTTGGATTTTTTAATAACTTTGCTTCACATATTTGCAGTGTAACATGGGATTTAAAGAAACAGAAAGCAGTCATTATAGAAAGGAATTATAACTCCTATAACAAGTTTTCATATTATTACAAGCTTATCAAGGAACCAAAAGGAAGATAAAAGATTTACAAAAATGTGCAAGCTTATCTGTATGGTGACAAGCTTAGTATTAAAAAAAACATTTTCAAAGCATTATGATGTGTCTTTTCTTAAATGATGGTTTCCAACCTTTCCTCAGATGCTGCTAAAAGACTTCTTATAAAAGTGGCGAGTGTCAGTGGTTCAATATGAAATAATAAACCGAAATGTACACATTTGTTAAGTAATTGGACTGATATAAGTGGATTATTAGACGTATGAGCTTTTTTCCTATTCCAATAAATATCTCTCATTTACAAAAGGCTGTCTTAATTATTAGTAAACAATACAGAATTGTTCTTTAGATAATTTTTTCAAGATGAAAATGTCTTGTCGATGAGATCAAGAATGAAGAAAAGTAACTTCTTTCCCAAAAAAACCATGCTGCTATTTCACTGAGAAGACTTTTTTTCCTGTCGCATCTTCCAAAACTTCCAAAACATTTGTGAAAGTTTTCTTTAAGCTGGTCCTGCTAGCTGACATGTACCATAAGGCACAGAGTTTATATGCATACCCCTCTGCAGCTTCAGGATACAGTTTGCAAACACACATAACATGTGTCTTACAATATTCCATAGATATATGTGACTTGATTTCTGGAAAATATGCATAATATCTTTTAAAGAGGACATAGTATTAAGTCGGTTTTTCTGTGTAGAACTAAGAAGAACATGGCTGTTGGGCCAGGACTCAAACAACTACAAATTATAACCTCTCTCCAAATCACAGAGAGATTACTATCAAGCAAAAGGTGACTCCACAGGCTGAAAGATATTTAGGGAATTTCATCTTCGTGTCACCTGTTCTGACAAGTTTCTTACTCTTTCATACATACCAGATGCTAAAATGAATGTTGGAATTCCTGGGGGCTAATTCCTGGGGGCTCCTCCTGCAAAGAGAAGGCATGGCTACAAACTATATATTTTGTTTGGGTCTTTTATGTGTTGAATATGTGTTTTTAAATAAGATGGGGGACATGCTGAATCAACAATTTTATTTAACTCTGTTTGAAAAGAGAAAATTAAAACTTCATCACCCCTGGAACTTTCTTGGATATTGCTTCATTAACGTGTTAGGAAAATGAGGCTCTCCATCAAAAATTCCCAGGTTTGGTGGTTTGGGATTTTTTTTCCATTTTCAGTATTTTTCCTCCCCCATGAGAGGCATAGCAGTAATACTTGGGGTAGCATCCACCTGGAAGGTATCGTGTGCATAAAGGACTACCACAATCATACCAAGCCAAATTAGCTTTGATACTGCTTTCTCAAAAACTGTTCATAGGTTCTGACACTGTAAAAACCCTTGCACAGTGCTAGATCTGATGAGTCCTTGTTTCCATCTGCCACTATTAGATATTATGAAACACAGTCTTCATCACCGTTCTTCACAGAGCAAAGACCACACAGAGCACTGCAAATGTTAGTATAGGATTGACTACATGCAGAAAAAGAATAAAAAAGAAAAGAAAGAAAAGAGAACCCAAGGACGATAATTTATTTCTCCAGGGCAGATGATAGCTACAGCAAACAGCTTTACAGGCTCTCTAAGGATACCAAATCTCTACACCTCTGACATTAGGGTAAGTATACAAATCTAGATAAACCACCTACATGCTTTCCCTTGTCTCAGTTTCCTCAGCAGTTTGAAGCACTTCTTTGATCTCAGATTAGAAACCCCCAGGGTTTTTTTGATCTCTGCCCCTGTAGCTCATGATTTCTGATCTGATCCCGTCTCACTTGTGTATCCAGTTTTCTGCTTCTGGTACTTTCCCCTTCTTTTCTCTTAAGCATACCTTGGTCACTTGACTACTTCACACTGTCCTAACAAACTTCCAAAACTGGTAGCTGTTCCTTAGTAATCTTCCTCTGTAATTTGATGTTAAAAATTGGCAACCAACTCCAAATGTCAAAAGGATTATGCAATTAGAAGCCTTTTTCTGAAGACAGTCGCCCACTGTCCAACATTGAAGAGGGAAAGAGAACACAAGCAGACCCCAATCAAAGCAATTTGATTTTGTGTCCAAGCTCCAAGCCTTCTGTATGTCACTCAGTTTATAGAAGCGATTAATGAAACAGTCATGGGCATACATTTGAATTATGAAATTCCTTAAATTTGGGTGGTTTTGAAGAGTTCACTTTCTAGATGAAAAGTTGCACATTTCTAGGAATACTTATGTATGCTTTACTTTTTCTTTAGATAAAATTGTACTTGTACCAAAACCAAGTTCCAGTGAAACGCCCTATAATTGGGAGGATTAGTTAGATACATTTTGTTTGACAAAGCTGTAAACATGTTTTTAAAAATATAGGCAAGCATATAATGTTAAGGAACTGGATAATCTTTGATGTGAAGCACAGAAAACTTTTTGAGAAACTTTGGGGACCAATTATAAGGAAACTGAGGGAAACTGAGTTAAAAAGAACTACACTTATAACACTTGCATAGTAATGGGTCTGGGAAACCTGATAAGATGTAAGATTTATTATTTAATAATAAGGATCAAAATTTTGAAGAGCATTCAAAGCAGGAATGGTAAGCTTATTCCTGACGCTGTAAAATATGATGACTTGATAATGCTACTCATTCATAGGAGAATTCAAATGGCAAAAACTGTAAACTTTGAGAATAACATAAATAATATTTTGAACAGATTTATATAAGGCCAAGAGGAAACTTTAGTTATAGCAGCAGGGTGAGAGTCAGGCAGTTAGGTACATTTATATACTGAAAATAATTAATTGAAAAAACCATTAAATTTTCTATGAGGTTTGTATACCTAATTGTGTAGGAGAGAAAGTACCTTAACTAAAAATATTTCTGTATCTAAAAGCACTAGTCTTGCCAAGAGGTAGAGAGAAAAATTAATGAAAAAGGGCTTAGAAAGAGCATAAACATCTACCTTTGGTTATCTCTGAATTTAAGCAAGCACACTAAAAAACAGAAGAAATCAGCATTATCAAAGATAGAACAGAGATCAAAGAACAATAGAGAGGAATTTGGGGATGTGGTCATATTGAAGAATGGGAGCAGGAAATTTGGCAAATTAATAATATTCAAAAGTATTTAATTTCTGGTTGATCTGAGTTTTTTTAATACGCAATTTCTTTGCTGAGCAAGATTGAGCTAACATGAAAACTGGTATAGTTTCCACAGTAATTGAGACTTTTTAAAGGAAATTACTTATGCTGAAGAAGCTGGAAGAATTTTCTCACATTTTTACTTGCTGATGGCTGCAGTTGTTAGCAGCTGATGCTCTCATGCTAAGGCTAATAATGGGATACATATTGGAGCAGATGGAATAAGCATTATTGCTGGCACAGCATAAAATAATATAAATTCACAGGTTTGAAAAATGCTTTCTAAAGGAGTTTGCAGAATGCATCAGCAGACATGCAGCTAATGATATCAGAGGTAAATAAGGGCATTGCTCGATGGGAATGCAATGACACTGTTTCTGTGTATGTGTGGGAATACAGACACAGGACTATTGGCAAAGAGAAATATTTTAATGTCCTTTGATCAAAATGAAAAAGAAAAGCAAATAAATAAATTTTGAATTTAAAATACTAATAAAGCTAAAGTGTAACAAAGATGTGGGGTGAGAATTCATTGTACTATAAAACGGATTACCTTGTTATCCATAATCATAAGCTACTGTTCATTACTTTGCCAGTCTGAAGTCTTAATTTGGTTGAAAGAGTCTAAGATTTTGCATTTATACCCTGAAGAGCTAATTTTCTCTCCAGGATGCCCCAAAAGTTTTGGCAGTTGCTAGTGCTTTTCCTGCCCCTCCAGAAAATGAATGAGTTGATGAGGACTGATAAGAGGAACTATTTGCTTTTCCTTTGAATACTGATGGGGCTGAAAGCTAGTTGTTTTCCTGGATGGGACAGGAAGATGAACCATGTTATGGTATCAGCCTTTCCCACAACTGTCTCATTGGACCTCAGCAGCAAAGTCTTTTTGGAAAATCTTTAAACTCCCCTCCTGACTTCATACCCAGGCCAGAACAAGCATGCCTCCTTTAAAGTGACAAACAGTCCCCAAATGCAGCAGTCATTTCTTTTCAAGCCTTTCTTCAACTCTGTGAAATCAGGCATTTCTTCTCTACCAACAAAAAAATTATATTGTTTTTTTTTAATTTATGAATTTTAGTTTCTTTACTGACTCATCTTAATCATAGGACACTGATTTGGCAGTTGAGATTCATAGGTGAGGCTCTTAAAGACCTCTCTGTATCTGTACAACTGTTAAGATCCTTGCTTTAGTTATCTAAAGGTCAGTTTGTTTCCCAGTGCTATATTAGAAAAAATGCTGCTTACACAGAGGTGCCAACAGTATTAGACTATTTGCATTTGAAATACTTGAAAACTGACATCATCAAAGAGGCTTAGATCCTTTTAAACATTCAAACAATTAACATTAAAGAGCTAACATCTGAAAACAGAATTTCTACTTAAATGCAAAAAAAAAAAGTAAATTATAAAGAAAAATTGGACAATATGCATTTTGGGAAGTGAAGTTTTAGACTACATTACTAGAAATCATTTTCAACAATAATATTTTTTAAATAGTCCATAGGAACATAACAAATTTTTTTTTTTTCTTCTTAATCAAAGAAGCTAGGCTTGGATTGTCTTGACTAACTTTCTGATCACAGAAACATATTCTAAATGGCTTTCAAAAGCCCTTCTCCTGATTTGAAACAATTGCTAAAATCACAATTTACTTTCATACCTTGCTTATAAGTAGCAATTTAAATGCTAACAAAACACTCAATCAAACTCCAAATTGTAAGAAAGTGACAATTGAACAGATATTTCTTACATGGTATACTCTTACAGAGATTATTAAGAAAAACTGCCTTATAAAATGTATTTCCAAATGCATTCTGTGGAGCTTTCACAAAAGCTGTGGACTATGAGTTATATGCATCTCTTGAACCATCAAGATGATAACTTTTCACATTATCTTTTTACAAACTAGAAAGAAATTTTACAAAGAAACCTATGAGTTCTTAACTCCTACAACATCTGTAGAATTTTTCCAGGAACTCTTTTTACATTTGAAAGGGCATTATTATACCAAAAATTTATCTGAAGCAAGGTCACAGAAATATGCTTTTCCAACTCAGACCCTTGCTTTATTCTTTCTCTACACTGTAGAATTTCCCTTTGAATTTCCCTTCCCTAAGAATAATAACAGTATTATTTTATGATGCTGAAAACTCTGAGATCAGTGTGGAATTTTAAAATACATTTTAAAAAAATATGTTTTCTTATTAAATGGTATAATATTATTATATAATTATTATATAATTTATATTAAATGAATATAAATTATTAATGTCTAATGCACTTAGGCTTTAAGACTTTGCTCAAGTGAATCTGCATCACGGCTCATAATTTCAGAGATAAAACAATCTACAGGAGACAAGACTGGAAAGAATAAGCCCTGGACACTAAATAATGAAAATATTGAAATTAATAGTATAAAAAACTTCAGTGAAGGCCTTAATTATATATAAAAGCACAATTATGAGCAAATACCAACTAACCATTCAAAATACTTATTTAACATCCTGAATCTGTAGTACCTAAGTCAGATAAAAAGAACAAACCCGATGGAAATTGCTTAGCCATAAAAGAAGGATGTAAGGTACTCTAGCTCAAAAAATCACAAATCAAAATGAGTTAATTAGTCATAGAGAGGAAATCTATCTATAATCCAGGTACCCAAGCAGGATGTATTTCTCCAAAACCAAAAAATATCAAGGAATTTTGCACTGCTCTGATTTCAAGGTGAATAACTCATTATTAGTTTCACCTCATCTTCACATATCTTGAAACACTTTAAGATATCAGCATAAATTTTAAATTAACAAATAGAAATTGAGACCAGAAGCACCATAGGACCAACAGTAGGCTGAAGAGCCACTCTTGCTCTCACATCCATTTTTACATTGATTTTATGAGGTTTAAATGGGGATATGCAGATTAAATGGGGATAAGGAGAAAGCTGCTTTTCCTTTCCTGTTTCACAAAGAAATGCCATCTCAGATTAGTTGATACAGACTCATGAAAGCATATTGTTCTCTCACTTTATAAAAAAATATTTTTTCATATTATACACCTTCTCCAAACTCACAGGATTGCAGTGGCCATCATACTGCTTGTGAAAAAATGCATTTAAAAACATTCCTGAAATTAGAAAATTAAAGCTCTGAGCAGACAAACAAGTTATTCCAAGGTGCATCAATGTTTGAAACTTTGCCACATCAGTTTCTCTTCAGGAACTACCATATGCAATGCTCTTACCCTGAGGCACATGTAGGTAAATGATAGGGAGGTTGTTCCTCTCTCCAGGGGATAAGCTCTCTCATGTTTCCACAGAGTGAGAATATGCAGAATGTTCCTGTGGAAAGGCCCTGTTGTAAATTAGTACATAGCTTCACTTCAGGAAAAAAAGCCCACCCATATTCTTAGAATTAAGGCATCAAATGGCTTCTCATAGCAGAGAAGAAAGTTAATGTAGAAAAACATAATGGCTGATGAATTAATGTCTGATACCTTGACTATCTTGTCATATTGGAAATAATTTGGACACAAAGAATGGAGCGATCAGAAATAAATACTTGACATCATTCCATATTTCCTACAGAAGTGTTTACTGTGGTTACAAAAAGAAATGATACAAATTTATTAGATCAATGAGTTTTACAGACAGCACAACTAATAACTCCATTATTGGTATAATAACTGGCATTTATCCAGAGAATAATTAATAAAGGCATTCAGTATGGGCAATAAAAACTCCAAGAGATGGAAGCATCTTAAGATTACATTATCTTCTAAATTCTTGAGCCTTATTCTTCTTTGGAAAATACACCGCATTTCAGTCAGGCACAGGCTGGACCAGTCTCTTCCTTATGAGGAAAGTCTTATAGAGTCATTGTTTCATCTCATTTTTAATAATGTGAACAGACAGAAATTCTTGTATAGAGCAAGATATGTATGATATCAGAGCATTTTACTGGTTTGCTCCTATACCCTTATCCAATTTGTAGAGTACTTTTAAATAATCAAATGTGGTACTCCACTGTGGGGCACAACTATAAACAGAATTTTTCTTTAAATCATTACTGTCTTTTTTTATATAATCTCTACATGCCTATATATATTTTGTCTTCTGACATTCATGCTGGCAAGGCCTTCCAGAATGACTGTCTAGCCTTTTTTAGTATATGGCAAAGGACAATTTGTAGGACAATTGAGAAGTGGAAGAGTTATTTGGTTATTCAGAAATTTCAGAGAAGAAATACATGTGTGTATGACTGGCCAAGTGCAATGGTGGCCGGCATCAAAAACTTAGCAGAGTGAATAACCAGCATTTCATGACTAAATGAAAAACAACTGACAAAGTAAAAATATCCCATGCAGAACTTTGGAAGCATTTGGAGCTTTTTCTACATCATATTGATAACCATCGATCACTATGATGTAGGAGAAGAAAACTGTAAAATGTACAGACAAAATATAAAAACAATCAAAGCAGCTAGGAAAATATTTACATTTTCTTAGAGCAAAAAAAAGGGCTCCACAAAAGCTCAGCTGGGAGAAGATGTGAGATCAGAAAGACGCTTGGAGGGCAATACACAAGCTAACATCAATGGGCTGTGCGAAAGCGTTGTTGGCCTTTGACCAATTCCACATTTCACCAATCCACAGCTGAAAAGACAGAACCTCAGGCTTCTTTCAGCAGCACTTAAAAATGGTTTCAGGGAAAAAGGTCAGCTGGATAGATGCAAAGCAAGCACTGTAACTCTCTAACAAGGATGAAGGAAAAGTTATGGAAAGGTAGCAAGTTTAAGCTACCTGCAATATGCTATCTCCCCTCTAAAGATATTAAGCCTTTAATCTACAAGATTATTAAGCTTTCCAACATGCTTAATATCCAGTCAAAGGTGAAAAGAAGCTATATTCTGAATAATAAACATAAAATTAGACATCCTGCAAAATAATTAATACCATCCCATTTGGCCTCCCACCTTACAGAAAGCTTGTTATTGCCCAGAAGGTGTATTTGTGTGTTTAACTCATTATTTTCATGAGGAAGACTGGTAGCAGGCCCTTCATTGCTTAGAATGTTATGTACTGAAAGAAGAGTTCAAAAGGTAAGACAGCTATGCAAATTATACTCTTCAAATACCAGAGGTATTTTCACTTTAGTTTTTCTGTAAAACTACTTTTGATCTGCTGCATTAAAATCACACTAAACACAAGTTGAGACATTCCGAAGACATTATGTAACTAAATCTACAATGAAATCCCTGGGTTTAGTGTAACAAATTTCCACCAAAGAAGAATTTTCAGTGTTAGACTTACTTGCTATAAAACAAAATAGTTACATTATAATAATGAGTTACTTATTAGGACAGGTAAATTCTTTTAAAGTACCACGTTGATAGTCTTCTGAAAGTCATTGTACATTGCTTAAAACTGTTTTACATCTACTTGAGTAGTGATTTCTCTACATTTAATTACAGTCCTACGTGAATTCAGGACAGTCTCTAGCTTGGGTAGATATGGGATGATCTCAGATAAGAACTTGACAATGTACTTTTGTACATTGATTTCCATAGTAGCTACACTGAAATATAATTTTCTACAGTTATGAGAGTCTGTCAGTCACTAATATATTTCAAAATTAAAAATTTTTGTCATTTGTTCTCTCCATCTAAAAGCATTGGATACAGGGATAGGCATTTAGTGAGAGGAAACTCATTAAAATGAATGGGAAATCTTATTTTATAAAGACTGTAAATAGATGTTTTCCAGATTCCTACTGCAATTAATTTCATTTAATTCTAAATCAAAACTTTTAATAAATTATTTATTTATCAATGTCAGTATTTTCTTTTCTAGACAGCATTGCTTTTTTCTTTAGGTCTTTAGGTACCTGCATGCAAATATCCTAATGTAAAGGCAGATGCAAAAAACATTTATTAAAACATGTATCAGATGGTTTTAATTTTTTTGCTTCAGGAAAAGATTTCCAATCTGTGGAATTTGAATATAAAGATGAAGTGGGGGCTGAACCAGTGTTTTGTTTTTAAACAGAAGTGTATATTTCCTGTTCCTTTTTAAAATCAAATTACCAAGAAAATGCAATTCACTGAACATCTGCTGTTCTTCTCTTAGATCAAATTGCCTAAATAGAGAAAGTTATTCTGTATGTGGCAAAGCAGGGGGAGCAGATGTTAATCAGCAGGAGGGCTTTTCAACAAGAATATATTTAAGATGGGCAACTCTTGTTGCCCCATTCTCCATTATTTGTCATGTTTTGGATATGAGAGATTATTTGCTGGGCTCATCCTTGAACAAAGGATTTGCACATGGAAGATTTACCTTAAAGATTCCTAACTTAATCCAGTCAAAATACCCATCTTGAGGAGATTACTGGAGTCCAGACATACCATGGAAGATGTAGAGAATAGAACTCCTAGCTAATACCTTTGCTCTATAGTTTCCACTGTGACCTGAGAAAGCAGCTGCATGGACCAGAGTTTCAAGGTTATTCTGTTTTCAAGTCTCTTTTATTGCTCATATTTGGGGTGTTCTAATTTACTTTCTTCCTAGCAGTAGGAGAACCATCTACTTTCCATCATGGCAATATTCCTTGGCAGAGTAGTAGACAACACATTATTTTAGTGCATTAATATTTATGTTTGAGGGTCTTATTTAAAGTACATCTTTGTGAACGCTGTTCAGACTTGCATCCAGAAAATATTTTTAATTTAAATCCAGTTCTTTCTTATAACATAAACACTCCTTTTTCTACAATGTACATAAAATGCATAAATAAAAGGCCCTTTTCACCTCTGATATTTCTTATTTCAATACATTTTTCATCATTATGAAGAAAATGAATATGGCTAACCATATGTTAGCTGCTAGCTGTAGGGCTAAGAAATGTCCCCATAGAGACATACTTTCAAAAAATGCAATGGAGAACCTTGCAGGTTTAGACCTGAGAATCACAGTGTTCATGACCTTTCCAGCTGAAAACCAGAACATTTTTCGCTTAATATCACAAATGGGGCCCTGATCTTTCTTTACATTGTTTTCATTCAATACACAAAACTAAATTTCCCATTTTAATGATGGGCTTGTTCTCATCAAATAGTCAAGGAATCAAATAACCAAAGAATGAGTTAAAAATCAAAACAGGGTTTCTGCAAGTCAGGATAGAGACTGTGTTGTATTAAACAAGGGAGATGAAACTTTAGTTTCATATTGTACTTAATGAAACAAGTTACAAATCTTCAATTTTTTTCAGTTATTAAAGTGAAAGAAGTTGAAAAAATGTTTTAAAATAAAAATGCCTTTTAGTTTATGTACTCCTTACTCCAGATTATATTTACAGATGCTAATAAATGCTGTTCTGTTTAAATATTTTCTTCTTGGGTGTTAGATATATGATAACAGTAATAGTCTAGCATCAAAAGTATACATTAAATAAACATGAATTTTATTTTCAAACACATAAAAATACTTTCAATGCTTAGCTAATTGTAGATGTCCAGAGGCTTATACAGGCTTATTGACTTCTTTCTTTATCAAAGGTTCTGTAAGAAACTTGCTTTAAAAGTGTGTTGATATTATATATTTAATAGCTTTTTCTCATTTAGCAATCCTGAACATGACAGCCAGCTTTGGTTATGCAAACAAAACTCAATGCTTTGTTTCATTATATTTTCTTCTGATTATTTTTGATAACAAATAATAACTGCTTCTCAATTTCTCTGCCTTTTATTTTGCTGTATGTCAATTATTATTATTTTGTCAATACTAAATGATACTACTACCCTTTCACCTCTTTTCATGTTGCTGTCATGTAAGAATTTGGTCTTTCTGGAAGGATTCAGTATTTTTAGCTGTTCTCTGGTAATACTCTTTTCACACTGTGCAAATAAAATAATGTTAAAGTAAGGACAAAAGTTATGTTTTTCTTTGCACTTTTTTTAGAATAAGACAACAGATATCAAAGAAAGAAGGGCAAGGAAATCCAAAATATCTTCTAACTCAGTCCTCTGTTCCAAGGCCAAACCAACCATCCTTAAAAACATTCTTGATGTATGTTCTTCTAAATTGTTTTGGGGAATTTTCAATGACATAAATTTTTCCTATTGCTACTAAACATTCCAATTGTCTAGGCATTTATAAAAATTCATAAGATTTTCCTGCTCCCTGACTTTCTGCTCTTTAATTCTCATGCACTGGTCTCTGGAATTGAGTAAGGACTGTGATCTGTTTGTACTGGAAGTACAGATAGAGTAAGAAATATTACTTCTTTTTTATAAAACAAAAAACATAAACCCCAAAACTATTTTATGCTTCTACTTACAATGGAACAGCTCACAAAAACATACTTGCCGCTTTTACTGACAACTTTTTAAAAATCCTGATTTTTCCTCTCCCCATCCATCCACTTCACAGTAAGACCAGTGGACATGACATGAGAAAGACTGAGAGCACCAGGGATGAGCCTTCTTCACCACCTGCAGACAGATGATTGAAAGCCCAGCATGGGGCCCTTCCTTTCCCACCTTCTCCACAGAATGGGTTCCAGATGAGGAGGACGGTAGAACTACTGTAAAATACTCTTATACTGGGGCAAAAAGGTACTGGAAGATGAAAAAGCTTATGCATGCAAGCTTTTCTTCAGGGACACCGCCTGATTGAGTCATTGTATTGGTCTGTCAGCCAGGACATGAAAAGCAGAATATCCTGGCAGAGGAAGAAGATTTCAGCTCCCTCCGCTCTGCCTCTCCCCACCACTCCCTTCTCTCTGTTGGCTCCAAAGGGGAAACCCAGACCTGACTTGAGAGGGCCTGGGGCACAGGCCCTTCCTTCTAATAACTACGTATTCCACATCCCCTAACTGTGAGCCACACTGTCCACACCCAAGGAATGCCATTAAAGCATTCTCGGGCAGCTGTCAGCAATTCATCTTGTCAACAGCCACCCACATCCAGTGGTGTTGTCTGATGGCACTGGATACAACCACAATGAATTGAGGGTCTTGAGAGGATTTTTATTTACTCGGTGATACTAGATCCCGGTGATTGCAGTCCCCATCCTCCCTTAGCATTGTTCTCATGCATGCCTGTCTCTCCCTCTTTTTTTAAAGGCAAGGGGTGACTAAAGTGCGCAATCCCCTCCTTTTCTTCACTTCCCTCACCAAGAGATGTTTGCCTGTTTTCCTGGCATGTTTTGGGGGTTTTTCCATTCCACAGCAGTCTGTTACAGGATTCAGAATTGGGGGGGTTTGTGTCACAAAATGGGCACCACTCTGAAGTTATTGAAAGTACTTGTAGCCATGCTCAAGGCCAAAACCAGGCCAAAGAACATGCTAATTTCAAAGAGGAGGTGACTGTGTCACCAATACTGTCAGAGGCTTTAGATTTTACAGGAAGTACTTCTTCAAAATTAAATGTCTTTAAGTGTAAATGATGAAAATAAAAATGAATATAAATAATGTATCAAGATCTCAGTCTTCTAATTTACTCACTATGCTGCTTGAACACTGAGGGTATTTCAGATTATCATACTATTTTCCTGTTTGTGTTTTCTATGACCATATCATAAGTATTCAAATATCCCCTACTTCTTAGTTCTGTTTACCAATTCACCTTTGTAATTGATTGGATTGATTTCAAATAGCACCACACTGATGATGTGGTGCTATTTGAAACCACTAGTCTTATTTTAATGCCATTTTCACAAGTTTAGCTTAATCTGTGTACAAAGGCATTTTCTGCCTCTGCTCCCTTAGAATTTCACTCTAGATTTAAGAAACCAAAGCCTTTCCCAGTACCATAACCTAAGAAGCCAGACACTCATGTTCTAGGTTGCCCTTGTCTTCTCCTGGGCCTTTTTCATCTGCCACCACGGATGGTGACTAGTACATGATGAGTAGTGTCCAGTCAGTCCCTGCAGAGAAGCTGGCTCACCTGAGGTTGTTCAGCAGTGCCCCTTCTAGCCAATTTATCCTTGTTACTGCTTTGTCATCATTTACACTTGGCTGATTATGCCAAATACTGTTGAATGCTTTCCAATCTAACTTATGCTATTGGTATTTTTACCTCTGCTTCCTGAGAGAATGAGTAGGAGGCAAGCCAGACAGCTTTCTCTTCCGAGCTTTCATTGATAGAAACCTTTGGCTGCAGTGTCCAAAAGCAGATAAAAGACAAGGGTTGAAATGGGTGAGAAGAAAGGGGCAGGAAGCACTTAGAATCTTTGTATGGATGAGGTATTCATGCTAAAAAAAAAAAATTGTCATCATTGGTTGTGATGATAATCATAATCTTTGACTTTTTTTCATCTCTGAAGACTTTTCTTTACATTCTTTCCCAAAGCTTCCTTACTGCTCGTGGTTTCTTTCCACTGTCTGTTAAATATAATACGTCTGTTAATCTGTTAAATGTTAAGCTCTTTTGTGCTTACAAGAAGACCTGTCCTTTTGCTAGGTATCACCAGAAACCAAAACCAATGATGACAGGACAGCCAGTTTCACCGTTTTGTTGTCAGCCTCAAGCAGGAGACCTGACACTGTCAATCACACAGCCACCCTTCAGTGTCTTTTTGTCCTCCACTTCTAAAAGAGGGTAAAGAGGGCAGATTTAGATTACATATTAGGAAGAAATTATTTACTGTGAGGGTGGTGAGGCACTGAACTTGTTGCCCCAGAGAAGCTGTAGATTCCCCACCCCTGCAAGTGTTCAGGGCCAGGTTGAATGGGACCCTGGGTAACCTGATCTAAGGGGAAGTTCCCGGTTCATAGCAGGAGCTTGGAAAAATATGTTTTTTAAGGTCCCTTCCAACTCAGCCTATGATTCTATCATTCTACCTGTTCAACACAAACAAAAATTTCTTACACTATTCCAGGAAATTTAAGAATGCTCTTACTTTAGTTTTTATTCTTCAATAAAGAATTATTTTCTTCATTGTCAGTATTCCTGAAATCCTTACCTCTAGCTGACATGAAGAAAATAAATAAAAGTCATGCTTTTCTGTATGCAGTCATAAAGGGAGAAAACAGTGAATTATATTTCACAGGAACTCTTGCATCTATAGCATCACATCTTTTGGAAAGTAATTTTGTCATCTCAGGTATTAAAATTATTGATCAAATATACTATAAACACTGCTCTATTAGAAATCTTATGCTTTTACTGCACTGTAGCTTCAATTAACTTTGAGGAGGCAGGTTTTTTTCTTCTTGAATGCACAGAGATTTGTTCAAATCTTCATCCCTGAAATTCTTTACTCTAACGAGAAAGTGTCAAAGTACCTTGACACTTTGCTCAAGAATCTCTAAACACAAACAATTTTTTTCCTGTCATCATGACCTTTCTATGCCTATCTAAATTCTCCATTGAATAAAATTCAAGCTGCTGCTTCTCAGCATCAAAGGTTTTACTCTTTCTGCTAATATAGTATCCTGAAGAATATTCAACCATATCTCAAAACACCTTCTGCTCTTCTGGAAATGCAACATTTGATAAGATGTCTTTCCATTTTCTACAGTTCCATTTAAAAAATGGATTATTTTAAATGCATTTAATTCACTAAAACACTCCAATATTCTTTAAAGAATCCATCAATGTTTTCCTTAACACTCTTCATGATATCTTAAAGAAAGTGAAGAACTCCAAGTAGCGAATGGATAGTCATATGATATTTTTACATGTATCTATAAAGAAAATACATAAAAAAATATAATCATGCATCTATTATCTGAATTCTCTTAATTTTGTGTATTACATCCTTCTCAGTCTTTTGAGGTTTCTGCAAATACCATTTACTGCAATATCAGCAATATATCAAACAAAATATAAAAATCATAGGTTATAATAATTTAGAAATTTCAACACAATTGAAAATAATAGATTAGGATAAAGACCTGAGTAAGGGTATAAACATGAGCAGAATATCTCAAGAAACAGACTGTTAGATATTCTGACAATCAATATCATCTTATATTACTATCAAATCTTCTGAAATAAAATGTCAGTTGTAACACATAGCTCTTTATTAGAGCTATAAAAGTCTTATCCAAAAGAAAATAACTACAATACATTTTGGAGAAGAAAATACAGAGACAAGATACTTGTTGAGATGTGTTGTACGACTGAAAGGTGCCATGTTCGATAAATTAATGTGAGAGATTTGGCAGCAAAAATGCTGGCACCATCTAAGCTTCACACAGAGAAGAATTGTCACACTACACGGAATTATCCTCTATTAGTGTGGAGACACATGGTGACACTGTATGTGTAATAAAATGTGTGTCAAAAAATAAAAACATGGACAGACTAGCAGGTGTTCAGAGAACCACAGATTTTTTAGGTGTTTAAAGAAGGAAAACTTGCAAGGAGAAACTAATGGAGCTTTTAATTTTTTCTTTTTTAAGATATGGCTAGAGAAAAAAATGTTATTCACAATTGTTATTTGTGTCTAAATGCTTAGAAACAAAATCTCAGCTCATATAAATATGTGTAGTTTATTTGAGAACACAGTAATTATGGTGATTTGTTAGTAGAGGAACTAAGAAAAGAAGTGAAATATAGGTTGATATGGGGATGAAAGAACAAAATTTTAGTAGAATATGATGAAAAAACTTTAAACTGTAAAAAATCATTACACTTTAAAGCAGATTCACAAAACAATTTGGCCAATTGAGACTGCTATAATTAAGAAAGTGAAAGGTAATTGCAGTTCTTAATGGCACACATGATGACCAACACAATGTGACTGTGATCATTTCTTTCCTTGTTTCAAATTTCTGGGGACAAACACAAAGACTGAATTAGAAGATTTTGAGGCTGTGATGCGATTTTCTTACTTTTACACACATTTATATATGGCAATAAGCACCACAGATTCATAGTCTCTGAAATTATTATTCTGACACTTACAGAAACAAAATGAAATGTTCATAGTTTAGAAAACTACAAAACTACAATAAAAAATATTTTAAAGCTCTACTAGACAGCTTTGTCTGATACCTGTTTATTAGGAATTAATAACAGCACTGTTTGCAACAATCTTAATTCTGCCATGTGCTAAAAGCAGGGCACTCTCCCTGTCACAGTCAAGTCATTTAGGAATTTTTATTATGTTTTCTTTTATATGGTGCCATTCCATTTGGCATACTCACAAGTATTTCAGCTCATTCACTTTCTTACCTCTGTGCCCTTGCAAATATAACATGGAAATATAACAAATATAAAATGGAAAACACAGCAAGAGAGACAGAGTAGGTACCTCCATGTTGCTGTATTAACACAAGCTCCCTGTTCACATTTGAGTTCAAATTCTATCATTGTGCATACTGTTTATGCATTGAATCAAACCATGTTATCTGACTAGCTCAAGTACTTGGTGAAGTACTCACATTTTTGCAAACCTCTTGTTGAGTAAACAATGGAAAACTGAAACCAGGCCCTGTGGTCTGTTGAGGCTTTTGAGTGTGTCCAGACAAAGGCAACAAAGATAGTGAATGGGCTGCAACATAAATCCTATGAGGAGCAGCTAAGAGAACTGAACTTGTTGAGTCTTGAGAAAACAAGGCTAAGGGAAACCTTATCACTCTACAACTGCCCAAAAAAAAAAGCCATGCAACTACCTAAAAGTTGCAGCAAGCTGGGGGTTGGCTTTTTTTCCCAGGCAACTAGTGATAAGACAAAGGGAAACAACCTCAAGTTGTGCCAAGGGACGTTCAGGTGGGACATTAGGAAAAAATTATTTTCTGAAGCACTGGTTGAGCATTGGAATGGGCTCCCTAGGGAAGTGGTGGGGTCACCGTCCCTGGAAGTATTAAAAAAATTAGTAGACATGAACTTCATGATGTGGCTTAGTGGGCATGGTGGTACTTGGTCAAAGGCTGGACTTGATCTCCAAGGTCTTTTCCAATCTTAGTGATTCTATGATAAGTCTGGCACTAGGACACGTTGAGATGTACAACTGCAATTGGGGGAGTATAGCACAGAGAGATGGGAATGGGTGAGAACCTAGAAGTAGGAGAGGAACAACTTGAAACAGTGGGGGCAAGACAAGATGTGGAGGGGACTAGGAAGGTAACCTGAGGAGTTGAAGAAGGATTGATGAGGTAGAATGTGGAGATGAGAAAAACTGTAAGCAAAAGACAGTTGAAAGGAAGAGAGATGTAGATTGGAAAGAACCCAGAGAGAAGTAGAGTTTTCTGTGCCAGAAAAAATGGGACTGGAAGAGAACCAAGGGTGAGAAAGAGATCGGAATGGTTCTGGCTTCAAGTTAGAAAACACACAAAAAAAGAAAAGAGAACAGGCTTTGAATGAATCAGCAGAAACATATATATTCACTAGAGATATATTTTCTGAAAGCCTTCAGTGGAGCTGGCATGGCCTGAGTCTCACTGAACTTAATCCTGGTAGTATTTAGAATGCTAATATTCAAGTTTAATCTTGCCAGTTTCTTATAATCAGAATTTCTAAAAGTCAATAACAAATCAAAAGTATAACTCTGTGTTTGTTATTAATAAATGACTGTATCATGAAGTTTTTTTTTTTAAATCTATTTAATATGTTTAAACAGAAACCATAAAAACAGAATGTTGCACAATCTGCTTTGCTATGCTCTTGGGCAGAGTTAAATTAAATCTCATAATGAAGTGGTTCAGTTCTAGCAACAGAACTCTGATGGCTACACAGGAAAAGCTCATATGTATCTTAAAGGTTTCCTTTAGTTCTGCTGCAAAATGCATGGCTTAATGTGAGCAGCATGGTAACAGAGGTAGAACTAAATATTATTTTAATTTCTCAGATGGCCAAAGGAGAGTCATAACTGCTTTTACAGTTTTCTGTCCCTGAAGTCATATCCAGGGTGGAACAGCCAAGGATGATTACATTATTCATTACACTTCTAATAGGTGTAACTTCCTCCTCCTCTCTGATATAGAAAGGTTATATAAAATACTTTTGTCATTATTGTCTTAAAAGGAAGGAAATGAAGTAATTCCCTACACTGAAATCAGGAATCTTAATCTAGCCTTTCCAAAAGAAACTTAAGGACAGAAGCTGTTAAAAATCACCTCTTATATCTGCACATGAAAGGAAAGACTGTTTTTGTTCCTATCTAATTGTAAAGGTAGATATGAGGTTTTAGAATTATTATTATAACCTCAAAATAAATTGTTGAACTGGCATCATGCTTCAATTTTTTTTTGTTGTTGTATCTGTTTAGTTTACAAATAATTAATATTCTTGTAATTGTGCCAAACTTGCATACTCACTCTGAAATGTCACAATGTGGGCTTTCTCCTGTGTATATCAAAGACCTGGTACAAAAGTGCTTGAAGTTAGTAGGAATATATCGATTGAAATATATTCAACAGGTTTAAGACTAGACTTAGAGGTTCCAGTGACAAAACTTTAATCTAAATACCAGTAATTTCAGTGACATATATAGGTTTAAATAATCCCAGAATTTCACAGTATTACATGAATTAACTTTTTTTTTTTTTTTTTGTCACAATAGACAAGATAAATATCAAATATGAGTATGTTAATTTCCCTGATCCAATTAGATCTCAATGAGCTGTCCAAGTGTCCAGAACAAACACAGAAAAATAGTCTGACATACAAAACAGATGACAATGTACTGATGTGACACAGGAGCTAGCTGTAAACAAGAATCAGAACATACTTAGCCGCAGACAAAATATCCAGTGAAAACCACTGTACTTTGTATGTCAGAGATTTAGCTCCCCTGAGCATTGTGCCAGAATGATGCAGTTATCCTCAGAGCTGCCTTGGCTCTCCTCACACAGCACTACAGCCTGGGGTGCCATCCAATCCACAGCCCCTGTGTAGAAGTGCTTATAATCACAGAAAAACTACACGTGGAAGGCAGAGGAAATGACAAAATGCTAATATATGTAATTTCATCTCCAAATTTTCATCATTGCATTTACAATCCAAATACTTAACTTGCACAACAACACTTATTAAAAACACAGAAAAACCAGCTTCAACATTGAAATAAGCATTGATTTCTAATATATGGAAATCAGATGCAGAAAGTGTGTTGTTTTTACAGTCTAATTTTAATTACAAATATATCTAACACCATTTTCCAGGACTCTGTATGACCAATACTATTGCCAATATCCTAAAGATGGTTAGGTAAAACAACATAACTATTGCAGTGTAATCCTATGTTAACATTAGGGAATCCAGAACTGAAATTTTAGAATTAGCTTTTGTCCTTAATAAAAAAAAAAAAAAAAAAACAAAAAAAAACCCTCAATGAACACTTTGTAGTTTTACATCTTATTAGTTAAATTCACCACACCATTTACTGTTAATTGCATTTTCACTATTTTCCATCTTTCTCAGTCTGTGATGACATCACAGGTAGAGATGGTCTTTTTCTGAAAACCAAACAAAGTTCACTAGCAAGATTACTCATACAATTAGCAGGCTGTAAAATTGCATTTCACAAGGATTGAAAGCTCTTCTTTCAGTGCTTTTTCTCTTCCCACCATATCAGGAGTCCCACTTCCAATATATTAGGCTCCTACCTCTCAGGTCTGCCCCAAGCTCTATGTACTAGCACTCCAGTCCCCTTCCTCTCAAGCTGCTTCCTTAAAATCCCCAGGCCACTTTTTTTCTTTCTTTTGAAGAAAAAAAATTCCTTCAGAGGTTAGCAGGATTAATACAAAAAACACAAGAAAATAAAAACTTTTTTTTAACTGATTGAAATTTAAGAAAACTTGTTGTTTGCTACAATTTAGAATTCATGGGTATTTAAAAAAAAATAAAAATATTGTGTCTTCTATTGTCCTTTTTGTCCTGCTTCCAAAATAAAATTAAACAAATCCTGTTTAGATATTCAAAGCATTCTAATGTACCTTCCCATTAGTTTCCTTTTTTTAACACCCTCTGGCTCCTTGCATTGCTATCACAAAAGAAGTACCAGGAAGACAGCTTAGCTGAAAACTAAAAGGTTTTTCATTCCTGGCATTACATTGCAACTAACATTGCAGAAGGTTATACTACCTTTGGAGTAAACAATCAAGCTATTCAAACTAAAATATTTGAAATGTTTTCCATAGACATCTTGATGGCAAACTGATCTCTAATGCGAATTTCCAATTCTAAAAGCAAGAGTCTAAAGCAACTGTTTTATTGTACAGGAAAAAAAAAATAAAAGAAAGGAAGTTATCAGTAAATTAAAGATTTATAGTCTGTCTTCTCCACACATGAAGATCCAATCCAAAATATTTGGGAGCAGAAGCCGCCAAAATCGAGAAGTCATCCAGATAAACACACTATGAATCAGTAGGTAATGATCTTATAGACAAGTTTATTATTTAATGACTCCATACTTCAACCAGAGACATTGTACAGCCAATAGTGTTTTTAATCAAACCAGTTTTTGTCTTCTTCTTCAATCACTAAAGTGTCATTCAGCTGAAGCCCCATTCATCAAGAAAGACAGAGCAATCATCCACTAAGAGAAGGGCAACGTACACTGTTACTCCTTCATGTGAGGGGATAGTGGAAAGAAGGAATATTTTGCAAACTCTTCTTTCAAATATGATCTGTTGTTCATCAGCAGCTGCAGCTGCAAAAGGCTCTGATGAAATGTGGTCCAGCCACTGAAACTGGGAACATAAAAAAAATAATTTTTTTTTTTTTTTCAACATAAAAAGAGAAGGGACAGATTCAGTAGGCAACAAATTGAAATAATACTCAGGGGACTATCATATGCAATTCCAAAGATAGTACATGAAGAGAAAAAAGAGAGATCTGATATCTACTCTCTGAGCTTTCAATTTTAGAAAACAGTCTCCATTTTCTGAAGTACATTGTCGGATAGATTCTGTGGTAAATAGGGAATTAGCCTCCCCTGTCACAAAAAGACATAAGTTCCAGACTTGGCAGCTAAATGCATAACATCCTGGACAAAAATGCGACAATTTCATAATCGTCTGAATTGCACAACTTCTGGTGTGCAATTTTCTCATAGCTTGCCCTTTCATTGAAAGAAAATGTTCTTATTTTTTCTTTCCTAAAAATACAACATGTAGTGTAAATCACGGTAGTGCCAATCCCTTCACCCAGATTTATTCTAAAATGTCTTCTGCCAACTGTAGATACAGGGAAAATAATTGTGGTGTCTTACTGAATATAGCAGTTCTCAAGGTTGTGAGATAATGCAGAAATTGGCAAAAATTACAGTCTTATTAAGCAGGTAGGAAAAACTGTAACTAAGAGCAAGGTACTTTTTAGTCCTCTTCTTGTATAAAAAAGTTTCTCTCCATGCTTCAAAATACAATTTTCTACCACAGTCGCTACAACAAATCAGATATTTTTTTTTTGTTTGTTTCAGGTTCTTTTACTTTGTAGTGGCTGCCATTAAGTACGGATAGATGGTGCTTTGGAAGACAGCAGCTAACAATCTCAAATGCTGTATTAATACCCATCATCACAAAGATCTAGCTAACAGAGAAGTCAAGGTCTGTGTATGTCGGATACACAACTTCAGAAACTTCTGCTTTTACTGTTTACTCCTCTGAGTTTACCACCAGTTCCTATTGTTTTCTAATTCCATGGTGATCTGGAAGTCAGCCCAGCACAGAATGAATTCCTTTAAATAAAAATGCACAAGTTTTTGAACTAAGCTTTTTTTTTTGTTGTTGTTTTATTGTTTCAGATGACTTCAAATGCTGACAAGAAATCCAGTATGGAGCTGGACTGGACAAAAAGAATCCTGGCAATGCCAGTAGCGGTTTTCTTAAAAATGATGCTACAGTTTTATGCTCCTGCTTGAAGTCCTCCAAATTAAATGTCTGATAGAGTTTAACTTAAATACTCTATCATTTGCTCATTCCTGGGGCTAAACTGGGTTATTTAAGTAAGGACTCCAACTGGGTGAGGAATACATGCTAAAAATACACAGGTATAGTTTGATTAGCTGAAGAAGAAACTTGGACAAATAGTACTAGGAAAGCATTAACAAACCTATATGGATTTTATTTGGAACAGAAAAGATGAAGCTGCACAGTTTACTTTTAAAGAAAAATAGTAGGAGTTATTAATTCTGTAAGAAACAGCAAGAAAACAAGCTGATGTACTCTATACCATATGTTCAATGACCAGTGAATCTCATCTCATATTGATAAAAATAGTCATGGGTGGCCAGAACTACTTACACAACTGTTTTTTAGTTCATTGAAGACAATGGTGAAATTTGCTATTCTGAGGGATACCACAGTGCTTGCTAGAGCAAATTCAGCAGGTTATTTCAAGTCAGTTATGGAAAACAAGAGAAGGTATATAAAGTGAGGGTAAAGGTAGATATGATCAATCCATTTGAAATCCGTACACTCTTTTTCTGTACTGTGAACATATGTTGTTCATTATATTTAAATTATATTAAGCAGTGAAACAAAAGGGCTATAACTGTGTTTTAAAGGGTTTCATGAAGATTCTTCCAGGTTAAACGAATCCCTAGGGCCCAAGCAACCTGTTTTATTCTGCTATTCTGACATTTATTAGCATATGACTGTGCCAAGACATAGTAAGGATGCTTCTGCAACAGACGCTAATCAGATATACTGAAACATTTTAAAAATAATTGCCTGTATGCTCCACTTACAGTCTTAAGCAGATGATGATGCAGTAGATTGCACCACATAGAATTGTTTCGGCCTGTCTCTAGCCTGGAGCTTAAAGGGAAGCTTCAGTCCAAAATGAAGAATTCTAGGAAAACCTGTAGGAGAAAAAATTGTACTTAGGAGACTGGAAAAAAATTGGTGTGTTTTTATCCTCTGGAGGTATGTTCTATTTCAATTCACCTCAGATATATATATTCATCTTGATTTATGGACAAAGACAACTCTATGAAAGTGACCACAATATGCTTTAAAGCATTGGCAGCAACAACAAAACAAAACAAAACAAAGTAGGAATATAATAATGATTGCAGTCAACTTCAAAAAGAGTTACGTAAGAGTAAGGAAGCCTGTTAAAAATATGCTAAAGAGCTAAAAGATGATAAAAAGCTGACTAAAAGAGTTAAAACCTTGCCAGCAAAATGAGCACAATTTAGAGACTACACTGAAGGTACAAAGGATATGCATACTTCCTGTCATGAAAGATTTGAGAAAAGCTAAAGGAAGCCAGCATGGCTAAACAACAGAACAAGAAAGATTAACAAATGCAAAAAGGCAAGTTTGAAAATGTTGAAGTGGTGTCCAAATATGGAAACTAGAGAGGATGAAACTTTGGCAGGTTAAATATAAAAACAGAGTAAGGCAAACCAGAAGACCATTGGGAAAAAAATTGCAAAAAACAAAATAAATATTTTTTCAAATATATCAGGCACAGGAAATCTGTCAGAGAGTCCAAAGAGCCAGAAGATATTCAAAGGATAAAAGAAGTACTAAGGGAATACAGGGCCATAAAAAAAAAAAAGAAATAAAATTGAACCTTATTTTTTTTTATTACTGTAGATGCGCATGAAAAGACTTTCAGACAAAAAAAACTTCTTTACTGAGAATTTGTTGAAGAGTTGACTGAAATTTAAGTGCTAGCTATGGAAAGAACAGATAAAAAGAATGATAACAGCCAGGACCAAGTGTCATTCGCCAAGGAAGTCAAGAAATAAATAGTTCAGCCAGTAAGTGTGATGTACAACCTTTGAATTAGAAATGTCTGAATGCCTGTAGACTGGAAGGGAACAAATGTGATACTATTTTTGAAATGAGTTCCATGACAGATCCAATGAGTTAATGACTAATAACCTTATCATTTTCACGAGGCAAATTGGACTAGTGTGGTTGACACACCTGAAGGGTGGGATGCCATCCAGAGGGACCTGGACAAGCTCCAGAAGTGGATCCATGGGAATCTCATGAGGTCTAACAAGACCAAGTGCAAGGTGCTGCACCTAAGTTGGGGCAACCCCTGGTATCAGCCTGGGCTGTAGATGAGCAGATGGAGAGCAGCCCTGCTGAGGACTTGGGGGTGCTGGTGGGTGAGAGGCCGGGCATGACCCAGCCATGGGCTCACAGCCCAGAAAACCAAACGTGCCCTGGGCTGCATCCAATGCAGCAAGGCCAGCAGGGTGAGTGAGAGGATTCTGCCCCTCTTCTCCTCTTTGGTGAGACCCCACCTGGAACCCTGCACCCAGCTCTGGGATCTCCAGCACAGGATGGACATTGACTTGTTAGAGCGAGTCCAGAGGGGACGGACCTCTCACTAAGATGATGAGAGGGATGGAGCACCTCTCCTATGAGGAAAGGCTAAGTCAATTGTGATTATTCAACTTGGAAAAGAGAAAGCTTCCAAGGTGACCTACTTGTAGCCTAACAATACCTGAATATACCTAACAATACCTACAAGAAATGTATAGAGAAACTTTTTGCATGGGGATGTAATGAGGGCAAGGGTGAATAGCTTAAACCTGAAAGAGAGTAGGTTTAGATTAGATGCTAGGAAGAAATCCTTTACTGAGGGTGATGAGGCACTGGAACAGGCTGCCCAGAGAAATTGTGGATTCCCCATGCCTGGAAGTGTTCCAGTCCAGGTTGGATGGGGCTCTGAGTAACATGGTCTAGTGGAAATTGCCTGTGCCTGTGGCTGAGGGGTTGGAACTAGATGATCTTATTGAGTCTTTCCAACCCAAGCCATTCTCTGAAATTTCTGGTAAATTCAGCAATTAACAGAATCAGGAGACACATGAAAAAATACAACATAGTGCAGAAGAGCTCAAGGAACTTTTGGAAAGGGAGGCTTTACTTTACAAGCCTCCTGGAATTCTATGAAGGAGATAACAATCTTGTTCATAGGCCACATGTAGCTTGTGCTGGTTTTTTTTGCTAGGATAGAGTTAATTTTCTCCTTAATAGCTAGTATGGGTCTATATTTGGATTTGTGCTAGAAAAGGTGTCAATAACTCAGGTATTTTTTAGCTATTGCCAAGCAACATCAGGGCATTTTCTTCTCCTTATACTGCTCCTGCAGCAAGGAGACCTGGGGTAGTCAAGAAGCTGAGAGGGGTACAGCTGAAACAATGGACCACATTGGCCAGAAGTATATTCCACACCATATGGCATCATGCTTAGAATAAAATATTATAGGAAGGTTGACCAGGGAGATGCTGCTTGGGGACTTGCATTGGTTGTTTGGTGGTGAGCAATTGTTTTAATTTCCATCTCTTCTCTGTGTTGGGGTTTATTTTTCTTTGTTATTTTCCATTATTATTATTATTATTATTATTATTATTATTATTATTATTATTATTATTATTAATCTGTTCTTATTATAACCTGTGTGTTTTCTCACTTTTTCCCTTCCAGTTATCTTCCCTCTTATTCTGTGTGGGGTGAGGAGTGAGAAAGTGGCTGCATGGGACTTAGTTAACAAGGGGTTAAACCACAACACAGCTGCTGTAGTCTACCTCAATCCCCAAAAAGCATTGAATGAGGTGCTCCATCAAAAGCTTTTGTGGGGACATAGAATAAGAGTGAATATTTATACATGAATTAAAGATAAGATAAAGATAGAAAACACTGTAGGATCAATTTGATTCTTGGAAGAAGGTCTACATGTATGTGTGCTGATATTGTGTTGCTTAAGCTTTTTGAAAATAGCAGCATGGTATTTCATGAGACTACTACATTATTGTAGGACTGTGAAAAAAGCATTAGCAATGAAGTGTAGAAGGAAAGTATGAGACATAACGACTGGATGTTAAAATGGCAGACAAAACTCAGTGAAGTGCTGCACAAGAAAAGACAAAAAATATTGCTGCACCCACAGGAATGAGTTCAAGGATGTAGATGTTTCTGTGCTCAGTACTCGGTACTCAGTAACTGTCAGAAAAAACAAACAGTGTTTAAAATCATTAAGAAGAAAACAGCAAGCATCAGTATGCTACTGAATAGACTGTACCATCTTGACAAAAGGAATCATTAAATAAAACTAGTAATTGGCTGAGTCAAGACAAACAAGATAATGTAGCTGAGCTAAGAAGTTTTATGCCAGAAATTTTCAAAGAGCTAATAAAAGACAAAACAATCAAGGGCAATTAAAAATATATCATCCCTGACATGGCAATTTAGGCACCAAGCCACAAATTCTTGGAAGTCTAGAGAGTATTCCAGGGAATACTGTAAGATCTCTTAAGTTCTGTATTTGTTGCCCCTGGAGAAAAGAAGACTTAGAACAGACTTAATAGCATCTTCCTTCCTTCCAATGCCTAAGAAGAGGCTACTGAGAAGACAGAGATTGAACTAGAGATCTTCTGGTGTGCCTTTCAACCTGAATGATTCTGTATTTCTATGATGCATTAAGTTTCAGCCCTGCTAGAAACATGCTACTGGGCTATCTGGGCTTTAGTCCAATCCAGTGTACCAGTTCTCATCTTATACATGTGTATGCATTAGAAACACTGTTAAAAACTCATGGTCAAACTCAAGTTCAGTAGGAACTCACTGTCTGTGTGAGCTGGATGTGTCACATATTTCCAGCTTCAATAAACAAGACTCACATTCTGAGCTTCACCTTTATGTTTTCAAGAAGAAACAATATTGAAGTCCTCACAAATAATATAGATTCAAATATCCTATTTGAGTCCTTTTAGAGAAAATTTGAAGGAAATTTTTTTTCCCAGACTCTCCAGCAAGATATTGAAATATGCTCAAGCTCACTTTTTTATCTAGAAGGTAGAGGGAATTATTAGGGGACTACTGCCTTAGAGAAGAATAATAGATAAATGAAGGCGTTGAGAATATGAAATTGGAAAATAATTTGCATACAATTGAACAGAAAATACTGCAGTACCGCTCTAAAAAGAGCAAGGAAGGGATGGAGTGAACACAACAAAACAATGGCAGTAAATCAGACATTTTAAAATCTAAGACAGGATGTGTGGGTTTGATCTCCTGGGAAGGTAGATAAAAGGAAAAGTAAAGCATAGAAGCAAGTACTTACTGAAAGAAACCTCATGAAACACACAATTAACCTGATACACAAAGAAGAGAGGAGGAATGGCTTTTACTTCATTAGGTGCAACTGAAGCAGAAACAAATCATACAAGAGGTGGAACACATCAAAATAAACATTGAAAAGAATCAGTATAAAGGAACAGCAGAAGTGTATGAGGTAAATCAAGCATTATTGTTAAGTCATTGAGAAGTAGCAGGTGAAGAGAGCTGGATAAGAACAGAAAGGAGTTAGCAGGGTGTTAAAAGACAAAGCAACATGGTGCTTAATGGAAGCCAAAAGCAGAGTGTCCGTGTTTGTATCCCTTAACTCCCAGTCCTACAGAAAATTGGCTGTGGAGGATATGAGCTGAGATGGGAAATAATCAGGACCTGTATAGAAACTGCACACCTGAGCCATATTAAGGATATGCCATTTTTATACCATTTTGGGATTTGTGGCACTTTGTGCAGAAAGTATATCCAGTCAGACTTGACGCCTATAAAGCCCAGTAAATTGAATAATCTGGCTCAGGTTGTTCTGAATAATTAGCTGCTCAGTGTAGCTTGGGCTGGTGAGTAGCTAGAATGAAATGACTGCAGAAGTGACTGCACTCACTAATGAACCTTTTGGCCCTTTCCTGGCTGAAAGGTGAAGTCCTCAGGAACGACAAAAGTTTAGGTTTGGTATACTGTGGGAGGGGTGATGATGTGATTTGCATTTTTTTCTTGAAGAACATTCGTACTGTCACATCACAGCAGAAACAGACACTTTTGCACACATAAATGGTTTCTACAGGAAGACTGCACAAGAGTTATGCAGCAGTATTGCATCCAGAGTAACTTCAGACCAATACAGGAATGACTCAATCGAAATCCAACAGCCTTTATTTTGTTTTCCCTTGTGATGCTCTTAATTATGAGACTCTTTTTGTAGACTGATAGTCATATCTATGAATATGTTTCAGTAAAATGTGGCTGACTTCATGGTTGTATAGAAGTCTTTCATTCATGTTTGTTTTATGAAGTTGAGGATTTTCTGAATACCTCCTTGTTACACATGAAATCTGTCATTAAGATGTGTCATAATGAAAAATAACATATTTTAGAATTACCTTTAAGGTCTCATTCAAATATAAAATATGCAGTACTGTAAAATGCAGATTTTTATTAGCTTGCTTAGGAAAAAGAGGTTTCTGGTCTTGTTAGTACCAGGCAAACACAGGATATGTTTAATACATTTGTGTAACAATAAATATAATTATTCCATACATATGGATAGGAAAATGGCATTATTTGTACAGGTTTTGAGGAGTGAATCACCAGAGACATTCAGGAATCAAGCAGAAGTCAATAAAAATATTGTCTTAGAATTATTTTGTTTTATATTCTGTCACATGGATTTCTCCACTTTCATCACTTTGAGCTGAGCCAATAAACAAGATTCAAAGGGTATATGGAGTCTTATGTCTCTGAGCTCTTTATGTCCACTGGAAAGTTCAAGAACTGATCAAAGTTTAAGGTCCCAACATGGAATGAAAGACTAGCATCTAAAAACAGAGCATCTCTTTTGTGGAGTGCTTTTTGCTTCCCAGGAAATGAAGGCACAAAGTATGCATTCCCACCAAACAACTTCATAAAACATAAGCCTCTAGGTATTCTCATAGACATCATCTACCACAGACTATTTAGTTTTCCTCCTTCTAGCTCTGGGCTAGTTCCATAGAAAATCTAAAGAGCCCATAAATCTCTCTTCAGGCATCTAAGCCTACATGTATATTAGCATAAAATTTAGCAAATAGTACATTAGCAGACTGAAGCTACTGTGTCCCCACATCCACATTATGTGTGTTCCAGGGCTCATCCTTCAGACTAGACCTGGTCTGATGCCTTGAACTGAACATCTCCATCACGTCCATGATTCATAGCCGTTTCCGGGACTGGTCAGTTGTTTGGACCCTCACTAGGGTTTAGAGCACATCTATAAGTTCCTGCAGAAAAGTTTCTGGATGAATTTCACAGAGACAAAGACTAGTGTATGTGCACAAAAGCTGCTCTATAGCCAAGTCAATGTGCATCAAGTGGGGATGACCAAGAGTTAGTTTCAAAACTACACAACTACACTGAATCAACACGTTCAGGCACATAAAACCTACTTCCAATATAGGAGTGTCAACAGAATTCTGATTTGACTGCATATAAAATAAAACTTATGCTGGTTAAAAAAATTAGCTCAGAATTTCATCTGTGCAACTGCCCAGAAATGTATCTGTGCAAATTCTACCATCATCTTCAGAGCAGCAAAATTTACCTTTAAATGAGAAATGGACATACTCCATTGACAACACCCTTCTGTAGAGTGGAAGCAAAACCCTGCTGAAAGGGGTGGTGTGGCTGCAATGCAGACATCTGCAGAGGAGGAGAAGGAAGGAAGGGTTATGGCCAGGAAAGACACGGTATTCTATGTCTCATGTTCCTCCTTCCATTGCTGGAGGTCCTCACTATTTGCACAAGTTCCCAACCCCAGCACAAGGAGGATAGGGTGAAACTGAACAGAGAAGTGCAGGTCATTCTTGCAAGCAGCAGGGTTATGGCTGATTGTTACTGGAACAAGAGAAGCCACTTGGTCCTGTCTGATGACAATATCTGAAAAATCACCAACTATAGTGAGCCAATATACTCCTGCTTCTCTTAGTTTCAGGTACCTAGTCCTAAAATTTCTGTAAGGGTGTTGACTGTTATCCTTAACTTACTGTGTGATAAAATTCTGTGCTTTTTGGACTTCCAAAAGTTGTCCTGCATAGAGATGACTCTATTGTGAAAACAAGGCATAGGCAAAACTAACCTGGGGCACAAGTGATCCTGGCCAAGCAGTGCTCACCTGGAAACCAGGAGGAGAATTTAAATGCTGTTCCAGATAATGAATTGAAAGCCCAAAATCTCCAATTTGGGCAACTCAATTTGTATTAATAGGAAACTAGAATTGTCTGACACACATCACTGCCACTGTCAAGGAAGAATGGTGGGTGCTAAAGGCCAGAGGTATAATAATACAATTATAACTGGAAGATTTGATGGAATGAAAGCTAAGGAAAAGAAAGCATGGTTGTTGAGAAGTTTTATTTCTCAGATTGAGAACATGATTAGAAAAATCTTACAATTTATCTGTAAATTCTTTTCCGGGCCAACTGCTGAAATGTTTTATTGACTTACAGCCTTGCTTAGACAGCAACAAGGAAAACACCAAAATGTCTTTCTTGGTATATGACTTTGTCTATGCCCCAGTGCAAAGTTAGCTCAGCACTTACAGGTCTAACCTTGGCTAAAATGAAATTGGAGAAGGTCTTAGAAAAAAAAAAAAAAAAAAAAAGAAAAAAATGAGAAGGTTTTTAGCCCAACCAAAGTACTTAACATTGGCCTTAACTATTTTTAAAACCCTTGTTTAAATTTCAAAGCAGTAGGGGATTAAGAACAAACACATGCATTTCTCTTCTTGTAAAGCTTGTGTGTAAGTAATTTTAAAGGTCAAGGACAGCTTTTTTGGTCCCTGAAAAAACTCTTTGCATTTTGAAAGTTAAAAACCATAGGCCAGATGACCAGCAAATGTAAACTAGCAGAGTTTATCATAGTCAACACAGCAGGACAATTAACACTGGTTGAGATTCTGGCTGCTGTTTTGTGACTTTCAGGAGGAAAACATTGCAATGCATTTTAAAGAAATATAACCTGAAAGAGGAGAGACAGATTTCCCTGTTTGAGTCTGTGCCAGAGGGAATGAACTCATAAGGAACAAAAATCAAGAGAATGAAAACAGGCAGTTGAAGTCCAGCTCTGGTGATGACAGGTATATTGTTTCTTTAAGTTTCATGTAGAAAGCCAGGTTGAGCATACAGGATCTCTCTACTGAGGCACAAAGAGCATCACAGCTTAAGGATTCCATTAATTCTAATACGTATATTGATTTAGTCATTAGAAAAGAATCACATATACCTCTGACACAAAAGTTCTCTTAAAATATTTTACAAGGCCTGTTGGAGTTCCCTGGACAGAAGAAACAAGTCAGCAGCCTGGAGATTCCAAAATTAAATCAGGAGTTTCCCAAAGCTGACTTTAGAATATGGCACTAATTATACTGTTTTCTTTGTAATGTTCACCAAGTGTTTCTTCTGGGATATCAGAGAAGAGCTTTGTAATTTTCTTTTTTAAAGTTATCATTCACTTCTTAGGTGCTTTTTTGCTGATTCTTGCCATCTTGATGAAAAAAAAAAAAGCAGAGTGATATACCAGATCTCTGCTTCCAAATATACCACTAGTACAGATCCAAAGGAAGCTTAGGACCTGATTCCAAAGGTAATCAAATCAATGATATACCTAATCAATGGAAAAAACAAAGTCAATATTATTTGCCTCATCTTGTTTCCATGGAAGTCAAGGAAGTAAATTTTCAATGGCAGCAACACCAAATAATACTATTAAGTTTAAAATTCTTCATGAATAAAACACAGAATCTCAGAATCTTAGAATCATGGAAACTTAGAATGGATTGGATTGGAAAGGACCTTGAAGACCATCAAGTTCCAACCCCATGCTGTGGGCAGAGACACCTTTGACTAGACTAGGCTTCTCAAAGCTCCGTCTGACCTAGCATCTTGAAAGGCTGTACAAATAAAACGAGTAGCTAACTATTAAAATGTTTTGCTATTAAAATCAGGTTTTTATTTACTTTCCCAGTGTCTCATAAGGAGACATTTGATGCTCTAGGAGAAGGATTTTTGAATCTGCCTTTTTTTCTCTGCTCACATGCTGTAATCACTGCAGAATTTAAAGAGCATATTCATATGAGAACACTTTATTTCCTAATTAGGGAGAATTGGTATGTTCAGGTGATTATTTTTCTGAGAGTCTGAAAAGATGTGATCTTTCTCAGATGGTCTGGTATCCTGGGCTTAGGCCAAACCAAGTGTTTTTTTCCAGCATGTCTTTCCCATTTCAGTGCACGTAAATAATAGTTGGCTACAGAAATTTTTTAACTTATTTTTGTAATATACCTGCAATCACAATTGAAAGATCTAACATAATAAACACTTATATGATTACTGAAGGTGAAGAGTAATAGAGTAGTTACATAAGGATTACTCCCAATGAATAAGCTTTGGAAAGTATTGGGACAAATACTCATCCTTCCTTCCTGGCGGCTTAAGAGATTTCTAATCCCAAGTATAAGAGCAAGCAAGGCCAAACATTAAGCTGCTCTACACTCCACATATAAGGACTCTTTCCTAGTACAAACATGAGCTGGGTACTGGGATTTAGGCAAAATGAATATAAGCCCTCAACAGAATTCTTTAGAGCATCACTTTTTAGTATTTTGCAGCTTAAAAGTGCAAAGAATTTCCACACCAGGATCAAAGTATGGGCTTCAACCCCAAATATATGAATATCAACACATAAGCAAGATTTAGAATGCATCGATTGAATAATCTTTTGTAATAGAACACCCTTTCTGTGCTCAAGAGGCATCTCATTTTTAATTTGTTATTCAAGGCAATTAATTTCTTTTGTGCATTTATGTTACCAATTCTGCTCTTTGACACCTGGTGTGGTAAAAGTTCTTCTTGTGTAAAGATTTGTTAAATTATGGGGTTTAGCTTTGTTTCCTGGGATACTTGTCCTAAGGTGACAATTTTCCTATTCATCTCTATTTTAACTCTGTTCAAAATCACTAATATATCTATGTAATAATTAACATACTTTAAATTTTTTGTTTGTAGTGATTGATGCATATTCTGAGACTATATTAAAATATACAAATATACACAGAAAGGGAAACTGTTCTGAGTGAAGCATCTTTGTTGGGTCTGTTCCCTTAAGAAACACTAATACAGATTGTCAGGATATGAGGAACCTCCAGAATCACAAAGCTTGAGTTATCTGTTTAAACCATATGCAGAGATTACAGCTGTTCTGGCGTGCATTTTCCAGCCTATGAAATACAAAACTATCCTGCTTTTATTAAAATACTTTTAGAATGCAAAAGGACTAAGAATCTGAGGAAATTCCAAATCAATATTCAGTTTTGCATTTGTTAGTCAGGACATTTTATCTCTTTATGCATCTGTCCCACATGGTAAATGAAAAGGAGAAGCAGTAGATGGACATATAATTAGACATTAAGTACAATTAATTCATAAAAGACACAGAAGTGTGGTTTCAACAGACACAGTATATGTATTTATTAAATTTTGGAACTTTGATACAATACAGTCTAATGGTCACACTTTCTTTAGGGAATTTTCTGTCTTTAATTTAAAAGGAGATGGTGAAGAATTTTCTGATTTGCAAATTAAGTGACGTGACCGGGAAAACCCCTAAAGTCAATAATTCAACATACAAGCAGACCTGGGCTTGAGCTGCCAGTCTAATTTGAATAGCTAGCAGCCAAGGCCAGCTCTTACTCCACATCAGAAAAAGAGCCACCATTACCACCACCATTCCTGAAAGCCAAGTCCATCCTGTTTCCTTTTCTGTCCCATAATTAGTCTTGTACTTTGTTGAGGCTGGAAAGCAGACACAATAAACCCATCTTCCTCCTTCACTTTCCACTTCCATTATCAAAGTTCAGAAAGCTTTAAGGCAGTTGCAGTTCTGCATGCACATCTACAGAGCAGAACAGGTTAATTTCCAGGTGGCTCATGTTCGGATAGCATTTCACCAGATTGCTAAGGTGTTCCTGGGGAATACCAGTCCCAGAAGAGAAACTGTATTTTTTGCAGCTTCTAATTTAGACAAACTCAAAGAGAGATTCATGAGACAAAGGAGAACACATTTTTCTAGGCTTAATTGTTGATTTGCACCTTCCCTAGAGGAGATATTAGAACATTTAACACAAATGCAAGGGAAACGTAAAATGAAAATAGAACATAGTAGGCAAACAGGCTGCTTTCAGCTCTCTGTATAATTATTATAAACTTGCTTCTACACATCCTGTAGATGTTCTGCATGTCTGAAGACAGAATGGAGCCACCTTCCAATATGCTAGGTCCCCTTGTATATAATTCCTTTCCTGCCAAGTAAGAAACAGAAAAGTGATTACTGTATGCGCATGTGGGCCCGGAATTCCAGAACTGAATGCTGCCATTTGTCTCTTCCTAATTGCCATGAATTCTTCCTTTATACATTCAATAGAGATTGGATTAACACAGCTATTCTGTTTAAAAATCAAACCTCAGCATCATCACTAGCAGTACTCTAGTAGCTAAATTTATCATATCTTATCTTGCTGAGGAATCTTTGCTGTGTTCCAGGATCATTTGTTAATGTCACAGCAGCCATTGAAATGGCAGAAGTTCATTATATTGTTATTGTTCATACAGCATAACACAATTCTAAACAGAAGGTCAAATTCTGATCATGTGACTATGTATATAAATAAAGAATATTTCCACTGAGTAAGATGAAATAGTTGGAATAGCTGGCCAAAGATCTAATTTATTATTTCGGCATTCACAGAAATAGCAATTAGAAATAAACACATGGACACACATACAGTGACTAGAATATATAACACTATCTTGCTGTAACATTAGATTTCTCTTAAAATACCAATGGGAAAAGATAAAAGCTATGACTGCATTTTGCAATAGTTTACAAGAAAATCCAATATCAAGTCTAAAGTGCTTGAAATAAAAACTTCATTTGGCTAAAGGAACTTCTCAATATGATGAATAGATTTTGTTGTTACCCATTCAGTTTAATTTTACAGTTTTTTCACTACTCCCTTAATCCAAGAGAACTGGCAATTAAGATTTAGAACTGAGTGCAGTCCCTTTTAATTCTGTACTTTGGCCAATGATTATTGAAGGCTTTTTTCAAAATGAACAGAGGTGAGATCATTACTAAATCTGCCCATGACATTTTACCCTGGATCAGAGATAGGAGTAATTTCCAGAACCTTTCTTAGTTCTTCAGTTTCTAGTACACTTCCACCCTCTCAGAGCATTGAACTAGGCAGGACTGCTCGAGGATACCTGAACATGTCTGAAACACCCAAAGCCTGGCACGTCATGTCTCCCCCAGACAAACAGAAGGCACAGAGAGAAGGGGTTTAGACAGCTGAGGATCTAGTTTATGTCACAGAACCAGCAAAGGATCAGTCTCTCCTAATATGAAACATGGACACATTCATACATGTTTTGAAAGATCACTTCTTGTTGGCATTACTGTCTTGTAAAAGACAAGCTTAAGATATTCCCAGCTCCTTCCAACACAATTTATTTAATTTCTAGCTTACCTTTTCTGTGTGATTAGGAATTTATCCTCATTCACTGCATAGCAAACATATGGCATGAAGAACTTAGAACACATACTGATCCTTACAGCAACCAAAAGATGTGCCATGACCTTGTGCAGGCTAGGGAGAACTCTCTTAGACTTTATCTCCTTTGTAATACTCACTACATCCCACATAAAATCACATCGGGTGGTTTTATTGTAGAAAGAACAAAAAGAAGATTATGAAGGACATCGGTGGCAATGCTTGACAGGGAAATGCTTGTCATTGTAGAGATGTATTACATAGCAATCTATAGAGGAATACTGGCTATTAGTAAAAACCAGATAGTAAAAAATTTCATGCACTAATATTCACAAGAAAGTTATAATTATTACCCCTCTGGCAGGACAGCAAGAGATGGCTTTGTTCTCTAGCTCTTGCCACCTATTAATCTTTCCTACCAGCACAACACATCATCCTCTTCATAGAATCACAAAAGCATTTAGGATGGAAAAGAACTCTAAGATCACCAAGCTCAACCATTACTCCAGCATCACCATGTTCACCACTTAACCATGACCCTGTGTCATATGCACACTTCATTTAAGTACCTTTAAGGTTGTTGACTCATTTACTTCCCCAAACAGCCTTCTCCAGGGCTTGACAACCCCTTTGGAGCAGAAATATTTCTCATATCCAATCTAACCCTCCCCTAGCTTAAGGATGTAAGAGTAAGCTTAAGGATGCTTACTCTTGCTCTGTCACTTGCTACTTGGGAGAAAAGATCAACATCCCCCTGGCTACACCCTCCTTTCAGGGAGTTGCACAGAATGATAAGGTTCTGAGCCTCCTTTTCTCCAGGTTAAACACCCCCACGTGACTCAAACACTCCAGACCTTCATGAACATCTCTGCCCTTCTCAGGACTCACTCCAGCAGCCCAATGTCTTTATTTCTCCAGAATAATTCTTCTCTACAGAGATGTTCAAAATTAATAAACTTTCCTTAAGACAGTATTAACAGAATTCTTCACCCATTACTAAAGGTGAGAACTCAAGAGATCCTCGTACCTTGATAGTTCTGTATTGCTGCAGGGTATGTGGGGGGACCAATTACGTTATCTACATTTTCCACAGCTACATGTGAATCTGAAATATTTAAAAGCTCAGAGGATCTTACTTCCTTAAAAAAGCTTTTTACTCCATTGAAAAATTTTATCCCAAATGTTAAATATAACCTCTGCTTTCCATATTTGTTATTTTTGTCTTTTAGGATTGGACTTAATATTTCATTTTACAAAGAAAAGAAATGTGTTGCAAAAGTAAATGTCTTAGAGAAGCTGAAGCTGGCAGCTCAAAGCTGTCTATTTGTCACTAGCTGCAGTATACAGCTGTAGATCTCCAGGATCACACACTGCCAGGAGAACAGCAACCAATTTCAGTGCCAGGGCTGGGAGGCAAGAAGTTGGCAAGGATACAGTCCTCCTCCTATCCAAATGAATATACAGGGAAACAGGGACAGCTAGAGCTAAGTCTGAGAAGGAGGAGGAGGAAAGGCCATTCAAGCACAGAGGACCAAAGTCCCTGAGGAAAGGCTGACATTAGGAGCAGCAGAATTTGTTGATGGCAATTTTTAGCTGCTGGTTCCCGTCAGATTTAACCACATAATTTCCAGTACCAGCTTGAAGTATGGTGTCTGCATCACTACATAACCTCCTCTCCTGTCTGACAGAAAAAGGGTGCCTTCATTCAACCTCTTTTTAAGAGGGTAAGCCACAATAAAAAGTAGAAAATGGAATTTATCTAAGTCATGGTGTGATTTTCCTGTAAAAAGGCACTAAAAATGTTACATGACTAGTCTAGAGAAAATATAAACAGATATGTGTAACAATGGAGATGATTAGATGTGTAGCAATTAGATGTGTAACAATGAAGCACCAAAAGAATATTAAGTGTATTTCTGTAAATTATACAATAGTTAAAGAACACAAGGTAACTAAATGATATTGAAAGGCAGTTGGATTAAAATGCAAAGATGTTCATTTTTCACAAGATGCATAGTCAGCAGGTGAAATTGATAGCAATACATTAGTTGAAGAATAACCAGAAAATTTTAAGATTAAAATTAAGCGGATAGCAAAAATATTTGCATTACATTTCCTCTCTTTTTCACTCATGTTTCCTAATGCTCTCTGAAATAAGCCTTTACTAAATCTATGACTATATAAGAAAATATGAAAAACCACCTTTCTGAAAACAGCTGAGGGTGATGACTGTCAGAGAGCATTGCATGATGTAGAGAAAAAGAAAGAAAGTGAAAGTCATTTAACACAGTTGTCCAGAGCTGTAAACGTTGGAGAAAGAGTTGTGACATGATTCTGTCCTTATAAAAATAATACTTTTAATTCATATTACTTCATAAATGAAAACAGACTGAACTCTATTTCTTTTTTTCAACCACTTTTTAAAATTAATGACTGACTTATTAAATGTATTAAATGAAGACATTTCACAGATTGAATACATTAAATGAGAATTACCACTCTTACACAAAATCTTAAGAAAGATGAACAGGAAAATAAATCATCCTTTCAACACACAGGTGGCACTTTTTTTTTTATGTGGTTAACCCCACATGAAATCCATCTGAAGAATGAATTATGCTAATTCATGTATCACAGCTCTACATTTTGCATTATTTCCAAACCTGAAAGGTGGGAAGAAAATGTCATCTTCACAGTTCTTGATGATGTATCATGTCAGATCTCAGGACTTTGCGTGGATTAGTACAGCCATCTAAATGAAAATGAAAATCAAACTAAAGGAGTTTAGTTCTGTATTTTCCTTATGCTGCAATCTGAATTATCAGTTTGGGGGATTTAAACTATCACGAAAAATATTAATGTCAAACATTTATCATCATTCTTACCAGGATACCTGTTTTCAACAAGGTGCCTCTCTAGAGCAGCACTGAAAACACCCGAGTGACACTCATCCCTCTTCTACCTTTCCTCTCTTTTGTCCTGCAAAGGGTGTGGATTCACTGACTAGACTCCCTATCTTCCCTTCTTCAACAGTTTAGAAGTTTTAGCCAAGTGTTTCCTTGAAGTAATGCAGGATGATGACAGTTTCTCAGTGCACCAAAACTTCTTGTTGGTATAGCAAGATCCAATTCCTTTAGTGAGCTCCAAGAGCAGAGGACCTTAGTATGGGAGACAATATTTCAGCATAAGGTAATTTCTGCATTCTTCCCTTTGTTCTTGTTAATAGAATGCTTTGATTGAATTTCCAAACCTTGAAACAGAGGAAATTCCAGAATTAAGGTCGGCTTTTGCAGCACAGGTGCTGTGGTTGGGTATTTCCTGAACATCTGTTTTACCAACCTTTTTTTTTTTTTTTTTTTTTTTTTTTTTTCTTCTCAGTATAATTTGCAAATACTATTTATAGTGTGTACACTAGAAGAGAAAGTCCGAACCCCAGTTTTATGCCTGGACACATTCTCTGGCCCCAGGGTAAGTCGCAAACCATCCACACAGCAAAACTCTCTTCCTTCCCAAGAAACTGCCTGCTCAAAACAGGTCCTGGCTTGTACTCTTCCTCTGAGCTCAGGCCTGGAGATCACAATGCTGGCTGGACTGAACACATGCCAAAATGCCTGCTAAAAGTTAAGCTGCAGAGACCATTGCATGCCAGTGCTTGAACTCAGGCTGGGTCTCTGTTTCATTTATTAATGTCAGTAGGCTGAGGAGGAGGATCAAAAAGCAGTAGGGAAAGGAAAAAGCTATTTACAGTAAAGCATAACTTCAGCCCAAGAACAAACAGGTATAAATTAACAATGAATATATTAGGCTTCAAATTAAAAGATGGTTTCCAACCACGAGGTGAGTCAAATTCTGAAGCAGCATTCCCATAGAAGAGCAAGAGCAAGAAAGTTAACACATTTTATGCTGGAAATGGATAGACCTTCAAATCATGGACAGAATGATGCAGATCTTGAGGGCATGAATCTCAGCCTAGGAAGTCCTTCTGCTCCTACCTATGTTTTAATACTTGCTACAGTCTAACACAACCACACTTTATAAAATAAAGAGAAAACTGCTTACATAATATAGCTGTGAAGTCACTGTATTTGATACTGTACCTCTCCCTTCCTTCAGACTAAATGCATTTATGAAAAAGAGATGTCAATTTTTCCTTGAAGAGGAAAGTCTCAGTTTTCCCGGTAAACAGTGAATATTTATCTCCAATATCACTTACACAGCATTTTGTTTCCAAACGAACCCATTTTATTGTGAAACTCCCTAGGGTTGTAATTACTGTGACTAGGATGACACAGGCAAATCAAGAGATGTAGGCAACAAATCTAGGAACTCAGATATTTCTTTTTTTCATACATTTATCACTTCCAAATTACTGATATAAAAATGTGAATATAACGAGGAACTACTTAATTATGGCACAAATTGTAACCTGTTATTTTCCTTGGAAAAGGAATTCTACAAGCAAAGAATAACTTTATACTTTATATTAAATAAATAATATATATATATATATATATAAATTATAAATAATAATAACTATATACTTTATACAAACTTGTAGAGCCATAATTAATGTATTAGGCATGATCTCATGAGAGGCAGAAAACATAAATTTTAGATATAATAAGCAATGGTTATCCTGTCTTGTAATACACATCTAGTTACACTGTAGTTGTTCAAGGGAATGTATCAGCCTGAACCTGTCTACCTCCAACATTGCCTGGCTTGGTGATTGTAGTGCATAATTATCTTCTTTTTCTCCCCCACTGGAAAATGTCAGGAAAGTGAAAAATCATGCTAATGTTGGGAAAATAATAATTATTTAATACAGTAACTATAAGTCCTTGCAATTGATGTAAGCAGTATGTCTTACACTCTTCTTGGATATGCTCCTTGGAAGCATGAGCTGTAGTCATATTCACTACAGCATTCTGAAGAAATTGCTATCTGTAGGATACAATAACTGCTCTTTTTTTATTCAACATCTCTAGGACACCTCACAGCATATGGCTGGTAAACTTCAGCAAGAGAATATTCTTCAGAGTTAGGGCTAATAACTGCATCTGCTGATCACAGAGTTGAGCACTGCTCTCCAACCAAACCCAACACAAAAAAACTCTGCAAGGAAGAGCAAATCCTCTCTGTGTGCTGGGTATTCCATCACTTCAGAAAAAGCAAAAAGGTGTTGATTGCACTCTGGTAAACTGAGCCATCCTGAACACTGTTGAACATAAACTACTAGCAACTACCACAGCATGGTGTACACAGCCTCAAGGCTTGGAAAACAGCCTATCTGTCCATCCCTAGGTATACTCCAGACTCTTTTTGAATGCCAGGAATCAGAGCCGGATGGGCACCATTTATTGCTGCAACCTTCCCCTCCAACAGAAGGAAAGAGAGGCATGTCATCAGAGTCTCCATGATCTTTCAGGAGCACACATATAAGTAATTGTTCAAAAGAAAACATAGTGGTTTTTAGTGCAATCCCAGATTCAGAGCTCTCTTGGCACACATATGAACACCCTCAGAGTTAACACTAAAATAAACTTTGAAATGCTGCTGTCCTCTGATCTTCTTGGAACTTTAGTGGCTGCAAAATTTTACAAGAGTTTCAAAGAGCTTCACATTTCTGATAATGTCTTTGAACATCGTGAGCATCACCAGAAGCCAAAAGGGGATTGCCAGGGATCACAAAACTTCAGCAGCATCAGCTTTTCCCAGGTTTTGTTCTCCAAGTATCATTTTTTTTTTTCCTAGCTGAAAATTTACCCATACCAGTGAGATCTTCCAGAGGCTAAAACTTTAGCATACTGAAAGAATACTAGAAATAATATTTCGTGTAAGTCAAATAATGGTTACCTTTATTTTATTTTATTTTTTTTTTAACTTTATTTTTACAGGCACTGATTGAGTTTTAACAGCATCAGTGCAACTTGCTATTTTGGGCTTGTTTTCCTTGTCAAAACATTCTCTAGTAAAACAGAGTATCCTTTGCATGCTAATTAAACTGTCATTTTACAGGAATGTAAACCAGTAAAAACACCAATAGACAGAAGAACATTTAAACTTTCGATAAAAATCCATCATTCATTCCATCAGTATTTCAGACCATGATCATACTTAAATAAGCAAAGAACACCTTCCTTCTACTGACAACAAAGACTACGCTGTAGCTTTTTCTACATGCTCGTCTCCATATCTGCTTCTGGGCAAACAAATCTCACAATCATGTAACTCCAGCCTCCTTCACTGGCACTTCTTGAACAGATTTCCAATAGTTTGAAGCTCCCTGGCTCCACTCCTATGATGTACTGCTTGCTTCTTCTCTTTCCATTTAGATGGGTTTTGGAGAAGCAAAATAATGAGATACTGAGCTATTCATTCTGTCATTTCAAGAAATAATTGAATTTCAATCTAAGTTTTTTTTCCTTTGGAGATATCTCTGTTCATCCAGAATATTGCATTTTCCCCCAGCTGGTGTTAAGATCTGATTAGTGAAAGATGCTTGAATTAAGGTACAAATGAGAACATATGCCAAAGTCATTAACACAGATTTTATTTATCAATGAATGTAAATTAGAGAGATAGGAAGAAATAGAAAAGAGGCACAGGGTGGGAGGAGAGAGAGACAGTTCAAGCAGAAGATAGTCATCACCCATGTAATGTATCCAACAACTGTTTCTGTTTGTCCTTCTTTACCCTGGGCTTCTCAGTGGAGTGGGTTCTGAGGTCATTCAAAACTTCTCTATTTATGTTTTGACAAGCAAAGGGATTAATATTTTGTTACTGTGATGCAGATAGAAACACACAGTAACACACACAACAGGTGTTCAGGCAGAGAAGAAGAAAGGAAGTCTCTAATTTATTGTTGACTTCGTATATATAAGTTTCTGGACAGTGACCCGAGATTGGACAGAGAAGTTACCACCTCTCCATCTTCACTGGTCACTTGAGAAGTCCCTCAGGTGATATCTTTTACAAAGGAATGCAAACATGATTCTTGTTTATTTTACAATTCATGAGAACTGACTCCACTATACTAAAACAAATCAGAAGGCTGATTTTCAGGGACAACAATACTTATTGCCTACAAAGTTCTCTTATTCTACTGGTTAAATTATTCCCTCATTTCTGAAGTTATTTAGTCCCAGGCTCAGTCTTTTTTCTGAGTCATTGGGTTTCTTGGGTCAATGGATTGCGAGTCAGCTACGTCTCCCTGACAAAACTAACTTTTACCCAGTCTGAGCCAATTTCAGCACAGCTGCTGAGTTAGTTTTCCTTGTGGTCTGTAAATTCTGAATTCTTTACATCCATTATCAGTGATAGATTCTTCTCCCCCAGCCTGTTAACCTCCCCCTAGGTCGGAGATAAAACCATCTTTTTCTTATCTCAAGTTCCCTGTGGTGGCTTAATTTACAGTCTAAATTCCAAGCATCCATGGAGGCACATTCAGGGGGCTTCAGTGGTTGGTGGTCACAGATGCTGTCTGTCCCATAACTTGGGACGAATCTTTGTTTGGTCGGTGATATGTGTATGAGCAGTTTCCTCTTTACAAAGTTTGCCACAGTGGGAATTTTTGTCTGGATATGTTAACCAGGATCTTGCCTCCACCAGGGCTGGAGTTAGCTCCATCCTGTTGCTTCATTCTGTGCTTATATCATGACAAAGTCCTTCTGTGGCCCTTCAGAGTTTGAGACAGGCAACTGCACTCTTTAAGTCCTTACAGCTGGTCTGCCAATTACTCTGTCAAATGAACTATGATTTTACCATATAATTACTTTGTTATCCTTAAAGCCGAGTCTGTACTAACACATTACGAAGAATCAGTTCCATGGAAACTTCTTGCAAATCAATCTTTAGAGGCAGGTCATGTGAATGAAAAAAATACACCTGAATCCTGGGCTCTTATGGCGCTCAATGAACTAAAAAGTGGCTCTGTAGTGGTGTGCATGTCCCCAAAAACTAAGTACTGATTAAGTAATTAATTTACTCACTGACCAGTGATATTGAATAACTGCAGAAGTTCCCCTTTCACTTGTATACAGCACAAAGGATGTATAATGCCTCGAAGAAACTAACAGTCCCTTTGGTAACTGTTGAACATAAGGCTCAATTAAAAATTCAAAATATGTACTTTGATAGAATACTAAATATTGGTTGTGGTTGTGCTCAGAAATTAGAATGCACAAGTTTGCAATCACAGAATAACACCTAGAACATTTTGTGGTATCAGAGATAAAGACCTCTTAAGGAGATAGTTATCCCAATGTACTTCCTCAATGTCAAAATAATTAATGTAAGTTTCTGTAAATCTTGCAAGCTTGCAAAGTTTGTCTTTTCTGCAGAAAGTCATTCCTCTACATCCACATACTTCTGTAAATAAAGCCTAAGTCTGAGGCCATCTTTTGAGTTTCTTGGCTCTACATACCTCAATTTTAAATATAATTTTTTCAGTTCTGTGTTTGAAGTAGGTTAGGAATATGTGTACTTAGTACTCTATGTCCTGTGACAAAAAGACTGGTGAGAGGGGATTTAACTGAGCTGATGCTACAGGCCACATCTCTGTGCCAGCAAAGCCCCCACATGCTCAGTCTGTAACCGATTAGACGGGATTAGTGTGCTATCTTTCTAATACACACACAATGGTGTTTGCCTTCACAGCTTAAATGGTTTCATACGAGAAATTTTTTCAATTTTCCAAGTTGGCACAGAACACTTTTTAATCCAACAATCTCAGTAGCTGAGGCTGGATGTGATCCTGCATATTCCCAAATTCCAGCTGTTCCAGCCATCAGCCAATCTATCCACGCCTGAGTGCAGATATTCTTCACACAGATGAAGCTATGGAAAGCACAGCAGATATTCCAGAAAAAAACCCAACACATTTAAGAGCCATTTAATAGCCATTTCTCAGCTGGTAAAGATGGTAAGGTTTTTCCATTCATGTTAGACTGGAAAGGCTTAATTTTCAGTTGCTGGTATTTCTATACAGGCTGAACAGTATTCCTGGTGAGGACAATCCTGCTGAATGGGTAGAACTAAATCCTGTGAAGAGCTGGGATAACTAACACTGTTTTCCATATCTTCCCTGTGAAGGAACAGGTTTTCACAAAATTATGACAGCATCTGTGTTCACTCCCAAGCATTTAGAAATGTAAATAAAGTAGGTCATAGAAGACTGAACATGGTTTGCAGTTGTGCTTTGGAAAGCTACCAGTCAATGCAATAACAGTCCATGGCTAGTCAGTTCTCACCTGGGAAATCAAAAGTTGGTACTATGTTGGAAATGGACAAGATTATAAAAACATGCGTTGTTATGGAATACAGATATAAGATATTAATGAGTTTAAACTATTAAATTCTGAATTTCAAAGAAAAGTCTTCCCAAACCAAACTGAGGACAGTGTCAGCAGTCATACACTTGGAAAATGCCAACACAAAAGGAGGAGATGAAAAGGGCACTACTCCACTATAGTTGGGCATTAAACACAAGGCCAGGTTCAAGAAGTCAGATTGGGGATGGAGAAAAAATGCATGATGCCGGGGTGGTACAGAAAATTAATTATGCCCAAGAGTGTTATTCTCGCTGCACAACTACCACTAAAGTAACCGGACACAGGGAGCCCAGTAAAGTTTTCCTGTCATGACTAATGGTGAACTGTGGTAGAAAGATCAGAAGCATTTTCCTTAAGGCAGGTAACTGCTGCAACAGACTGCTCTTTCACACTTTCCAGGCCTTCTCCCCAGGAGACTAAACTGGTCATCTGTTCTAGGGAGGAAATATGCCATAACATTTTAATTTCCTGGCCCTATTTGCTAAATGTGTACACAGTGGAAGCAGCTTCGGTTGATCACTGCTAGATGATACACAAACCATACTTTCAGTGAATGATGTCCTTGCTTTCTTTTGTTGTTAAAGGCTTCCTCCCTTTTACTGCCTGTCTATTGCTTTAGAGAAGAGACTATTATTATATGCATATAAAAATCCAACAAATTCAGCTCAGTAATAATCATGAAATGCAAAAAAAAAAAAAAAAAAAAAAAAAAACCCAAAAACAACAAAAAGGGAATGAATCCATCAGTACTGTCATGCTGTAAAAGAAAATTATTGAACCACTTTTTTTCTGGATTGGAATGCAGAAGCAAAATTAAATTAGATGTTTATCTGCAAAATTATATTAGATGTTTATCTGAATATATAGCAAAGTTGGGGATGAGTTCAAAACCATTCTGTTCCTGAACAGCTCACATTTACTTTGGCAGAAATCTAGTCTTTAAAAAATTTATCATTAACTCTAGGTGAGAATTAGACAGACTTTTCTAATGAAAACTCTTGCTGCACATTCAGAGCACGCCTAATCTCCTTTAGGAAATTACCATCGACTGGGGCAGACTATTCTTTCTTCGATTTAATGTTCTTTAAATTCTCACCTAGTATGGCTGTTTCAGGAGATACTAGTTCCATAAACTGCTCTACATTCCATTTAATTCACACCCAAAATTTAATCCATATTAATCTTGGGAGCTGCCTTCTCTAAAGAGGACTCAAATTCTGTGGCTACTGCTGTGATGGATTGGACAGAAGTCTCCAAGCAGTAAGTCAAGTAATTTTTCCACACCCAACGCTAATGATTTACATACGCGGGATGCAAATTGTAATAGCATGTGAAAAGATCTGCAGGATCACCTTTGCAGAAGCGTTAGGAGGCACTGCTCAACAATTTTTCTGTGCCTGGCGCAGGTAAAAGGAGTTTCTAAGCTCCAGCTGAAATGCTTATCCCAGCGCTTAACTTGCATTCACCGACTATGGGAAAGCAGCACTGGAGTGGCAATGGCAAACCCGGGGCTGCCAGCTCGGCTGTGTGCGCCGCTGCAGCGGCTGCCGCGCTGGGAACACCGGGCACGGGCTGGGAGCCCCGCCAGCCTCCGAGCCCGCTGCCCTCTCCGCCCCGGGCCGAGGCGGCGCCCGGCGGCCGGTTCAGCCGGGGGCACCCCCCTTCCCACCAGCGTGGGTGGGGGGACCCAACCCAAGGGCTTGGCTCGGCGCCCGCAGCCCAGCTGACCTCAAATGCCACGGCGGCGTGCGGCTTCCCTGCACGCTGCCAGAGCCCACCGCGGCCAGGCCCGGAGACCCCCGCCCCGCTGTCCGCGGTCGGCTGGGATCGCCGGTCCCGGGCACCGCCGGAGCCCCGGCACGGTGCGGGAGGAGCCGCCTGTGCCCACCCCCCGGGGCCCGTACCAGCGCCCCCCGCCCCGCACGCCCACACCCCTCTCTCGCCCCATCCCCGCCCACCGCTCCCCGCGGCGGCCCGCCCGCGGCCCCGCTCCCCGCCGGCGCTGGCGAGGGGCAGGCTCGGCTTGTTCCTGCCTCCAACTTGCCCCAAGTTAACTCGTGTTTCCCCCGCCCCGCAGGGTCTGCCTGGGTTCCCGGTCCTCCGGGAGGGCGGGAGGGAGGGGAAAGGCGTGTCCTGCCTGGGCTGCCGCCGCCGCCACTGTTGGAGGCAGATCGGAGATATAAAAGACCTGGCCGGGGGCCGGCGGTGGCTTTAGTGAGCGCGGGCGGTCAGGCCGTGGGGAGGGGGCGCAGCGGGGCGCGCGGAGCGGCGCGGGACAGGCGGAGGCAGCGCGGGGCTCGCCGTGGGCAACCCCAATGCGTGGACTATCGGCTGCTGCAGTATGCTGGAGCTACAGTTCCGCTGAAGGGAGTTTGCACACGGCCGCCTGGGCTGGACTGCAGCGCTGCCGTTCCTTATGAAGAAGGCACAAGTGAGTGCGGCCGGGCGGCGGGGACACCCACCTGCTCGCGGGCGGGGCTGCCCCGCGGCCCCCCGGCGGAGCGGGGCCGGGGCCGCCGGCGCGGAGCGGGGTGCGGGCCGGGGCAGCCCCGGGCGGGAGCGGCGGCGGCTCCCGGGCTGTCCGAGAGCTGGGGGGTACCGCCGACGGGGGAAGCCGCTGCCGCCGGGGAACGGGTTGGGGGAGTGAGGTGAGTGGGACAAAAACATTACCGCCCTGTCTTGCCCTCGGCATTCCGAAGCCCGTGGAAAAGTTGCAGCAAGCAGTCGGACCGGCGGCCGTGCCTTGGGAGATCTCGGAAGGCACTGGGAAAATTTGCTGTAGTAAATCAGTTGTGTGTGTTACCCTGTCGAGTGCGAGAACATTAAATAATCGGGGGCAGCAGTGCACTGGCTGCGGTTCCCGGTGTCTCGCTGCACGCCGCTCCGGCGTGCGGCGCCGGGCGGGTGCTGGGAGAATCCCGGCATTTCGCCCTTCGTCCTACCGCATCCCGCCGGGAAGTGCCGCTCAGTGCCGCTGCGGGGGCCCCTGCCATTATTTCTGCAGGTTCTGTAGAGATTGCAGTCACTATGCTGTGCGGTTTTTAGACGGAAGCAAGGGACAGACATGAGTGGAAATTTGAAACAAGCGGCTCAAGGAAACTCTAACGGGAGAAAGTTTAAGGCCGGACTTCGCAAGGTGCCGGTACCGTCTATCCTGGCAGACCCCCAGCGAGAGCCAGGACTGCTCCGGTATGGACATGGACACTCACACACCGCTGTCTCTGCGCTGGGGGCTTTTTCCCTCCTACATTTCTGGGTTAGAAACGAGATACTTTTTGCCTTCGTCTGTTTCTTGGCCATTGCTGGGTTACCTACACACCAGTGAAGACACTCCAGAGTAGAGTAACTGGAAAAGACATAAACCATATTTAAAAAAAAAAAAAAGAAAAATACCTTAGCGAAGTATTTTGGGTAATTAAATAAGTTCAATGAGAGGAATTAGAAATACTTTCTGAAATATTTAGATTTTACCTGGCCAAAGCACTGGAGAATGTACCCATGTTTAAGAACGTAAAACTTGGAGACTTAAATTTTGTCATGCTGAAGTACATTGTACTGGTGTATACCCATTACAGTTATTCACATTAGATTACTATAGATGCCTTGAACAAAAATGTTTCAGACCCTCTATATGCAATTATTTAAATGTCCTGAATAGACCATTAATTGTGAAGGGTCTCTTGAAGTCTGAGAGCCATGTTTACGTGTTAATGAGGATTTATGAGTGGAAGCAGTCTAGCATTTTATTATATTTGAACTGTAAACTTATAAAAATCACCAGACTCCTTTTGCAAATTCAGAAGGAAATTTCAAAAGAAAGCAGGATCAAACCCTCTCTCACAGTAAACTGGGAAAGACAGGCAGTCTTGGCATTCAGGACCATATGGCTTGACTCAGGGGCTCACAAGCTGTAGCCTGTGGAACAGCTTCTTGTCATGGTGGTGAAGCATCTGTCAGCCTTCAAGCAGTTATGCTTCCTGCTTTTTGGAGGCTCTGACAGACTCCTAGTTCTCCAAAGAGTTGTTTCCTATATTTTAAGGAGTAGCAAACAAATGTGATACCAAACCATTAATCATTCCAAGGGGATCAGAGCAGGAGCTACTTCAAGAAGACTTGTCATTAAAACCACGAAGACCCCTGTGCAAAAAGAGATAGCAAGTGAAGTGGGTACAAGAAAGAGGACTTAAGCACATGGGGCCACTTGACACATTAAAGTAAATCTCAATCTATGTGTACTCCTGTGACTTCTGTCATTGTCTAGACTGGTAACTGTCATTGTGAAAAGAACGAGTTTGGAAAACCAGGAAAGAAGCTAATCTTTCAATAAAATATTCTGCAATAGACGTAGTACAGAAAGCAAGAACCACACACTCACTGAGCCTTGCAAACACTTGGAAATGCCTAGATAATGCTTAAAATAAATCAGGGATTTTGATCTTTGAGGTAATGTTGCACAGTGATAATATATAACTAGTGCAGCTGAAGTAGTAGCTGACTCATACGTCAGTACAACGAAAGTGCTGAAAGAAAAGAGTAGTGCTGAGCACTAGACTCAACATGAGCAAGTTGGTCCATTTATTTAAATCAATCTCAACCTGAGAAACCACAGGAGCTGCAGAAGTGCATTCCCCAACAGTGTCAGTCCTAGAAGTGAAGTTTATGAAACTCTGTGGTTTAATGGGTATATAACCCCCAAGTTTTAAACATATGAACACCTGGATTTTTCTATTTAAGTCATGATTTCTTTAAAGAAGTGATTAAGCATTTAGGCTTCAGTCATACAAATCCTTTTTCAATGGGGCTATTTCCATGAATTAATCTTATTGAAGGATTACTTGGATGAGAGGATTTGTTGGCTTATATACTTAGTAATTAAAACTATTATCAGGAGTGAGTTTATGTCCTTTTGCATGCTAATATGACAACAAATAAAATATCACTGATGCCTCTCACTGATGCTTTGAACAAAACAGAGTGATGCCAGGATGATATGATCTGGCAAAAACATGTAGCAGTTTTCTGATTTGCTTATTCTTTGTGTGATTTAAAGACACTCTAAATAGGATTAAGTTACTAAGAAATATGTAGCAAAGAGGGGTCACTTACGGGGTAGTTCTGAAGGCTTATAAGTTAATGTATCACAGATATATGGTTCAGGCACTTGATCTCCTGCAGTGAGTTAGATGCACATCTATCCTCTTAGAAACTTTAATATTAAAAGTGTTTTAGATTTCAGTGCAGCTTTCTACCTCTGAACATGTGCATTATTGTTGGTGCTTAAATTACTGTCTTAGGTTGTCCTATCTGTATGTTTGTGTCATTAAAGTGGAAGCTTCTGTAGAAATTATTGTGGACCGGTCTCTGGAAAAAGAATTAGTACTCAAATTGGCACTACTAGTCTCATATCAGCAGGCTAAATCAGAAATGCAAATCAGATACCTGATACATTGGTGTGAGCTTGCTTTTAGGGGAAATTGTGACTTCTGATCATCAGGCTTTCTTGCTCATTCTGCAAAAAAATTAGTACTAGGCACTAGAAGACATTTGGTGCTATTCGTGTTAAGCCGTGGACTAAGGTCTCCTCTGTTCCCCTGGTTTTGACTCTGCTCAAGGCAAGCCAGTTTGCATGTACTGCGGTTGGAAAGAACATCCTGGAATAAAGAGACGTATGGAGAATAAATAGCAGGCGACCTGAAAGGGTGGGGGAGCATTTTGTAAGTCATGTTTAGTGATCTTTGTAAGGCATGTTTTGTGATCAATTTATTTATTACTTTTCTTCACCTGCTTTTATTATATGCCTGCAAGTTTTTATCTCTGTGAACTATTTGGCACTTGGCTTTGTCCTTTAAAGTGAGGCCTGTAACCCAGTCTTCTCCTGACCCAGTTTTGCCATTGCACTGAAATCTAGTTTTTCTCTTTATGTGCTGCATGTCAGTCCTTCAGGTATGGTTCTGCAAGCTGACAGTGCCATTCTCCAAGTTTTGTTATGTGATTTAATGGTATGCTGGCTCATGTAATCGCCATATTGTATGAAAGTTAAGAGTTGGCAAGATGCAGCCCTTGGCTTCGGATGGGCAATGCTCAGTATGCAGTATGTAAACACAACACCCATTTATTAGAAGCAAAGGAAGGAAAAATCTCCCTACGCAATTCCATTTGAATGTTGTGGGAGCTGACATGAAAATGAAAGTGCTGTTCTTGCCCTGGTCTTTGGTGTGCCAAACCTGAGTTTAGTCAGCCTTTTAAACACACTGTAAAACCACTTGTTTTTTGTTGGTTGCGTTTTTCTCCAAGTGTTTGTGGGAAAAGGAGATGGATGACTGTAAGGTGAGGGACAAGGGGTAGTGCTTCTCTTTAATTTTGGGTTTTGGCCCATGTGTGTATTGCCTACCCAGACATACGTAAACTTGCAAAACTTGACTTTTTGTAAATATTACCAATGCTGAAATAACTGGCTGCAGGGAGCACAAGAAATACAGATTTCTTTGCTGAATGGTTTTACTTATTGACAAATATAAATAGTTTATACATCTGTTAGTATGTGAATGAAAATATGAGAAAACAAGAATGGTGCTAAGTATTTTATTTTATTAAAGGTGGTACCATGTGTAATATCGAAGTCATTGATAGTATGATAATGAAGACATTAATTCTACTGTATGTCTGAATAAAAGCCAGTTTAGGAGTTCAGATTAATGAACACTTTGGATCATATTAGTATAGGAAGTAATTGTCATCTAATTTCCTACACTTATCTAATAACCACTGGGTGAATGATTGGTTGCTGTTTCTGTTTAAACCATGTTTAAATTATCCAAGGTAGATAGATACAGTAATGATTTTAAATCTCATTAGGAATTTTCTGCTCTGTATTTTGCCATTATTGTTGTTAGACCTAGACTAGCAGACCTAGTTTTGGGTGCAAGGTGAAAATAACATCAGGTCTAAGATACCACTGCAGGTATTGCCTGAAGAAATCCCTTATGGTTCTGACTGCTTTGCAACCATACTGTGGAGCACACTGCTTTGCAAAGTGGGGAGTTAAATCCTTAGCTTCAAGATATTCCATTACCACTTGAAGCAACAGTAAAAGTGAGACCATGTGGTGCAGGCTCGGGGGACCTGTGTTGCAGGGACAGTAGCTGACTGCTGCTTCACAGTGGTCAGTGCTCCTTGAAGGATCTCTCAAGCAGGTCTTCTGAAAAGTGACCTTTCACTTACCTCCCAGCCCTAGATTTTCACTGCTTCTAAAGGACACTTTTAAGCACTCATGGGCTACAGTATTTGATTATTTTTCTTCACTTCTGCTGCAAAATCTACTCAATAGTGAAGATCAAGTTCAGGGCCCTCAAGATCCTATTTAGCCCAAGCCACAAGAGCCACCTTTTCTCCCACCTGTGATTTGGCACCTGTATAACAGTCATTCACATGTATTTGTTAATGTTTCAGTGAAGAATTTCTAGGAGTCCAGCTGGGTATCTTAGTCCTCTTCTACCTTCACTGGTTTCTCACTGGTTTTGGGCAAGAGAGCTGGGAAGTCAGGGAGGGGTCTTGTGTCCTGGCAGCCTTGGAGTTGGGCCAGGCAGTGGGCTACACTTTTCAGCTTAAACTGATGCTCTGCAAAGTCTGCTGGTTTAGTCTGGGCTGTCACAAAAAGATGCATGTATGGTCTACTGCAATTATCTCTGGGTTTTCGAACAACCTTGATTCAATCCAGACTGAAAAGCTAATCTAGAAAAATTTACGTAAGCGGATGCACTAGAGTGAGAGACACACGTTTACATATTTTCTTGGGTAACGTCCTAAATCTTTGGGAAGGCTCTGACTATCTAGTTTATCTTGTTGAAGCTGTTCCATTGAAGGTTTATTTGTTCAGTCTTGAGGGTGGCTTACACATGAGCTAAGAATGTGGGGGAGACTATTTCAGACCACAAATCCTAATCCACAGATTGTGAATCATGCCACCCTCTGAACCTCCATTCAGAAAGATTTAACCATTTTCTAGCCAGAGTCTGAAAATATCAGTCTGTCTGTCATATCTGTTCTTGTAGCTTGTCCAATCCCCTGTGACTGAACCTGGCTTCAATCACCTTAACTGTTTTAGTGACAATAAACCCTTATTCAGTGTCTTATTTAGCAGACCTTCTGCCTTTCATTTGTTCTGCTGTCATCAGCTTCAGGGACATCAGTTCACTGACAGTTAAAGCCAAGGACAAATTTAGTCCAATTAGTTCTGTCATCTCTTCTTTAGATATACTTTAGGAAGTTTTTAGAAGCACCCTAAATACAGCTTTAGAGATATGTTGTGTATGCAGTGTATTTATCGTCGACCTAGATTCTGCATTTGCTATGGCTGGAATCTCTGTACTTGATGTAGTCAGGATGGCTTGTACTGGAAGGCTGATAACCTTCCAGTGTCTTTCCTTCTAAATGAATGACACTGTTTTGTAACTTTTCTTGTTAGCTTGTGCTTGCTTCCTAGCAGCAGAACAAGGTATGTCTTCCTTTTATGTTTGCAGCATGATACATCATTGCTGGATGGATTCTTTGGTCTGTTTAGTAACACATGACCTCTAATTACTTTTGGAAAAAGGTTATTCTGGCGGCATAAGTCAGACTGTAAAACCAAGTTGTGCATGTCCTGGCAATCTATCTCTGTTTAAAACACAAAATGAACTCTGCGCAAAGCCTACAGCAACTCTTTTTGTAAGAGTTGTTCCGGGACAAAAGAATGAACTTGATGATGTGCATAGAACACATTCTGAAAATGTGGTGTCATACACTGATATAATAATTTCATTTAAAAGAAATTAATATATTTAAACTTTAAATATTATTTTAGTATATAATACTGATATAAAATAATGTATTATGTTTGATGTTTTAATGTGTTTGTAAAGTGGAGGGTTTAAAGTCTGTAGAAAAGTTTCTTCCTCCATTTCATGTTGGTCCAAAAAGTTCCTGTCTCTCTATGGAAATTTCATAATTGTATAAAATGGGAGTATGATACCAAGATGCTGGCTTTTGTGGTCTAACTGAAGTAAGACACTAAGGAGTCAGGCATGATACATTTAAATTAATAATATGCTGTATATATGCAAAATAATTCACTAAATGAAAAGAAGCGCTTAGAGATTTAGGGAGGTTGAAATTTAAACATGCTAATAGTCTATTGTAAAAAGTCCTAAGTTCCAACCCTCTAATTTCCACCCTCCATTTGCTCATTATTAAGTGAACTCAGCAAAATAATGTCTTTTGCATTAAATAGCAAGCAGACAACATTATGCATTATGTCTTTAAACTGATACAGATCTAAATGTCAGTTCTTCCTGAGATTTGTTTTTCTTTTGCTACTTTGAAGCATGCAGGAATAGGAGCATTAGTCAGCCAAATGAATTTAGGAAGCTTGTATAACACTGCTTGGCACCCTCTTTCGTTTGGATTAAAAAACATGTTCCTGGATAAACAGAGCTTTTTGGTGGTTATTTTAAAAGGAGGAAAAAATATATATCTCCAGTATTCATAATTGGTGTCTTTTTACCAAGTTAACCACCAAGTTACTGTGGTTCAGCAATGTGTGGATTGCATTTCTAACAGCAAAAAGTACCAGTGCTGTATTTGACATCAGTTTGAATGATTCTGATGGGCATTGCTTTATTTTCTAGGAAATGCAAACCTTGCTTGTAAACTGTAAATTTAAATACTGTCACTGAAGATGCTTTGATCTTCTGTATTACAGTCCCTGGCAAAGAATGTGCCCTAGATTTGCCATGCACTCTCTAAAAATTCTGTCCATAATTGTAGTCTGTTCCAAACTATTTGTATATATTTATTCAGTGTTCCATTAATAGTGTGATACTAAGCAGTGTTTCAGGCCATTAAAATCAGTGCAAATCTTGTTATTTTTTTAAAAGTTTACTCCAATATCAAGTCAGAGGATATTCATAATACTCCATCCATTTTCTTCTGGATATTTTTTCCTATCATCATAGCTCAAGGCCATATCTGAAAATGACTGCAAGTTTCTCTCCTCTTTCCCTTAAGACAGAAAACTATCTTCACTTCTTTATGCACCTTTCCTGGCTTCTGCTGTGTTTAAGTCAGTGTTTTCGTCACTGACAACAGAACTTCTGCACTTCTAGTATCCACAGTACTGAAGGTGTGTGTATCAGCATCTTGTTTGCTCCTGTACAGTTTAAGCTTCAGTGTATGCTCTCTACATGTTTATGGCATTTTTATTTCTCATTACCTTTTGAGGCCCACTTCAAAGAATAACCTATTGTTACTGTATTTTGTAACAACTGTAGAGACAAAGTGTCACTTTGGACAGGATTACAATGAATCCATTGTTCCGTGGAATACGTTATATTCTTTGTTTTACAACACTTCCAAGATGTTATTACAGTTAGGTAGAGCCCTCTGAAATACTGCTCTGCCATTTCTAGAAGTGACAATACCTTTTTTCTCTGTAAAGTCAGTAATTTTCTTAATATATTAAGAAAATGCTTGGGTTTTTTTCTTTTTTTTTTTCTTTTAATTTATTTTATTTTAATGGCCATATACTTATTGAGACCAACGTAAATCCTTTTAGAAATAGTTATTATTGCTTTTTCCTGTACCTCTCAGCTCTGTTACCTAACCAAGTGAGAAATACCTGATTTGGTGCATTCATTTTACTTTTAAAAAATTCTTTGAATAGAATTTCTATCTTCTCATTCTCCTCAATGTGTTAAAAAAAAAAATCTCTTCTTGCATGCAGGTTTTAGGGATCAGCTAAACATTTGCCAGTAATAGTCATTTTCTCTACAGTACTCTTGGTCATTTCCCACTGTAACAGAATGTTGTTGACATTTGCAAATGGCCTGAGACATATGTGAAGTTAATCTGCTTTTAGCCTAATAAAATCTGGTTTATTTCTATTGAAACAAGTCCATTGTATCCAAGAACATTATTTCAGTCGCTGTTGAATTAGTACCTGTTCAAAGTACTATTTTTCAAACAATTATGTTCTTTTTGGCTTTATTCACTATGTTGGAAGTTGTCTTCTTAACATATATACTCCATTACTTATTTCAAAGTGAATGGCACAATTAATATAAAACTGGGAAGACTTTTTTTTCCTGTTAAAATTGATGTGTCACTCAAGTAAACTTGCTAAAAAAATTGTATCAATTATGAAAATGCATAACTAGTCTTACTGGAATTTTACAGTGAAGACATTAAAAGGTATATGCTCTGAGAAGATTTACACTAATCTTGTCAGCAATGGGTTATATTTTATGTGAGATTAATTATGGAAGCCAAAGAAATTTCATAATAGGCCAGGCAAATTAGTGTGTCTTCTTTAACAAGAATGATCCTAAGAAGCATTTGAGAACTAGGCGTGAAAATAATCCAAGAAATCATATTATATTGTGTCAATATTTGTATAAGTTTTTGTACCAGCACATCTGTAACAAGGGTGCTGTTGGACTTGTACCAGATTAATTTCACTACTGACAGCTGCCATTCTTTCTAGTTCATGTGAATACTTTTGACCAAATATAAAGCTCTGTACCACACCACACATGATTTATAATTCCATTTTTAAATGAGTAACCCCTGTAAAAGATACCAGTAAAAGTAAGGTAAAATAGCTGTTGTTTCAAAGTGTTGTGTTCTGTTATATTTTTGCAGATGCTGTGAGAATACCTAATATTTCATATCAGTTATTTAATTAAATTCATAATACTGTATTACTAGTGTAAGAGTTATGTTTTATAGGCATCTGTGTCTAATAGGCATGTATATTTCTTCAAAATTATACAGACTTAGGGAGCTTTTTTTTTTTCAGCTTTTTTTAGTCCAGTTATGTGTGCATTTCTGTAGTCATACCAAACTGTAAGCTGAATGACTTAATTTTTTTTTGGAATGTTTACCCCACAATTTCTGTGTTTTTTTAAGGAAAGCCACAAGTGGAGCTTCAGGTTTAAGATTAGATATTTACAGTTCTCCCTAGTTAGCATAACTCAAACAAAGACATTGAGGTATCATGTGAATGACATCCATATTAATTCTGTGGTCACAATTCTGTGATAATGAAGTTAACTGGGATTTATCCCGTGTCTCTTAACTGTAAGCTGAGAGCACTTACATGTTGGTGTATATCATAGTAATGTGACTGTTCTCCCTTGATACAGGAGGATTGTGGGGAAACACTGGAATACCAGAAACATTCTGATGGAGCTTGTAGTTGTTGGTCTATACAAATCCCAATCAAAACCAAAACCAAACAAAAAACCCCACCAAAAAAACCTCTAAACCCACCCACAAATCACCAGGATATTAAAAATATGGATTTTTTGAACAGATATAAAGTTAATGGCAGGATATACATTGTAAGTCAGGATAATTTACGGTAAAGACAAGGTGATTATAACTTCATAGAAATAGGTGAACATGGTGTGTTTTTCATTTTCTAAAATATATAGTACCTCTTGACTCTTAATTCATGTCTTTAGAATTAACGAATATGTCCAGAGTTGAAAAGAATTTTTCTTACCAACTTGCTTCTATTGTTGCATTGCTAGCAGATCTTGCTGTGTTTAATTCGTTTGGTAGAAGGCAGATGGGAACTCTGTATTAATAGAGTTCAATGAAAGGAACAGAAAAGCCCAGTTCCTGTAAAAGAAATGTATTCAATGCACTAAATATATTTGTGTTTCAAAATGGATGAATAAGGAGAAAGAATGGAAATTACTTATTTAGATTTTCAAAAAATAAATACCTAAGCAAAAGCCTAAGTAGCCCTATAGTGTATCTCTCTTACCATAACAGTTTGAAGAAAAAAAATTATTTAGGACAGAAAGCAAAGTGTAGAACCAAGTCATTAATTTGTAACATGGCAAAACCCTAACAGGTAATGTTCTCTAATTGTCAGTAACCTCATATAGTTCAATCTGGTAATAGGGTTTACAGATTGATGACAACATGTGCAAGCTACATAAATTACTCAGGTTAATTGAAACTAAAAGAGATTCTGTGAAACTTTGTAAAGATTTAGAGGAGATGGGAGAACAGATGGCATGATGGCAAGTGGAGTTTGTTGTGTTGAAGAGCAAGGGGGATTCATTTTGGAAGGAATGTTTTGAACTAATTGTAACTGAATTAATAATGGCAGTTTCAATTGCTCCTAAAAGCTACTTACAAGCTCCTATTTATGTTCTCATAGCAATGCTTGATCAGGAAAATGAATGAAAAATCCCCATGCTGTTCTCATAGTAGAACAAATCAGGTAGCATATTGGGATACAGCAGGAGCAGAAAGAGAAATATGAAAGGGGAGTGCTTTTATGATAGTGATCATCAGCCATCCTTAAAAAGGTTCTGGTTTTCCCATTGGAAAAAGGCATAACAGAAATAGGGATCTTAAAATAGGCAAAAGCATTATAAGGGAGCAATTTTTATATGAAGAGAGACTGAAAGTTAATTGCAAGAAACTACTGAATGATACACAGGAAGTAGCAGAGAGAATGATTGCTGAACATTACTGATCCTTTCTTGGTATAAGAATAAATAAATATTTAACAGAAAAGGTTAAAACAGACAATGCTGCCTTAACACAAAATCACTAGTCTGGAAAGGTTTTTGACACTAGATATAATATGGCTTGAAAAGAAGCTTGATATATGTTAGAGTGAGTAGAAGAGGTCATGCTAGAAAGGGGTAGTCCTAGTCTTCTCATCCTTGCATATCATCTCCTCCTCTGCTCTTTCCTTAGGGACTGCTTTTCCTCTCTGAGCTGAATTGTCTAGTCAGTGTCTTTGAATTTACTGGCTTTCTTAGGGGTCAGGTGAATGTCAGAGGGAGGGAAGCTGCAGAGAAGGAGCCCTCTCTCAGTAGCAGGGAGCTGTTAGATGGCTTCAGACCATCTCATTAGCCTTGACTGAAGAAAAAGGGATTATACACTTAAGTAGGTAAAACACCATGGTTATTTTGGTTTACACTCTGTGCGTGAAATGTTTCTTATCTTCTAATTCATGCAATTCAAAAGAAATTTTCACGTAGACAATATATTCTGTAAATCTGAATGATAAGGATTCTTCAGTTTTCGGTGGGCACCGGACCAATCATGTACTGCTCTGACACTTCTTATTTTCCAAATCTTCATTGCCTTAATTGTACGAGTCAGGTTTGGCCTAATTATAAACTGAGTTTCATATACAACCATCTGCCAAAATTACCATCTGTAACAATTCAGCATTTAGCTTAGAGGAAAGGAAAACACTTTAAGATATATTGTAGGTGAACTTCAATTACATGTGAAAGTAATGACAGCTGAGATGTTTATACTGAAAGATCGTTCTTTTAGCATGTGACTATCAATGGTGAGAAGCCAAGATTTTATGTAAAGTTGTTGCACAGCTTAAGCCATTGAAAACCAGTGGAGTTTCCATGCACTATCCCTGAAAGATAGTCTTGTACAGCACTTCAGTATTAGCACTTAAAAGTGTGTCCACTTTTAGAGGTGCATAGGAATTAAAAATATGCTTGAGTTTCTGATGCAGTAATACAGTTGCTGGATTTCATGCTAAAGGAAGCATTTTGATCAGTCCCACCCCATTTTTGTCATCTTAAAGTTACATTTTCCTGGAAAAACCTTACACATGGGTTGAAATTCATAAAATGGCCATTATGACAATTTGCTTTTTGAAAAAAACCAAAAATGTCTCAGGAAATAATTTCAGAAAGAATTTTTAAAATTAATAATGGCATGATACATTTTAGTACATCTTGAAAAAAGAATCGATGCCCACTTTCTACTGTAAAAATTTGCAGTTAGAATAATAATAACAACTGAAGTATTTTTAGCATATGAAAATTCTTTTGGTTTTGATCAAAAACCTGAAAAAATGTAGTGGATTTTTTCTTGCTAATATACTAATGTAATTACTTTAAGACAAGGCGTAATGTGTTTGTAATTCCAGCTTGCTGAGGTAAATGGCTTATTGGCTGTCCAGTGCTTACGGTGTCTTACAAGCATTCTTAAATGTTTTGAAGATTAGTTTCTAATTTGATGTGGCTCTTACCTGATTTGTCTGCAGTCTCACAAGCTTCAAGGCATTTGAGAATAATCTCATCCATTGGTCTATTGCTTTGGATAAATATCCTTTTCACATCAAAAAAAAATACAGATCCATTCTTACTGTACTGTAATAATAACAGTATAAATGTAATGTATCCTTTTACATATCATTACCTTAAAGCTATATTATTCACTTTGGTTTTGTATATGTATACGAAGACATGAAATTCAAATTATGTAGGAAATAAAATGTTGTTTGACGTATGAGAGAACTGAGTTGAAATCAGGATCTGGAAAACATTATGGCGTATTTTGGGACTTTTTTTCCCAATCAAAAAGTGTTTTAAACCTGCTTTTGTCTTATCATGTGTTATTTGGAAACAACTGAGATAAACTTACATGATTCTCACAAACATTTCTTGGAGCACTACTAGTATGTGCGGCTCAGGTTCTCAAGTAAACTGATAAGAAGTATGTATTCAAGATCTAGTGATACTTCAGAATTGTATAGTTTTAGGGGAAGTGGAAGCCTAGCAGTGTTTTTATGATCAGTTCATTGAAACTTTGGTTATTGACAAATATGGAATCATGGGCTCCAAGTTTTTGAATGGTAAGGTTTAAATTTACAGACAGACGTTATGCTGGCTAATGGTCAGGCAACTACTGTACCAAGAAATGCTCTGCCAAAAGAACAAAACTTTTGTGGTGACAAAGATGTTAACATGTTGAGAGTCCTCAGGGGTTTTCTTGCATTTCTTGATGAACAAAAAGGAAAGCATCAAGGACAGCAGGAAATGCAGGTTTCATTTTCCAATTTTTTTATTTTGTAGTATGCTGGCTCTTAAGCAGCTTGCCTCTAGATGCTTTTAATCTTTTCCCCGACAAAGTATCTTACCAAAACCTTTGGCATTTTTTTGTAAAAATTGACTATATATGATAGTTAAAATGTCCACAGCAGCTGTTTATGGGACCAGAAGCTGACTTCATTGCCTAACATGTTTTGTTCGAAACAGACAGAACATGATGTGGAAAGGATTATGTATTTTATTTAAATCTTAAACTGTTTCTAGCAAACAAGGCACTGTTTTGTTGAATTTTTCTCATTCATTATGGCATAGTACAAGGTGCTTGTAAAACAACATTCAGTCTGTAAAGTCATGTTTCTCAATTGTGAATCACACATCATTAATAGATATTATGTGGCATATAGTAAATGTTGCAAGAAAATAGGGAAAAGGAGCAGAAATTCAGGCTTCACTATGGAAGACCATAACCTTGCTCCATTTCTGCAGCCGAGTTGTGTAATGGCACTCCCTCATGCTACAGGAGATCAATGTGTTCAAAACTTTTCATGCTTGATACATGCTTCAAGGTAATCATTTAGGTTTAGAATAATGCTTAGAGAAGCATCTTTTGAGTTCTGAAAGAATGAATAACAATTTTTATTACTTACATTTAAAATTTTAAGTGTCACTGCTGATGATAGAAGAAAATCTAAAATTTCTCTTATTTATTTCCCAAAAGATCCAAGATTTAATGCAGCTGTACAGAAGAATGGCCTTCTTTCATCAGTGTTGTAGTTGGTGTTGAAAACTTTCACCACAGGCCTGGCCAGCTATCTGATTAATTTTATGTTTTATTTTTTTTAATCTTTGTCCTGGTTTGAGTGGGATAGAGTTAATTTTCTTCCTAAGAGCTGGTGTAGCATTGTGTTTTGAATTTAGTATGAAAATAATGTTGATGACATGCTGATGTTTTTAGTTGTTGCTAAGTAGAGCTTGCCCTAAGTCAAGGACTTCTCAGCTTCTCATGCCTGGCCAGGGAGAAGGCTGGATGGGCACAAGAAGCTGGGGGGGGAAATGGCCAGGACAGAGGACCCAGACTGGCCAGAGAGATATTCCATAGCATATGGCATCATGCTCACCATATACACTGGGGGGAGAGCTGGCTGAGGGCCACTGCTGCTGGGGAACTGGCAGGTCAGTAGGTGGTGAGCAGTTGCATTGTGCATCACTAGTTTTGTATATTCTAGTTATTTTGTTACTATTGTTGCCCTTATTATTTTCTTCTTTTTATGTCCCCTTAAACTGTCTTGCTCTCAACCTATGGGTTTTCTCACTTCTACTCTTCCAGTTCTCTCCCAGATCCTTCTGGGGAGGAAGAGTGAATGAGCAGCTGTGTGTGCTTACTTGCCATCTGGGGTTAAACCACAACACTCTTAGAAATACAAAACCACTTTCCTCACCAACATACATGTTACTTCATAATTTGAAAAGTTCTCAGCTGGGGTTTTTTGGGGATGAAAGTAAAAGCTTTTTATTTCCTGTTTCAAACATTTTTTAAGTTGACGCAGATGCTGCTGTCTGAAATATATCCAAAGAAGCCAGCTTTTGTGAAAAGTAAATTTGGAATACTTTTTATGTCAAAAGTTAAATATCAATGGGAGAAACTGCTCTGACTAATGAGGAGGGATCCCATTTAAAGGTTGTGTGACTTAGTGTTGGTTTGTTGTCTTTGCTTCAGGAGCAACCACCTGATACTGCACCCATTGTGACAGTTGTAACAATACTTAGTAAGAGTTAGGTCAGTCCTATATTTACACTTTCTGGAGAGGAGAGTGTGTTTAACTAAGGTACTGTAGAAAGCAAATAAATAAAATCTGCAATATGAGAAGAAGTAAGAGAGAAAATTTTGTTTATTTCCATGAGGTTTGGGGGGAGTTTATGTTGCTTTTTTGTCACGAAGCAATGAAAGTCAAATGAACTTTTTAACTATGCATAGCAAAGACTCAAATAGTACTTTTTTCATAAGTACGTGAAGACAACACACCGGAAAGATGGGAGTATAAATATACCAGCAAAGGAGCAGCATAAATATAAACCACTTCACTTCCACTGGAGAGTTCAAGGCTTTTAACCATCAGAACAGTGAAGATCTGGGATAATTTCCCAAGATTGACTTCAGATCCTCTGTACAGTTCTGAACACCTCACTACAAGGGAGACTCTGAGGTGCTGGAGCATGTCCAGAGAAGGGCAGCAGAGCTGGTGAAGGGTCTGGAGCATAAGTCTTAAGAGAAACAGCTAAGGGAGCTAGGGAGCTGTTTAGCCTGGAGAAAAGGAAGCTCAGAGAGTGATAAACTTTCTACAGTCACCTGAAGGGGGTTTGTAGCCAGGTGAGAATTGATCTCTTCTTCCAAGTAACGAACAATAGAACAAGAGGAAATTACCTCAAGTTGTGCCATAACTGGACATTAGGAAAAATTTCTTCACCAAAATGGTGACCAAGGCACAAGGTTTTCAGGGAAGTGGTTGAGTTATCAGCCCTGGAGGTATTTTAAAGATGTGTAGATGTGATGCTTAGAGATGTGATGCTTAGATGGTTTAGTGGAGGCAATGCTCAGTTTACAGTTGGACTGTAATACTTAGAGCTATTTTCCAACCTGAATGATTCTGTGATTATTCCCTCCAATCCCACTTTACTCCACTCTGTCTATTTGGTTCTATCCAATCCTATTAAAAATATAAGCTATCCTATCAAAGGAGTGGGATACAAAAATATGTTATCTGGAGCCTACCTGTCCCAGGAGCTATAAACTTACTGAAGAATTTTATGCTCCAAGAATACCAGTCTTCTGACTGTCTGTCAAGAAGGACTGGGTAGACCTGTCTCTGTATGTTGGATTTCAAGTTACTGATATCATTTGCCTTTAGTAGCTGATGATGCCAAAGCCATTCTGGATGGACTGCAGAGGACCACATTTGCCTGATGTTGGTCATGAGACCTTCACAATGAGAAAGGGACTGAGGAAAGCTTCTGGAGCTGGATCCCATGGTCTTTATCATGATAAAAACCATATCATTAATGCAAACTCTATTTCCTCACCTTATCCTGAGGGTTCTTGTTGACCACTAACATAAAGAGCAATTATAAAAAGTTAGGAAATTAAAAGTATTACAATATGTAGTACAATAATGATGTGAAAAATTGTCATCCATCAACACTGTCAAAGCTTATGTATGCCAACTGGTGTTGGCATATCCAAGAGCTCCAGTGTTCTTTAATCACAGCTAAGCTTGTAATTCCAAAAATGTAATGCAGTTAAGGTAGGTGCATGATACACAGTCTCAACTATACTGGCATCTAGTTTCAGTCTGTGTTCAGCAATTACCCTTTTGTAATGTGGTCTCATATCAAACAGGTCAGAGAAATTAGTTTTGGATTTATATCCCTATAAAGATACAGTGCCTATCAGGAATGTAATAAAAAAATTCTGAGTCCAGAAACAGAAGAGTGTCTTTCTGAGAACATGTCTTTGTTTTAAAACCAAATTGACAGTTCCGTGATTTATATTTCAAAAATCATCCCGTGCTTATAGAAAAAAGTATAAAAGGATTGAAAAGAAAAAAAAAGAAAAAAAAAAAAAAAAGAAAATCACCTAAACTCCTTTTTATTTTGTATAAGGATTTTTTTCCTGATGTTTGCTTTCCACAGGCTTGATCATGAACTGAAAACTCTTCAGATTTATAATGCAGTTTATTTTCTAGCAAAGTTTCTGTGCATGAAATAATAAGAATCCACTTAACATGTTTTGTTTCTTAGTATGAAACATCATGTACATGGGTTCTAGTGTATGCCAAGTTTAAAAATAGCTGTTTTCACTTTTCTAAATGATTTTATTTATTTTAATTTATTTTGCCAGAGTAATACTTCTTCCAACCCAAACACCACATAATATGTAGCAGATGGTAAGAATTAAAGATCCAGTACAGAATTTCTATAACAAGTCTGATTTCCTTTCCTTTACCGGTGCTTGAAAGTCCAAGATTAAAGAAGATTGCTTGGTATATATTTTTATTACAATTCAAAAGAATATTCAATATAATGGACTTTTTTTTGCACGAACTTGGCAAACAAGCAAGACCTCTGAAATAGATCTTTTTAAAAAAAATCTTTAATTAAGTATTTTATCTAAGAGAATGTCTTTTCATTCCCTGAGGAAGTCAGATCATCCACCTCCATACAGTGTAAGGAGCTTGTCCTCCCTGCAAAGATAATCTTGTATTTTATGTTGCCTTCCGCTTTAAATTATTTAAAATGCCTTTGGATCTATGCTAGAAAACTCTTCCATAAGTTCCCGGCAGGGAAAAAAAAAGACAACTTCCTCTTTGAAGTTTGTGGGAGGTTTTGTTGAGTCAACTGAAGTCTGGTCTTCTGCTTATTTCTGTTCTGATTGCACGTGTATTTGGATCTCAACGCCTTCGTTACAGAACAAGAAAGGATTGCTCTTTATCACTCTACAGATAGAAAGATGAAAAATTTCAGTATTGATCCTGGATGTTTCTATGGAATTTTATAAGACTTGGAAAAGAAAATCTCTCTCACCAGTATGCATGTCCTAAAAAGACTGCTAAGTGCAGGACCTTTGGAGATCTTCATAATCTCTGATTCTGATTTAATAGGAAGATTTCTTTCAAAATATAGAAGTTTTTAAAATTCTTATCCATTCTTCCAGCTGAAACACTTTTGTTCCTTTAAATCTCCTGGCTCTTTTACAGAACTAGCATGCCACCTGATGGATTCATATTATCAGTAAATATTTATTCAGATGCTTTTAACACCAGTTCCAGAGGCAACATTCATGTATAATTACCTGTCTCTTGGTAACTTCACTTCCCAGTACTTGGGAACTAAACAAACTGGCTGTCGTCCAGGACAAGTTTAGGATGCATGGAAACTGCCTGAATCCCTGATTGTCAAGTGAGATTAAAGAGTGGACAAAATTTATTATGGATTAGATAATATTTTTAAAGTACCAGAGCTTATATTTTTAGACCATCCAAATATTTTGCAATGGTATCCTCATAGAGATTAAAAATAAATATGTTCAGTTACACATTAAAAAGACTTTTTTGTAGTTTACTGAATGTAATTGCACAATACCTGAATTGAACTGATTTGCCAGGCAAAGTCTCTATCAATTTACACTTCTTGCTTATCACATTCATCTCGTTTTCAGCTGAAACACACAAACCAAACTCATCAGGAGTTTGGGTGCTCCTTATCAAGTACAACAGTAGCACATTGGCTAAAGCAGCCAGCTACATCTGTCAAGAAGAGCTGCAAGGGGTAGAGGATGGTAGCAATTGGCCTGAGGTCATATGAAATGAAGTCGGCATATAGTCTTAAGCGGCTTCCCAGTTTTCCCAAGGTCTGGATGGTGGGAAAGAGTGGTGTGACTCATCATTTTCTCAGCACTGTTAAGACTACGTATCTTATATTTGTCTGATTCAGGAAATAAATGTGCATAACTTGGCAGAGCTAGAGAACGGTTTCTCCTTCCAGCTGAAAAAGAAAAATTTTGGAGAAAAAGTAGTCCTGCATTAGCACTTAACAGGTTTGGGGCTACCTTTTATCCATTGACCTGAATAGAATTATTTCCAGTTCATTAAGAGTGTACCTTAGAAGGGAGCTGGCCTATAAGCATCTTAATGCTGCAATTGGCTTTGCTTTTCCACTTATGGCTGGCAAGTGCACTCTAACATTCTGCTACCAAACGAACAGTTAGATGAAAACTCCCATTCTTGTCATTCTAGGAGTCCCCTGTGGATACACAAGAGAGTGCAAATGTGTGGGGGGGAAGAGGTTCTTGCATTAGGAAAGTCACAGAAGGGCAAATACAGTATTGTCACAAAAAGATCTAACAGCTGTGAAAGTACGTTGCCTGTTGAACTCATTTAAATGTAGGTGGCAGTGGCACCTCTCCCTGCTTATATTTGTATTAATTAAACTTGTTAATTTCCTTCCCCTTAACTACTTGAAGTGCCCTCATATTATGTATTTTAGATATTATATGCAGAATGAGTAGAAAATATACTGTTTTGTAAATAACCAAATATACGTTCAAATATTTTGTGTCCAAAACCTCCTAAAACTTAATCTGAAAATGAGTGACTAGTATTTCTATAGTCTGTGTTAAATCAAATGCAGAAAAATTACTCTGATACTCTGTGTTGCTTACTTTTATCATCATACTCCTTACTACACATCATTGTTAAAAAAAATGAATGGTATCAGTCACTAGAAAAGTATGCACCTGGATTTTGTAATCAAAACAAAGCATGGAGGGCGTGAACCAGAGATATTTAGGTGTCTCACCCCTGCAGAGTGACTCTATGCATTTTGTTCGTTGGACTGCCAAAAGATTGTTCAAGAAAGCTCACATGTTGACTGGGGAGCTTTGCAGAACTTAGAACTGAGCATGTGTGAGACAAGGATACACACAGACATTCCAATGCCTGTTCAGTGAACATGTCTATTTTTCCACATATTGCCTTGACAATATAAATGTAAAACACATAGATGTTGTGAAAAATAAGGGTCAGGAGCACCAGTGTACCCCTCGTTTTCCCCTTTTAGCCAGGAAGCCATAATAGACAGGAAATCAGCTCCAGTGTTAGATGTGTAGACGTGGCACTTAGGGACATGGTCTTCTGGTGGATTTGGCAGTGCTGGATTTATGGTTGGACTTGATGATCTTAGAGGGCTTTTCCAACCTAAATGATTTTATGATTCCAGGGTAATGAATGACAAGGCAGATACATCAGAGCTCAACTCCTGTGAGCTGGAATTACCTTGGTTACAGGAGATGTAACCCAGGTCTGTCACTAAGAGAGCACCCTAGTTCATAGGCTATTGTATTTGGTGAGACTAGAGCCAGTTGTGATGGACAGGGGGTATACACTAGACTTAATACTTAACTATGCATTACTCAGAGTTAAGGCAGTGCTTCCTTCAGCTACTCTGAAGTAATTTCCTGGGTACTTGAGAGTGTTCAGGAGACATTGCCAGTTCCAAATGTGCTTGCCAAGTACTTCATTGTATCCAGAACTAGGTGGTCTTGAGTGGGTGACCTTTTTTTCCACAATTAACCCACTTTTTTTGGGACTTGAGCAATGCTTAGCACTTAAACAGTCTTTAGGCACCTCGGTATTAAAGTTAGCACTGCCATTTGCAGGTGTGAAGGTGTCACTGAATACCATGAAAATGGTAATTGGATTACATTCTGTATAAATGCTCTTCTTTCATTTAAAAATTTTTCTATGCTGGCAGTTAATTTCTTAATTGGTTTAAAACAGTTCTTCCATGACTTTAATTATTTAATCCCTATCACAGATAAATAAGTAAATAGACATAGGAAAGAATTACTGTGCTTCTATGCATCTGGATGCTTTGTGGTTTAAAAAATACCAACAAAAACAAAGCTGAGAATTATATTTTCTTGCTATTTACATTTTCTCTAAATCTTACAAAAGGCTTTTTGGGGCATAAGTATGAGCATTAAATTAGCTGTCCATGACTGATCAATCAGTGTTGTCTGTGGCAGAAGTTCACAAGCTGTGTCTCAGCAAAGAAGCATGTAAATACTGTCTGAGGGGCCAATATTGAAAGATGTTCCTACTCCAGCATTAAAAGATTTGAAAAATAAATTTGGGAAGCCTGGTCCAGGGTGAATATTGTTCCACATTGTCAGCCAACCTACTTCAGCTGTGGCTTGGTTATGGTTAATTGGATGATTTGCTCAGGAAACTGGGCTGAAAAATTCCATAGCTAATAAGATTTAAATACAAGGAAATTTAAAATGGGGAACCAATTAATCTGTGTAGTTTCTACCTCTCCCTGTGCTTGATGGTTTTTTGTGGTTTGTTATTTGCCTCTTTTTATATGTCTTCTCCCTACTTGTGATTAGAAGTGTTATCAGGACAAACTAGATATTTGGAAATGTCCAGACTTTCCAAAGTTTGGTTTATTTAGCAATGTGGTATTCCCCTTGTTGCTTTCCACTAAAGGAATTAGCTGAACATTAACATGATTGAGTATCTTTCATAGTGTACTGTGAAAGAGATGCTAACCCACTCACTAAGCAGCTTTTGTCAACACTTCAGATTGTAAATGAAGAACATAAATGAAAAGGATGTTGATTTACAACTGAAAGGGTGGTCTTCAGCACATTGGATCACTAGCTAAGCTTCTAAAATGCTCTTTACTGAAATCCAAGATTATGGCTTACAAGCAATAGTGCAAATCATTTGCTGAATAAACATGCATACTTGAAATCTTTAGTTTTAATTATCCTTTTGAGTCTAATAATTTTCTCCCTTGCACCAACTTAAATATTCAGTATTTAAGAGATTTCAGAACCTAAAGACAACTGAATAATTTTTGAGACAAAAATAGGTAGAGGCACTTTGGTATACAGGTCTGCCTCCTCTTTGCTGTATATCTTCAATTTAATGCTAATAGATGATGTGTGATTAAATTTTGAGGCCAGCTTTGAAAAATCCCATGTTAACTTAGGGGTAATTAAATATGGAAATCTGTTATGAGTGCTGTGTAGGTAACATTTATGCTTAGTAAAGTATAAAATGGGCATCTCTATTTATAAAGCTATTGTTTAAGGTTCCCTTTTGTTCTGTCCTTGATTTAATTCAGTCTATTCAAGTTTTGCTCAAACAGCAGGTTTGGTCATTAGTAAATAAGACAAAAATAGCTCAACTCTTTGATCTGTACAGTCCTTACATATAATGTGCCTGAAGGCATGCATAATATAAATATTTTGTAAGTGCAAATAATTAAAAGATTTTGTATAATAGACATGTTGAAACTAGCAGTATTTTGAAGAGATTCAGTTCCTGTTGGATGACATAGGGAGAAAATAAGCAAGAAAAATATAAAATAATCTCAGAATTTACAAACCATTTGGTTTTAATAGCAGATGTAAAATTATTATGCTTTTAAATCCCATTTTTTGCATAAGCTAAAAAGTATCCTTATTTATCTACATAATTATAAAATGTATAGCAATTTTAAGCTTCATGTATGGGCTGTCTTTATATTCAGAAGTACACAAAATTGACAAGGTGCATCAAAGTTTTATTTGGTGTGTGCTACTGTGTTTATTAATATTACTTTGTTGATCTCATGAAAAGAATTTCTAGTTAAAGAATTTTGTTATTTTTTTAATTATTAGACTGTTAGGTTGAACGTCATCCTGTGACTTTGACACAAGTGAACAAGTTCCACCTTTACATACGAAACAATAGTGAGGAATGCAATAAAGAAATTGTCAGTTCCTGTTGTAAACTCCATCGTCAATGAACACATCAGGGAAAAGTCCCTGCCACTGTAACTGCTACTGCACTGTTTTGCTCCAAAGGTTGAACTGCTCAGTTTTTGTTATTGAAAGCAGTATACTTACTTCATTTTGGAGCTTTTTGTCATTAACTTCTTGCCTTTTTGATAGCAATTTATTTCCAAAAATTGTAAATGAGCAGGTTAACTTGAGGTCACTTTTTGTTTCCTCTCTGATTCTAGAGCTTGTGTAGGAAAGGGAGATGTTTTGCGTGATCACTTAAAACCAATTCTTAAACAGCTTTGACTGCTAATACACTGCAAGGAGCTCTCAAAGGTCCTTTCTAATACTAGCAGCATCTTTGCATTTCTTTCCCCAGAGCTCAAATTGTTTATATATATATCTATCTATATATATATAGATATATATGTAGCTGCAAAGCTTTGTGTAGCATAAAATACAGAGAATTTGTAAGATGACAATTAATTATTCTCAATCCTTCACATTGGTAATTATGCTTAATAATTATTTGTGCAAATATTAAAATAAAAGTTGCTAGTTTAATTGAAGCATGAGGCATTCTCAAAAGATGTTGCATATTGTAAATTCGCTTTTCTCAGAATACTGTTGATTTCTTTCTCTGCATCTGAGGGTGCAGTTCAGGGAAAGACAAGTGCAGGCTCCACTGAAATCAGCAGTCCTGGCTTGTCTCATCTTTGACAGAGCATTTCAGTTGTGCCAGTTCCTTGGATCATAAAGCTGAAAAGTACTACAGGAAAACAAAAATGGAAGTTGTCTGCCATCAGTGCCAGTGCAAGAGGTAGGGAGAGGAAGGTGGATTGTCTTTTCTACCAGCAGCCCACACTGGTTTTACCTAAATGTGTCAGGAATTTGTATTCTAAGAAAGCAAGCAACCAGTTTTGCTTGTAGGATAGACACAAGATTTAAGAGATAAAAGATACAAAAAAGAGATTACTCTTGTCATTTAACAGCTCTTTTAGGTAAAGCATCTGGCACTGTTCTGTCAAGTTTATGAAGCTCCTGAGCAATCTTTATTATAATTCTTTCTTAGGCCCTCTAGATTACTATAATGATACTTCATCTTTTTAATCTGTGATTTTCTTCTTGTTTTCCTAGATAATTGTGTCTCTGTTGTTTCATTTGCTCTGGTCTTAAATTAAAAGGTTGGAGAGCATAAGAAGGCAAGGGTAAAGGCTGGAGTTCTCTACCTGTCACACAGAACAGATGGAGCTGAGATGTATCTTAGTTTGTGCAAAAGCAAATTCTAATCTCAGTCCTGCCCTTATGGAGGCTGAGGAGCCTGCACAGGCAAATTCCATACTTGCAGTAAATGTACACCATCATCGGCTTTTGCTGACAGCTTCAGTCAGCTGGCACAAGAAGCTTCACAACCCGAGGCGACTTTTGATTATCCATAACTTAAATGCTTTAACATTCTGGAAATAAAGATCTGCAGCTTAAACTTGGCACAGGGCTCTGTGGGAAACCAGTGAAGCACAAGGAACAACAGAAGGCGAGGAAGTTCAGGCAGTGTAGTCAAGGAGACACCCAGGTGCATCGCAGCTAGTTATCTGGTGCTTTTCTGTGTGAGTCTCACAAGCCTGTGTAAGTACATTGCATTGCTGTTTCCAATAGGATTTAGGAGGGGAGTGTAGTGCCCAAGCCAAGCTGGCACTTCTGAGAGGCCAGAGCATGTCACTTGGAGAAGATGTACTGTATTGCTGCTTAAGATGTCAGTACTTGGGCAGAGTCCAGTTGTGGGTTTGCTTGCAGTTTAAGTACTCAAATGAAATGGCTGTGATTGTGAACTTTCTCCTTTTGTCTAGATGTAGTCTGGTATAATTTTGTTCCTTATCATTTATCACATTAGAGCCACAGTGAATGACAAGTATGTAATCAACTGTATTTTGATAATAAAGAATATTGCAAAGTTTGTATCTTTTTCTTCTTTAGTATCCATAAACTTTGCAAAAATGCAGCTAAGCATGACCTTGTGCAAGTAACCTGATGGCTCAATGCTAGGTTTTCCATTAATACTCCAAAGATATTTGCTTCTAGAAAACATCAATTAAATGCATTTTTGTGTAATCCTGCCATGAAGATGATGCTGTAATGGAACAAGTATGCCTTCATGAAGGATAAAGAGTACTGTTGCCTCTAGACTTCACATATGAAAAACATTACTGCAATCTCTTGTTATGTCATATTTGGCGATTGCTTACTTGGTGTTTCTTGTTTCTTTTTTCTCTTTTACTAAACAGACTTGGATTATCACTTGCTTTTGTCTTCAACTACTCCTACTTAATCCTCTTGTCAAAGCCCAGAGTTCCTGCGGGAATCCAGTCACAGATGATGTGAATGACATTGCAAAATTGGTAAGTACCTTTTATTTTACATTATTCGGTATGTTAAAAAGTAGCCAATGTCCGAGGGCACTTGCATTTCTAAGCAAAGTTAATAAATCTGCATTAGAACTGGGGGAATATTAGAAGAAAATCCATCTGTCACTTGAACAGAACCTTTTTTTGCAGTGAGAGTAGTTCCAGTGTTAATTGAAGAGATTACCTTGACCAAAATGGAGTGTATGTACATATGTAGTTTCCTGACTCCAAACTTCAATAAAAATTGTCAAAAATCTTCATTTCCTCAAACATTCATTCAGAGCAGATTCTTCCCCATGAAGATGAAAGATTACTGTAGTTGTGTTACTGACTTGCATAGAGCAGACTGGCAGCAAACACAGCTGAATTGAAGCAGAAATCTTTACCTCTGGTATTTGAAAGACAAATACCATATATAAAAACAGTGTGATATTAGACATTGTTGTCTTATATTGTTTGACAGCAATCAAAACAATAAAAATTGAACAGGTTTTGCAGTCTTTGGGTGTGAGTGGGTTACACACATTATATGTCTCTCTACTTGCTGTACCCAGAAGTTTAAGTCTGAAAGACTCACAGCTCCATATAAAAACTAAATTCATTTAAGGAAGTTTTAACTGTTACTTAATTGACCACTGCATTAACCTGAAAAACTGCATCTGCTTGTGAAGTCAATTGGTGTTTAGCTCCACTGAAGTTAATAATTATGCTATTTTGCAGTAGTGCAGGATATAACACTGATGTTTTTAAGAAATAATATATACTGAACACTTAACAAGCATATCTTCATCTGCATATTGAATCTAGCTTAAAATTGTGGCTTCATTGTGGGAAAACAGTTGCAACATCAGTGTTATTATTATCAAACACTGAAATTGCAGCCCCTAGCATTTTCTGCCTGTGCAGTGTTCTTAACTTGTTTTCTTTGGTTCTTTTTATATACATTGGCACATAGGGTAAATCTCTAGGGGTGCTCTATATGTTATATAAACTTATAAACTTAAATGTTTGCTGCTTCAAATTAGTCCCTTTAGGCAGAATTTTGAAGTATTGGCATATTTATTCCAGGTAATATTTCATCTCTTGGAAGAGTATTAAGCTTTGATGTAAACCTGTTGAAAGCATGCAAGAACAGTATTCCTGTGAGGGCTGGTGAAATTTTGTAGTGTGGGGATAACAATAACTTTCTGTCAATTATGTGTCCTGAGAACCAATGCTTTAACTTTCCCTTTAGTACAATTTAAACTTCAAGATTGTATAAATACAGATTACGAAATTTTCTCAAGCAGCTTGAGTAATCACACTGTCCAGGTTACACTGTTCTGCTGCTGCCAAGTGTGAGTAGAGTGGGGTTGGGCTTCTTCAGACACTCCTCCATGAGGATGCTGTATGGTCATTCTCCTAACTTAGACCAATCTATATCTTGCAGATCACCCTACAAATGCAAAATAGAAGTCAGGTTACCAAGCTAGGTCAAAAATACTTTGGGTTGAAGAAATAATAGAGAGTTGCAGCAAGTACAAAGCCCCAGACATAGATTCTCTCTTTTGAGTTGCACGAGTTGTTCTGAAAATGTTTTGAGGAAAGTCTGTCTCCCTGTTTTGTCTGTGTTAATATTTGCAGAAATAATTTCAATAAAGTCGCTTGACAGTTAAAAGGATAAGGTGAAAATAAGTTTAGTATCCTCAATTTAGTATAAGGACTCTTTGTTTCAAGTAATGTGACTATATTGCATGTTGATCATTCTCTTTTGAAATTTTACAACATGGCAACTACACAATGAGAACAAAATTTTTAAAATGCATAATAAGTTTTAAAGTACTTTTAAAGCAAAACTTCATCAGCTGACAGTGCGAATAAGGGAAGGGAGGAGTCTGCACAGAATACTGACTCTATTGCATAGATTGTACCAAGTACAATTTTTTTATGGTCTGTGAACTATATCCTTAGTATATATAAAAAGGACTTCAACATGAAATATCATGTTATACTTAAAAATATAAAAAATATATACTTAAAAATATGGTACAGGAGACCCTAAAACTCTTGCAAATTGAAGTAAAAAAATTGGTACCATTTCTGCTTTTTGAAACACAGTATACTCATTGAATTAAGGAATGATATTCTGATGATGTGTATTTTCAAAATTCAACCCAATCCCTCAGCCCCTCTTCATATGACTCACTCTCTAGACCCCTCTCCAGCTTTGCTGCCCTTCTCTGTTGTTCCTCTTGTAGTGAGGGGCCTAGAATTGGACAAAGGACTTGAGCTGTGGCCTCACAAGTGCCAAGTACAGGGAGACAATCACTTTCCTGGTCCTGCTGGCCACAGTATTGCTGATACAGGCCAGGATACCAATGGTCTTCTTGGCCACCTGGGCACATGTTGGATCATGTTCAGCCAGCTCTCAACCAGCACCCCCAGGTCCTTTTCTTCCAGGCAGCCACTGTTCCTCTAGCCTTTAGCACAGGGTAGAATTGTTGTGACAAGTGCAGGACTTGGCACTTCACCTTATTGAACTTCAGACAACTGGTTCCAGTCGACTGATGGAGCCTGTCCAGCTCCCCCTTCAGTCTTCCTACTTTCCAGCAGATCAACTCTGCCACCCAACTTAGTGACTGAGAGTGCTCTTGGTTTCCTTGTCCAGATCATCAATGAAGATAATAAACTGCTACTAATAGTGATCCTGGGGAACACTAATCATCATCTGCTTCTGGCACCATTTGCCAGTTGTGTCTGGGCCCGGCCATCCAGAGAGGTTTTAGCCAGTGAAAGGTGTACTTGTCCAAAGTATGAGCTTCCAGCTTCTCCAGGAGAGTGCCGAGTGACACAGTTTTAAGGGCTTTCCTGAAATCCAGGTAGACAACATCCACAGCCTTTCCTTTTTTCTGGAGATCCTATTGGCTTTTAAGTACAAGTTTTATTTCTTCGTTGATCCAAAAAATCTGTGCCTGTAGAACATAAGGTCTTTAATAAATATCCTTCCTTAATCACACTGAGAACAAATTATAACCCGGAGGATTTCACAGAAGTGTTATGTGTACAGTTATTGTTCATAGTTATTATGATGTTATCCACAAACTGTCACATTTGGACACAGTGATATAATAGTTGTTCCTAAATGCTTTTATTCTCAGCCAGACTGTCATGCTCTTTAACTCTTTATGTTCACATTCTTGAGTATAGTCCTGTCTCTGTGTGCAATAATCAGCAGTAGTGCACAAATCCCATCACTTACCTTAGCGTATTGGCATCTCTTCCTCCTGTCTCATCACAAATTATCAGACATAATTAGCCTAGATCCTAGATTCAGTTTGTCAAGAATTCTCCTCAGAGGCAGAGTATGATCTCTTTCATCTCCTCAAAATGTGAGCCTTTCCTGTGCCATTTCTCCTCACTGTAAAGTTACATCACCATCTCTCCCCAGCCATTCAGGTCTTCAGCAAAGGTGTCTGATTTGGCTCTTGATGCTTCACAGACCCTTCAAATTTCGCTTTTAAAACCTTCATTGTTTTTCTTGTCATAATAGGAGAAAAAAAAAATTAATTCTCTGGACAAACAAGTACATTTCTCTTCCAAATGCTTGGTGGAAAAAAAATCCAGTCTATTAAAAATCTTTTTCTAGCTTCAAATTCTGTGGTTTTGCTCTTCTCTCTGTTTGCATGCTGCTCTGACCCTTTATTTTCTACTTATTTCATTCAAGCTGTTCCTTCTTTTCTTTCCACTATCAATGGCAAGCTTCTTGGGTTAATTTTCAAAGGTAGTGTTAACACTGCCTGTGTTGTCATAACACATGCTGAGTTTGCCCTCAGCTTCTCCTCATTATTTCCATGGTATCTGTTACACTATTTGTCACTGCAGGAAAGATGCTCCTTGATGAACTCCAGGCAGATTCCCATCCTCTTTCTTTCTCATGCTAAAATTCTTTGCAGTATGAATCCATGTTCCTCATTTGCCTTTTTCTCCAGTAAGTTTCCCACACACACACACAGTTCTATTGCAGTGCATCTACAGCTTGCTAGACAGTGCCACAATTCCCTACCAAGTCTTTGTTTATTTGGTACTGGGCTTGTTCCAAGTACTGTAAACCCTCTACATCACTTGTAGAACACCCCTGAACATAACTTTGGCTGTGTTCTGCTCAACTTTATTGTACTATAGAGATATGAGAACATGCCTCAGTCAAGACTCTCTGTCAATATACATATGAGATGTCTACTAAGCCTGAACTGTTGGAGAATAAGTAAGGCATGCTGTACAATGCCTGAAAATGTGGGTCATTTGCCTAATCAACTATGTTTTGAGTAATGAATTAAGGACAGATGTGTGGTGTAACTTGTTTTCAGTGGTCTTAATTTCACTAGCATCATGCTAGGCTCACACCAGAAGAAAGAATTGGAAAGAAAGAAATTCAATAACCTCAAGGTTTCTGAGCATTAATTTATGTAAGACCAAACCATACTGGTATCTCTTCATAATAAAATGTCTTGTATATTCTGTAAGATTAAATTTATTCCCATCTAGGTAATATAATTTTGTGATATGAAGAATATATCCTAAGTAAAATGATCTTAAGAAGCAAAGGAGAATTGAACAATCATTTTTGGTTTTTAATGGTGAGAACTTTAAAAGAACATAATTTCATACCTATAGAGAATGAAAGTATTTAGAGAGTATTCATTCTGCACTACTCATCACATGACCTCCTGCTTCTTTTGTAATGAAGATGTCTGGAGGGAAGCACATTACTTGATGAGCAAATGTTCTGTATTTTGAAACTGTAATTACAGCACCTGTCAATAAAGTCTGTCCCCATTGTTCTTTTCAGCACAGTAAGTCAGCAGAAAGCTGCATCGCTGTAATTGTGCATTTGATTTTGCATAAGAATTAGGAATCATTTGTATATATGTTTGTTAAATATGAATATCAAAACCTTCACGTACGTAGAATTTTTACTGAGCTGTGCGTATGTACAGAATATACCTACATATTTTTGTTTCATCCATTAACAAAATCTAAGATACCTCTTCTTCCATGAACTACTTCTCTAAAGCAGTTTTCTTCTTTTGAATGTTGAAAGCCCAAACAAAATCAGGATTTACTGACCAGTTCCTTGTTTGAGGCATGCTGTCAAATACTTTGCTTTCACATTACATCTTTGCTTTACATGTTGTAAATATGTACTTTACACTCTCTGACACATTTGATTTTTATTTTTAAATGGATCTAACTCTCCTGAGTGAAGAGGTTATAAAAAATTATCCACAGTTGTTATGCTGCAAATAATCTGCCACTATGACTGTAAAAAGTGTGAACGGAAATCGTTAGCATATTGTCTTAAGCCAAATGATGAAGAATTTATTAACTGCTTCATTAGCAGATGAGATAGAGTAGATTGCAGAGAAGAAGTGGAAGATTGCAGAGATAGTGGAGGCTCTTCAGGAAAAGAAAAGCCAGGGAAGCAGTGAGAAAGAGCTAGAGAGGACCTGTTGACAAGGGCATGTAGTGCTAGGACAAAGGGGGAATGGCTTTAAACTGAAAGAGGAGAAATTTAGATTAGATATAAGCAAGAAATTCTTTACTCTGAGGGTGGTGGGGCACTGGAGCAGTTTGCCCAGAGAAGTGGTGGCTGGCCCTTCCCTGAAAAAGTGTCAAGATCAAGTTGAATGGTGCTCTGAGCAACCTGGTGTAGTGGAAGATGTCCCTGTCCATGGTATGGGGTTGGAACCAGATGATCTGTAAAGTCCCTTCCAACCCAAACCATTCTATTATTCTATGAAAAGAACATGAAGTGGGAAACAAATAGAGAGAAATTCAAGGTAGAAATTATATCCAAAGGAAAGTATGTTTTTTCCCATCATATGCTTCAGCATAAAAAAGAAAACACTGACAATGGAAAAATGGTAATTTTTACTTTATTAACATATTTTATCTTTTATATGTGTATAAAAAATGTATCCATGTTTGTCTCCTTATAATTTTCATAACAATCAAATTAAGGGAATTTTCAAGAGTAGTAGCCCTTATTTCAAAGCAGGTGACTGCAGATAGGTCATCTCTAATGTCTGCTGTTGCGATGAAAGAGTAGTATATGGAACCCAAATCACTTTTGCATCCTTTTTTCATCTCCCCATCAATGTAACCATGAGCATTTAAAAAAAAATATTTGGGTTATTCAATGTTAACAATGCTGTATTAAATGTTCAGACCTCTCTATGGCAAAAGTAATCTAACATTCCCCAGTTTGAGATTTTGTAACAATTGGGAATATAGTGCTTACTGTTGCTTTTATATGGATTTAAAGACATAAGTCTAGATTCCCTGATCTTCAAATTTTCTCGGCCTGTTAGGATATCTGCAATCACACACAGCCACTAAATCAGAGAAAAATTTTGTGACATTTTAATTGTAATTCAGTACATTTGGTTCTATACATTCCTCTGGAAGATTATCAGTTGACATCCTCTATAATAATCAAAACTGTTACTTCTGTTTAAACCAAGGTACGTCTTGCAGGCAGGTGTTTTGTGCCCCCACAGATTTGTCACTGTACTCATGGTGTTGAGTAGAGGAAATAATAAAAAAGCCATCCCAGGACTCTGGCGATTTCAAGGGGCAGTTCTTTTCCAAACAGCTTTGCTCAGGCAGGTCAGAGCCACCTTGTCATCTCTTGCTGGAAGCCACAGCAGTCAGGCACTCTGCACAGAGTGGGTGTGCAGAGTCCATATATTCCTTGCAGGATCATTTCAGCAGATGAAAATCAAGTGGTTGAGTTTGGATCAGTCTTGGTTGTTAGCATTCAACAAAATATCAAGATACATTTCAGCAAAGCAAGAAAGTACAAAATGTAGACCTAGTATAGACATATCCTTCACGCGTTCATCAGGGGCTTTACCCTATTTTCTGTGTGTGAGTTGGGAAGTCCAAGTGAGACACAAATGTAACTCCCTTGCTTTGACTGAGATCCATCGTTTACCAGCACAGCAGCTGATATGTGGACTTCAGTCAACAAAACTTTAACAAGTTTAGTCTTGAGGCAGTACATGTATATTGTCTTTGACACCCTCCTCCCAGTGATCTTCATTTTTAGTAGTAAATTCAAAAATATCTTATCTGATTCACAGTATGTCAAGGAGAGAAATATCTGAGTCTGAGCTGAATGCTCCAGCTCTGTTTGAGGTGTAAGAGCTCTTGGGCACTTAAAGTTTTTTAACTGTGCGTGAAAAGTGCTTGAGAGGTTCTGATGCCAGGAGGGTAGATTGTATACATAATGCATATCAATTCTTGTAGTGTTCATTGATATGGAACAAATTTAATCTTCCAGTGACCTTTCTTAAAGAACAGTGGTTTTGCTGGCATTGCTAAGTGTGGAATCCTTCTAGAGTGAGTATGGGAAACTTTGCACATAGAGTAGCATCTTCACTATCTACGTTGCTCAAAGTGCTGCTAATCTTATCTCCCTAGGCATGCAAAGGATGCCAGAAAAAAAATTGAATACCTATTAGTATGCTGTGATGCCATGATGTTTTAAAGAAAGGAATAATAAGAAAATAATTGGATGAGGATTTAGAATAAATATGATACTCTAAAGAAAGAACAAATATATTGAAATATTTTTCAGTACTTATAGCATTTTGAATCAACTCCCCAAAATGCCAGGTAAATAGAAATTAATGTAGAGAATTTTAGCAGTGCTTCTGTTTTGGGAATGTGTAGGTATGAAAATAAAAGAAGAATAAAAAGAAAAAAAACAAAATTGATTTCTGTGCAGGAATTTGTAAGGATTATTTATATAGTAACTGATGTAAAGTGGTAGGAGAAAGATAGATGTCATTGAGCTGAAAAATTGTTGCTTAGTCTACCTAAATTAAAAAATGTTTGGAATTCACTTGTGTTTGACTCTGTATAAGTATTGCCCTTGATCATTTCTAGATCAATAATATTTTTAAATAACTGGTTTAATTTTTAATTGGAACAAAATTTTAATTGAGAAATAAGACATTATGTTTTGCTGAAAAAAATACTACTAAAAACTACCCAGAGGGAAAAAAAAAATCCCTCTTCTGGTTGCTATAGCAGCAGAATCAAAAGCAGCTATAACAGAATGATCTTTAACCTGAAGTAAAAATGTTTTTGCACCTAAGGAGCTACATCTGTGCATATTGTTTTTGACTACATGAATTTCAAACCAGGATGAGAAATATCAGTTGATGCTTTCATTGATAGAAAATAAGTTTACTGTATCATTAACCATCATATTATGGCTAAACCTTTTGAAAAAATACTTCAAAAAACTGTGGGTTTCTGGCAGTCCAGTGACTGTTGGACTCTTCATCTCCCAACTCAGCACATTCCCCAGACATTCAGCCACGTCTTACAGTAGCGTAGGATGCCATCTCTGGCAGATTATATAGTATAATTCAGTGGGAACTCTTCTTCCACTCCTTGTCTTTGCTGCAGCACACTTCATGCTCACACATCTGCAAAGCTGCAGCTTACATGTGTGGAAGCTCTCCTTTGCCCCAGGACATTGCTATGATATAATGACATTACTCATCATTAGTAAGAAGCACAACTCCAAAGTTAAAGTTGTGCTCAAGAGTTTTTATGACCTGGTACATAACTAGGCACAAGGCAGGCAAGTATTTAGGTTCAGATGCATGTTGAAGTTGGATATTATTTGAAGGAAAAAGGGCTAGATGCTACTGGACCTCTACTGTCTATAGTAGAAGTTGTCATGTAAATGCTTCAAGGCATTAAAAGATGGAAAGGCAGTGGAGTTTCTGCAGTAATGAAAAATTCTCAACCCATTGTTGACTTTAATTCTGCTTGGAAGCAGTAGCATTGAACATGATCAGATCAGATGTGGGCATATTACAGGGCTGTGGAAAAGTGGTTCACTTGTGGGCAAATAAGTGTCAATAGCAGTTCCACAGGAAAGTGAATGTCTAAGTCTCTGGTTTTGCCTGCACCTGGTAAATTACTGAAAATTTGCGTTGAATATTTGGTACATTTTGTTAAATACAGTAATGGAAATAAATTCTTACTTTGTGTAGTAAGTAATAATATTTTTACTGTCTGTTTATTGTAGGTTGGAAATCTCCCAAATGATTATATGATAACCCTTAAATATGTCCCGAAGATGGATAGTCTGGTATGTACAACCACTTCAAATTAATGCAAATGAAATAGCCCACTGGAACCAGTGATGGCTATAACATTTTGTACCTAGTCCTATGTCTTAACAAGTTACAATTAAATAATGTTTATTTCATTTTTCATATGGTTCCCAGGTATTTATTTAAAAGAAATGCAGAAAGATTCCTTCAGTCGCTTAAAACCTTTTTAATTACAGGAATTCTAGGAGGATGTTTCTTCATATTATATTTTTTAAATTTTTTTTTCTGGGAAAAGTAAAATTTTCATTGTGTTATCATTTCATCAGTATTATTTCATTGTGTCAATTGAAAAACATTGCTTTCTTAAAGAAATAGGTTCTCTTTAATTGTACTTTGAGCATACTGTAGAAGTCCTTCTTGTTTCTGCCAGTGGAAATGCCATTAGAGTACAAGAAACACTAAGGAGCCAGTAAAGAGAACCCCAAGATCAGCAAATGGTGGCATCAGTAATTAAACAAACCAGTAGGATTTCAAACATGCTTTGTGTTATTCTTTCTCTATAATTCCATATTTAATACATAATGGTACTTTCACATTAGCATTATCTATACCCTTTAAAATTTTATAATATTTTTATTTAAAAATCACGGTATTTTATTGCTCAATCTACTAAATATTTTTTGTTTTTCCTCAATTTAGCAAAAAGTGTTATATTATTTATTGAAAACTTGGTTGTTGCATACATTACAATAAAAAAGAAAAAAGGAAGCAAGGTGAACGTACAAATTATGCTGAATGCTATATTGTTTTAAGGCAAGGGAAAAAAGTAAGAAAATTATGGTTTTGTCAGTTAAACTGAACAATACTGTGCCTGTCTTAAGAATTAATCATTGTACACATACATCAGTAGCTGAAAATTATCTGCTAGATGTAAGAAGCTGTTTTCCTGTCTGTAAAAAGTTTTCACAGTAAAAATCCAATTTGTATGTGATATGACTATAAAAATGCATCCTACCCTACAGCAATGTGGCAAATCTAGGAATATTCCTTACTGATACTGGAAAATAATGCTAGAAGCAACATTCAGTCCTGAATAACAAGAAGATTGGAGCAGGAAAAGGGGGCTGCAGGAAAGTGAAGGGCCCTGAGTTGTGAGGTTATGAAGGGTTGTGTCAGATGTAGGTGTGTTTTTAAGAGTTTTGCTGGAAGCTTGAGGCTTTTACTAAAACATAGAGTACTTTGGAAAACCCAGTTGAAAGTTGGTTTGTTAGGCAGGAAAACGCTGCAGAATGAATGCTATGGAAGTCAGGTACTAGATCCTATATAAATAAAATTACTGGGAATTTTTCCATTTCTTGTAATAGCCAATATTTAGAGAAAAAAGAAGTAAGACTGACTGCCACCATCTCCTGACTGCTGGGCTTTTTGGAATTCACTGACCTTGGTGTCTGATGTGATGATATTCATATCTGTGGAGGACAGCTGTAGCCTGAGTGCTGTTTCCCCAGCTTCCAGCCCATTATCTGTTGGGCTGGATTGAGGCTGTTCCCTCCACTGCTTTCCTGGGGGTGTTGGCAAATGAAGAAGGCCAGGGAACCTGCTTGAGCAGTGAGTTCTGGTTGTTCTCACTCTTGCCTCTCTCTTCAGTTTTTACTGCCAGCATGCAGATTCTTTTCCATTCTTTTCAGTGCTATGTCATCTTGTTGCACATATCCAGAAATTTAGATCCAGTTTACGTTTACAACAAGCAGCCAAGAAATAAAAAGGAATAAGAGAAGCTCAAAGCTGAGATTTCCATGATCCCTTTGCACACCACTTTCAGTCATGGTAATGGCAGGAGCAGCTCTTGGCCACATGCCTTCACAGGAGGAAGTATTCAGCAGTATTCAGATACCACTTTGCCAAATTCCTCTCTGGGAATTTCAGGTTGTGTTATGCATACCACAGCAAGGCTTTGCTTTGGTCCATGCAAGCTGGGAAGCCTATGGCTCTGCCTGAAGTAAATGCCCTTTGCTCAACTGTGAAGGGATTAAAACGGTGCCCTGCAATTTTTTTCAATAGATTTCAATCTTCAGTGCGTGCATAAAGTAGGAAGTGTACCCAAGGTAGCAAGTCCCAAATGTAGATGACTGAAGGTAGGAAGGCAGAGTGGATGCAAAGCAGATGGGAAACCAGTGTAGTGCATGTAACAGGAACAGACTGACCCATCCATTAAACAGAAGGGGTGTTGCATTATGCACTAGCTCAAGGCAACTAAGTGGCTTTAAAAGTAGTCTCGTATAGAGTGAACTGTGTAGTCAAACCTGAAGGTTAAAAGGCAGAGATGACAGCAAAGGGCTGAATTCAGAAGAGGAGATAGCATTCAAACATTTACATAGAAGTAGAAAGTAAAAGCTGAATGAGAACTACCAAGAAGTACAAGAGAAGCCACCTTTGCAGTTGTCCTAAAATGTAAACCTTGGTCAAAGTTTACACAAAATATCAGAGTTAAACCTCCATCTCTCCTTGCATATAATGTTTTTCATATTTGCTTATATTTTTCAATTAGAGCAGTTTTATCCCGTGTTTGGTAGGTATTGACATAGCAAGTGATTGCACAGCTTGACATTACTGAAAAGAGAACTTAGAGCTTTTGTGAAATACAGCTTTGTAGGTCAGCGCAGTTCAGTTAGAAGAGACTCCCACATGCATGCTAAACCACGGGAGCAATAAAATAAGACTCCCTGCTGGAATTACCAAATGCTCACTAGGAAAAGCAGCAAGCTTATGCTAGTCCCTGCCAGAGGAGAATGCTCACCCACAAAACCTCAAAGGAAAAGGTTTTTGAGGTTTCCAGTTCAGGGAAGCACAGTAGTTCTGTGTCAGTGTTCCTGCTCCAAAGCAGAGGAAAGAAAATGCCTTGCCCATCTTCTGGGGTGGTAGGACATGGCACAACATATGCTGCTTGAACAGAATATCTTTCAACAAACTTTCTCTGATTTATTTGCTTCTGCCTCCCCCCTCACCTTGTTGTCCTTGAAGGAAAAAAGGGAAGAAGACTCAAACCAAATGCTATCCATTTTGCTTTCTGTTTCTTTCTTTTTTAAGTCATTGTGGAGATCATTGCAAAAGGTTATACCACTGACTTGCCACAGGTTTTCATTGTGCGAGAGAGTTGTACACAGAAGTGGAAATTCAGGTGGAGCTGAGCAATGTATTTACATTTAGTTGTCTAAGCCTGTAAGCCTAATAGTCTGATTAGTCTTCAAAAATATGAAGTGTATTTTTTCTTGTCAGAAACATTTACATATTGAAGCAGAACACCTGTGGATGTATTTTTTTTTTCTTTTTTTTACTAAAGAATCTGTATGCAGGTTTATTGAAGAAATTGAGTAAAATGAGATTAAGCCTAGAAGTGTGTACATTGCCAAATATTTGCTTTGTGTTGCAGAAGGTGGATTCAGTGGGTGCTGCCTGTCCACTGGGCAGCAACTGGAAACTGCTTTAGTGATACTGAGAGTACTTAGGGTTTGTTGGGCCAAGATCTTTCTCTCTGGAGGCTTTAATGAGACATTTTCAATATTGGAAAAATAATGTCATATATGGAATAAATTCTCATAACATTTGCCATTAAAAATTTAGCTCTTATTGTGGAGGTATTTACAGGTACAGTTTGTAGTTCTGGTTAATGCATTACCTGATTATACATTAGTATTTTTGCTGATCATACCAACACAGGGATTTTCCTGGGCTGGGTGGGTGACTTTTTTCTCTATTTGAGTACTGTTATAGATATCTAAGTAAAAGTTAAGGACTTCCTCTAAGACAGCAAGATAAATTACCAGGTTTCAGTCATGTGAACAGCTGTACAAACTTTGTCTGCAAACTAATTGCATAGATGTTAGTGTACAATGACAGGCTGTGCAGAACACCTTTATTATTGAAGACTCAGGAAAAAGAAAGACTTTTAGATCTAGAAACAATTCCCAGTAATAGCATGTGGTGAAAAAGCTGAAGAGAAGGAATTAACTCAGCTTCCTAGTTTATAGGTGGATAAAACACACAGGGATTTCGTTCAATTTTTATGGAAACCCCCTGATAAAAAATTTAAATCAAGGATTTTTGCAGTTAAATGAGTCATGTAAGGTAACAGCAATAAATGAAAACTGATATTTAAAGAATTGTTAAGGCAGTAGAAATTGAAAAGAAAATAAATAGGTTAATGAAAGTATGGACTAGCGTTCATAATAACATGTTCCAAGGCTCAAATGATCAACACACTTACACTTGGCATTCATTGAGAATTTATTGAAGGGAGGGCATTAAGGAAGGGAGACAACTGTAAATATATCACTATCAGTGAGAATAGAAATATTACTGAAAGGACTGAAGAGAAAATTGGCCACAATAAAGAAGAAGAATTGTAATTTATACTTTTGAGATAATATAAATTGGAAAGAACAATCTAATTTACTTTTGAACATTGAGATGTTTAACCAGTTTTTACAAATGTCTGATATTTAATTTACATCTGTTTCTTTTGTTATTCCCCTGACAGCCCAATCACTGTTGGTTGCATTTGATGGTGCCTGAATTTTCAAGGAGTCTACATAATCTTCTCCAGAAATTTTCAGATATTCCAGATATGTCGGATGTTTTAAGCAATTATTCAATCATCAATAATCTCACAAGGATAATTAATGATCTTATGGCATGCCTTGCTTTTGATAAAAACAAGGTAATCTTATACAGAGTTTCAGATTTTGTACTGGGTATTTATGTTTTACTTTCTGTTGCACAATATTCAGTAATAGTTTTGAAATATCCAAGGCTTTATTAGATTTGTTTTCATTTTTATTCCCATGCATCTGAAATATTGCTTTGTTTAGAAATGCACTGAGTACACGGTGCTAACATTGTCTGTTATCTCCTGTTTTCAAAGAAAAATGGCTTACAAGGAATTACAGTATATACAATGACCTCTATGCACTTATTTAAAGTCAGAAATGCAACGATCTTATTTAAAATAATTCATTCATTCTGGTCTTTTTGAAATTGGCAGAAATCTTCCTTGTGTATCCAGCTTAAATTATGCATTTTACTATTGATCTTAATGTAAGTTTAAAGTTGATATGGTTAAAGTTATTGATATACTCTTGGTATGTATCACAGTGTGTGAAGCTCTGAAAGCTTCTCCGTGGTTTAATTAACTCGTTTATATGAAGACACAGCAAAGAGAAGAGGATATTGGTCCATTCCCATGCATTTCTGGATTCTGACAGCAGCTGGAAGGATTCTCGTTCAAGAGATGTCTGATTCTCTATGCAGGCAGGGAAGGGGGGAAGAAATTAATTTTCTAGTCTGTTATCCAGGTCTGACCAGACTATCAGTAATTAAAAATAAGTTCTGTAGTTTTAGGTTTTGTCCCTCTGAATGAAACAGGTAAAATCCACCATGTTCTTCAGAGCAAGTATTTTATGTTCCATATACAGTCATTTTTATCAGCTAAGTCCTTAGTTGTTGTAATTTTCAAGACCCAGAATTAATCAAATGAACTAAAACACTGAGGTGTCTTTAGAGTAGAATAACCTTGTAAGCTTGCCATGTATTTGCATTGCATTGCTATGAGTATTTAGATATTTCCTACTTTTCCATTTCAAGCTAAATTATCTCCGATCCTCAGTATATATATATATATATATATATATATATATATATATATATATATATACATATATATATTTCTGTTCTATTTTTGTCCTGCTGATTCAAAGCACTCAGCTGGGATCTGTCTGGGGAAGAGGAATTTTATTTTGTAGAATGGAAAAGAAAATATCCTGTAATTCAACAAAACAACTAGCTATTGATTTCCTTAGAGAATAATGATCTCAAGTCTAGTACTTTCAGCATCAAACATAAAATAACTTTGGAGACAAACCCAGGAGGTTTTCTGTAGAACATACTTAGACCATGTTCTTGCCACTGTCCTCCTTGGGAGTACAGAGTAACCCCAGGCCAAACTTGACTTTTTGACATAAAAAAATGAAAAAAAACATCAACATGGATCTCAATCATGTTGTTTAGTTTGGCATAACAAACTTGTCTGTTAGACCTCAGAGTCACTGGGTTTCCTTGTTACAGTCACTCTTATTTTTAGGTATGTTTCCAGGGATCTCAGCCTGTTTCTGAGCAGGGGTGTATCCCAGCTATTGTATTCTGTTCCCCATTCTCTTAATGACAAGACCAATGATTGTCGTGTTCATGTGTTCAGATTAAAAGACTCATGAAACTTTGCAAAGTAATGTGAAATCAAGGGAGTTTTTTTTTAATGAGGGGGATTTTAAAAAGTCTCTAGGTTTTCAGTATAGGATGGGAGACTGTCTTTCATTCCTTAGCAATTTTTTAACACTGTATTAATAATTCATTTCTATTTGCAAAGCTAATTTGAAATCCTTGGATCAGAAGGCTTGTATGTTTTATGAAGATTGTATACAGGTAACCTGGTTGTCTGCAGGTTAAAAATTTAAATTATTTTTTATCATCTTTGGATATTTTTATAATTTGTTGAAGTGTTGAAATGAGTATCTCCCTTGACCTTCTTTCTAGCTGAATTCTATATTTTACTCTAGGATTTTGTAAAAGAAAATGGTCACCTTTATGAAGAAGGTCACTTCATTCCTGAGGATTTTTTTAGGCACTTTAATAGTACAATTGAGGTCTACAAAGAGTCTGCAGACAGATTGGATAAGAATGACTGCATTCTGCCTTCAACAGTAGGAACACCGGAGAATGGTGAGAGGGGTCTCCTTTTGGGGAGCAGAATCTATAGGCAGATATAAATGTGTGATTTTCCTTGGATTTCACAGATGCTAAAGATCTTATACTATGCCTCCATGTCACCTTTTTACTGCAAGTTAAAGTAACTAATGACACTGAAGGCTGTGTTTCTGTTCGAACTTCTAGTGCCATCCCTCTTAGATACATCATTTCTCAATATAATCAAAATAACCTTGCATTATGCTGCTCTGTTTCTGTTTATCCAAAATATATCCTGAATTTTCATTTTTACATTGTTCTTCTTATCTTCTCTTAATGCTCCATTTAGTTTTATAAGGCAGTAAAAGAGCCTAAGATTGCACAACTGAAAGAAGAGGAAGTTAGTACAAGCTGTAAATTTCAGGAGCCTCAAGTCACCTTCAGTTTTCATCCCACTTTTCCTGAACAGGGCAAGGTTTACTTCAATTAAAAAATTTAACAAGCTCAGGTCAAGCTCCTGCAGCTCTTTCTTATTATTCTAGTAAAATGGAGGGTTTGTACTACCTTTTCTTTTACTCTCTCTAGTGACAGATACTAGCTTTTTGATTAGGGCAATGTGTTCAGTTGTACAGTTACAGCAGTTGAAACAGATCAACTGTAGAATCAGTTCAGTGTCATAACCTAAGACCTTGTAAGCAGCAACTGCTTTTCCAGATTAGCTGTTCAGCAGCAGCTCAGCATGTAGACATTTCTGCCTCTTAATAAAACTGCCTTTTTTGGCTTAATCCACTTTATGGACAGTCCTACAGCCAGCTTTTAAAACAGCCCTATAGCCATATCAGAGTAGTCCTGTAGCCCATCATCTTATATAGAGGGAACTGTATTTGAAGTTTTGTAATTCTGACACATTCATTTTCTATTTAGATTCCAGAGTCGCTGTCACAAAAACATTTTTGTTTCCTCCTGTTGCTGCCAGCTCTCTTAGGAATGACAGCATTGGCAGTAGCCCTAGCAGTAACAGTAAGTACAAGTGATTGAATATATGTCTCCATTTTGTTCTGGTAGCTGGTTGTGTGAGCTTAGAGGAAAAGAATGTCATTAATTGTGCAAATTAATGGGAAGTTACATGTTCCTGATGGTGTACCATGTGTTTCTCAGCTGTCATACTGAAATTCAATGAACTTATCTAATCAAAATGTAGAGATGCTATCGAGTTACAATTATGTGACAGCTCTCTACAACTTGCAGAGGGCAGACCTCTTCGTTTTGGCTGTCATGAGGTCTCACTAGTCATATGGCCTCAGCAAATTTGGCCAGACACCTCATTTTAACTCTGAGAAAAGGAAGTTGCTGCAAATTAATTAAATAGCTATCCTAAATTGGACGAGGTTGCTCACGTGAACAAAGAGGATACCTGTACATTGCATTTTCAGAGAACTGTCAATCACAAGCTTTACACCAGCCCTGAGGACAGTACCCATGATTGTTTGCTCTAGTGGCAGTAGGGCCACCTCCACAGTCAGCATGCTTTCGCCTGGGGTCAATCACAAAGTCCGTACCCTTCTGGCAGGCTGTAATCTTCTCTCTGGCATGCTCATGTCCATCTTTCTTATCTGTCTTGGTCACTGTGTTACATGACAGGTCCCTGATAAGGGTCCAGAATGTTTGCTATAAGAGCTTCAACATAACCTATCATGAGGTCAGAAAGGGTGTAGCCATCTGAGGTGGAAGGAAACAGTGTAGTTTCAGGGGCTTTTTGTGACATCATGTACAACAAGGTGAATGCTATCTGGAACTTCCCACGTGACCAAGAGGGGATTTTCTTTAGCGTTCCTGAAATGGTGATCAAAGTTTAACTTTGTTGTTTCCTTGTTCCTGTTTCCCAGACATGTCAAGATGACAATGTGTACCTAGATCCCATTACAATCTCTCCTTTTCACTTCACAAACATCTATGTTATATGAATATGTGATTATGAAGTATGTGACTGGTACTCCCTGTGCTTAAGGAAACTTGTGCAGAGGGGCAGCCTGATGTAGTCTAGTGGGCACAATGGTAGCTCCTGATGGTGACACAGTCACTACTAGGCCTGACTTTTTTCTCATGCTCCTTTTCTTTGGAATGTGTAATCTAGTTACCTGCTGGTCTTTTAGCACCATGCATGTTACCTTGTAGTTGGCTCACAGCTGCTATCACTTTTGAAGCCCATCTTGATTGCTTTCTAATTAAGAGGACGTCTTAAGTCATCATAGCCCAGAAGCATCAGAGTAGAAGGAATTAAAAAAAACCCTCCCGGCTGCCAACCTGAGTCTTTGGAAAAGGGAAGACTCACTGCCGTAGATTCATTGCCAGGAGGTCACAGAGCTGTCTGCAAATAATCTGATGAGCCCAGGGCCAACTCCAAGGACTAGGAAGGGGTTAAAGAATACATACCTGTCTCTCAGGTCTGAACATGTGATAATTTTTGCTGTCATTGCTAGAGGAAAAATATTCAGCCACAGCCTGAAGCAATGGTAATGGGTCAAGAAGCCAAAAGACAGATTACAGGAACAGTTCAGATGAAAGAAGTTTGACCCAGGAGAGGTCAAACAGGAGAGGTGCTGGGCAGTGCAGTGGAGTGAGGCACCTATGTCTGTACTGTGGAGGATAGTGCAGAAGCAGGATTATTAATCTTGTTTTATAATTGGAACTGATAATCAAGTAGGAAAAAAGCCTAATTAAAATAATGCAGTAAATTGCTTGGCTGCCATATGCTGTACAGGTGTGTTTTAACTGATTATAATTCTTTTAAGCAATTTATTGGAAAATTGGATATCAGTTAACGGTATTATGTAGAAATGACATGAGGACTGCATGTCTGGCTGGATTTGGGGACAGTTTAAACTCATAATCAGATTAAATTACATTAATTTGGATGCTGACTGGTTACATTGTAGTTACTCTTTTGAAGGTTTTTTGCAGGGAGGGAGCTGTGTAATCCTTCTTGACATCACTCTTCTGTTCCCTGAAATGGCTTTTAGTGCCAATCTTAGTTTTGTCTTGACTTTATTGCTGAGGAAATTTTGGATTTAGTTAATCCTTACCTTCTTGGAAAGAACAACAGTGAATAAATATTAGTACTTGCCCTGTGAAGGCTCCCCAGCATGGCATCCCCCTGGCTTCAGTACTGTTCTCAGAAAAGCACCACTAGATTCAAATTTCAAAAAGGAAAACATTGAGAAGAGGGGAAGACTGAAATAAAGCATCTTCAGACACAAACTGCAGTATTTTTTTTTAATTAACCCTTTAATGTTAACCAGTTTTAAGTTGATTTATTTTTCAGTTTAATAGTTTCTAGAGCTTTTAGAAGCATTCAGTGTTTGCAAAAGAACCCCTCCAGATTAATATATTTTGAATCTGTTAATAAAGTCTTTGTAGTCAGATGACTGGAACTGCCCCAGTTCTAAATTTAACTTTAGACAAACCTAAAGTGCATAATCTAATAAAATTTGTGAAATATTTATCATAGAGATTGTATATAAATTAGTGGTTATGGATTTTTATTTTTGCTACTTTTGTTGAGTCATATTTCATGACTTCATTGTTCTTACACAATAATAAAATGAAACTACAATAATAGTGTAGAATCTCAACTAAATATACACAAAAAGTCATAGCCCCAGCTAAATGAAAAATAGAACAATTATGGTATTCTAATTGATTTTTGAATGGTAATAGTGCTTTTTTAATTCTTGTAATATTGAATGTAGACTGTAACATGTTCCCACTTCATCTTTTCCCCCATAAAATTCTCAAAAGGCTACCACCATCATCCCAAATTTATTTAGCCTGGTTTGTTTCTTCCTTTTTTGATTACCCAGCTGTAGTCAATTTAAGTTGCAATCAGCTGTTAAAGTTCCAGTCTTGCTCATATTTCTCTGGGTTATTATACCACACATGGTCTAGAGAACATAGATGAGATGGCTCCTATGTAAAGAAGTGTCAGGATAAGAAGTCATGAGTCCTAATCTCTTCTTTCAGTGGTTGAACCCATCAGATGAATTTCATGTTGCTCTGATCAAAGCTTGAACTTACTTGCTGTGACTAAATCATCTCCTTCAATTGAATACCATAACATTCTTTATAATTTCATCATTTCATAAAGAGTTCAGTATTGCCTCCTGTTTTTGTCTGTAATTTCCTCACAATAACTTAGCCCTATTATTTAGAACTGAGTAACTCGAAGAGCATGTAAACACAGAGCTCTCTGTGTTTTTAGGAAGAAGGTCTCCTTTTTTAATTAAGAAAAAAATACTATGGTTTAATTCAGTAATTGCCCAACAGTTTGAAAACGTTCACCCATGGCTTAATACAATTGGTGCTGCCTTCTGTGCCTTTGTTCCTTTGTTCCAACTTAATAGTTAATGGAAAACCCTAATGAACAGGTGAGAGCTGCTCTGCATTTTTACAGATAAGATCTTGTGGTAATTGTGTTGGAACTGAGCAGAGGTAAACTGAAAATTCCTTTGAGACATATATGGCAGAAAAAAAAATTAATCCAGTGCTTTCAATCATAATCACAGATGGCTCAAGGTGGGAAGCAGCTAAATAACTTCATTGTGTAGCTGAGTGGCTATTAATATAAATATATTTTGCTTACAGCTTGACATCCCACTGTCCATGAAGACTATTCATAAATCATCATCAAATGAGCTAACTTCCTTGGGGAATCTTCCACACAATGCAGAGTGAGAACTCTGAGAGATGCTGGCCTACATCCACTCCTCTTTTTCACTCTTCTAGATAGAGTCAGCAGTTTCTCTGGCATTGCCCAAAGAGTTAATAAAGTTATTGGTACACCTGGTTCCTGCTATTCCTTCTCCTGCTCTTTCTTTACAACTGATACGAATCAGAATCTTTCTGTGTAGAGCTCCAAAGATTCTAACAGAGGAAAAGGTTCCTGTGGTAGCCAGCCTTTCTTTCCTTCTCTCCCTTTTCTTCATTAATACTCAAGTCCCTGGGAGGTTCTCTAGGCTGAAAATTCTTCAGCCTGTTCTGTGTTAAATTTTGATATAAGTAAAAGGCACATGAAGAAAACTGCCATGACTCATTTCATTCTCCCCAGATCTTTCAAGAGAATTTTTTCTGGACTTGAAAGTGAAATTAAATAATCTGTTGTTGCTTGCTTTTTAAGGTTAATTAACTTTCAAGTTAATTCATACACTGTCAAGTTGTGGAAAAAAAATTCTGTTGTCATTTTTAAAGGTAGGCTAAGGAGAGTGTCACAATGGGACTGTATTTAGGCTGGATCCCTGGATTGCATGTCCCCACATAGAAAGCTATTTATAAATTTATTTCAATTTTCCATAGATGATGAAGAAATCATCTGCATTGGTGATAACTTTTCAGAATCAGAATTTTCCAGTTTTAGATACCTCATTGTAAAGGGGTCTCTTTGGTTCTCTTAAATTGTATTAAGTTTGTGAAAAATACTGTTTAAAAATGGTACAAAATTATCACTGATTATCCTGCATACAGAATATTTCTCTAGTAGTTCATGTAAAAAGCAGCATGCTTGCCATGACATGCTGCCCAGCACTGCGGGTAGGTAGAGGGTTTTTGAGGTTATACACTCTACCATAACGTGTTATCAAACACATTATGCTCTACATGACCTGAAGAGTGAAGAGTCTTCCCTTTTGATTTTTATCTCACTTTTTTTTTTTTTTTTCTGAAGTCTGTGGGTTGGAATCCAGAATGCATGGCTGTCCCCACTAAATTTGCTTAATTTACCTGTAAAACTCAGCAGTCTCTCACTGAGAAGAATGACATTCGGCAAGTGAGGATTGCTTTTTACTTGCCTAGAGCACAAGAGCAATCCTGTAATTTTCTTCTGAGAATACAATTCAGATAAACAACATGAGAGCATTTTTGGAATTGTTCAGGCTGGCTGCACCCACTGGAGTTTGCCACTTTTTCTTGAAGATCAGTTCTGCATGCGAGCATCTTCTGTGCCTTATCTGGGACAGAGTGTTGATAAAGTTATGTCTCCCCAGTTAATGTCTGTTCTTGGCTTTAATGTCTGAGCAGACAGAGGCAGTCATCAATAGCCTCTCTTTTTCAGCTGATGTTCACCTCTGTAGAATTTTGCTATCTTTCCCTTCTGTAGGCAGATTTCTTTCACAGTAAGTTAACATTGGTTCTGCTTGATTGATGTTTCCTTTTAGTGTGCCGAATCTACCAGATATAAATGAAACTCAAGCCCCTGCAGTCAGAACCTAGGCTTTGTAAACAGTGTATGAGACACAGAGATATACGTAGTATATGAATATATGATACAGATTTTATGTTGTCTTTTTATTTCCTTCTACATTGAGCCTAGAAAACAGAGCTGAATTTCAGAGATAAAAAGATTATTTGTCAAAAACTTGAAAAACATCAACAAGAAAATCTGAGAGTTGAAAATGAATTGCTAGTTAATTAAAAGTTAATTATAATTATAACTGTTTTGTAATCTAAAGCATTTTCTTGGAGGCTGTTTAATAATATACTAAACACATGTTGTTTGAGCCAATATATCATACTGTATGTGCTTAGACATTTGCTGCTTGCATGAGTCACACAACTTTTGAGTGCTGTCAGTTCATTTTCATTTCTATTTATCCAATCACCTCCACTTTTCCAGTGCTTACAGTTTGGTTCTTTTCCTGTAATCTGTCAATACATCCACCATTCTAGCTGCAGACACCCAATTTGAAATGAACCATACCTGGGTGGACAATGTCTAAATACCAGTCTCCTGAAGTTCACTTTGCATTTCAGAAGGAGGGTTCCCCAGGTGACTCTGTAGGACTTTCCATATCCTGCTTTGAATGAAATAACTGAAGGGCCAAATTTTAGACTCAGCATGCATGGAGCTCCCAGTGAGAGGAATGGAATTGTTTGTGTACGTAAAAGAATAGGATTGGTGCTCTTCTGTACAAAATGTTAAAAGATATCAAGAAATGGTTATAACCAAATAACACACAGTTAAACCTCAAGGTACAAGAGTTTGATCTTGCTAAAGTCAGAGGTGCCTTTCCAGGAAGCTTTAGAAGTGATCAGGCTTATTCTGTTAAATTAACCTCCCTCGAGAATCCTCATGTTGGTCATTGATTAGTGACTGGGCAAAGTGCCTGTAGTCAGTGGGAGCTGTCTGATGGAACTAATGCAAATGCATGAATTGACATATATTATTTTCCAAATAATTGCTTTCTGTTTCAAAGTAAGACCTTCAAAAATTAAGAAATCCAAAACTTTGAAGTGTGGGAAAGAGATAATTCTCTACAAATGGCAAAAAAGAGAGTTAGTGTTGATGCTTTTCAACACTGTTGTTTCAGAAGTGGGTGGAGCATCCTTGTGGTCAAAAATTTCCTGTAAGATTTTGTGTGAAGTACATCTCATGTACATTGCACTTTGAAGTATCTGTTCTGCTATTTAAGATGCTGTTATGTAGGTGGTGCATGAAAGTGCTCTTGCTAATAGTGTTGCCCTGAAGACAGTTTTCTGCTATAAATCTGTCTTCACTAATGAGAGTATCTTTAATTACAGAAGAAGCACTTGGCTTCATTAGCAGCTCCAGCCTGCAAGGGATCAGCATAGCACTGACATCATTGCTGTCTCTCCTTATTGGCTTTATTTTGGGAGCCATATACTGGAAGGTAAGAGATACTACATATAATTGTTTACATAGTGATTCTACATTTCTTAGCTGTGGGGAGGTGGGAGTAAGATAATCATTTTGTATTTGAAAGCAAGAGATACCTCTTTTGATCCTCACTTAACTGTGACTTGCAGATGTAAATCTCTGTGTCAAATTCTTGAATTCCACCATCAAAGTGCAAATCCTGTTTTATCAGTATGATCACTCTCTAATTGGAAACGAAAATTGTGTGATTAACCTAATTTTCCATTTTCCTATTGTATATTGAGAAATTATTTTTTTTTCTTTTGGCCCCTGTGCCCCTGCCTACAATACAAAAGGTTCAATTGTAAAATTTATATTAGTAGTAATGTTAGAGGAGAAGTTTTGCCCTACATTTTGAAAGATGACTTTGATATTGAATGTCTGAAGCAAATTGAAAGATACAATTGTTTTGTTACTAAAGAAAGCTTTAGAATATTTATAGCTGTAGAATATTTATATTTAGTGCATTTTCTTCCTAGAAAATACATCCTAAATCCAGACCAGAAAGTGATGAAACTACACAGTGTCATGACTATCAAGAGGAAAATGAGATAAGGTATATTGTTTCACTTAAAATTTGTATTTATAGATGTAATTTTATCTCTGAGAACTACTTCCTGTTCAGCTCTGTGACAAACACATAAAAGCCCCAAACACAAGGTCTTGATGCAGAGGTAAAATACGTGCTTAGGGTGTTCCCTTTAAAGGACTTTCTGGTTCAAATGTAGAGATTGATATGGAGAATAGTTTTGCATACAGCATTTTATTATGGGGACATTATTTTGTCTGTCTTTATTCCCACTGTGAGAAAGTATTGCTGACGTCTAAGGAAAGTAACAAAGTAAATGTTATTTGCTGTGTGGTGTAAAGCTAGGTCGAAATTATGGAAATAAATAGAAATCAATGGTTGTGCTCCTAAATCCTTTTAAGTAGTACCTTTTAAAATAATATTTTTTCATGTTCTTTCACTTTTTTACATTCCCCAGGGTACTATATTTTCTGGTTGCTTTTTAATTAATATTTATGAAAAGTTAATGGAAACTTGTTCAAATGCTAATAACTTCCTATGGTCATCCTGAAATGATTCACAGCTCTCTTCCTACTTATACACTGCTTTTTCTGATTTTTAAAGAGACAGAATTCTCAGCCAATCAAATATACCTTAGAAGTAACAGTTCAAGGCTTTATAGTTCCTTGGACATGCCTTGGGCAAGGAATTCTGTGAAATCCAGGAAATTACTTAGGGACATTTTAGGTAAGAATAGTCCATGCTAAAGCATTTTGAGAGTATTGTTCAACTTCATATTTCATGGTGTTTGGTCAGATTTTTACTATGAATGATTTAGGGAAAGCTCTGATGCAAGTGGTAGGACATTTCTCACACTATGTGAAATGCCTGGTGCTGCCCATTAATGAAGGGACAAATAGGCAAGGTTCTGATCTAGCAGTTTGGTCACAGGAGCTGAATTTTTCAGTGTTTAAACTTGCCAAAGTAATCAATTCTTAAAACAAATTTTCTTCATATACAGTATATAGAATGGAAGACTGTGTATTCATTTCAGCAATTTTATTAGTTCCTACAAATAACTCATTCTGCATGTCATCCTCATAAGTGTTAAAACCTGTGAAATGGAACTTACATCTTCCTTTTAACTTCATAGAAAATACAAAACATTTTTTATATGAGGAGGAGATGACACAATTAAATGGAGGAGAGGGCCTTTGCATGAACTTGAAACAGATTGCATTCTCTATCAGATGTCTTCTTAAATATACGGCATGTGTTTTGGCATATATGGCAGGGATGACTATTTGAAGTTTCTCATTTCTCCTCCTTGAGAAATTAGGACTATTCAAATAAAAGTAGAAAGAACTAATATCAAACATAAATTACAATTTTTGGGTTCCCTTTTTTAAGTTTTAACTAACTTATAAACCCTTCTATTCTATTTCCTTGAAAGACTATTACTGTAGTGATGAAGTACCTTTATTTTCCAGTATGTTGCAGCAAAAAGAAAAGGAACATCTACAAGTGTAGCTGTTGTTTTTTCTCCCTCAACACTGTTACTGTTTCATGTACTGGTAAGTTGGTTATGGTGAGAGTTTTACCAGAGGCTCAAGTACTTTTAGCAGCTGCAATATAAAGTGATTCAGAGTCTGTTTTCAGAAAAAAAAAAAAAGAAATCTTGCCATCAGTAGGTTTCATTTATATATAAGATCTTGAGCAGCTAATTTAATTAATCCTGTATCATTAATTTAGACCTTTGATTTTAAGCTTGAATGCTTCAAAATGAAATTTACAAAAATTCCAGAATAAAAGGACAGCTGCTGCTTCTCCTTTTTGGTGTTAGAGCTGACACAGAGAAACCTTCAGCTGTTACACTACAGCTGTTTCAAAGCAATGTGAACTAAAAAACACAATCTGGTAAAATTAGAAGGTGAGCGTAGGAGCGGGCCAAGTAGACCTGAGCTTTTATATAATTGGAGCTTAGTCAGCACATTTCTGTAGTCTCTGTAGCCTTGTCAGATACATCAGTCTTGCTTTAGTCTGTAAGGCTGAACAGCAAAGGTGAGTGAGGTTTCTCAGTCCCAGATGTCCACTGAAGAACAGCTCTTCTCTGGCAAGAGGCTTCTTATTACAGAAACTGTGCTATATTTAACCCATGGCATCTATGTTAAGAGTCTGGAGAATTCAGACAGTGTTGAACTCTTCATTTTTTATCATGAGTGGAAAGAGCAGCATAAGAATATAACAGACAATCTCAGGTTTGCAGTTCATCCTATAGCAGTTACTCTCAGGTGTTCAATATGATTGAGTTACTTCAACTTGAAGGGCTTTTCATTCTTCTTAACTGCTTTGTTCTACCATATGCTCATTGAGAAGGAAAGTTGTCACTTCATTGGACAGAGTTGAGAGAGTTGCTGGCAGAGATTGCCAATACCAAAATGCCAAAATATAACAGTTCTGTAAAACCATGGGAATCGTTTCATTACCTTAGATGACATCAATGAGCTTTTGCAGGCAAGCGTGTTCTTGCACCAGGAAAGTACATCTTATAGCATTTTTTTTTCCTGAGTAAATAAATCTCTATGCAAGTGTCATTAAATTTATTTCTGAAGTTAAATAAAAAAAAAGAAAAAATATTTATGTTGTATGTCTATGAAAAGCTCTACTGTTTAATAATACAGAAAGGAAAAATAATCAGCAAAATCAGAATTTCTGTTTTTCTCTTCAGGCAGGTAACAGTTCCATGTTCGCTTCATAAATGAAGCAGCTTTAAGCACATTCGTATTCCTTCTGGAGTGACAGACTGAGTCTGCATCTGTGTTGCTGCCTATGACTCCGTAGACATGATACAGAAATGAGGACAATTTGTGTTTGTTACTGTGAAACCAACACTGAATTGAACAAAGACAAAAAGAGTGTGCACTTAGCAGGACTGTATCTTACATGAATATCTATCTACCTTGTGTGACATTTGAGGTTTTTTAATTGCATTAATATTTTCAGCTGACTCTGGCAAACAAAGTACGTCCTGAACAAAAAAGCATCTTTCAAATGCCTCCAACTGTGTGTAACCAATGAAAGTCATAAATACCTTTGCATACTTAATTTAAATTCTGTGTCCTCTGCCTTAAACTGATGTCTTCAGATGAAGGTCTCTGAACTGACAGAAAACGCAGAAATGGATACAGATAACATACTCTTCAATATTGTATATAAAACTTGAAAGCAAAGTCATGCCCTGAGCTCGTGTTCTAGACTTAGACTTATAAGGAGCTGTGTTTATGCCTGTCAAAGGCTGTGTGTACAGCAGCACGTGGTCTCTATCGGGTGCCAGGTGGCTGGTTGCCCACCCCAGAAATACTCAAGAATTCATCAGCGTTGGTGGTCTCTGTTCAGGAGAAGCAAATACTGGAAGAAGACAAAGTAAACAGGAGGTGAATGTACCTCATGGAGCTTCGAAGAATTGAGAGTAACTGCTGAGTATGTGAACACTGGTGAAATTTCCAGTCATGCTAAGGCAAAGTAAAGAGTCTGAATTGCATTCAAACGTCACAATAAAGACAAACCCATGAAATGCATTTTGAATTCTGAAGATGCATGCCATTGATACCTTGTCTTTAAATGTATAGCATAGAAAATCTGAAAGACCCTGAGACTGTATTTAGCTTTTACTTACATCAGCTGTAATTAATGTTTGCATTGTGTTTTAAGTGATTAGTAAGCTTTAATATCCTGGCATTCTCCACTCTTAAAAGTTAATTCTTTTGAAACAAAGAGAACAGCTTTGTTTCCCACCTGTCTTCTGCATCTATTACTGTTACAGTATCCATGGAATATGAACAGGACTGATGTACAGATGTGCATTTTCAAGTAAATCCTAAAAATACCATGGTAAAAGTTACAAGTGTAGTTGTGCATCTTTTCATCTTGTCTCTTCCCAGATAATGAGTATGAATTATTTACCTGTATTAGGGGTTGTAATTCAGAAGGGTAAAGGCTCACATGAGGTGACAAACTGTCATCTGTCATGATATTGACCAGGTCAACAAGAGCTTTAGTTTAAGTAACTTGAAAATTAAAAAAAAAACAAAACAAAACAAAACAACAAAACAACCGTTTTAAAGTTTTTCATAAAGTTGGAGTTCTCCTTAAAATGTATAGTTGCTAAATTTTTAAAGAGTTCTTGTGGAAGTTTTAATCTTCTGCTCAATTTTCTGAGAACCATGCATAAAAAGAATATGTCATACATATAATATATATGTGTTTGTGTGCGCACGTGTGCGTGTGTGTGCGTGTGTGTGTATTATTGGTAAAACTGTCTTTCATATTTACAAAAAGAAAAAAATCTCAGAACCTTACCTTACATCATATTTGATGATGTGGCATGTAGCTACACTGCATGGAACTTTGACCCTACCTGCAATTAATATTGAAATTTCTCATGAATTCACTGATTTGATCATGTGGAATTCTTATTTATACTCAGGCCCTTTTTGCACTTTCTGTTTGCCAGAAAAGGGTCCTCAAGTCCTACTCAGATGGTATAAATTAGCATAGTTCCATTAAGGGCAACAGAACTTCAGGGTTTGCATCACCTGAGGAACTTCTCTTATACTAGATCAAAAGAAGCTTAGTGTCAGAATTAGGCCTTCATGTTTATTCTGAAGATGCTGGAGCACTCACCAGTTAATAACTGGGGTTGCTCATCACTTCTAAAAAGCAAGTGCATTCTTCAAACAATGGAATTCCCTATCTAAAGCTGAGTCTCCTTTGATTCTTTGTAGTTCTTTACTCACAAGGCCCTCAGACTTTGAGTTTCAAACTTATTTAAGAGTTACCCTGAAAAATGCCAGCATGTCCTAATTGATAGAAATTTGCACCTCATTGTGTATTGGTTTTGACTGAATGGAAAAGTGTTCACAGTAAATTGAAGCAATTATCTTTACACATTGTAAGAGAACCTTAAATACTTATACCATGTGCTCTTGAGGCTAGCTTATGCATTTAAGGGTTTGGGTTTTTTTCTTAGATTCAGTAAAACAAAAATCTTGTATTTATTAATGTTCTTTGTTGATAAAAAATGTTAATTTTTCTAAATGCATTCTTTCCAGAAAATCAAATACTCAATAACACATAATTGGAACACATTGGTGTGCCCCAAATTATACTTTGATATTCAAAAGCACAATATTTTAGGCTTCTTAATCTTCAATACTATAGCAAACATCAGTTATGAATTGAAACATACAATAAACAAAAATTGACTATGACAAAGTATTCACTTTCCAGGAGCAACATCCTAAAGTAAGTCACTTTCAAATAATGTCAGACACTGTAATCTCTTCTGTGGATCAAGGTAAATTTTAAGTTACATGAGAACAGAAAGAAAACTCACATATAAACTTTTGACCTTTGCATCACAAACGTTGTTCTCTGAATGTGCGAAGAAGTTGTATGACACTTGGAGTAGCACAACTGTTGTTGGACCACATGGTTTTCCCATTCTTTGCCCTTGTTTTGAGAGATCTGAACACAAGAGAGATCTGATTGGGTGTTCTCAATCCTTTTGCAAAGCAGGAGACTTCTGGACATTCATGGATACATTAGATGGTGTGGCTCTTTGAAGTGGGATCGTAAATTTACTGGAAACATTCTGTGCCCACTGAGGAGATCTTTACTTTGGACATAGTGAGATTCTGAAAAACTAGTGACTTCTGAGACATCTTTGAAATCAATGGAAATAGAATAAAGTACTCTTGGAGATGGGGTGGCAGAAATAGACCTTTAGTTGTTTCTTAACTTCTAAAGAAGTTTAACTTCTAAAGAGTGATCAGTTTTTCAGTCTTCTTTTTGGGTAGACAGAGCCCATGCATCACACAGTTGAAAAATCAATACCCTCCCTCTTAAAACAAAACTGGAGGGGAAAGGAGTGTTTTATTTTTTCTATATAAAAGTCAATCAAATTTGGCTTTTGGATATCTGTGGTCTGGTGAGAAATGTAACATTTTTAGGTTTCCTTTGAAATAGTTGAACTCTGCATGCAATTACTAGTGGCCTTGTGAGAATAAAAAAGCAGATAGTCTTATACTGAGTAACTTTTCTACTTTAGATGTGTGTTTACTTGAATGAATTAATGGTACTTATTTCATCACAAGGTCATTTTATAAGCAATCTTACAAAATGTGCTTTACTATGGAGTATGTGTACAACCTGCACAGTTTTTAGATTCTCATCTGCAGCAGCTCTGTTTTCTCTGTTGCTCTCTGTAATATGCTGAAAATTGTTCAGTACACAAAATAGAATTATTAAATTGAAAATCTAACTGTACACATAAAATACTGATATTTTGAATTAAATTTACATTTAAGAATTAGCCAACATTTTTCAATTCAGGAATCTGATTCAACTGTCTTAAATGCAGATTTGCAGTAATGGTGGCATGTCGCTATTTTGTTTTCAAATTAATGGAATGTGGAAACTTCAGACTCTTTAGTGATAGAGACAGACGTTTGCTGGTTGCATTATGGGCAAATTCATTTATTTCAATGTAAGTGTCAACACAGTTTTGCATAGTTACATTCTGATTGAAGATAATCAACAAAGTTTATAAAATGTGATGTGTATGTACATATGTGTCCTCTTAAAGATAGATGTTTACCCAGATCCCTTTTTATACCAGTTCAGATTTGGAATTTACATTATATACATATGCTTTATTGTTCTAAATAAAGATATTATGCACTGTCAAATAATTAGTATATTGCATTGTGTCAGTCCCAATTAAGACATTTTTAAGACTTGTCATCATCTGAAATAATTCTGCCAGAACATATGCTACTTGATGCAGACATTTCATGTTACACTTCTTTTGCAGTGCATGGCATTTACCAGGATCTTTCAGTAGAAACCAGAGCTTTTCCTGTAAGGATGGAGTCCTTCCTTTAAGTTTTCAGCAGTTTATTGTGGCTTTTCTGTAAGAAGTCTGGGATGGGATGAATTTGGGAGGAAAAAAACAGCTGCTCAGGGAGCTTTGGCACCTCTCCATTCCTGAGAGAGAGTGAAAAGATGACAGCTATAGGGGAAGAGGTAAACCTGCTGAGACTCCCAGCCTGCCTCAGAGAGCATTAATGAGCCTTGGAAGAAAGAGGGGAAGTTGCAAATACAGAGGGATTTTTAAATAACAATATAAAGTACAGACAGGACTGATGAGGAAGAGGACAGCAGGATTAATGGACTGGGACACAGGGGAACAGAATTTGGAGATGCCAGAATTTGGGGTATGGATATGAATGAAAGCTGTGGCTGCTGATCTGGAAACAGCCAGAAACTCAGAGTTGATGGCTTGAAGAAGGCCATGGAACAGCCCTCAGTGATGGTGTAGCAGGAGTCATGCCCTGAGGAGCAGCACTGGTGGCTCAGAGGGGTCAGCAGTAGTCACTCGATCCAACTAAGGCTACATGAGCACCATGTAGCTGCGGAGTGTACTTCATGAGGAAGCTGCATTAATGCAAGAAAAACTCCAATTTGACCTGGAATTACAGGAAGGCAGGAGTAGCAGTAGGATACCTAGAAACAAGATGCGAGTACTCTTAGCTAACAAAACAACTCTTGCTGAAGTCAGGAGCTGGTAACTCATAATCTGGTTCAGTGTCTAGATGGAGATTGGTGGTGAGGGGTGTCCTTCAAAGGTCTCTGTTGGGAAGGGTGGTGTTTAATATCTTCATCAATGTCACAATGGGATCAAGTGCTCCCTCACCAAGTTTACAGACAACACCAAGCTGAGTGGTCCCAAATGTATCTCGAGCTGCATAAACAGGCAGCGTGGCCAGCAGGTTGAAGGAGGTGACTCTGGCCCTCTGCTCTGCTCCACTCTGATGAGACTCCACCTGAAGTAATTGCATTCAGCTCTGGGGCTCCAGCACAGAAGAGGCAGGGACCTGCTGGAGAGGATCCAGAAGAGGGATACAAAAATGATTAGGGGGATGAAATATGTTCCTGTGAAGAAAGGGTGAGAGAGTTGGGGCTATTTAGCTTGGAGAAGAGAAGGCTGTGGGGAGAACTTATGGCAGCCTTCTAGTACTTAGATGTGGCTTACAAAAAAGATGGTGACATTTTAGAAGGAACTGTTGCAATAGGACAAAGGGTAATGGTTTTAAACCAAAAGAGGACTGATACAGACTAGATATAAAGAAGGCATTTTCTACTGTGTGTTGTCCCTGAAAATAAGCCTTCTGATTTGTAATGGAGTCAGTTCTCATGAATTGTAAGATAAACAAGAATCATGTTTGCATTCCTTTGTAAAAGATATCACCTGATGGACTTCTCAAGTGACCAGTGGAGATGGAGAGGTGGGAACTTCTCTGTCCAATCTCTGATCACTGCCCAGAAACTTATATATACGAGGTCAACAATAAACTAGAGACTTCCTTTCTTCTTTGCCTGAACACCTGTTGTGTGTGTTGCTGTGTGCTTCTATCTACATCACAGTAACAACTGTGAGAAAGGAGAAATACAGGAGAAGGTTGTCTGGAAAGGTTCCCTGGAAACATTGAAGGTCAGGTTGAATAGAGCTCAGGGCAACCTGTTCTAGTTGAAGATGTCCCTGCTCATTTCAGGGGTGTTGTTCTAGATTGCCTTGAAAGAACTTCTCCAACCCAAACTAATGTATGATTCCATGAATTGTAACATATGCAGGTGGAGCAAAAGGCAAGAGGGAAAGTCTGGGAACACGTGCAGCTCTTCAGCCTAAGTGACACCACCATAATATTTTTGGTAGTCTTTTTTGCAATGTTTGGTGCCTCACATGATGCTGACTAACTGCACACCACCACCACTACTTAATCTGAATCCTACAAACTTAAATGTGCTAAAGGACTGAGAGAAATATTTACCTTCAGTTTTTCCAATTTTAGTTTCTCCAAAACAATGAATATAAATATCTCATTCAATAGACGGAAACAAAAGCTACCTTTGTCCAAATTATGGGCAGCATTAATAATGACATTCTCCTACTTCTGTCATCCAGAAAAACAATGCTTATTACAATAAACAACTGTTTCTTGATAGCAATACATTTTAACAGCTTAACATTTCCATGAAATGACTCTATTTTAGATGAGCTGGATATATGCCTACTCCACATACACTCCATGTTACACTCCAGTGTAATTTTATTCCATGTTAACAAATGTGTGTTACTAAACATATTTTTGTCCAAATCTTCTGAATGATAATAAATAATATGTTTTCGTCTTAACAAGATGGGTTGTTTCAGGATTTCACACTGCATTAACAGCTTATAGAATCACTTCCTTACTACTCTTCATGTAGCTGTTGATGATAAATTTTCTTCCAAAGTTCAAACAGTTTTAAAATGGATTAAGTTTCCCAATAGCAACAAAGAAGCATGTGCTAACACAATCAAGTTTTGTGTCATTACATACTTAAAGGGAATTATTATACGCTGGTGCATAGTGGAAAATATGGTTAAATTAAAGCAGACTGCCAAAATTGCAGAGAGTGTTGACATTTAACCCTCTTTTTCACACACAATATCCCAAGGTAAGTTATTTCACATAACAGGAAAATCCCAAATGCTACTATAGTTTCCTCTGACTTGTGGCCCCTTCTGCAAAATCCCACCATAAGCAAGCAGGAACTAAAAATACGGATGAGACTTTTTTCCAGACAGACATGAGCCTTAGGCTTCTGTCCAGTCACAAAGTACGGGGACAATTTTCATTCTCTTTTGGCAAGATATTTTCTTGAGCTAATGGAAAAATATTCAGCTGAGATCACAAAAGCCTCTTTGTTTGTCACCAGTTCTGCTCTGCAGGATAATAGCATGATAGCAAAATTGGCCCAATTAGAGTAAAGAAGCTGCAGAGCAGAATGTATAGCTTTTGTCATTTTAAGTGACTACCACAAGTGACAAAATGTCATCTTAGAAATTTCCCCTTGTCATCTCCTACATTGTGAATGATGATTATTAGGACCCCCCAGGTTATTTAATCTGTCATGTTCTTAAAGTCAAATATTTTAGACCTTCCTTTTTCTCAGCAGTGCTGTCATCATTAACAAAACACAGAACAGCCTTCACCTTTAGAAATGACAAAATGGGGATGTGTCTTAAAACCAATTAATAGCATCAGTGAAGGCAGAGGCATAGCATCTAAATCTTTTAAATATCATCCCCAAGAATAAAGCAATGAGTCCTTAGAGGCAATTACTCCTTTGCCAGAAGTTGAGAAGAAAGTATCTCATTGACATGGTGGTACCACTTGGCAGCTTGTTGTTAAGTCTTGTTTCATATTGTTCCAGAGGAATCCAATTGCCTCAGTCAGTAAGCACTGTGTTTTCTTGATGATACTTTATATGCTCTAACCTTTGGATCAAGCAAAGAGTTGTGGGAATGAAAAATGCTATTAAGTGCTATAATTGTGTACTCACTGCGTTTCAAATAGAACCAGTGCTACATAGCAGAGTTTAAGTGGGCATCCTAATGTACCTGTAATGTAGTATGCACTGTGTGGGACGAGGGGTGCTGGTGGGACTGGAGAAGAAGGCAGTGCTTGAATTTAGCAAATTTTTTTTAGCAAATCAGGTAGCTGCCATGAACTTCAATCATGTACCCTGAAGGAATGGCTGCATATCACAGAATCTCTTCACAAATCCAACCCTTGGCAAGAGCGAGCCTCAGGATTGCCAAGTTCCATGCACTGATCAAAAGGTTTGCTGGGCATCCCACGCTGAGCTGCGCTTCCCAGCCACTGGCAGCTCAGCACCATCACCCTTCCTGCTCCATGGCTGCCTGTGCCAGAACCACACACACCTACCGTGTTCCCTGGGGGTTCAGGTAATGAATCCATCTATATTTCCATAGAGGCCACCAACGTTATTTCATTGAGAGCCAGAAATCTGTCTCTGGCTTGTATAACTGGTCTTCTGTATTTCAACCTGGACTATAACTGGAAACTCAGCAAAGCCCCAGGTTTTCTCCCTTGCACATACACACCTTTGCGTCCTGTCATTATCCAGTCCCTCCTTCAGCCCCCACCCAGGCTCCCAGTGCTCTCCTGTTGAGTCATACTCTGCAATTGAAGCATCATGTATTCTGGTTGCAGTTAGCAGTCCTACCATTAGCAGTTTTTATATAGACAGTAAACAATTGAGTTAGTATTTAGGAAGGAAACACTTCAAAATGTTTAGCAAAAGGTTAGACTTCTGGGGTCAGCTTTAACTGGGGTCCTGCTAATCTGACTGCAAACTGCACTGCACAGCAGTATGCGTGCCAGCTGCCAGCACGAAAATTCCCACAGTTTTCCTCAGAGGAACAAACAGTTTGTGCTGAATAAATATGTTAACCCTGTTTTACTCTAAAAATATTTCCCATCAGATTTAAGACAGCAAGAGCTAGTCAATTTAATCAGATACTTCTTCATGCAGTCCTCTCTCATAGGGATCCTGCTGATAAAACTTCCTGTACAGACTCAGTTCTAGTTAGACTGAAGTCTAACCTTTCCTTCTCGTGACCTTCTTGTTGATCTTACTCAGAGTGACTGTAGCCTGCAGCCATTTTTGCCATGTTTCATCTAGCTGCACCCCCACTACCTCCTGTGGCCCTTGCCTTTCCAACCTTGGGTCAGCTCAAGCTCTGTGGTCTTCCCACCCAAAACTTCATGTCCATTACCAAACCTTGCTGTGCTGACCAAGGCTGAGGAGCAGCATGTGTTTCAAGACCAAAGACATGCAATGCACCTGTTCCAACACCTTCTGCACCTTGTTATGGCCATCCAGGCCAGGCTTGCCTGCTCTGACACGAAGGCATGTATCCTTGGAGGCAGACACTGTCCACTGACTCTTCACACCACAACAGCAGGGCTGCTCCACAGTCTGTGGGAAGACATGCAGTGCCAGTATTCAACTTCAATCTGCCCGGGTCTCAGGAGTACTGCACTATATTTTGCACAGCCACCCAGATTCAAAAGGAGAGAGAAGCATGGCCATGCACTTAGCTTGGTGAGCAGGGGATGGAGAATTTCATTTTCCCTCCTTCATAAATAAATGCATTAGGGATTTAGCTATTGAGTAATCAGAGAGAGGAATATATTCTTCTTGTGTACCATGATGGGGCTTGGGTTGGTTGGGGAGTGAGTCACTCATGCCCAATATTAAAAATGAAATCAGCAAAATAAAACCACCATTTCTAAAGAAAATGTAAAGATAAGCAACAATGCAGGAAGTATGACTGAACGCAGTCCAAAATTATTGTCAAATTCTCTCATGGTTTTGCAAATATCATATCTAAATTTCAGGAGAGTTGCTTAAAAATGAACTGGAAACTTTGACTTTTCTACATTTTTAAGATTAGGAAAATGTAATAGCTCTGAGAAACTGTACATCAGCAAAAAAATTAAGTAGCCTTTACAAAAATGGTAATGTTTTAAATTCCACTCAGTCTGCCTAGCTCTGTAAACAGTGACAGAAAGCAACCCAAAATCTTAAAAAAACAACATCCAATAAACAAGTCATATACAGCAGCTATGCACTCAAGAGATCAGGTCTCGTGGTGTGAATGCTATTTATTTTTTAACCAAAATTACTTCCACATTCTGGGATTCTGTGACTTTTTTTGGAGGGCAGAATAAGCATAAAAGAAGTGGAGATCATAGCAAAATATTAATTCTTATTTACCAGTTAGTTATATGAAACTCTTGCATATAAACTATGGAATTTCACACAGGGATTCCTGAATTCAATCTGCCAATTTATAATGGACATTTTACATTGCAAATAACCATTTAATCTGAATTGAAAGTGATAAGAAAGCAATTTTACTATGCGGAAAATTATTAACTGACATTATGTAAAAATAAAATGATTTCCACTTCAAACTTCTCTGTGTGGCTCTAAAAAATTATAACAGTGCTCTATTAAGGGCAAAGTTCAACTGCAGGACACAGGCAAGCGTCATATGATTTTGGCAATTAAATAAAGCATTTGAAATATCAGAACATGCCATCTACTTGATAAGATGTTACTTTTCATGGAAATGTAAAAATCTGTTTGAGGAGGAAGCAGCAAAAGAACACAAGTATTTTTTCTTTGAAGATTGCAAGATATCTTTTCTGTTGACAACGCTTTTATGACCTTAAATACTTCTCTGCTCTGTCAGTAAGGTCAGCAACTTGCCTTCACAGCCACCAAACACACTTCTGAACTGAACTCCAGTGCAACTGTTTCTTCATGAATTGTTTCCAGTCTCATTACAAGATTTTCTGTTTCAACATGTTTTGGATCTTAGAACTTTGGAAATCAACCAAAGCTACAGTTCTAGTGAAAACTTATCTGTGGAGTCTCTAGTGATTGTATGTTACAGTTTCCCACCATTTATTGGAGCTCCTCTGCCTGAGGTTGCTGCTTTCAGAGCAAAGCTGGCAGAACAGCTCAGATAACCCTTTCTCACCGCTTCAATACCAAATCAACCATGAAAACTTGAAACATTTCAAAAACTGCTGCTATTTGATGAATGAAGCTGAGGCAGGGGATAGAGTGCTACAAGGGTTGAGGACCTCTCTCATCATATGTTCTGCCAGTTCTGGAGGGAAAAGTAACATATAGCAAATGACTGATAATAGACACCTGAAAATGAGAAGAAATCATACCACAGCCAATAACAATTGTTTGTCTGCAGTCTGCTACTAAAAATAAACATACAAACATGCTGACAGAGCAGGCTGGCAAACCAGCCATCCTGAGAACAAACTGAGCGTAACAACACATAAGATGATACTTGGTTGTACTACAGGATCTTCAGAAACACTAAAGGATGAGCTCCAGTTTTGAAGTTATTCCCTAGAAAGGAGATAATTCAATTTCTTGAATTATCAAGAAGATTAAACTCTCTCTTCTTGCCTAGTTTCCCATTATTTGAGGCACACTTTGCTTATTCTAGAGTTTCTCAATGACAGCCAGGACTTCAGAACACCAGTGGGGCAAAAATAAGCAAACATACTGCCTTTTGCAGCTGGAAAGAGATATGGAATGGAAATAAATTCTTAAGTGCTTTTTCGAAAACATTACAACTCTGGGTTCAAGAAAAGCTTTTGTGTTACTTGGGTTGTTTGCTGCAAGCACTGATGCACAGATTTTGCTTCCTGCAGTAACCTTGAGGACAAAGACTCAGTTTTTGCCCTAGAAAATAACATCAGTTACATTTTATCCATCTACTGGGAATATTTACTTTTACCGTGTCTGAAATTGATTGCTGTTTACCAAAATTTTACATTTAGAATTCAGCCAAGCATAGTATCTGCATTGTTTATTCTAAGGACTAACGTACTTTTCTTTTTTCCTTTTTATTCCTTCTTCACAATACTTTGAAATCTTTTTCTCTTAAATTTAACCCACTTTTGCTTGTGTGTGTCTTCAAATCTTGTTTGACATTGTCTTCCTACCTCTTGGAATGAAAAACTAGAACATTTCATCAAGTGAAAGTGTTAAAAATATTAAAGCATTTTCAGATTTAAAAAAATCAACTACTTTTTGGAGGATGTATTTAATATTATGTGGATCTAACTCAGGTTGGCACAATAAGGAGGGTCTAGAAAAACCTCCTTAAGTAGGTAGTGTTTGGGATATATACAAGATGGGGTCAACCGATGTGGTGATTAAAGGATGATTTGTTGCAAAATCAGTCATGGGAGGGTGAAACCTTTAGGTTGTTATATTCAATGCCATTACACCATAAAATTGTCTTAATTCTAGTTACAATGTCTTTTACAAATTTCTTATCCAATCAACTACTTCTACAAAGTTTGCTAGCATCTTCATAAGCAAATAATTGCTATGTTTACTACGTTTCTACCACAATGTGTCTCTTTATCCAGTCATATAATTCTACAAAAACTTATTGCTGTACCTTTTACTTTCAACAACTCTATAGCAGGTTCTATTACCAAACTTTAATATTTTATACTATCTTGCATAACATATTTATTTGCTTATTTGAGTCATATTTCTACTTGCTTGAAACATGTTTTTATTTGAACTACAAATTCCAGTTTTACTTTTACTGTTCTAAACTTCCAAGCCTTCTCCAAGGCCTTAGGTCAAACATTGTATCCATCTCTATCTCTGAGCCTAAATGCTCGAGGCCTTGGGAGTTCTCTGGGCCTACAATTCCTACTACATGTAGCATAATAAAGATACAAATATTAATAAGCCTCAAAGTAATCAAAGACAGATATTTCAGGTTTTGATATATGACCTTCTTTCCTTCCCCCTGCTTATAACTAAGTTCCCCTCTCTCACGTCTAGAAATATAAAATGAAATGTTCCATCAAAATTTCCTACTATGTAAAGCTTTAAAATTGCTCAGTTTCTTACTTTAGTATTTTAGGAAAGCAGGCTAGAAGAATAACCTATCTCCTATCGAGTACGGAGTCAGAGCTATCTTCATCAGTTCTGAAACCAGTAATTTTTACTTCCCAGTGCTAAAGAGCTCATCATCTGTCTGGGTCTACTCAAATAACAGCAGTCTTTATTCCTAAAATAATGTCCTTTAATGTCTCACTTATTGCTCCCTTGCTGCATTGTATGACTTGCTTTCCTAAAGCATGGAGAACAGACTATTACCTTTCTCTCTTCAGAAACCCTCTATACATTTAAAGTCTGTTAAGTTGGGTTAAAAAGTGGGGTTTTTTGCTTTAATTTAAACTCCGTTTTGATAGGAATTAATTTTTCAACCAAGTCACCATTGCAACCTCATTTCTGCTGCAATAAAAAATGCCAAAAATGGAAAAATATCAAAATCCTTTAGATCAATGGGTTGTACAAAGGTGGAAAACACACATTAATCTGGGAACTAATTATGCACCCAAGATATTAATATATTTGATTATTACAGGATTTTTTTTCCAAAATATTAGTACATTTTATTTCACTGCCTTCAGTAAATGCACTTTATATAGTAATTATGTCTCCAAATACCTCTTCAATTAGTCAAAATGCTCTGAACTTTTGGGCTCCAATCTTTACAGCCATCCTAAGTCATCAGCTTTTATATTTGTGAGCAGATTAATCAAAACAGTGAAGATGTCTCTAAGTCACACTGGAATGAGATCAGCTGGTTCTGACATTTCAGTAGTAAACTGAAGTAAAGCCTATGTTTTTGGACATGGGCTTTACATTCAGTTTTTCTCTTGCTTAGTTGAAGAATCACTCACTATCAAGTTGTAGCATCAAATGAGTGCTAACTTTAATAAGTTAACACTCATTTGGAGTTCTAACTTATTTGAAGTATATTAGAATTGTCTGTAACTGACTTGTATTATCAATGGACATACATATGATAAGTTTTGCTTTTCAGATAAAACCTCTGGATCTGTAGCCAATTCTGTGGCACTCACCAAAAGCACAAAAGAAGATCCTTTTGAGCAGAATTTAAATCACACCAAAGTGTGTATGTATGAATTTGTATGAATGTATTTGAATGGTCTCCTTTTCTCTGGGAAGAAACTTAATTTCAGGGGAGGGATTTAATGTTTCAGACTCATTTGCTTATCCACCATCAGGAAACCTGAAGCTGATTCAAAACATGGGTGGGGGAATTGTGACAACCCCAGACTTGGCAGACAGCCTGATGACCTCTCTAGCTGTATGAAGACCTTCACAGCTGGTCATGAGGGCTAGACACCATGTTTGTCCACCAGAGACTATGGAAAAGTGCTACCCAGCACAGACACTGAGTTCTGCAATTTCTTCTTTCCTATGAATTCTCCTCAAGAATCTTGATAGTCTCTTTTTTTTTTTCTTTTTTTTTTTTTTTTTTCTGCCCCCATAAATTCACCCATTTTTGCCAGTAAAGGTTGAGAAAGAAGTAAACATGTAAAATGATGAAAATTATGAAATCGAGGGAATCACAGACTACATTTGTTCATCCCCTTCACCTATTGGTGAGGGTCTCTTGTAAAGGCACCCCTGGTGGTGATGTATTTGACCTTGTGCATGGTGGGCATATTATGAGAGGAATATTTCATCCTTCCTAGCAACACATTAAAACCCATCTTTCTTTGAATTCATTTTCAGCTTGGTTTATCTGTTGCTTTTTCATCTCACCTAGCAAGGAGCAGCTATGTAGCTGCTGGCAGTGACATGAGAACAATACTTTATGTAAATAACTAGCAAGTAGAAGAAGTCATTAATGCAGACAGTTCTGAAGGCAAGTGAAACAGTGTTTGGCAGAAAGCACCTTTAATGGGACTGTTGCTTAGTATTGTAGTCTGATTCAGAACATGCCTCTATGACTTCCCTGTGTTTCACTGTATTTCCAGGAATACAGCTCCCCAAATGGACTTTCTGCTGTTGCAGAACAGATTATTTGGGAAGCTGCTCATCTCCTCCTCACTAAGCAGGACAGATATACGAGCCAGCAGAACACACTGGAGCGTACATATTTCATCTGAACATGCAGAGCCCCATGAAACATTCTTGTGCATATGCCAGCTTCCAATGGCTGGACACAGCAGACTGGTCTCAAGAAAAGCAAAGGCAGGGATAATTGTCTCATGTAAAGGGTTTTAGGGGAGGGTGAAAGGACAAACTATCCGTTGTTAGCAGAAATACTGAGAATGCTAGGGATGTGAATTGTTTTGCTCTTGATATTTTTCCTATAGCACATTAAGAAAGCTCAAAGATTAGCAGGGAAACAAGTGAATATCTGGTTTTTTGGGCATGTGTTATCACACATAAAAAACTCCAGAGCCAGTAATAGACCCATAAAAAGGACAGTTCAATCCCCAAAGTAGAAGTATTGACAGGTACATGTTTATTTGTCTATGCTTAAATCATAGTATTTGACAAAACTACAGCAATGTACGTTGGCAGGGCTGCATGGAGATTGCTGGTCCAAAGCTTGCCAACATTTAGCATACTTTTAGAAAGGTACAATACCCACACTAAGTGGATTTTTAGGACCTGTTGCTCACTGCCTCATACTGCGTGTCCCTGTCCTCTTCATTTAAGGCAGGGTAATGAAATACACTTAGTGATTATGTTCCTTTTGTTTAACAGGAATTTGTTGGAACACAAAGCACTACATAAGTACTGTCACTTCACCCTTCAGACAAATAACTGTTAGACTCAGACCCCATGCACAATCTGCTTTACACTCAAATAAGATTTCTGTGAGGATTGTTTTTTTGGTTTTGCATAGGCACTAAGACAAAATAATTTTGTACATTAACTAAGGAGACTGAGAAGAGAAATAACCTTTTAAAAGAGTGAGTTTACATTGCATTTAAAGTGTTGTGCTGTATCTATGACAAGTGAAAGCATCAGAAACCTGAGCCTGGGCACTCTGTAGTTTTTTTTCAGTTACTGCCACTATTTTCTCAAGGAGAAAGCATTCCTTTCTGGCCCATGACAGTGTAAAAAAATAGAAAAGCTTAACTCTATCCTTACATCAAAAATCTATGTTCTGCCTCATTTCAAAGCTACTCATATACTATGCTTTCAATGAGTTTAATCTCTGTGAAATTCAGTTTCCACTCCTTATTAGTTACTGGACAGTGAAAAAAAACCCAAACCAAAACTACAAACCACAAACCCACATGACAATTGCAAAAAAATACTATGATAGTGATGTGGAAGAAATTATTTTGGGTTGATTTCACGTAGCAAGAAACACTAAATTTACCTGGGCTGAATGATCCCCAATGAAGAAAAAAGGAGAAAATATATAGCATATGAAATGAAAATTTTCCCTAGAATAATTACTAGGAAATTATCTTTTCTATACCAGCAATTCCATATATTTCATATGCTAGTGAATGTTCTGCCTCTTCATTGGAAAACACTGGAGTTACCAATATTCAAAGAGAGACTTTATATAAAGTTTTTTTTTTTATTAAAAACACTCTAAGACAACCACCATGCAAGAGGTCTTACCAAATTTTATGTTCTGATTAATTTTGCTATCTTACTAAGATTCAGAATAGTATTACTATGTTTATTTACATCTTATTTTGAAGAAAGGGGCAAACAGCTGCAATTTTACTCAAGTTCTTGAACCAAAAGGGACAACTCATACAGCCAGTGACTTTCCCAGCCACACATCATCAGGCTCAACAAAAGAACAATTAATCTCTTTTGAATATTAAAACAACAACTAATTTGGAAGGAAATTCCAGAGTACTGAGATGTTAGATACTAACACTCAATGAGGATTTTCATAAGTCTCCATTTAGTTTGGTATTCCATCATGTCTGCACAACAAGCCCAGAATAAAGTGAGATGCAAATGAAAAGAGTTACTGTTCAAGCACTTCATCATGAGTTTTTTCCAAATCTAATCTAGGACTGGCAGTATCAACACCAGCTGTTTGTTTCTGAGAGGGCAAAGGCAGATGAACTGCCTAAAACATTACTCTAGGAAGAAGGAAAGAAGCCAAAGCTTTTTCAGCAAAAAATCTTACTCAGGTGTCATACCTGAATGTTTCTGAGCACGAAAAATATCTTGTTGGTAGTATTGGCTTGTTGGTAATTTTATTTCTCTAGTTATGCAAACAAAACACTGTGATTATATTGTGAATATTTTTTTTTTTTTAAAAAAAGGAACAGAATTTTATTTTGGCCTCTAATAATGTCAATATATTTTGAAAAAAATAATCTCAGTATCAAAATTTCAGCAAAATTTTCAGGTGCAATATTATTTCACAATAAATTTAATTAATTTATTTTATTCTGTACTGAAGTGAAATAGGAGTACATTTATAGGTACACCAGAAATTACAATATCTGGGTTTAAGGGTGTTTGTCAGAAATTAACTGCCAAACTTGATCATAAAACCTATTCTATAGATATTCAGAACCTCACTTATATACTGAGCAGGAAAAGCAATCATCAAGTCTGTAGGTAGCTTTCTTCTCCATAGTTTCTGAAAAGCAAACCCTGACATAAAGCCTAAGTTAGAGATTTGGAGCTGCTCCTCTATTCATATTTTAATGTATTTATAACCATGTAAATAATTTGTCACTTAAAGTTTGAAACTTCTCAGGCAAAAAGTTGTTTTTTGATTGAAATAAAAATTATGTAATGATCACCTATTGATAGAAGTCACAACAAGCATTGAGGCAGGGCAAACTCCACAACAGCACTACATTTATCAGTGAGATAGGTTTTAGACCAGAGAATCTACAAATTGGCAATCTGCTTAGTAAGGTAACACCCAAGTATCAAGAGAAAATCAAGACCTTTCTGTAATCCCACCCTACCTCTGCCTTCACTAAGCTTACAGGATCAAAAGTACATTTCAGGGCAGCTTAGCAGTTAGCAGACTTCAAACAGAAAGATATATCCGTTCAGCTAATGGTCAGGCTTTCCCTTATCTCGTTGAAAGCTGGGAGCAAATGAAAACTTCCCAGAAAGCGTGGAAGAGAGACAGCACTGCTCTTGGCTCACTGGGACTCCTGGTAGCATCACAGTTTTTCCTCGAGCTCCCAGCATTGATCCTTCCACAAATACCAGAAGAGTCTCAGAGAGTTTCTGGCTGGCCCTCCATGACTATCCTCTGTCCTGTCCTCAGTGGTTGTGTGCCCAACCCTCATTCTATTCTCTTACTGCCCTTGATCATACACATCCTGCGTGTGTCAAAATCACCCCTGGCCCTCTCCTCCTTTGTCCATCCCCACCAAACTGTTCAACACACCATGTTCTCTATTATTGTTATCTTTATTATGTGCTTCCACCTGACTCTTTCTAGCTCCCAGAAAGATTTGCCTCCTCTCATAAAGGAGCAGCTGGGTCAGTAAGGGCAAGGGTGGGAGGAGGACCCAGCACAAGGTCCCTTCCCAGGCAAGACTGAGTGTGAGAAGCTGGGAATGAAGAGGAGGACATGGTGAGGCAGGAACTGACTTCCATCTGCTCTGGCAGGCTGCAGGATCAGCTCAGACGCTTATAGGCATGCAGCTTCAGCCTAGGGGTTGCAAATATAAAGTCTGAATTTAGGATTCTGCAATTCTTTCTATGGATTGCAAGAGGTCTGTGACAGAAACAGGTCAGAGATGAAAAACATAAAGAACCATGATCAGGTGAAAGAGGACTGCCCAGAGCCATTAACTGAGACCATAACACACAGCCTTCTGTTCAAAATCAAACCAAAATCTTTTACTATGGAATTCAAATTTAATTAAGATATGACATTAATGTAATAATGACAATTGTCTGTAGGAGACTGATTACATATGGAATTACTTTGCTATTTACAAACTACACACATAAATGTTAAATCTATATAATTTCATTGGAGAAATATTACAAAATAATTTTTAAAAACCCCCTAAAAATATTACTAAGGCAAAAAGACATCAAACACATAAAATAGCATTTATTCTTCAAAAATCTTAGTGTCAAAGACTGATTTCACATTTTTTATTTTTTTTATTCTAGTATCTCAGACTGATAGGATTTCTGTCATCTCTCTTTCCTCTCTACCACCCCTTCCTAGGAAACTTCTTCTCTCGGCAAACTTGTCAAAACTGAGGAACCAAATGCTTCTAATTATAACAGAAGATTCCCTGTCTTTTTTCATTCTCTTATTTTTTTCATTCCCTCTTAAGAAACCTTATCAAATCTGCTTCCTTCCATATGGAATATTTCTGAAATACTGTGAGGAACATTCAACAGTAGCCACTTAGATATGTTTAGCTTGTTAACTCCTTTCTCCCTTGCTCAACTCAAGGATTTGTTATGTCAACACAATAAAAGTATTTTTATTTATAAAACCACAATTTTGCCAGTTTTCATAATCCGATCATTTTTAAATGAACAAAATTGTTATCTGAATCCAAAACATGCTAAGCTGAAGGAATCACTACAGTTAGAGTATAAATATCTTAGTCAGAAAGCCGGCAAATAACTAGGGAGTTACTACTACACTCTTCCCACCCTCCCTTTCCCATCCCCCCTCAGAAAAATCTATAAAAACTCTTGCGTGAATGAAGCTGCATAAACTTAGATTCGAGGGAAGGCAAACTAAAAATAAGTCAACCTCAAATAAAAGCAGCTTTTTCTTTTTATTCAGACATTGCCTGCTAACAAGCTGGATCAGATAATTTTCATCAGCAGGAGTATATTTTGCAGGGTCTTACCTGAATACCATTTACCACATCACACTAATCAAAACTGACATCTTTCACTACATGAAACAGCAATGAAACATACAGAAGTGCCATGTGATATGAACATAGCCTATGAAGTAGGTAGCATTTCAGTCATTGCTTAAGTAATTCTGCTTTTCAACAGCAAAATGTGCCTCCTGTTAAAGTATGTTGGCTATTATTTTGGGGATGCCAGATGGAAATAATTCCCTCATAATCTTGTGAAAACTCAGAACTCTCATCAAGTATTCAAATACATATTGAGCTAAATCTAAGAAGTAGATATCCCTAGAAGTTTTATATGATTAAATATAAATTCAGTCGTTTTGCAAATGAGAGAAAGAGAGAACAGGCTGGCCCAAATCCATTTCATTAATGCCTGGGAAGGAAGTATTAAATGTATCTATTCACCTAAGCTTACACGATGTTTTTCACTGAATAAAATTGTCTCATGCCTTCATTGACCCCCAACATATATCAATTGGAACTCTGAAGCTGCCCACGAAACAGCACCCAGCTTTTAAGCAGTAGTTTTACTGAAAGCACATATTGCTGGACTGTAGCTTCATCTACACGGCCACTGACAATGTCCCCTGGGAGCATTCCCTGAAGCCCAGGCCAAGCTGCTGAACAAGGGTCATATTCTGACTGCAGATGGTGATGCTCCTTAAAGCTCACAAGCTGTATGCTGGCCGAGTATGGCGAGTATGCATGCCAAGGCAGTATCCAGCTGAAAGCTGTATTATTTTGTTGTGATTGTGCTGTTGAAAGCACCAAATCGAGAGTGTTGAAGAGCCCAACAGGATAGTGAGATGGTCATGGTTCACATTCCATACACTGAAGTATGGAGTAAAGGTGAGGAGAGTTAGCTGAGGACTCTGAACCTCTGGGGCAATGTTAAAGGCAGGACAGAAGAAAGAGACTCAGTCCTTGTCCAGAGAAACTTTGAGAAATCGTTACCAGGCCAAAGTACTTCCTGAGCTCCATCAAAGAGGAAGAACTGACAAGTTTGTTCCAAACAAGAATTCAGGAAAGAATTATCAAGTTTATTATGTGCTAAAGAAGATTGGGCCTGAGGAAAAAGCAGAGTGAAGTAAATGGCAGCTTGTCTTCCCAAATAGCTGTCTGCTTGCACTGAGCTGGAGGCACACTTATCTTTTTCAAATTCCAAAGAGGGTCTGTGAACCTGTTGCTCACTTACCAAAGCCTGGCATTGCAGAACATAGTCGGCATCATCTGTCAAGTTCCTGTTTATGTTTCTATTTTTTAGGAATACGTTTATATCAAAACCAAACTTTTCAGACAGGCATCTGCTGTCCCCTGTTTTCTTTGCTTGGGGCAACTTTTCATAAAGAGTAGACTTGTGGGATTGCCCAACAAAAATACAAAAGAATAGTTTTCCCTTTAAACAGAAAAATTCTTTTCAATGAATAATTATTGGGTAGGCTAGTTTTGTCTTATTTAGCTATGACTTTTATTACGTAGTAAGGGAGCAAATGCTGCCCAAGAGAATTTGGTCCAAAAGGCTATGATACCACATCCTGGCTCAGTACCTCCAGAGGGCAGCTGTGGGTGAGCCAAGGGCTCCCAAGCCTGATGGTTTTCAGAAAAAGCCCTGGAATTGTTTATGGCTTGGGGCCCTAAATCATATTCCTGAACTAAATTTCTTGCTCAATTCTTGCATGAAGGAGTGGTGATGCTGCACCCAGGTGCCTGAAATCCTCTAAATATCCTGTTCTGTGCTTTCTTCACAAGAATGAAATGGTGTCTAGGCTGAGGGGATCATCTTTGCCTCTCTTTGAGCCATGTTTTTGCTGTTGTTGTCTTCCCCAACATAAACTATGGCTTAAATGCCTTTTGGAAATTCTCCTCATGCAGGCAATCCTTCTCAAGAAGCAGATTTAAGTGTTTCTAGGTTTTGCAGCTGTACAGGCTTTTGTGAGGTTTTTATACAATAATGTAAAAATATGAATAAAAAAAGGTATAAAAAATGTGATCAGTGGAAAAAAATCAGTGTTTTTTCTCTTTCTTCTGCATGATTTTCTCATAAATGGTTATTATGCCATTGCTTTGAATGATGCACTGTTAAGTGGTCATCTTGAATTAGAGTTGTTTTATAAAAAAGAGTGATAATAAAAGAAGTACTAGAAGGCCACTCAAAAGGATTTTTAATATTATTAAGACTGTTGACCTTTCCACAGTGAATTAGGAGAGTGTTGTATTAGTTCTTTTTTAAGAGAGCAGTCTCATTTTTGGTGATCCTGCAACTGTCTGCAATTAGATTTGAATGGTTTTTATTCATTTACATTACTCACAATACATGGAGACTAAAAAAAAAAAAAAAAAAAAAAGGAATTGAAATGATACATGTTTCTTTAAAAAGAAAGGAAGACATGTATTTGTTTACTTTTTGTCTGCTGGACAATACAATGGTGGGAGGCAGTTTATTACAACTTTTCCCACAGGCCTGCCCTTGGGAATAGCTCTTTGTAAAATCTTGTTCTTGTGACCCTACAGAAATAGAACATAGTGACTTTTTCAAATTGAAAATTACTACACCAGACCCCCTACAGCAAATGAACTAGAACAAAGCGTTGTCCTGTAGTGTGATATGTATGTCTCTGAATACGTCCATATGCTTTCATAACAGAATATTTAGAGAAAGTGGCACAGACTCAAAGTGTATAAACAAAGAATAAGTAGATGTGGCATTCTCAGCATTTTTTTGGTTTCCTAAATGGAAGTGAATTTTAAAATGTAAGAAGGCTTTTTAACTTGGCCTTTCTGATAAGGCCTGTCACAATCACCCTACCTGAGACATGAAATACTTAACTCTCCACCTGTAATTTTTAATATAACACAAAAGTAAGAAAATATTTATACAGCATCATGAAACATCCATCAACACACTGGCATGAAGTGTATACAACCCCCAGAGCAGTCTACAGGGAGCACAAAGCCTAGCCAAACCCTAGAGATGCTAATGTAGATTCCTTGGGATTCTGTAGATTGTCTCCTGAAGCTGCAGAAATCCTAGTGGCTTTAGATGCTGTAAGGAGCTCGAGAGAATTTAGCAGGAGGAGAGGGAAACACTTTTTCACACAAGGTTACATGATATATTCAAAGTGACTTTTATCGCGGTAAGGTTTTTACAGCCTCCTAAGACATCTGAGTAATCCCCTCAGATCACAGATTTTCTCAGCTTTTAACTAAGAGAGATAATCGAATTGCCACTCCCTTGCTCTCCAGTATCATTCTGTTTACACTTGTGTATGCAAATTGCTTCCTTTCTGAAGTTCTGCAGAATCTGCTAGGCTCCTGTAAGGAAGAGAAAAAGACACAAAATAGAAGAAAAGCAGATGGAAAAGTAGATGTGAGTTTTGCATGGGTTGCCACTTCTCATTACCATGGAACATATTTATGCATAAGCTGCTAAAGTCAGGGTTGTAGCCAAGTATTGAGACACACTGTGAGGAATGTGGAGATCAATTGTTTGTGAAGGCAGAAAGGGTTCTAACCCAAGCTGATACTTTTAAGTTAAACAAATTATGTTAACTTCTTTTGCTTAAGCGGAATGTTTACAAATATTACCTGCCTGTATGATATGATCCTTTATTTTTCACATAGGTATAATCTAAACTAGGCTAGTGCTGTTTACTGTGAAAATCTAGGGTGTAATCCACATACTTTATTTACAACAATGTTGTGAAAATACTATTTCTAGAAAATAGCAGGGCCAATGTGAAGGGATACCATTCACTGATTTAGGAAACAGGAAATGCTTTTACCCTACAATGAATGACTTAGACACTTGCTCAGCTCACCTTGAAAATAAGCTTTCATTTGTTCTATGGAAAAATTAAGTTAGCCTTGGATCATACCCAAGAAACATTAACTTTTCCAGGTTAGATTAAACAGACACTTCTCTGGTGGCAGCAAAGTTGAAACTTTGCCCAAAATTCCTATGTCTTGCAGAATGAACTTTAATTCTGTTAAACCTCATCAGGAGAATTATGGTATTCATGAAATAGGAACAGCAAATACAGGATTTTCTTCCACAAATTTAGTCAGACTAAGTCAGGTTGTTTGCAAAACAGACTTCAGACATGAAGGCTGTGAAAGATCTTTCAGCTTCCTAGCTGACCTCTGAAGGGTGAAATGGCCCTTGAAAGCTAAAATGCTATGTAGATATATGTTACTTGCTTTATTTCTGAAAGTTTGAGAAACAGTGTCATGTATTTATATTTGGTAAATAAATACTTCTTTTGTTTGTTCTTACATAGCCCAGTTTGAGATAAAGGCTGATTGAAGTGTGTTGCCTGACCCCAGAGCATTCCATTCTTACTTACATGGAGAGCTTAAAAGCAGGAGCTGGTCCAGGCTGACAAGATTCAGTTCCCCAGAGCATTTTACTAAAGGATCGAAGAGCAGTAGTAAGAGCATTCTGCCTTGTAAGCTGAAAAAGATGTTTTTAAGGATGTTAATGCATATGTCTGAGAACAAAAGAGTCTTTTCTGGTGAGATGCTAATATAATTGGATTTCTACCAAAAAGTAATTTCTTTCATTAATTACGCCTCAAGTTTTTTGTGATGAACACAAATATTATTGAATGCAGCATTAGTGTAGCAATGCAAGTTAGTCAGTCTGCAATATAGTAAAGGTGTCACTAATGATACTAGCATTGTATTTAATTTCAATTTCCCTTTATCATTGCACAGTGTCCTATACCATATTTTTATTCTATAAACAGAATTAATAAACTAAACTCCATATATTTTGCTTCCATCACACACGGCTGAAGAGAGCTCCAGTTGCTGTTACTGAAATCATCATAATCATAAATAACTTACTGCTTCTCATTTTCCAGATATATGGACAAGATAATATAATAATTTTTGGAAATTGCTTTCTGAACCACCTGGGAAATGCTCTTCAGTGACACTGGGCCTAATTATCATTCCTGCTGCCCAGTAAACATAATGCACTCTGATTCTGAGTTAAAAACAATGCTTTCAAAATTTATTTAAAGAGTTTATAGAAATAGGGCATACATAACACCTGCATGTATGGCTTTGGGTTGGCAGGTTTTAAATTTGATTTTGATCAAACAGGAGGAACAAGCAGAGACTGGCTCAGAACAGCTGTCCAGCAATAAAATAATCATATCCCACAGACCTTCATCCTTAATCTGAAGAAGTTTGTCCGAAACACAAATTTTTAAAAAGACTTGCAAAGTATTGTGACTGAAAAAACAGATGCCACAAGTGTCACAAAATTAAAATAGTTATTTTAAGATAAATTAAATGAATACTTTTAAATAAAAATGTGCAAAAAATAATATCTAATTTTAAATTTGGTTATCAAATTTAATGTAAAATTTTTATATTATCTTTGCTATTAATCCCATACAATATAAAAAAAAAATTCTAGATACAAATAACTAGATAGCTCTGAGGCAAATATCCACCCTCCTTCATTTTAATGTCCATGAGACATATTTAGTTACTTCTGCTGGACCATCCAAAAGTATACCAAGAAAAAGAAATTTGAAATTAGGTTTTGCAATTAATTTACAGTGCCAAGTTACATGTGTCCCCCCCAACAAATCCGCAGTTGAGCTGCTGTGTTTGACCACCATCCTCTACTGCTGCTCCCTCCTTCAATTCAGCAGACTTGCAAGCTCCCTCCAGCCTTTGATTAACTTGTTCACACCATGCTCTTCTTGGGGCTTCCCTGAGTACAGGAGCATCCAATACTCAGCCCAGAGCATCTCACTCCCATGTACACCATGCACATCCCATAACACTCCATACTCCTCCAAGACAACTCTGATTTCTCATTCTGACACAGATTCTCCTTTCCCTTCTCTGTCTCATTTGTCTATGGAGGCTTTCCCTCTGTTGCCATTAAAAATTTATGAGTGTTCAGCCCATGCAGGTCTTCCCTGTTCTCTTCTATAACAAAAACCCCACTCTTGTTTCTAAGTGACTAAAATATAACTACCCATCTACTTTCCTCCGGTTTTCCTCCAAACCCAAGCCTGTGGGGGCTGTCTTGCCTCTGGTCCTTTGGTGCTAGCTGCCCAGCCTCACATTATTTATACTCTCTATTTATTCTCCTAAGTACATGACTTGAGGGTCATATGAAATGCTCCCCCAGCTGGAGCAGAGATCCTCCTGGCCGAGCACAAGGTGCAGATCAGTGGCTTTTGCACTCCACCAAAAGTGGGGAGGAGAGGTGGAAGACAGACAGCTAGCTAAAAGTTCTCCGTAGAAGTCAAGAGAACAGACACACTGTTTTGAAGTGCAGAAATATTTTATTGTCAAATATGAAAATATTTTTCTTTTGGCAAGTACAAACAGTGTTGGCCCTGAAAACCAGTCCATGCTTGACTTCAAGGACTGACTGCCGTCTTGGAAAACTAATAGAAAACAACAGAGAATATTTACATCTTGGCCAGGCCTTCCTACTGTCCAGCACACATTAGTCACAGTGCAATGAGAATACATCAGTGAAAACTACCCTTTCCTACCAGGGCCATCTGGACTTTCTCAAAACCTTCGAGATTTATGTTCCCAGAGGCCCTCTTCAGGCCCCTGATTCAGGGAGATTTCTCAGAGGAAGTCACGGAATACACATAAAGGCAATGCTACTGCTTGGTCTTTCAAGGCAGCTAAGGAATAAAGTCTCACCTACAGCAGTAACTTGGGGCCAAAGAGCAGTTAATAAAAATAAGAGTTGTTTCTCCTCTGTTGGAATCAGACTGTCCATGGAGAGGACAGAAAAAAACTGTTGGACCTTTACTGTCCTGTGGATGCATCCTGCCAGGCACAATTCCCAAACCCTCCCTTGTCTCTTCCTGCCTGTCACAAAATCTGTTTGTTTAGGTCAGGAAGCCTCTGGCAGTATAACTACCATTCTGATCGAATGCCAAGACCAACATGGCCATGGATATCTATGGACTTCCCTTTAGGAAAACTGTAAGAATGTCTCTTGTATGTTATGAGCAGGGAGAAGAACTTCTCTGGTCTGGCTGGATTACCAAATATTTGGAACCTATGGAGTTATAGACCCCTCTAACTTCTATCTCTAGTGCTCTTTGAAAATGTGAGACAAGACTTGTCACTTTTTCACGATGTCTGTGGCATGTTTTTATCCTGCCTTGGTCATAAGAAATGTTGCTGCCATAAGAAAATGACAAGTTATATCTCTTTGGAAAGAGGCATCTTGCTGTTATCAGATTAGGGCCCTACTCAGGCTAGTGGATGTTACAGTCAGTTTAGTGTCATAATATGAGGCCAGTGCATATTGACCTTTTTTACATCCAAGTCAGACCTTTTATGTTCCGCTCTTGTTTCCACCCTTCTTCTTTACAATGGACTTTGGAATGGACTTTCTTTGTCTCTCCAAACTTCCTGGGAACATAAATGTTTTGTCACAGATGTCACTTCATTTTATCCTCAGTTCTCCGGCTACACGTCTACTTGACCTTGTCCTGTTTGACACAGAAGAGTTTCTTCTCTGTTCTTCCTGTCTCTGCTCTCTCTCACCTTCAAGCAGTTATTCCCATCTTTGATCTTGTTTCTAAAGTATTTTCACCTTCATTCACCACTGATTACCTACCCTCATATAACACAGGTTACCATCTGATAAGAGATGTAAAGCGCTGAAAAGAATCTTTCAGCTGTATGTACTTCCTCTTCCAGGATGCCTCCTCAAAGATTCAAAACATGCAATGTGTCCATTTACAATGAGTTCTGTTAGATTTAAATGGGATAATTCAAAACTGTATCCATCTTCCAAACTGTTTCTGAAACTATTTTGGAGGGCACTATAGCTAAGTGGTCCTAATCTAACCCTTAGTGATGTTTTAGCCCTTCATATGCTACAAAAGGTGTTCCAAGAGCTGGGAAGTGGAAATGGACAATGAGTTTACACTTTAGCATGACCATACTGCCATGGTACAAATCAGTGTAGCATAAGCCACTTGTGTCTGGCTGATTTCATGAAATGGGATATATAAATATGATGTTAATGTCAGGAGTTAAGAAGTCTGCTGCCTTCTTATTTATGTGCTATTTATTAATCTGACAATCTTCATGCTGTGGTAGCAATCAGTCTGGTAGTGTGTGTCTCTCTCTCACATTCACAGCTACTCTGCCTTTAGCCTGAGTCAGACAGTTGGATCTGCAGGTCTGTGACACACAGGAGAAATCAAAGTCTTGCACTTCAGCTGAGGAGCCGACCACATAGTTAATTTCTGAGTTTAGAAGAGTTTCTCTAGAAGAGACCTGAGCAAAGCTAGTTGCCAGATGCTTCCTTCACTGTGTAAACTAATAAAGCATATACTCCTGATCACAGAGTGGAGAAGTGGCAGTTCCCTCTCTATGTTGCAACGGCAGCTGGTACTGCAATATATACTGTAGCTAACGACAGACTTCTTGAATAATACATTACAAAAAGCTGCATACAAATTCTGTATGCAATCCAGTGTTTTATGTCTAAGTATTGAAGTCAAGGGATGTAAAAAGAATGACTGTGTTGTTTTAATTTGAAGTTTATATAAATTATTTATAGATTAGTTCAATCCATATACTTTCAATAGGGTAAGACATTGTGAAGAGAAGATGAAAGACCTACCTGACTTTCAGAACATCATGATGCTTATGTTTAAACAGGAGCACTGTTTACATTGAAGGGCTGTGTCTGCGTTGTTATCAGATCCATAGAAGCCAGGATTTAAAAGATTTACTTAGTAATAAGCTTAGCTCCAAATGAATATGGCTAATCTTCTAAAACACCATTAAAGTATGTTCTTTGACAAAATGTGTTAAAGAAAAAAAAAATCACCTACTCTGCTTCTGTACGGAACATCTGCATCATTAAAATATCATATAGTATTTTATTCCCCAATTGACTGGATATGCAAATAATCTTATGGATAACTGGCAGCTGGAGTTTCTCAGATCATATAGAGAACAGTACATAATGCAACAATCAGATGTTCTGTTGAGAAAGACTGAGGTTATAATGTAGCAGTTGTGCAACTATATTTACAAAGACAATCCAAAATTATAGAATGCTCACTCTATATGGTAAAACATCATCTTTTGAGGCTTTACACTACCTGATTAGCTGAACTAAAAGACAAAGGGTTTGCTTGTGTTTCCAATGATGTTAGGAACCAACCAAAAAATTATCAATGATAATTAGGGAGCACATACCAGCCTACATATGAAATTCACAGCAATTAGACAGATCAGAGGAGTTAAAACTAATTTCCAGCAAATCACATCAAAACTGAAGTAAAAAGCAAGAGAAAATTTGGGTGAAATGTGTTTAACTGAGAACGATAATGCTGTTACTTCATTTTTTTAATGGGCTTCTTAGAGTAAAGAAAATAACACTAGGACTTTTAATCTGATTAGAGTGAATATCTGGCTAATAATTTTGTCTAATTACTCTGTAGTTAGCTAGAAATTTAAGAGTTAAAACTTTGAATAGAAATATTGATAAGATTATCTCTTTCTAGTTTATATTGTTCACTTAGAAAGAAAACCTTTAGAGGAAAACCATAAATATTTACTTGAATTCCATGGCAAACATTCTTTTTAAGCACAGACCTGTGACTGCTCACAGAGTAGAGAAAAATTATTTTCCTGAAAACAGAGAGAAAAATGTCTCTCAAGTAGGAAAAATAATTAAATTTTGACTTCTCACTTCCTCTCTAAGTATTTCAATCACATCAAAAGCAAACTCTTTCATACCATGATATATGTAGGGGAGGGGAGGAAGGGTGAGGGGTAATCAATAAACTCATTTTGAGAAGAATTGAATTTTAGCAAAGCACAGTGGCAGCTAGGTTGTATCTCTCCGTATTCCTTCTAACCAATTTTTGAAAACCCATGCTAGGGTTTTCATCCACTCAGCTGCCTTGATAAAGACGATGTAATATGTTCACAAAACAATTCATTAAACAGACACAGAGAAGAATTAACTAAGTGACTTAGAAGTGACTAAGAAGAGAAGTTATGTTTTGCAATGCTATGAGGATGTTGTATATCCATTAGCACATATTTTGATAAATCTAAATTTCCTTTTGCCAAGTCAATGGTGAAAATATCGAACCTGTATCTTCACTTCACCAGCCATGAACACAGCCCAGAAAGAAAACTGTTGCCAGAGAAAGACATTTGTCTTCCATTTTCCCCCAGGAGCCCACCAGCTTCTGGTCAACAGGCCCTACCAAACTCCAACAGAAAAAGTGTGCGTGGTTCCAACACTGGATTTTATTGCAGGTTAAGACTGCGCTTGCAGCTTTGGCAATCTGTAAGCAAAACTGATTATATTTTGGAAGGGCTATATAGTTTGAAGAAGAGTCTAATATTTGTGTAAAATAATTTTGGGGTTTTTTCTGTTTCGTTTTGGGCTTTTTTTTGCCTAGAAATTAAAGATAAAATAAATCACATCCTTTTCTTATAGAAACTTGGATCACTTTGAATGCATGATGGGTTCCAGAAGTCAGAGACACTGTGTACAAATGTATGCATTACTGCTTTGCACAGCAGTGCTGAGTGACTGTACACAGAGGTTAGTTCCAGAGAAGTCATGCTACATTCTTTCTTTAGTTAATGGAAAGAGATGAGCTATTCCAGAGGAGCAATTCAGAACATCTGAGAGTTTCCGAATTGTCATCTGAAATATTTTCTTCTTATTAACCTCTTTCTATCCCTCTTTCTAGGAGCCTCCTATTTTGCTGTAGGGAGAACGCACAAAAATAAAATTAGTCTTTGACCCTGTCCTATTTCTCCCTGGAAGAAAAACCCTTCCTTCCTCCCTCCCACCTTTCCTCCCTTCCTTTTTTGTCTTGCCTGTCATGTAACTTTGTCCAAACTTGCATACGCATACTGTAACTTATTATCCTACAGATAATCGGGGCAGAATTCAAATTTTACCAGACATTCTGACTTCTTTCACTTAGTCAACAAAACAAGTATCACACCTTCGCAGACTTAACCTGTCATAATTAAAATTGATCCAGGAATTTTCCTGTGAAATTTTATTTGTTGAAAGATGCTGATTGACTGAAGCCAAAATTCTTATGAAGTTACGCAGTTTTGGGATAAGATATCTGATGACAACTAATCCAACTGGAATGGATCATGTCTGTAGCAAACAGGAGCTGCAGCAGCTCAGCACATAGCTGTGAAAGTGTTTGGACTCTAGCAGATCCTACATTTAATCATTTGTTCTATATGCATTTTCTACAAATTAAAACTGATTCTCCACTTTCATGACTGGTTGCTTCATAAACACAAAATAAAAAGTTTCATTAACTAGCAGCAAGGCTGGTCCTTCAGTCTGTGGGAGACCCAGCTTCAAGTTCTACCTCTAAATTAGAGAGGCCATAACATAGTTTATATGAATGGTTTGGTTATTCAGGTTATCAGAGTTTCTCTTCTTGCGGAGGTGTGAGAAAATTCAGAAACATCAGTTTCAGTCATAGAGAGTACAACCAAATTCCCTTAAGCCACATTAAAACATGAGAGAGCCTGACTTTCTCCAAACAACTTAAAATTGTAGATTCTGCTGTTCAAAACCTCTACTGTTTTTTCTTTCATGCAAAACAAGGATCAGATGCTCTTCAGTTCCTTACTGGCTGTTTTCCCAAAGTAGGAAAATGCAATGATAGGCAGGCCTAGAAGGAAAAAGAGATTTGAGCAAATTTTTTCACATTATTCTGTTTCTAATTTGTTATAAGTAAAAATTGTTACCAACAGGATCTCAAGTTGATAAGAAAGTTTTGTATCACATTAACTTTATGACAGAAGCATTTTGAGGGGAAAAAATAAAGGATTTTTTTCATGGAGTAATGATGCCTCTTTTATCAAAGCTATGCAAAATATTTAACGTTGTTAATGATATTCAGCATGAGTAACACATGTCAGAACATGACTGTGTCAGAGCAAGTGAAACACCCCTTTTTGGTATAACAACGTTTTTGAAAGATTTTCAAGTTTCAGAATTTTCTACCATGTAAATATAGTAACAAAATATTTATATAACAAACCAGGTACGTTTCTATTTTTCATCAGTCTTTTGCCTTAAGAGTTGTTTAATTAAACTCCCCTTACCAAAATAACTCATAAGCAGGGTGTTTCAAAGCAGTTGACATTTGGTAGTCCTCTTGAACGTATTTCACAGGTATATAGATAGAGATGTTGGTTCTCATGAACTGAAACAAAGGAAAACACATTGTAGTGTAACCCTAAGACCACATCCACAAAAGATGTAAATGGTAACATTTGAAATTAAACACCCTGTTGAAAATCCTCTAAATCTCTTTTCAGTTATTGATGAATTCCTAAGGCATTAAAATACTAAGGACACTTAGATTTTGCAAATAAGAAACTTGTTCATCCTCAGGTATGACCAGGAGTGGTGTACCTCACCTTCTGCTAGATGTGTGTTTCATGTCTAAAACTAGTCAGAATTCAGACAGGACATAGGTCTTCTTTCTTGTGCTTCCTATAGGCATCCTCACTCAGCCCCAATGGATCCAAGGGCAGAAAGTACACCAATCAACTTCAGGATATTTTGGGATGGAAGAGGAAAGATCTCCTCCTTTTACTGTTTAACGTCATCCATTGCATCACAGAGGGATCTCCAAACAAGCAATTCTCAAGCCTTTTGTAGCCGAAAATACATAAGAAAACTGGTGCTCTATGTTCCCTCTACAATCATCCCAGAGTGGCTAGCTCTGCTTTTTCCTTTCCTGTACACTAATCAGTGCTGCTTCCTACTCCTTTCCTTCACTGCTCTGTAGATTTAACTATTAAAATTTATATTTTTATCTTCTGCACTTTCAGAAGTTTGGGTTGTACCTACTATCTTGGGTGAAAAACATGTTTATTGTATGTTCAGGAATTAAGTTTCTCATTATCACTCTTTTAAGCTGCTCCTCTTTAGATAGTAGAATTAAACATTCATGAAACAAGAGAATGCAAGAAAGCATGAGATCCTGAGGGAATTCACCTGGGAAAGAGAACTGAACTCCAAAATCTGCTTGAATTAATATTTAATTTTTTTTCTTTATTTTTCTCTGGTTCAGTGAATACTTACTGCAAAGGCAAAGAGCTCTCTTGAGAAAATCATAGCCAAGAGTGTTTCTCAGAAAAGATTCAGCCAAGGTTTGTCATGTCACTTCTTATGTAGTAAATGAAGAGTTGTTTCCGAGTATCTGAAGCCAAAGATGATGTGGAGTCTCCCTCACTGGAGATATTCAAGAGCCATCTGGAAACAATCCTGTGCCATGCACTCTAGGATGGCCCTGTCGAGCAGGGAGGTTGGAGCACGACTCATTGTGGACCCTTCCAACCTTTGCCATTCTGTGATTCTCTGTTTCTCTGACTCGGCATCCCTGCCCCTGTTCCCCTCTTTGACTGTTGCTGCACAGGTTACACAAGGCCAAGCCCAATAAACAGCTAAGGAGACTATACCTAACCCTAGATTCTAAGGGATCACACTGCAGATCACAAGAATTTGTGCCTTACCTTTAGATTTTGAGTTGTCATCATAGGAAGGACAATGTTGTTTTTAGCAACGCTGTCAAATAAAATCTCAAAGTAGTTGCATTTTCAAGAAACACAATGCAGGGATTGATAAAATGCATTAAAATATTTGTATGAAAAGCTAGGTGAAGACATTGAAGACAATAGAAAAGTAAGGTAGCAAAGCTGTTTGTGTTGGTCATTTTGACTACAGTCAGTGAAGCAGGTCAGGAAATCTTTGCTTCCCAATCAGTGACTGGAGTGTCATGCCAGAGCCACTCCTACTCTTCCTAACTTCTGCTGCAAACTGAATTATTCCAAAATTTTATCAGACATGGGAATATAACTAAAGCACAAGACTCATCACCAAAGAATAATTTGCTTTCTGATGGAAACAAAGGGTAATTGTCTCTATTGAGAATCCAGTATGACGAACACCTAATAATATATAATTATTTAACAATCCCCATGTGTGCTTTTAAGTAGAAGAATGGTACATAGATTATTTCATACGCAATGTTCTTTTATTACTTTCCTGCTGTTACAAGAAACTGTTCTATAAAATTTATGCTAAATATCACTTTTTCAGTTCTTATTGTACCCTAGAGAAGTTAGTTTAATATGAGGGAATATTTAGAATGAAACTGAATCTTTTTAAGGAAAGATGAGATCAAAAGATATTCACTAGAGACATGTATGATACAATTAGGAATAAAAAAATTACGTATGCCATATTGGCTTAATTAATGACATCCTCCAGTAAAATTATTTTTTAAAAATAAATAATAATAAATAATAATAACAAATTAATAGGCTGCAAAGGGCTTCAAAATGAGATTATAAAAGAGGAAGCTTGTTGGAATATGAGCTACTGTTGAGCAGAATATTTTTTTTTTTTTTTACAAAGGGATTTATTAGAATAACTAAAACTCATAAATGGAAGGCAGCAAAAGCAGACCTGAAGGTATGACAAATAACAATATGATCCTGATTTTCCTTATGATGTTGAAAAACTTGTTTTCCAAATTCTTTTTCATATATGTTGATTAGTTTCCCCCTGTAAAGTTGTTATACACTTTTAATTGGTAGACATTTTATGTTCAGTTTAAAGGACATGAGATTTTGAATCAAATCAAAAATATTTGCATTCTTTTGGTTGACGATTTGGTTGACAATTTGACTCAGTGGTTAACTATCTAAAAATTTAGTAAACTGTATATAATTTATGTTAAAGGCAAATAGCATTATAATAGCCAAAAATGTTAATATTAAAGAAATAAATTTAGGTAAATAATGTAAATTTGCCTGCTTGTTCAACATCATTTTGCTAGAGTGTTTAGTTTGAGCCCAATAGTCTTTTTTGAGACTGATTTCCCATTTAGTCCATGTTTATCTTGAAATGTACTTTAAGTGTTCAAATCAGAGTTCTGAGAGCAAGGATCTGCTATCACAAATTTGTATTTAGACATTACAGTCTATGTGTATGTAAACCCTTACAAAAAGCAGGTTATAGTCTGTACTTAGTGAGCGGCTTGCCCTTTCAATCTTCAAATTAAGTTTGCATATTACTTCAAAATACACTCAAAGGGAGGGTGTGTGTGTGAAAGGTCTGAAATATTTCACAAAATGGATTCAATTAATGAAAAACCACAATATTTACAAACATTTTTTTTTCCAACACATGTTTTTAGTGATGGAGTGGTTGGGAAAAGAAAGCAGTGTGGTTCTCTATTTATTCCTCATCTTCATGAAAGCCAGAGATAAAAACAGCTATGCAAACATTTGTCCAACATTTCTGTAATATCTTGCAGCCATGGAATATGAAGAACCCGAGGTGAACTTTCCTGCACCTCAGTCTATTTTTATTATTGGATGTCTATTTTTGATGTCTATTTTTGTTGTAGTTTATATAAAAACAAACAAACAAACCAACAATTTTTTTTTTTTATTGCTTCTTTTTTACTTGTTTTCCTCTGGAGTAAATATACCATTTTCTGTCAAGAATTAAATCCAGATCTTTTTTATAAATTTTGATCTCACAGCAACAGATAGCACAGACCTACTTCATTCATTTAACAGAAAACATTTTGATTTATTTCTAAAGTGTGGCTTTTGTCTTTTTAATAACAATATGAGAGATTTATCTCATTTTCAGCATCTAATTTACTATATTCTGCTTTAAAGTGTTTGTATATCCCTGCCCAAGCTATATCTGTACAGAAAAACATTTATCTGTAAAGACAGAATTTTTACTTGCCCTATTGAATTGCAGCATGTTTTAATCAGACCTATTCTCTGATTTGTCAAGATGATCTCAAATTCTAAATTTCCCTCAAAAATACACACAGCCATTCCTCCAAGTAACTAACAGAAGTGTCAAACACTCATAGGTGTGGGAGAGATTCCCACAGAAAGCTCCTTTATTTAGCTGCCTGTCTGACAGTAGAACATGAATGACTGTTCCTCTAGATATATATTTCCAATGAGCTGTGCAGCTGCCTCATCCAGTAACCATTTCCCTAGATTTGTTGTGGAACTGTGCTTTAAGAATAACTGGATAAGACACAAAATATCTGCCAATTCTCCTCTTGCAAAGAAAAAAAATTTTAAAAAATGGGGTTACCTACCAAATAGAAGAGATTTTTTCTTTTTTTAAATAACATATTTGGAGAAGTCCATCTTGATTGTTACTTAACTTCTTTTTATGTTTTATTTGCTTAGAAAATATTTGCCTATTTTGTTTCAACATATTGTTTGGTTGTTCTGGAGATGAAATTAAATGGGCTAGCCTAATGAATGACTATGACTATGACAATGACTAGTTCCTTGCTTTTATTAGCTACATTTGGATGACCCTGTTAGGTCTTCAAAATATTTGCAACACATGCAGCTTTTTTGTAATCCATTCTTCTCTTACTGAAGCAATGTAAACCCAATTTTGCCCCTGCTGCTGGACTTGTACCAATTGGCTGACTACAGCTGACGTTTTAAGTGAAAAACAAAACAAAACAAAACAAAACAAAACAAAACAAAAACAAAACAACAAAAACACATAACATAAACACATGATCAAGATAAGATAATAATAGTTCTTGTCCTGCATCAGGAACAAAGCTTCTTCTCTGATTCAAAACTAATCCTTATATCTCTTGCTCATTTTGCACCTTGGACTTTTTGACTGTGCTTCTTTTTGTCTGTATTTCTTTTTGTCTGTGCAAACATTTTATATAAATCTTTAACAATATCAGTTATAATCTACTTTCCATGCTGACTGAAACTAGATCCCACCCTGACAATCTTCCAGTCTGTGTGTGACAACTGACATAACCCTGCATCGCATAAATTCAAATTATGTGCTTTGTAGCAAGATTTTGGCTGAGCAGCTGAGAGAAAAGATGCCAGAGCTGGCTGGGACTGCACTTTTGGTGCTACCTCTTCTAGGAACAGGGAAGTGGAGTTTGTTCTCCTGAGGTAAGCTGAGCATAGCACAAGTGCAGAGAAAGCCTTGAAAAGCAGCATAGGGTAAGCTGCCAAAGACAGAATGGAAGCATGAAGCGTGAAGATAAACAGAAGTTTTGCTCCTGATAGGAGCAAGGGATCTTTATGAAGACTTCTAAAGCTAAGACTGAGAAAAAAAAGAAAGCAGGATACCCAGAAGGAACTGTGGGGAATATGTCGAAACATGGAAAGCTACTGTAAGTTGCTGAACAGAAGAGCAAAGCTGAAGAAAATTGTACTCTTGCAAGAGCACAACTGACAGGGTACTGGTTCGTTTTAAAATTCTAATTTCAGTCACCTTTTCCCAGGAGATGTGAGGGTTTCCTTTGTACGTAACAACCTGTGGATGCTTCCTCTTTTGTACTGTTGTAGTACCAAACTTCAGACATATGTTATATTTTTTCTGTCCTTATGTAAGGAAAAGGACTGAACAATTCTACCTCACGGTTTTGATGAATTTAGGATTCTTTCATAGCATATATGGCGACCAAGTACAAAATCTCTCCAGTGTAATTATTAATCATCTGAACTCTTGAAGGCTCCAAGAGCTAAGAAAAGACACAAGAAAGTAAATTTTTCTAAATAAGCAGCAAAGAAGGAAGGAAAGAGAAGAATCATCAAAGTCTTGAGACATGTTTTGGCGCTCTTTTTGCATTGAAAGGAAACTGAAACCTCCAGATACAACTTAGGATTCAGACAGCCACAAGACAACACTGTAGTTGAAGTGCTGCTGAGTCAGGTCCTTAGATCTCACAAATGACCTACAGTCATAAAAGTCTCTAAATGAATAAACTTGGAACAAAGAACTGCAGAAAAAAGAATTGGCTATCTAGAAAGTTCCTCCATTTATTGTCTGATGATTCATAAACCAATGATTCATATTGTGACATTTTAAGTACATAAATAAAGTTAACTAAAGCATGAAAAATTGTGTTTCACTTCTGAATGGTTTTGCATCTCTTCTAGATTCTTTTGGTCCACAAAATTTTACCAAAAAAGAGATTTTGAATTATATTAGTAGACTAAATTTATTTGCAGTGCGCATATGTTAATGCTCCTATGAAGGACTTGCTGTTTTAATGCATGCTAAAAATGCAACAAAGACCTTTTTGGTCCATGGCAGAAATTTGTTTTGATTATTTCACAGTGGTATTACTGAAGGTTTGCTGTCATTGATTGCAAGATTTAGTAAATGATAATTAATGTCAAGTTTCTTTTTATATGAAAATCAAAAAAAATGTTGCTAATTGTATTATTTATTTATGTCATACAATTCCACAGTAAAAAATTATCAGCTTGTTAGTATCTTGCTGGTATTTGTAGTTTGCTTAAACCATAAACTAACCTTTCAAATACTGCTATCATCATATATTCTCCAATATCTTATTTTCATTTTTAAATTGCTTTAACTTTCTCAGTAGTTCTTTTAAATGAAAATGTGAACTTCTCATCACTAGCTTAGATACAACTTTGTTGTGCTGCAAAATATAATGTTAAATATGTATTAATATTTATAGGCATTAAATTAAAAGTGTTATTCAATTTCTTGGTTATTGTTATGAAGCATACACATAAATTCGTAGACAAATATGAATAGCCTTTGAATTCACCATACATCCACAAAAAAAACTCTTACATGGTTTGATTCAATGTTTTATGTATTCAAATATTTCTAGAACAGTTTGAAAATCCCTTTCCTGCAAAAAAAGAAACCATAACTTCAGAAGATATGTCTATATCTTTAGCATTTAAACTGGAAATGTTTAGTCCTAATAGATGTATTTTAATCACTTTTCTAGTATTTCTGTAGGAATGCCAGTCAAAAGAAATCATAGTAAATTTCTGCACTCTAAATACACTGAATCGTAGTTTTTCTCACAAGCTGGAAATTATAGAGGAAAGGGAAAAGCCAAAAGAATACCAGTCAGTATAACCAAGAAAATTAAGATTGCTGCCAGAAATTTTTTTCCTGTTTTAAACTTTCTCCCATGCCTGTCATAATGCTAGAAGACATTTTTCAAAGAATTTGAAATGTTAAAAATAACTAGAACTGTAAGATAGTTTGACATACAAAATCAGAGAATCACAGAATTACTGAAATTGGAAAGGACTTCTGGAGATCAGCTTGTTGAATCCCCCTGTTCAAGCAGGGGCAGCCAAAGCAGGTTTCCCAGGACCACTCCAGTTTTCTGTACCTCCAAGATGGAGGGTCCATAACCTCTCTGGGCCACAGGGTCCAGTGATCAACCACCTACACAGTAAATAAAGGTGTTTTCTTGTCTTTGGATAGAATTTCATATATTTTCATCTGTACCAATTGACCTTTTCAGAGAGCACAACTGAGAGAAGCTGGTTCTTCTTCATTCCCTCCTCCCAGGTTTCTACACATGGATAAGATTCCCCTGAACCTTTTCTTCCCCAGGCTGACCTCTCCCAGCAGTTTTGGCTGTCAGGTGTTGTAATTCCTTACTCATCTTCATGCAAGATACACCAAGTCCACTCTAGTAATTACATATATATATTTCTTGTATAGGGAAACCCAGTGCTGGCCCAACTATTCATGGTCTTACCAGTGCTGAGTACAGGGATCACGTCCCATGACCTGACAACACTTATACTAATGCAGTCCAGGATACTTTTGGCATTATTTTCTGCAAGGGTGTACTGCTGGCTCTTGGTTTGCTTGTTGACCACAAGGACACCAAATGCCTTCTCTGTAGAGCCGCTTTCTAGCTCATTGGCCCCAGTTTGTATTGGTGCCTGGGGTTATTTTTCCTTCTACCTAAGGTGCAGGACTTTTCACTTGCCCTTGTTGAATTTCATGGGAGTTCTGCTGGCCCAAGTCCAGCTGGATAACAGCATGATCCTCTGGTGTAATATCTACTGCTCCCGGATTTAGGCCAGCTGAAAATCTGCTGACAGTTCAGTCTTCCATCATCCAGGTCATATGTGCCAGTTTCCATTCCTAAGGCACACCAATAGTGACTGTCTTCCACATGGACTTTGTTGGTACCAACTCCATGATCCCAGCAGTTCAGTCAATTTTCAGCCCACGTTACCAACCATTTTCTCTAGCCTGTATTTTATAAGGCTTTCTATGAGCTTGCTAATGGACAGTGTCAAAAACATTGCTAAATTTGAGATTAGCAACATTCAGTTCTCTCCCTTAATCTATCAGACCAGTTATCACAGAAGTCAGGCATAGGGGTCAGGCATACTTTTTCCTCTATGATTGTATGATGGTGTGCTGGAATTTGGTTAAATTTGGCTATTTTTATCCTGAATTCTACAAAATCATGTTTCCATTCTGTAAGTTTAGGCAAAAGTTGAAATGACTCAGTCTATATGAAACAAATATTGACCAATTGTTGATTAAGTGATGTTTTTAAGAATTCCAGATATTTTTCAGCTGCAAAATGACATTAAAAAAACTTAAGTATGAGGGGAAAAAGTACTTAAATTTGGGCCCTGTGCCAGCTAACAGTGATAAGTGAAGGTCTGCATTAACCTACTCTTCTGGGAGTTTTCCTTTTTGCTTCAAGGGTGTGTGAAGTATGTGCTAAAAATTTCATAACAGTATACAAGAAAAGTTGTGAACTGAAATGCACACAAGGCCTTCAGCCAAATAATTATGAACATTTTCATATTCAGTCTTCATCGTAGTGTAGGATTACATTTCTGCCCAACATTCAAGCTCTGATGAAATGGGGATTATATAACAGAATTTTTTAATTAATCTGTCAAATGAGTCTCATTAATACAGTCTCATCATAGTAATTACTCAAGAACCAGGCATTAGAACATTTAGCATCTAAAAGACTTCATTATATTCAAATGCTGTGAAAGTATCTTTGAATATAATCTTATCTCCTTATTTATTTTTAACAAGATGGAAATAGTAGGAAACTATACAATAAAAGAACAACAAGAAAATAATGGAAAGACAAAATTAATAAATGACATTTCTAGCATTCTGTTATCTTTTTATGCAGCAGATTCTAATACCAGATGTAAATCACCTAATTGCTAGATTTTGTCTTTTTGAAATGTCTCAAGCAGTGGTAACTATGGGGAAGATGATGGATATCTCTTGCAATATCCCTGCAGTGACGTTTGATAATACAATGCCTTTTATGTACTTGTCGTATGCATACACTTGTTGCAGTAGGTCCACAAAAGTTGTGTCAGGAATTTTCCTCTTTCAAAAAAATGAAGGAAGCAAATAAACAATGAATAGAAAATATATCAAGACTATTTCAGAGCCTGAAGCTTCATTCATGCCAGAAGAGACTGAAAATATCTAGAAGAATCTAAACTAAGTTTTGGGGTAAATCCTGACCCTTGCTGGTCAGATTTAAATGTGTAATTTCTATCATCAAGAAAATTTAATGTAAATTCTCTTGTGAATAAAGCTAGTTAGTCCCAATACAGAAAACAGAACTGAATTGATTAGATGCGAGACTTATTACTTAAAGCAACCAACAGCACAGGCTCCTGTGATCAAGAGGTAGCATATCCAAGTTCAAATCACTGTTCAGATGAGCTGTTGTATATTATGAGGGTTTCTCAATAGTAATGCCCATCATTACTTCATTTATGCTATTCGTCACTCTTAACCTTAATTAAAATTATAAGATAGTGTTGAGTTTTCTTCTGCTCTTTTTTCTCTAGTAAAGCTGGATCCACTGAGGACCCACCTCAGTGGAAAAGTAACCGTTCTTCTGTCTTCAATAACTGTGGGAAGGTGGGTTTTTGAAAACACCAATCAAATGGAAACTCAAGTTTCTTTTTCTGTGTCTCAGCCTTTGAAATACCTGCCTAAATTCAATAGATTACCTCAAGTCACACAGAGGACATCTCTAGAAGAAAGGCAAAATATTGCTTCAGCCTGTAAGATCTTGCTGCTGTCTGGCAAGTTAGCCAGTGAGAGAGAGGCTATTATGAATTTTAGTATTTTTAGTGGGTGGATGATTATACTTTTACTATATCTGAGATATGTAATGGTATTAACATCATAGTGAGGAATTATGGTTCAATAAATGGTTTGAGGAAAGTACCTCACATGGCACACTTTCTCTTAGAAAGTCTTCTACAAAGAACAAAATTGTTTTGGTTTCATTTTGCCAATTTCAAAGTTTCTAATCAAGAGCAAAGCAGGTTTAAGATTAAAAGTAATAAGACTTTATTAACTAACACTAAAAGAAAGAAAAACAACAAGAATGAGAATGGAACCTTCAAAACACTCTTCCTCCCTCCCCATACCTTATTTTCTCTTAACCAAGAATGTAAAGAAAACAACGCTCAGAAATCTCAGTCAGTTTTCCACCTCTAAAACAGTCTTTTTTTTTTTAGTTTGCTTAGGGAGGGAAGCACCTCTCATTCGCTATGGTCAATTTCCCCACAAGAAAACAGTTCTCTTGTGGATCCATTCTTCATGAACAGCAACCGCCCGGATCCTTTGTGTTCATGAAACTCCTCCCATGTTCACAGTTGTGTCTCTGGGCCACATCGATGTATGGGGTCTTATTTCAAAGACAACTGTTCAAAACAAAGGTTCTTTTTGTCTTTGGGACCACCTTCACCTCCAAGGAACAGAGATTCACTTCTTCTTCGAGGGCAAAGAGTCTTTATGACTTCATCTCTCCGTTCAACTTCTCATGAAATCAACAGCCCCCTCAACATTTCACTCCTTTGCTCAGGTCTACAATTTGAACTCTTTTATCTCCCACATACTTCTTTATGGTTTAAAGGAAATATATCAATACGTTATAGAAAACCAAGACTTGCAAGAGTCTTTTACAGCTCAAAAGCATCTTCCCACACTCCTTCCACATGGACTTCCACTCTTTCTTGACTGACTTTGATACTTCATGTGGACTCTACACATCTGCATTCTGATTTTCTCTCACTGGAGAGAGGATGGAGGCTTTCCAAGTCCCATCTGTGCACTGATGCATTGAAAGAGTTAACAAGAAGCAGTATCTGGCCACGGCAGTCCATGGTGTCACATTTCACAGCCGTGCTGGGGGGGCTCTCAGAGGATTCAGACCCAGAAGGCAGCCACGGGAAAGTTGGGACAGATTCTCAAAATTCCTTTTCCACCCCTCGGTCTCATCAGGTGTTCTGGCCTCATCGTGCCTCCCCCTCTGTCCCCAGGCTCCCAGAGGCAGGTTCAGCTGGGGCCAGCAGCAGAGCAGACTCTGTGCTGGCAGATGTTCCCAAATCAGCTGTCCCTGCCTGGCCCCCGTGGCCTCCCCCACTCAGCCCAGGGCAGAGAGGGCAGAGGTGTGTGCTCTGACAGCCGGGAGGAAAGAGCCTGCCCGGGCTGCTTTCAAAGGGAATAACAACTAGAAAATGCTTTCCCATTGGTCCAAGAAAATGCCAATCTCAAACCCAGCCAGCTCATTTCCAGCTCAAATCAGGACAAAAATAAAACTCTGAAAGCACTGACTTCTTCAAACAGCAAGAAGAGAGTTTGTTAGAAAGACAGGAGGGCTAACTGACTGAGCTATGGAAAAAGGGAAATCAGAATCTGAGGAGATGCTTTAATAGTCAGAATAAAATATTCTATATACAAAATAAAATTTTTGGTATACAAAATAAATTGCGTACAAGGGATTTGGAAGTTAAGAATCCTGTTACAAAGGTCCTCTTGTCAAAGCCACTATGATGTAAGCTCAGAGGTAGAAGTGGAAGTTTCTATTAAGAAGTCTCATACTATGTTTGAAACACTGTTTTCAGGGTAGCTTGACTAGCATATGGTCCAGTATTATTTAGAAAAATGAGATATAAAAGTGCATTTTATCTTTCCTATATTTTTGTGGAGAGAGAGGGGATATTCTTGTATATGTGCCTAGAGTAAGAAGATATATTTAAAATCTTTTAAAACTCAATCAGTTTCCTTTTACTTTCATGTGCCTTTATAGGGTTAATCTTGTGGAAGGATAGTTTATTTAAGTGGCCTAGAGGAAGTGTGATTAAGCTAATACTGTGTCAGAGAGATCCCTTTTTGAGAAGGAGTATCAGTCAGAGTATTTCCAGAGATTTTAGTAGGGAAGTTAGCAAGATTCCAAGGAACTCAGGGACATCAACTCAGAGGAAACAGTTGGGTTAAGAATAACTTTTTTTTATCATCTCAGTGGCCTTTCTTAATGACAAACAGCTTGTGTTGATAAAAAGAAAAGAAGGGAAATGTTGATTCAAAGATCATTTCCTTAGCCTGTTTCTTGGTTCTTTTTGCAACTCTATCCTTTAACCTTCTCCCTCTCTTTTTTCTCATGAGAAATAGCTATTTGTATGACTATATAAAAGCATCCATCAAGACCATGACTGCCTTTACCCTTCTTCTTATTTTATCTCCTTTATTCTTATAAGATCAGTTCCTAACATCATTCAGCACAGTAAGGCAAACCTGGGGTCTCCATTATTACTCACAAAACCAATTTCTTGTTTCCCTTTAAATTCCTCTTTAAAACACTCCTTTACATTTACACCTTCACCACCACTCATTTTTTAGTGCTGATCTCATATCTCTACTCTTCTGTTTATGGGCACTGCCTTCAGAAGTTGCCAATATTTTTCTCTGTATTTATGCAGTATTTAAACAGTCAGTACTTCCCTATCAGTAGCATTCATCATCCATATGTTATTAAAGTTATCAGTAGTAACTTTGCTAGTCTAGTCCTAGAGGTTTGGAGACAGGATTTGACCAGATAGATGGTGTACAGTTGAACATGATATGTTATAATACCCAGTGAAAAAACCAGCAAATATGGCTAAGGGGTTGGTGACAATCAGAGATTGCTAAAAGAAACCTATTTTCTTCAAGCTTTTTATTTCTGTAATTTATGAGTCTGATTCTCTGAGGTAGTAAGGGGCAAACCCTATCAAGATTTATACCCTAAAGTAAAGTTGCATACAATTAGTGCCATCAACATCAAATATCTTAGTTACATATAGTTAAAATATACCAAAAAGGGAAACAATTATGTTCTTGCAATCAAAATATCTCTTTCATATGCACTTGGAAATGTTTTATTCCTCAATTACTAGAAGAAAGAAAACATAAATAAAAAGAAATCACAAACCAATTTACAGATTAATTTATGATCTAATGATTGGTAGGAACATCCTCATGTTTTTCTCTAGATGGGTTTTGCCTTAAGTGAAGGCTCAGAACTTAAACACAGATAAGTACACTTAACAGGATAGGTGTTTAGTTGTGACTGCATATATGACCCACAGCATTTGCCATTCCAGGTAGTGAAATGTCATGAACCATATTCTCATATAGCCCTTTACTATACCTTCTTCACTGCTTATGACAATCAGTTTATTCTTTCTAATTCTTGAGATAAGAATTAAATACATGTGGCTTTAATAAAATACTGATTTTTTTCTCACCACATCTAATTAGCTTGGGCAGAACCCACACTGATATGTCCAAGTTTTGAACTGCATCTCACTGCGGTGGAACATCTGTTTGCACTTGACCGTGTTAGGTTGCCAGAAGCATGATCAAATTAACTGTGGAACCAGGGTTAGACCTAACTTGATGTGAAGAGCTGGTTTTTGGGTTTTTTTTCTAATTGTTAAGAAATGTAGAATAATTATGATAGAAATGACCTAAGATTACTTCTTTTACTGTGGTTCATATTTATTTGAAAAACTGAAAACAAACAAAGTTTAGAATCACTTTCATTTGGCTTTCCCTATGGCTGGATTCTGTACCTGGGATATGGCAACTTTGGATGAACAGACAGGCTGGAGAATGAGAGGCTGGAGAGCAGAGCTGTGGAAAGGGAACTGTGGGTTATGTTTGACAGCAAGTTGAACACGAGGTCAGACAGTGCCTGGCAGCCAGGAGGGCCAAGCTGGGGTGTCCTGGGGGCATCAGGCACAGCATGGCCAGCCAGGCAAGGGAGGGGATTGGGGGATTGTCCCAGTGCTCTGCACTGGGGCAGCCTCACCTCGAGTGCTGGGGCAGTTTTGGGTGCCACAATGTAAAACAGACACTAAACCATTAGAGAGTGTTCAAGGAAGGAACATGAGGGTGATGAAAAGCCTTGAGGGGAAGCCATATGAATGGTCACTTGGTCTGTTCAGCCTGGAGGAGACTGAGGGGACACCTCAGTGCAGATACAGTTTCCTTGTGAGGGGAAGAGCAGGGACAGGCACTGATCTTTTCTCTGTGGTGCCCAGTGACAGGACCTGTGGGAAGAGGGTGAAGTTGTGTCAGGGGAGATTTAGGTTGGATAAAAGGAAAATGTTCTTCCCAGAGTGTGGCTGGGCACTGGAAGAGGCTCCCCAGGGAAGAGGTCACATCACCAAGCCTGACAGAGTTCCAGAAGGGTTTGGACAATGCTCTCACACATGGTGTGACTCTTGGGGTGTCCTGTGCAGGGACAGGAGCTGGCTTTGATGATGCCTGTGGGTGCCTTCCAGCTCAGGATATTCTATGATTCTATGATATATTGTCCACTTTTGTCTGAGACAGAGCATGATCATAACCTGACAGAAGAACCATTATAGGCAAGGAAAAAAAATAAAACACAAAAAAGTTCTTCCTAGGAGTAGGAAATACTTAAGTAGCATATTTTCTATTTACCATTTAATTTTTATCATTTTTCTGAAAATTATTCCTTTTCATTAATCAAATAACATAGTTATAATTAAGTTCAATAATCCAAATCAGTCTATCTGTGCTTTTGTATAAAACTTTCTACGTGACTAGCAGGTAATGAGATTATGTTCAAAACTAGGAGCAATCATTTAAACTGGGTCTATCAGCAATTGCTTTTGCTGTATTATAAAAATTTTCTGGCCAGAATATCTAAGCTGACAACTAACAGTAACTAAGCAATTAGGGACATCTGTTCTTCTGTGCTCCCGAAATCTGTTTTATAAATAGATTTGCAGTACGTTCTCTTTCTTTCAATAGAGTAGAGGTCCTGTAAATCTTATTTCATATCAAATTCTTAAGAATCAAATCCTGACAAATATAAACTATAAGTTTAACCCTTTTAATGCATTCTCAGTTTTATAGGAAAGTCTCATTTTCTAAAATGTTGTCTTTGCATGTAATTACATATCTACCTTATTAAATAGGTCCCATTAACTGAATCCTGCATTGACATATTCTTTCTGTTTACAACAAAGCAGTTAGGATTATCTTTTTGCATATATAAATTTTGAGTACTGAGTAAAAACGAAAATGTGAACTCAGAGGGAGAATCTACTGAGTAGCTCACCAGGGCAATCTACTGCTATATACATGACATTTTACAAAAAAAAAAAACAAAGCAGCATTATTTCTTACCTTAAATATAGCCCACCTTTTGGTGGATCACTGTTTTCACGTCTTAGAGCTCTAGGGCTTTACTGGGAGCACAGGATTTATTATTTAGTTTTCTGTGACCACTCTGCTTAATCTCATTCTCTAAACACAATAGCTTCCCTATATAAACACTAAAATGTGCATCTAATTTATGAGTCTCTGTAGACTTGGAACTTACTGAATTTATGGCCTAGAAGAGTAAAGCCTGTTGTCATTTCTGTGGATCAAAGCATTTCTTTGTTAGGATGAACTCAGAGAACACTGCTGATGACAAAATTGTATCTTCAGAGCAAGTGCTCTGAAAATGTAAAGCTGAAGCAGTATTAAGAGGTAAGGGAAAAGGACATGTCAGAATCAAAACTAATAAGATGTTTTAACTTTTCATATGCAGATTACAATGAAGTAGAAGAAAATTTGTTTTCTTTCATAGCGGTTTTATACTGATAGCTGTAATTTTTCTTGTGTCTTGAATATACAGTCCATGTTGCCAAGGGTTCCCATATTTTCAAAGTGACAGGGTGAATTCAGCATTCTGCTTCACAGAGGTATTATAGTACTGGTAGTGCTATTGGTACTATTTCCAAAGAAATAACTGAGACTCACAAGAATATCAAGAAAAGTGTTCAGGCTTTTTCTCCTCATGAAATTGTTACCACAGCATTTCCTATAGCTCTAACTACACAGATGTCTATATTTTGTTATACGGAGACATTTTTAGTCAATCATCTCTGCAGATGCAGGCTAGCATGAACATTCAAGAAATCTAACTCCTGAATCAGGATGGTTAATATTTATATTCACAATCTCATTAGCTCTGGGGCTTTTGCAGGTTCTACAACTAAAATGTAGGATGTCAAAAGATGACACATATATGCAAAAAGAAAATATTTTGTGAAGTTCTTTATTAGAGGATATGGTTAAGTACTGCAAGACAGAACTACAGGGGAAAACTACATGAGGATATCTAAGTTAACTCTAAAAACACATTGTCACTAAGAGAAAGTGGCATAGTCATTTTAAGTTGCATGTATTATTCTGCCTTGGCTGTGGTGAGTAATTTCTCAACAAAACTAGTTTCTTTAGATGTAATTCTGTCGAGATACGCACATTTCTCTGGCATTGACTGAATGAGACTGCTTTGCACTAGCCCAGTATCTCTGTGATATTCCACTTTGCTGTGTAGATTGACCTACAAGGTGAATTTTGAACATTTGGTCCACTATTAGATGTTTCATGGAACATGATAATTCACAGCTCTTGCATAAATTATTATGTTCTTTAATCATGCAACTCTGAAAATACAGAACTTTACAGCCCTAAGGCCACAAAAAGAAGGAGAATGCCAGAGCATTCTCAGAGTTGTTTTCATAACAACACAATCCTGAGTACATGATTAATATTAAATTTAGAGTACATGATTAATATTAAATTTATATATGAGCAACGTGCAGGTGAATTTGAGAGCCTCTAACATGTGATTAAGAGATAATTAATATGGGAAGGTGAAAGTTGAGCAAAAGATTTATTTCCATTAATTGATCTTTTAAGAGAGAAATTAGGTGCTTACACAATTTGAAGGTGAGTAAGAAACAGTAATCCTTACCAAATGGATGGCCTATCATAAATTTGTTTTACAGAAGAGGACTCCACCCTTTAAGGGCTGTTGACTGAACTACTCAGGTGAAAATTATCCTAGAATGACTACTGGAGTCAATTTTTACATAAGACTTTTAGTATGCTTTAAGAATCACTGAAGTTTTCTTTCTTAACTAATGTTATAGAAATAAAATAACAGATAAAAGAAAAAAAATACAACAGCTTTTAAACCCTGAGTTTGTACAGAGATATGGCATAGGTACATTTCTTCTTGTCAATGACTTAAAGGACTTAAAACCACACAAGTTCTGTAGAAGTCCTAAAGAATTGTAAAGATTGAAGTGTGGATAAAAAGGATCTCCCAAGAAAACCTATGACTAGGGAAGATTTAATTTATTTTATCTAACCAAGGTGCTAAAAGAGAAAATGTGTTTTGGACTGAGATTGTGCTATGTGAGGCGGGGGAGGGGAAGAGGTTATGTTTGGGAAACAGTCTAGCAGTTAACTTTAAAAATATAAGGTTCTGCTTTCTGTGATTTCCAGAATGGGGGTGGGGGGTGGAGAGTTGAGGTGTGATCAAAGAAAGGAAAAACATCCTCTTTTCAGATCACCTTCTCTAATATCCTGATTGTGATGAGATTGTCCCAGCTGGCACATATTAGATTCTCCTTTATCCCTTTTGGCAGCTGACCTTGGCTGACAACCAAGCGCCCACCAAGCCACTTTATCACTCCCTTCTCAGCGGCAGGAGGGGGAGAAAATAAGATGAAGGAAGAACTTGTGGGTCAAGGTGAAAGCAGTTTGATAAAGAACCAGCAAAGGTCATGCATGGAAGCAAAGATAAACAAAGTGATTTTATTCACCACTTCCCATCAGCAGGCAATGACCAGCCACTTGCTGGCAAGTAGGGCTTTAGGACTCCAGAAGACAAATGCAGATTTTTATTGCTGAACAGGTGCCATATGATATGCTTTGCTCAGCTTGGATCAGCTGTTTTGTCTGTGCTCCTTCCCAAACTCTTGCCCATGCCTCAGCCTACTGTCCTGTGGAGGGGGGACAGTTGGAAAGACAGCCTTGGTGCTGGTGCCGGCACTGCAAAGCAGTAGCCAAATGCCAGTGTATTACCAACACACACCATGGCAAAGTGAGGGCTGCCATAGGGAAAAGTAACTCCATCCCAGCCTGAATCAGTATAGCCCTGCAGAATTCGAAGAGAATCCAAATTTTAATTCCAGAAGGGTATTTTAATCATAAATTTTTAAAAACTAATGAAGCAGCATGTCACTGGCTTCTATTGGAGGACACAGGGTAGTCCTAGCTCTGAGAAATGTTAATATGAATGTTGCTTGTCTGCATGTAAGCACAACTCTGACATGGTTCAAATTTACTGTTTTATTGCAAGAGATCTATGATTTCTTTAAAGGACTGTTAAACTACTTTCCATACCCAAGAACAAACACATCTGCAATCAGGTTCGAATATAAAGAATGAAAAATTCAACACCTTAAGCAAAACACCAATTCCTTCTTCTCTGGATTAAGCAAATTTGTAATTTCAGATACTATTGAAGCAGAATTTTCTTTTAAGGCTTAGAGACATCAACATTTTCTCAGCTGATGAAGGTGTGACAAGCTGTTGCCAACTTAGCATCCAACCCTCATGAGGACTTTATAATCCCAAAAATAATAGCATTTCCTCTAGTCCTGACAGCTGAAATCAGGGTCTGAAATATTTATCCTACTGGAGGACTAGAGAACAGTGGATTAAACTTTTCCATAATTCTGAAAAGAGCTGAGGTTAAAGACATGTATCATTTTTTGCTGGCAATCACTGTAAAATAAACCCAAAAGTTTTTCAAACTGTGGAGTCTATTACTGTATAAAGCCCATGTAAGTGAATGCATGCCATGTCTATGGTGCTTAACTGCATGCCGACAACCTTTTAAACAAGCATGGGTACATCCACCAAAGCTGATCATCCTGTAGTTGGACCAGTTACTCAGGCAACAGACTAACTAATGTTACTTTTTCTAATATGGTTTTAGGAAAGATCCATCTGCCTGAACAAAAACAAAAGTCAGATTTATGATGAATTTCTTAAGAGGCTGGTCAGACTTCAAGCTTCTGGAAGAGACAAGTAACCTGTCATAGAAAATAAATTAAAACACTGATGAACACCCAGCATCTCACTACAAAGCAATGTGCACACATATTTATACATATATATATTTATAAACCAAAAGATGCTTACATTACATTACTTAAACTGTCTAAGCTACAAAATATTTTGCATTATACCGCAAAAGTTCTCTGGAATAGCATGTCAATTGATGGTAAATACAAGGAAACCTCATGTGGGAAACCTTACTGCATTCTTAACAGGAGTTGCACAGGCTGGTAAAATATGTGCTACCACATCCATCAGCTATCATCAAACCACAGCTACCACATGTTCTCTAACCTCTGGCATATTAAGTATTATTCCTTGCACATATTCACTTCAAAATCTGCCCCATTTGATGCACAAGTTTTGAAACTTTTTTGTTTTTTGAAATAGATTTAATTTGTTTTATCTCCTGTTATGGTAAAGGTGGAATATTTTCTTCTCATTAGTCATACCTAACACAAGGATAACATGATAGCCTTTCACAATATTTCAATGTGAAAATGATGGCTTCTTAGTAGATCATTTTTTTTTCAAAATGCAGATTTTAAAAGCAAACATTTCACATCAAACCAAAACAGATTCATTTTTTTACAGTATTCAGAGGTCTAACTGACTATTCTTGTTTTTTTTTTTTCTAAAACTGCTAGATTAAATTATTCTTCTTTGTTGTGTTTTACTTGATTTGAATTCTCAGCTGTCTTTTGAGCTAGGATAGAAATGGCAAGAAAGTGCTACAGTGTTTTAGATGTCAGAAACACTTTTTCCTAATGCATGGCTTTAGATGTAACTTGTCCTGCTGTTCTTCATGTTTCTCAGATATTTAATGCCTCAAAGTATGTGTGTGTGTGTGTGTGTGTGTATATATATATATATATATATATATATATATATATATATATATACTACACATTTCTTGTGGGGTCTATAGGTTACAAATATACAAATATAAAAGATTTGGTCATACAAAGTGATTCTATCTAAGCCTTGTCTTTGGGTGAAACGATTTAATCTTATTTTAGCCTTATATGATTTGGAATAGTTCTTATATAAGGCATGAATAATAAAAACGTGGTTTTATAAAGTTTTCTGGATCTAAATGCTGTTTCATCAGCCAGAGGTTTTCTGCCTTGGATGCAAGCTCAAGGAAAACCTCCATAAGAATAGTTTACAAGGGTTTTGATTATGTGTTTATACAGTAATTTTTAGAGAGAATGAAACAACTAAAAGGGAATATGGGTATGTATCTGTCTTTTTTTTTTTTTTTTTTTTCCAAACTTCCGAATCACATAAAAAACTTGTGAAATATCTGGATGATTGCCCTTTCATTTTATTTTATTCATATGTTAGTAATTTAGACTTATTATTTAACTATGTCCTCACTTCATCTTCAGCTAGGTCTCTTATCATTTCTGTATTTTAAAAAAAGAAATTGCTATTACTAAGAGATTTCACCTTCCTTTATGGATAGCTGAAGGGTGCTCTGTACCATATCCTTTTATCATTACTTTGATAGAATAAAAAACCAAGTTTTCTCAGATGTTTCCATAGTTTTTCTCAGGCTAAATGAATTGACAAAAATAAGTAGGGATTAGCCATGCTGATCTTTGCTGCAAGTAACATTTGTACTTGTATCAAATACAATCATTTCTCCTTTAACTGTAGATATTCCAAAATGCTGTATTTCAAAATATGGGAAAACTTTTCAGTCTTCAAGTTTTTGTGTTTCATTCTGGCTGCGTAATGATTTAGGGAAGTTATATTCAACAGTTCTGCAAAATATCCTGTATTTGACATTATCTATCCATATCATTAAGTGGGAAAGAAATGTTTGATTGAATGGCATAACAAATCTGTATCAGCTGAAAATTTCTCATTTTTGAGAGCTGTGTGATAGCTCTCAAAAAGCAGAGGTGTCCTTCAGCTCAAGCATTTTTCACTGGGCTGATCTGTTAGCATATCAGTAAGGCATACTGCAGCCTTTTCATCAGAAAGAGGCTTAAAGGTGTGTTGCAGTTTTTTTCTAGTGACAGAAGAAGATCTCAGCAGGGAGGAGGCTATAGTCCAATACTTTACTTGGTTATAAATAAAGGATTGAAAAAGCAGCTCTCCATTCTTGACAGATCCATTGATTGCTTGAATTTTTGGCAGGTTTTTTATGGCAGATGTGCTCAGTAGAACTGTAGGGTATGCTCATAGCTACTTGCAGATTTTGGAAACTGCTGTTTCTGCTAAGTTATTCAGTTAAGAAGTGGAAACCCATATTTTATAATAAAACTTGATGACATCTGTCACAGCTTGATTACTTATGTTGAGGTAGTAACTTAAGTCCTTTCATATGAATAAATAACAGTGTGATAGTTTAAGTCCAATGCTGCCATCTATCCAAAGGCTCAAAACTGTTTTCAATCAAGTCTTGAAACAGAAAAAGGCTCCAAACAGGTGTAAGACCAAACCTTTTCACCACGAGGATAGTCAGGCATTGGAAAAGATTTCTCAGAGATGCCTGTGTAATTCATTATTTGAGATTTTCAACCTAGACTGGTTAAAGCCCTCGACAATGTGATCTGACCCTGCTTGAAGAAGCACCTCTTGAGGTGCCTTACCTGAACTTGCCTATGTAAACTTTGTAAAAACTGTTTTGTTCCTGATTTAGAAACATCACTGCATTATTATTGCTCCATAGAAGTTCTAAGTCAACTGCACATCATCTTAATCAGATACTAGCTTATAAGACATATCCAATTAACTACTCCATAATTTTAACTATTAAAGTTCTAGTTTTTAGATTTAAAATTGAAAGAAATTTTTTAAAACTTATACAAACTTGGGATGATGTTCACCCTAATCTGTAATTCTTAATTTTAGGCAACAGAAATTAAAATGTTTGAAATATGATAAGGAAATAAGCTGAAATACCAGACTTCTATTGATATTCTGGGTTTGGTCTGCATTTTTATACTTTACAGTGCTAATCCAAAGAAAGAAATTATTTCTGTTCTTTTTCTCATTGTCACTAATTCAATATTCTAAGGACATGAATTAATCAGAGAAATATAAGATGAGAGTGTAAAAGAATCCCTGACTACAAAAAAAAATGTTTACGTTACTTGAGAGGTCTCCAGAAACAAGACTGAATTCAGACACAGCAGAGTAAGAGAAATGAGAGGAAATTTTGTTTTTCTTGAAGAACAATTTTAGTAGCAACAGTGGTAGAAAGGCACTATTGAAACTGCAAAATAAATTACATTATTTTGTACTCTAAAGGGAAAGGGATAAAAATACTTTATAGCAGTTCTTCAGAAATAGAAGCTGCAGAGCACAATGTATACCATAATTTGTAACAGTTTTGCTTTCAGGTACCAGGTCTACCTGCAAATTGCCCAAAGTTGTCATCTTCATGAGAATTAAATACAATATTTTACAGAACTGGCATTGAAAGCCTAGAATTTTGGGTGGATTCTAGAAGTTTAAATGAGTTTGTGATGTCTAGTTTAGTATTCATTATGTGACCAAAACTTCCCTCTAGAGACTGAATTTCTCAAATAACAAAGGAGTCCATTAAAATGCACTGAAATATGAAAAAAACGGACAGGTTTTTTTAGGATAAAACTACTTCAGTTCTTGTGAAAAGTAAATTGGACTTATCCAAGATTTTTGCTTCTGATAAAGACAGAACGAAAGGAAAATATATTCTAAGAATTCACAATGTGAATCTCTTTAATTTTTCATATTTTAACTATAAAATAAACTGGAATAAGGCAGTTAGCATTATACTTGCCTAGCTAGAGAGTTCAATTACAATTCTCTTTGTAACCCTAAAACTGGGTAAGTTCTGAGCATTCATGTAGAACTAAATTTGTTCTGCTGATTTAAAAAAATAAAATATTTTCAATGCCAGTAGTAACTTGAAATCTATTTTGTGGACATGTGCCCAATGTAGATAATTGCTCATTAGATTTTATAGAGGTCCTTAGGCACATAATATTTTTTGCAAACTCCATCTGTGGGTACCTTTTGTTGTGCTTGGCTGCCAACAGATGCATCTAACATTTGCACCTTATATTAGCATCTAACAGTAGCTCTCAGAAGTTCCTCCACACAACAAAAAAGAAGAAAGAACAAAAGGAATAAAATGTCCAGTTTATATCAAATTGACCTCATTACTATGAGTTTGGCAAATTAAATAATTTTTCTGGGCACACCCACAAGTAGGCTACATAGAAGTACACTGGATTTCAGGGTTTAAGTTTAATACAACTAAATAAAAAGACTAATTCTTGTCCTGAAAAGCAGTTAGATGAGATGGAGCTGAGAACAAGAACTAAATCTTTCAACAGCCAAAGTCCCTACAAACTGCTTCATGCAACAGATGTATTCTAAAAGTGGATGTGTGAAAAGTGTATTTCTAGTATCCTTTAAAGAAAAGCAGACGGCCTAACACAGACACCCCATAAAGGAATGATTCAGATCAGAAGTCTTCCTTCTCTCAGAGCTCATACTGATCTTTGGGGGGGAAACAGCCCATAAGGTGCTATGACCATAATTATTTGCAATCACACAGAGAAATTACAAGATGAGGCAAAGACCCTGACTACAGCATCCAGGCAGACTGATCCATTTGCACTTGGCCACCCAAACTGTGAAGGCCAGGTGACATTTTAAACTATTCTGTTGTCTTACAGAGTGCAGCACACCAACAAGGCAATGGGTGTTCTGTGGAGGTAGGGCAACTCCATAGAGTACAAAGTGCTCTCAGCCCACAGCTTCATGAAGACTGCCTGCACTGTGGGCTGCTGTGCCTTGTGGTGCACGCTCTGTGCTGGTGTGAGTGGCTCCTCCTAATCACACTCAACTCTCACCCTGCCAGACACAGTGGGGGAACTAGGACTACCAGATACCCTTGATGTGCACATCTCTATAGACTTGCCACGAGTTCAGCTGGCACCTAGGCATAAGGAAACTTGTTGGTCTGCAGCAAGAACAGAATAAAATAACATGTGATTGCATTACTGGTTAGAAAACAAACCAGCTTTTTAATAGTCTGAATTTATGAGGTTTTAGGAAAAGTGATGCCTGTCCCATGGTTCTTCTCCTCACTATCTCCAGCAAGCTGGTTTTCTGTTTCTGGTGCTTACTCTTTCTGGCCTCTGTTGTGCTCAAACAATCCAGAATGCTGAAGCTGCCTCACCTGGGATGGTACCCACAGCCATTGGCCCAGAAGAGACCTTAGGCCTGAGCTAGAGGGTGCTGGTGGGTGGTTTAGCCAAGTCATGGCTGGTGTGGACCATGTTGTCCCAGCACCAATTTGTAGACTGACTCTGGTTTAACTGAGCCTTACTTCATCACTATGTGCCTACCAGGTGTTTTCTGGACCTGATCCTGATCCACAGATTGGATTCCAGGCTTGACTTTAGACCTACTTCCTCACTGTACTACTGATCTGGACTGATCAGTTCTGGCTGCCATTCATGTGTCAGATATGCTCCCTGGCTGCTCCATGTGGACCTGTGCTGTTTCCACCCCTCATCCCAGAGGGAGCAGCTGGCCTGGTGTCCCAGGAATATTTTATTTGCCAATGTGAATTTAGATATACAGTGCCTTGCTGACAGGCTGCCAAGCCCCAGCTCCAGCATTCTTCCTCAAGGAAGCATTCTACAAGGAGGGACCCTTGGGCATCCCTCTGTCAGTGCCATCAAACCAGTTAGGGACACCAGTGTGTTCCTGCCATCAAACCAGTTAGGGAAACCAGTCTGTTTCAGGTCCTGTGCTAGTAGTAATTTGGAAAAAGTTTCAAAGCTGGTTTTGATGTCGGGTTTGATTTGGGTTTGGGTTGTTTTGGTTTTTTTTTTTGACACAGAGGTTTTGTGAGGACTTTTGTCAATCTGTTCTGATTTAAAAAAGGAGCTCGTGATGTTTCTGATGGATCTGACCAAAGTAAAGACTTGACATCCAGTCTTCCCCTAGCAGGCTGGATTTGACTCTCAGTGCTGCAAGGGACTGGTACACCTGCTGTAGTCTTGTAGTCACATTTAAGAAAATACTTCCATGGCATAAGCACAAGAAAGAGAGTGGGAAGAAACACTCTGGTATACAGGAATCATCTAGAGCTTGTCGTGCATATGAGCATATGTTCTCATCCACTGCCACTATGTTTGACTAAAACTTTTAACAGGTGATTTTTATGCTCAATGTTTCTATTGCAGGTCTGTAAGAAACATAAGTTTGTTTGCTTGAGAGCTGGGTAAAAAATAAACTTAAAATGCAAGAGTTAGAATGAACAAGCAGTGCTAATTTATATAGTCCTATAATGCATGATTTACAGATCTGCCCAGACAAAGCTTTTTCTTCATATAATAGGCATCTGCTTCAAGAATGGTCCATGACGAACCCTCTGAGTATTCTTGGTAATTACACTAAAGGCAGCAGTATTAAACACATCCTGAAATACCAAGCAAGATTTTCTATTATTTAAGGTACTTCCTTCTGTTAACTCTTTTCATATTCAAAAGTGAATTGCCTCTTTGATAATTCATCTGTAAGTCTTTCGTCTTATCAGCTATTTGCAAAGCGATTGGTTTTATGTGAGATTGTAATTTGTGGATTTAAGCAGCCTAATATTATGTGATGACATATGAAAATTCTGAATCTCATATCTGGTGCCTGTAAGATGAACAATTATCTTTACAGGAAACTAGAGGATAATAAAAAATAGTTTATTACAATATAAATGCTAGCTACAACTTTTTAACGAACAACTACCCTTGCACCGAGAGTTAACTTTCTGGTACCATAACAAAAAGAACAAAAACCACTTAAATTTAAGTCTCATCCATGTGCCTCCTCCTCCTCATCTTTGTCCCTCTCCCTTACATTCACATGCATGCACGCACGTCTTTGCATCCTGTTTGCTCACTGTTGTGGCTGCCTAAGTCATTATTTCCACATTGAGGAGGTGCTATCAGCCACTCAGCAGGAGGCAGCTCCCGAGGGAGCTCTGGTTCCTGAGGAAAAGAGACCACGTTTCACCACCATGGTATGCTATGTGTTACATGACTCCACAGCTGAATCCTAAGAAATTGAACATGGCAGTCGCCTGAACACAACACTGTTTTGGGAAAATTACAGCTTGAATACAGTGGAAAAGCCAATACTCCCTCATGGTAAATAGTCTTGAAAAATTGAGATACTGAAAACAGTCCTTGAAATCATTTAATAGCTGCAGACAGACTCAGAGCATAATAGCTCTTTGATCTTGTGTATGATGGGAAGAGCACCACTGGGAGCTTAATGCCATCATTTTATGCAAATGTCATGGAAGGAGGCTCCATGTAGTTAAATTGCTCCATCTCTAATGTAACGTTTGTGAAAGTCATCACTTGCTCATTAACCTCCAGGTGGATACAATAGATCATTATATAATAGAAATTAAATCTAAATGTTAACTTCGAGTTTGGAGAACTAGATGTTTTAATTAGAAAGAGAAGTGCCTGTGATATATATGTCTGTTTGCAAAAAGCTACTGTTGAGAAACGCTGACTGTAAGTAATAATGCAAACCTTATATCATAAGGAAAGCCCTGTATAAAATAGCAACTGAAAATGCACAAAACACAGTCATTGTAAGGAAAAGAATAATCTGGGATACAATTTCCATTTATTTGGTGCAATTTTATTGTGGCTGAGATCAGCAGAAATTTTTTTACAAAATGGGCTCTGCAAATAAGTTATTTTTGAAAACATTGTTATCAATGCTTACAGACAATGCCTTTATATTAAAGAATAGGATTTCTCCTACCATGATTATATGAACAAACTGCATCTTTTAACTTGCAATAAATATTTTTACAGTACAGATAGAAAAAATTTTTACTGCACAACTAAAAAAAAATAGGATCAATATGTAAAACTTCTAATGAAAATAATGGATCTAAAAATCACAGAACCAAGCAGTGCATCTCTGTATTTATTGAAACAAATTTCAAGTCAGAAATAAAAATGGAAATTAACTACAGAGAAAGATATATAAGCTAGGAAACATACTGAGAAATTTGAAGATTAAAAATTTACTCAAACTTGCTTGTTAGTAAAAATAAATAAATAATAATAAATAAATAAATAAATAAATAAATAAATAAATAAAATCCATTTCTGCATAAAACCCCTTGGTTAAAAACAACTGAGATCCATTTTTGGTTCACTCTTATGCAGCCAAAACCAAAGCCAATTACAATATAGAAGGGTCAATTCCTATCTTGGACATGAAATTACTAGATTTTTTTTTCTCTTCCTGTTATTGTTACAAGGCACTGATTTTGAATTAAATTAAAAAAGTAAGGTGGATATTATTGATATGTAAGATTTCTACTTTAAGCATAAGCTATAGATGATAATTCACTGTTAGTTCCAATGTGAATGGATCCTGCACTTTTAATGACAAGCAGCATAGCGAATGCAGCAAATCAACAACAGAGATCCACTTGCCAGAGGAACAGCAGAGCTTCAGATCATATAACATTTAGATCACATAACATTTAACTGGTATTACTGATCAGAAATAAAGTGTTGATAGATTGGTCATGCTGCTCCCAGTGGAAAGTTTCCAGGTTTTATTTATTTGCTCATTTATTTTTGCAGTAGCAGTGGTAGCAATTGCAGTAAATGTCCTATATTAGCAAATGAAGAAATGAGGGACTGCAGTAGGAGACAAGGATTTGTAAACTGAACCCTGCTGCAGTGGGTTAATAACCTACAAAGCCTTATTCCTATATGATTTATGACACATATGTCAGTGTTGCCCCCAACAGTAAAAGTAACCAGCTCTGCACATGAGACATTCTGCAGGAGCCCCCACTCCTCTACTATGTCTGACTCTTAGCTTTGGATTATGAGGTGTGACCACTGGCCACACACATCCCATCAGACTGTTACTGTAAGAATGGTAGTGTGCTGCGCTGATTTTTTTTTCTCCTTGTGTGCCAGAGCACATCAGAGCTCAGTAAAACCCTTCCTTGGCTCTTCTTCAGAATCCTTTCCTAAAAAGGAAAGAAAAATAAATCTCTCTTCTGCCCAACTTCAATTTTTTACAAAGCTTATAGAGTCTGGTGTCATTTTGATAGCTCTACTGCTCTGACAAATTTGGTTGCAATTATACAGTAAGTTCAAAAGCTATTGAGAAAGTATTAGCAAGAGATAAATATGCCATCTCCATCATATAACTGAAATTATATGTGCCAAATCAAATGTACTGGGAAAAATAGGCTATATTAGGGAAAAATATCATTAAATCAGTTTAAAAAAATTGTAGCAGAAAACATGACTGAGTAATCAATTTCAGTAAGATTTTTAAAAAGAGAGAAGAAAGGTCAAGTAGGCTTCTCATAAAATAAGCAACAGGCAGCGCACAATTTTCTTTTTTATTTTCTCAAACCAAAGGATTGATCTATTAAAGAAAGGCCTGAGATGATTCCCTTTTTACATAGTGCTGACAAGAACAGTATGTTTGCTAACGTAATGCCTAATAAAAATTCATTTGGAGAGCCAATCCTGGTAATGCTGGCATACTGTTATGGCAGATGTTTCTTACTCTAACATAGCTGAAATGGCTCTTAACTATACCCTAGAAATGAAGAGAACAAGGGGCAAATCTTGACAAGAATATGGTATTGTCATTCACAAGAATTGGAAAGAAAGACTCCTGAGAAAATGGAATTGTCTCCTTAGCTCAGGGAAGTCTTCTGGTGTGGACTGACTTTGTTACGCTCTTTGGATGAGAAAACCTTTTCATAGTGTTTTTAGTAGTTTTCCCTGCATTTTCTTTTAAATACTTCATGTTATTTCATGAATCAAGAATGTATACCTCATGTTCTGTTCTCAAAACCATACAGCTTGGTACCGTTTTTGCCCAGAACCCTGCTCAAACAATGGGTTTAAATATTTAACGAGACATAGATGAAGGTTCACATTTTTCCCGGGGGTAGTCCTGTTATCCATAGATGTGCTATCACTTCTGTGGCTTGAACTAGAAGTTTTCTGCCCCCCTTTTTCAGGGGGACACACCCTACAGCTTTGGGCAACACTTAGGTCTGATCAGGAATTCCTGGCATCCTTGTCAGGGCACATGATGTCAGCTACTGCATTTCTATACTGCTTAGCACAATGGAGCTCTGTTCTTGAATGTCCCTGGGATGCCACCCTGATAGAAATGATAGTATCCTTTTCTGCTCTCTGACTATCTGAATTTCTCTAAGAAATTCTGAATACTGATAGCATTACAGACAGAAAAGCCAAAACTTTCTTTGAGTTTTATTTCTTGACATGCTTCTCAAAAATAAAGTACTGTCTTAAATGTCATGGATCTCATCTACAAGTCATGCATTATACTGATTTCTTTTTGCAGATCCAACAAGAAAGGAAGTATAGAGAAGATTCATTATAGCTTGCACTCTGCTTTCAGTCTTTCAGTAAAGGGAGGAGCAGTCATAAAAGTAACTGCTGGTAAATATTATCTTACCTTTCTCACATTAAAATATCTTTCACCAACAACCTGAACAATATGTATCTATTACTGCATTGTAAATAAACACTTTCCACTCATCATTCAAAATGCTTCCTCCTCTATTAGTAACTTGCTTTCCTTATAAAATGTATAATTAACTTTCCAAGATGTAATACAGAGGCCATTCCAAGTTCTGAGCAATGGCAAGTTCTTAGCTTTATGTGAACTTAGTGTGTTGTCAAAACTCAATAGGATTTTCTCCGTTTTTCTTAATTTTTCTAAACTGAAGTGCAAACAGTTGTAATATTGAATAGTCAATGAAAATGGGTTTATTCTCGATTTGCAGAAGCCATATGACAATCCTTTGAAATCCCTAGATTTTTATATGCGTTGTTGTCCCTAACAGAGCTGACTACAAGCTGTGAGCTCAAAACACCATTTTAAAACGTATTTGAAGAGATAATTCTTTCTATGTTGTGTAAATACCACAGGAGAAACAGAAATGTTCAAGTTTTTGCTGTGCTTTACTAGTATGCTGTAAATTGATAATTCCTAACTTGAATAAAAATCCCTGTCACATGTTCTTTCAAAGAAAGGAACTGTAGAATCATTGGAATGTGTCTGCTGTGGACATAAGGTATGGTTGGATTGGGATGTGCTGATGTGTATCTACAAAGAAAAGGGAAAGAGGCAAGCAAGCACCGTGGGGCCAAGACCTCTCAGATGACTAACTTTTTACAAAAAAATAAAATAAAATAAGTACCTTGGGAAAGAAAAAGCATTAAAAAAATTAGAAAGTAGTTTTTGTTTCCTATAGCCACAGCACAATTCACAACCCTGTTTATCCCCATGAATTAAGAATTCAAATTCCAACACCTGGTTAAAAGGATTCATAATGCCCACTACTGTGGGAGAACATGGACATCTCTAACTGCAGAACACCTGACAGTTAGAATTGCACTGGTAGAGATAAAGCTCAAGAGGTTTCAGGCAGAAAATAACTTGTAAATATGACACTTGGATTCTTCAGCCCTGCCATATTCATCAGAGTCCTGACCTGGCTTCTGTTGCTGCTCTCAGAGCACTGGCATGGCCAGCAATCTCTCAAATGGTGGTTTGGGAGACAAGTCCCAGGGGCTTATTTTGCAGTCAAGAACAATGTTTTCTCATGGATGGGGAGAAGACAGCATGCTACGCCATGCAGAGCCCAGAATCATCAGGATTTCCTGACTTGGACAGGCCTGAGTGGAGAATCTATGAGTGAGGTAGAGTTGTTTTAGTGCAGTACATACGGCGTTTTGCCATTATGATCAAAAGCCCACTTTGGCTTGCTTTTAACCTGGCAATGTGGAATTATGAAAATAACTCAGAACTTGTTAAGGGAATACTTGCAAAGTCATTGAGAAAATGGATAAATATAAATACAAGTGGACCCTCAAGAGAAGGAGGAATTAACCCCTTCTACTTTCCCCAGAAGCATCAATCTCTTGCTGGTGTCCTACTGGGGACACGGACAACTTGCTAGCACCCTTTTCTATCTCCTCTGCCTGAGAAAGATTGTCCCACAACCTTAACCAACTTAAAGGAGACTGGAGAGTGAACGCAACACGAGAGAAAGTAACTAGAGACTGAATTTTTTTTGTTTGTGTGTGTAAGTAGCTGGCTTACAGAGACTTTCCTATATCAATTTGGACTGTGAATGGTAACACTGTGTTACTATTATAATTCTTTGCTTTATTTTAATTGGAATATCAAATTAGACCTACCAAAAATCGTAGATCTATATGTACATCTATGCAATGAGTTTTCTTCTGGCAATAAGATTTGGAGCATTACTATATGTGTGCAATTTCCAAGTTCATGCATTAATAATAGATCTCTCTATTCACTCAGAAAATCCTCACACTAGCAAAGCTCTGTCACCAATCACCAGGCAAGGGGAGCACCACGTGCCTGCACAGCAACTTGAGCCAACACAAGACAGGAAGTGGGAGCCTGCAGCCAAGGGCAGAGAGAGAGAAAACATTATTTTCCAGTGCTTTCTCATTGTATAAGCTCACTGCATTTCTAAAATATCATACATGTATTCAAGTGCAAATGTGAACATTTACATCTACTACATGGAAATTTTTAATTCTTTAACAAATATGTAGGCCTATGAGTATTATATCTAAAATTTCTATCTTCTGTAAGTAGTTCACCTGATTAATCAGATAGACTGGAAAAACACAAAAATTCAGTAGACGGAAGTGTGACAATCTGAAACCAAACTTATCAGAAAACAATAATGTTACCATATGTAAGTGCTGCAATCAGGGCTTTTTTATGTTCACTTGAATTATAGTAGCTTGGTGTGTCCAAGTTTTGAATGTGAACCCAGTGTGTCTCACAATCAAAGGCAAATACTGTTTCTCAAATAACAAATAGAAGGTATCATATGTAGCGTAAAATGCCCTGCCAGTTTTGACCCTCAATTTCTCTTCCCTTAAATCTGCTACTGGCTCCAAAGACTTTCATCCTTAGTTTACAATGTACCCCTCCACCACCTGCTGTAAAGCTCTAGACTACATCCTTTCAACTTCATGAGCTCTTTCTCATCCCTGTTGAGGACATCATTAATGGCATTTGGTGGAATCACGGGTATCGTACCTGCCTAACAAGAACTCAGGATTTAAGTTCTTCTTTCTACATCTGATGTGCTGCCATGGTTCAGGGTTGATGAAACAAAGTAATGACTATCTGTAACCATGAATTACATACAGACATAAACAGTTTCTGAAGCAGTTCTTCACTTTTGTTTATTGTTTTGGAATCTCCAAGGGATCTGACTTCTTCCTTTCAGGCTCACTCACAAGATAGTAACCCTGGCAGTTAAAACAGTTTGTCAGTATGTTTTCCATACTCTTCAGTCAGGTATATAAAGTAATCTGGTACCTCTCCAAATATATTATCTTGCTGCTCTCTTATTTACACTCTCCAGGGTAAAGAAGCATCCAGTAAGTTGAGACAATTAGACATGCTTCAGTTACTCCTTTCCAAAGATACTCCTTTCCAGAATATGGACAGGAGAGGAAAGATTTACAGAAAAAAAACCAAGCAAATAAGCAAAACCCAAAAAGTGTTACACAAGAAACCAAGAGTATTCTGTTAGGTAAGTGCCAGCATGGTACGGAACCAAACACACTGACACAGGCTGTGCAAGGCACCCATCTCCTGTCATTTATACTCAGAGAGATGTGTTGAAATGCAGACTGCTGAGCTTCACATTACAAGAAATACTGCTGTGAATAATAGCCCACTTTTCCAGTAGTCTGAAAGACAGACAGAAGCTGTATTTTCATGAATCTTTATTCTTGCTTATATTAAGGAAGAATGGCCTGGAATCTGTGGTGATATAATACCATGAGATTTCTAGAGACAGTAGATCCCCCTAACACACTGGAAAAGGCAACCAGGCACAAGTAGGGCATTGATATTCATAGTTTGCCTCATGTCTTGTACAATGGCTTTTTCTCAGTTAATACAAAACAGATTAACATCTCAGGAGGTGATAGAAGAGTTGAACTGTCTTGCAGGAGCAGAGATAAATGGCCTAAGACAGGGAGGGGAAGGATGCCCATAATCTGGCATGACTTGTGGAACCGCTGCTCTGGGGAAGCACCCATTGCTTTCATTTCCCTTACCATCCAGGCCTCCTAATGAACTACAGCTTACTGAATATCTCAGGCTCTGCACATATCCAATTGTTTTAAATTACACCCTCATTTTTAGCCAAAAGGAGAAATTAACAACTTTAATTAAAGCAAGGTTGCAGTTGCAAGTTGCCTTGCATTTATTTATTTTCAAAGAGACCATTAGGCATTTTTATATATATATATATATATGTGTGTGTGTATTATGTGTGACATATACATTATATATACAATATTTATAAATACATGTAAGCAAATACATAGTCAACACAGGCAATGCATTATGGGCATTGCACATAAATATATTTGTGTGAGCATATACATATATATTTGTGTGTGGAATAATACTATGAACATACTAGACACATATATTTTACACACATATTCTTTAGTTTGTTGACTTTTCTTTTTTGCATTTTGACAGGAATCTTGCAAATGAAATTATCAAAATTTTCTGCCATGGTGCTGCCCTGATTTATTGAAAAGTACTACAATTTCTAGCTGAAGATCTAGCTAGTCTCCAAAATTGAAGCTAAATAAATTACTAGTAGCACTTATTTAGTAGTAATGTGTTTTCCTGTCAGAAATAAATGTTTATCATTTCCAGATTTGTTAGGTTGATCCCAAAACAACTTTGGAAAGCAGTAAACTCCTTTTTTAAACTAGAATTAGTATGGAAAAGCTCATTACTGCCAATGTTATCTAAACCTTACACTATTAAAGTCCTTTGAAACCATTCTGAGACACCATCTTTGACAAGAGATCACCTAGTTACCACTCAGACAATCTAGACTGACTGAAAACTGTGTTGTCAGTACAATATTTATCCTTATATAACCTGTTGACATTAGTGCTTGTTTACCCAACAAAAATGACAAATATTTCTAAGAAATCCAAACAATTTAAAAAGGAATACCAAACCCATAACTATAAGATAGAAGCAATGAAATGTTTCAGGTATCATGATTAATATGTCCTCTGTCTTTGGAATATTTTTTTTATTAACTACCTAAAGATGTTCATTGCAAATCTTGCTAACTAAATTTCAGCATTCATCGTTTCAAAGTAGCTACTTTGTCATATTGGTCATTCCAGGTTCATAGCATAAAATTCATCCCTGAGACCTCTTACAAAGCAGGAGAAAAGCTCATGTGGACAGAAGATGTTATTATAGACACTGAAAATAGCTAGTTCTGTTTAAGCCAAAGTGAGTGGTCACTCTAACAGATGATCCCTGAGAGTATACACTGCAAGAAAAGTATTATGAGTAAGAAATATGCTCTGAAGTGTCATATACATGCTGTTATGGCTGACTTTTCTGAACTAAAATAAACCTCTATTATTGAAGGCTTCCTCTATTCATTGTTTCCTGACATGAATGCCACAGGAGTCTCTTCCTGCTTCTCTGTAAGTGAAGAGATAAGAGTAGCAGCATCATACCAAAACCAGTTTGAATGAACATTTATAAAATCACTCCTCTTTAGTGCCTTTTGAAAAATTACACAATTGCAGTCTTTTTTTTCTATAATTATTTTTTTCTACACATTAATGAGTGAAAAATTCAGGTGACCATGCAACAGTCTGGGGGGGGAAGAAAATGTCACATGATATTCCTAATGTATAAGGTCTAGTGAGGTGTCTAAGATGTCCAAGGAGTTTCAGTGTTTCTCATTTATGCATTATATACATCCAATTTAAGACAAAAGAAAAGAATATTATATAAAGATCTAACAGTATAAAAGCTAGCCTCTTCTTTCCAATTAATCAGCTGAAATACAGCTTATCTGAATTTTGCAAGTAATAGGCAATATGTGAACAAAAAACAACCAATAAGACTAAGAGACAGCAATATATGCTCAGATTATGCAGTCGCCACATTCTTGTGATATTTTCTTTACATTATGGATCACCTACTTAAAAAGAAATAATTGTCAGGCAAATATTTTTCCTAATGAATACATATGCCTTTATTTTTTCTACACCAGAAATTCAGTTTGAACATGGACAGTACAGAAGTGTATATTTATTGACAAAAACACATTGCTGAGAAAGTCTCCCAGTATTTGTACTACAAATTGCTGTTTGAATGGCAGGGCTGGCCCACTGTAGCACACCTATAACCAAACCCAAAGATCTAGCATAGAGGGAGTGGCTTAATTAAATATGACACAGTTCTGTTTCATGTATCTCCTGAGAGCTGTTTTAATAAAACACCAAGGTCTGTAATACTGTCTGTCCCAGACATCCTGTCTTCAAAGTGAAGTTGCTATAAAGATTGTTTGTAACAGCTCATCTTCACTTGCTAGACCAGCATGGTACCAACAGCTCTTATGTAATACAGAGCTTCAGGGCCTTCTGAAATTGTTCAGTTAGCCTCTGACATACCTTATTCTGCCTTTTGAACTTGAAAAACTTCTTGTTCTAAGTATTGCTGAGAGACGGAAAATGTAATTTATTATAACACGACCATGTCCTGCTATTTACGTGTCTTACATTGACCGTTTCTTTCCAGGGAAAAGTTCAGAATAAATGTTCTTTTTCCTCACCAATTGAACATGACAGTAAATCCTTTCCATTGAATCTAACTAGGGAGGATGTATAACAGCCCCTTTAATATTTCAATGTCTGGCAATCATTGACTCCTACCATCTCCAGTACCTGCACTTTTCTTCTGAAACACAATATTATATAAGTAATTTTGAAGTCTTATCTGTCCGTTTCTTTATTTTTTTTTTTTCTTTAATTCCCAGTTCTTGAGTATTATGTCAGTGGCTAATAGCATGTTAATCTGTGCTCTTCCATAGCAACCATGCTAAATATGGATCTGTGTCTGATGGCATTCTTTTTCAGTATGCATTTTATTAGTCTGAATATTTTATTTCTGTCAGCCTATGACACTGGGTTATAAAAACAAACAGTTACATATTTAAATCCATATTTCTTTGTAAAATGCCTAAATCATGCCCACATCTCTCAACAAATAGACCCCTGTAAATATAGCATGGCTGAAAAAATAAAAAACTGAAACACATTATCTATTGCTTATCTAATAGAAGAAAAATAATTAAAATAAATTAATGATTTAGGGAATGCAAACCTGTCTATACATATTTGCTTTATTTAGTCACAGTTTGGTGTATATATAAAGGATAAAGTTCCCTCAACATTTCTGGTTTTAGGGATGAATACACAGGTGGGATAAAAAAAAGAACAGAAATGGAAGAAGGATCACATGACACAAAAAAAGAATATAAAAACACTGTCCAGTTGTGAAGAAGTGGTGTTAGAAAATGCACAGCAAGAGCTGAATCTGATAAGAGGCATGAAGAGCAACATGAAGGGCTTCTATAGACAGATAAGCAGTAGAGTAAGACAAGGGAAAACAGACCTACAGCTGACATGGGTGGGACACCTGGTGACAAAGAAGATGGAATAGACTGAGGTATGCAAGTCCAATGGCTGTGACTTTACTAGTTGGATCAACCTTCTGTAGTCCAAATTTCTTGAGACAAGTGAGAAAATCAGAAACAAAGACCACTTACCCTTCGTGGAGGAACAACAATTTTAGGGGGTGCTTAAACAAACAGCACATCCTTAAGTCCATTGAGCCTGGTGGGATGCACAAAAAAAAATCCTCTGGGAACTGGCAGATGTCACTGTGAAGCCTCTTTTCATTATATTTTAAAAGGTCATGGCAAATTGGAGGGATTCCTGAAGACTGTTTCTTCAGGAAAGGCAACAAGGGGGACTTCGATCTGTAGGCTGGTCAGTCTTACATCAATCTCTGTCTAGGAGTATGATGGAAGTAAAACCTCCCTGCTTTCCAGTTGGTTCTTAGAGATCAGATTATAACCCATTCAACACTATTAATTCAATCACATTCAGTAAGTTCCCAGATGCACCCAAGAGTGAGGGTTATACTATATATGTCTCTTCTCATTCATGATCACAGATTCACAGGTAGTGTGGTTTACCAATTCAACACTTTAAGTCTGGTTGAGTTCAATGTGAACTTTCATGAACACAGATACAGAAATAGTAGGAGCAACAGATTATAGATTCTTTTAGACTGATGGTGATAAATTCATTAGATTTGCAAAATATAAATATATAGTGTTGTGTACAAGTGTTCCTGAGTATAGTCTGATGAGGCTGGAGGTGCAAATCTTACCAAAGAAGTGTCCTTGATTTGGGAGATGAGAAAGCCCACCAATTTGCCTGTAGGTGGTCATATTCTCATCCTCTGCCCCTGAGGATATCAAATTCCAATTTATACTTTTGGGAGAGTGAAGTCAAATATTCTGTTACTGCCATCATAAATGTTGGAAAGATGTGAAAAAGAAAGATTACAAAGGCTGTGTGTCTTGTGAAAGGGTGAAACAGACCTGTGACATCTTAATATCACTGCCTCTTCCAGCTGGCTGATTGCATCACAAGCATTGTTCAGCCTCCACCCGTAACCTCTCAGGTCCTCAATGTGCCGCTGTGTCGATGGGAATCCTATCACCACTCATCTCACAGCATATCACATGGCCATAGGCACCACTCCCACTAGGCTGTGGAGCATCCATCTCCATTTTACAACGTGCTGCTGTAAAAATTACCTTGGTACTTTGTTTAATTGCATTTTCTGTAAGTTTTTAGAGATTGTGTCTGCAACATGCATTTATTTTCTACCCAGTTTTAAACAGCAGCATTGGCTTATAATTGGATTCATACAGACTTAGTTAAAGATATGAAACGTTCTCATATGCATTGAGTGATATGTTCAAACCAATTTTTTATTATGTTCAAACCAATATTTATATGATATTTATATATATATATATTTGGAGGTACTTAAAGTCAGAGTAATATGAACAAATCCTAATAATAATTAAAGAAGATTAATCATGCCTGTTCTGTTCCAGTTTCTCAAAGGCCATCTTGTTCAACATAGAAAGAAGCATTTTCAACAAAGGTTTCAAAACACAATAATTAATATCATAATAATAATTATACTTTCAATTGTCATTAGTGCTCAAAATTCCTAAATATCTACATTTGTTTCTAACTCTTTAGAAGAGAATTATCTCTCCATGGAAGTACCTGTGGACAACTAAATTTCATAATTCTCACTGACTGGGAATTTGAACCTTTGTAAGTTTTCATTTTCTCAGCCTTTATCTTCACTGCATTTCTGCGGAGTAACATTTCTCAACAGCATTTGCAACATACTGGGTCAAGTGACAAAACTGAATAAAAATTCTCAAGAATAATCTGTCTCATGGACACTCTACTTACCAGTAAAGGCAGGCACGGTGGTGGTGATCTCAGTTGTGCTGTGATCTATGTATACATGTCCTGTCTTAATTTCTTCCAGATCCTTTTTGTCTTTATCAAGGGTTTCTATGTTCTCTGGGAGACATTTTTAAACTACTTAATTGTCCTGGACCTCTGAACCCACAGTGAGGATATCCTTCTGACAATAGCATAAACCTTGGTACATGGCCAGTCCAATAACAACAGTTCTTTTCCTTTTTATTACAGTATATCTCTTTAAATATGTTATTCACCAATTACATATTTCACATGCTCCTTTAGGAGGAATATGCATATTTCAGCTTCTATTGTTTAAATATACCAATAACTCAAGCTGCTGTATTCATTCACTCATTATGATTTTCATAGTTTCAAAACTTTATTTTTTATTTTAGGAATTAATTAAAAGTTTTGCAGCAATCCTTCCCTCTCTTAAATTTGTCTACAGTGCCAGATGCCAAGAAAAACAAAAACAGGAGTAACTAAGCCTCTCTGAGAGAGATTGTCTAAATAAAGGTGTGGTGGTTGGATATCTACTCCATAGTGGACCTCCATGGGCTGCAGGGGCACAGCTGCCTCACCATGGCATTCTCCATGGGCTGCAGGGGAATCTCTGCTCTGGTATCCAGAGCACCTCCTCCTCCTCCATCCACAGTGATCTTGCTGTCTGCAGGGCTGTTTCTCTCAAACATTTTCACTTCCTTCTCTCATCTGCTGTTGCTGTTGTTATCCCCTCTTTGAAACACTATCACAAAGATGTTCCCTGCATCATTGACTGGATCAGCTTTGGACAGCTGGCTGCATCTGGCTCTGTCCAATGTGGGAGCAGCTTCTGACATCTTCTCACAGATGCCAACCTTGCAGCTCCCTTACCATCAAATCCTTGCCACATAAACCTATTACATTTTGGCACAATCCAACACCTTAATGTCTAGTCAACTTTAGATCTCAGCCAGGGTATGCCCTGTTAATTCACAAGTTTTTCCTACCTTGAAAGTATTTGTGCTTGGCAGATCCAAGTCATAATTTTGTCTTCCATAAGCTTTGGTGAGTTCTCCTTGGTTTTGCCAAATCTATCATATTTAAACCATTAGTGTCTTCTACTGAGTTAATTGAAACTTTGTGAACTCAGTCAGTGTTACATGACAGTCAAAAAATAAAGCTGCCTCTTTCAGTTGGCCAACCGTGATCTGCTGAACATCTCTTACAAGTTCCAGTAAAATCAGTGTTGATGTTTAAGTTTTAGTATGCCATGATTTCTTCATATAAATTACTCCTCCTTTGTTCTTAAAACAAGTTTCTGTATCTAATTTCACATTTTACAAACATTCATACACACACATAAATACATACACATATATATTTTTCTATAACCACATTATGCTTCACTAGGAGAAAAGTTTTTACTCAAGAGAATTATAATATATATATATATTTATATATAAGCTGAATTAGTTCTTGCTTAGCCTTAAGCTCTTTAGAAATTGAACATGTTTTAAAAGAAGAGTTAAGTAGATGGTTAAAGTATGAAATAAGTGTGTGAATTAACTTGAACATCCCAGACAAATTGTAACTCAGTCAATTATTTTCTGTTGCACCTTCTGTTTCAGCTCCATCTTTTTATGCCTGAGTGAATGATTATGGAAAAGGTAAAGAAGTATTTGTAAAGTTAATAATAAGCACACCTTAAAGGCTAAAGATAGAATTTAAAGTATAAGGTACAAAAGGGGAGCTGAAATAATATTGCAAACGTAAATTTATTTCCAGCATTTCCTAAATTTTTAGAGCATCCCTTTGCAACCTAATGATGATATATGAAAAGAGCTGCATATAGATGGACAGAATATAAGGTAAAGATTACTCTTTGATGCAGTTAGACATGAAAGACCTACTTGTCTGAGAATTCAAACTGCTTTAATTCTCTGACCTATTTAAATTGAAATTGGAAGTGAAAATAGGGACATGTTTTGTGTTTAAAGAACAAAGGCAATGTTAAGTTTTAGAGCAGAAAACAAGATACTGACTATACTAACTGCGTCTTTAAAGATCCCAGACAATTGTAGGAAGTTTATCAAAAGTATCCCTTTTTAAAGAACAATAATATATAGAACATCAAAGAAAAAAATCTTGCCAAGATTTTAATTAATATCTGGAAATAATTAAACCTGCATTTAATTCAGATATTTTTAATTTGCCTGTTGGTCTGCTATTATGCCTAACAAATATATTCACATATATACACTTGCCTGTGTACGTGCGTCTGCATTAAGTAATGCAGCCATGGCATATCTGTGTGTATTTTCAAAATAGAAGTCCTACATCAATTATTTGGAATAACTTTCACATGAGAGCTATACTTGCTTTTCAGTTTTCCCATAAGTAGAAATTTGTTCTTTTAAGGGGAAACCATTAGAAATGCTTCAATTTCTGCAATTATTCTATTTTCCATTCTCTAAAAAGATGTCTTTTCCTGTTGAGTAATGGGATCATGCTAACACAGCTTCTGGACAATTTTGTGAAAGAAAATTAGTGATATATTGGACATAATCAAAGAATGATGAAGCACAGAAAGGTCTGCAACTTAATGACAGGTTACAAACGTGGCAGCTGCACACGTAGTTGAATGTTCTTTCTTATCACAGAACATTAAGGGAAAAGTAACTTTTCTTGAAGTTTCTAGAACTGCTGACTAAAACTCAGAGACACTGTGTTGTCCCTAAAAATAAGCCTTCTGATTTGTTTTAGTATAATGGAGTCAATTCTCATGAATTGTAAGATAAACAGGAATCATGTTTACATTCCTTTGTAAAAGATATCACCTGATGGACTTCTCAAGTGACCAGTGGAGATGGAGAGGTGGGAACTTCTCTGTCCAATCTCTGATCACTGTCCAGAAACTTATATATATGAGGTCAACAATAAACTAGGATCTTCTTCCTTTCTTCCTCTCTACCTGAACACCTGTTGTGTGTGTTACTGTGTGTTTCTATCTACGTCACAGTAACAACACTGGACAATAATGTTTAGCCACAAAATTTTGCCTCATTCAGATGAACTGCAGGCTTTGATCACTTCTCAAAAGACCTCTGTCTGATACACTTTAGACTAGAAGATTTAATTGCTTTGACATATCTCATCTGCACATTTCTTCTCATTTTCAAAACAGGTCTACCATCCACTTCTCATGCCAGCATCCCATTAAAAACCCCAAACATGCAGATGTTCATAGGATCCAAGGATGGCTTGGATTGAAAAGCACCAAAATATAATAATCTATTTCCAACCCCTCTGCCATGGGCAGGGATACCTTCCACTAGACCAGGTTACTCAAAGCCCCATCCAACCTGGCCTTGAACACCACAAAGGATGAGGCAACCATGGCCTCTCCAGACTGAAGAACCCAACTCTCTCAGCCTGTCTCCATAGGAGAGGTGCTCCAACCCTCTGCACATCTCCATGTCCCTTCTCTGCACTTGCTCAAACAGGTCCATGTCTTCCTTATGTTGCAGGCCCTGGACACACTAATCTAGGTAGGGACTCATGAGAGCAGAGAAGAAGGGGAGAATTATCTGCCTTGACATACTGATCACTAATACTATTTCTACTATTTACTACTAACATTATTCCAAAAGCATGGCTGCCATATTAAGTTCTGTTTTATTTGTTTAGTTTTTTTCTGAGTGAAATGGAGTCTTAATTTTCTTTAAAGACTGACCCAGTAACCAAACTATAAACCAGTACAACAAATAATTACAGGTTAATACAAATATTAATTTTTCATTTATTTAATTAAATATTAATTTAAGTTAATTAAGGTTTTCTAAGAAGAGGATCAAATTGTAATTCTTAAGCAAAGGTCATGTAAAAATCAAATATTTTGAATGAGAAAAGATAAAGCTTTCATTAGCAGGGCTAATGCACTCTGCCCTTGACTCAATCATGGCTGTGCATCTTCATCCATCTATTCCTCTGTAAAATCTTTCACAGTAACACGTACATGAGAAACAATGATGAATCTTTAAATTTACGAATTCTTTATTTCATAGAATCATATTCCTTTTGATCTTCAATAATTTTTAAGTCTTGTTTTTTTAAAACAAAGTCTTAATTTTTATTTTCCTGGAAAACTTACAAACAAAAGAATCATAATGTGTCTCAATGCAGAAACATTTTTTATTATAAAGAACAGTACATGTTCTGTTAAAAAGCTTAATAAAGACCTCAGAGTGCAAGAGATAAGCATTTAGCAGTGTCAGAAACAGTAAATAATGTCCTTCCTTTAAAAATTAACCAATAATAAGTAAAGGGAGTTTTTAAAGGATTTTCAAATTATTTTGTTTTGGTAATAATTAGTGAAAATCCTGAAAAGAGTTTTTTCTTACATCCCTTCCATCTTATTTCCATTTATTCTGTCCTCATAATATTCATTAAGCCAGCACTTGAATGTGAAAAGGTGAACTCTTGTGTTTCCTCTCATCTGTACTGCTACCTATAATTTTTTTGGTGTCAATAAATGAGTATGTCAGAGTGCGGCTCCTCTGAAAATATCATATATCTTCTCTGTGTTCAGGAGAATGAAGCCTATGTGATAAGCAGTCCTAGCATTTTAAATTAATTCAGAATACTGTTCAGAAAAAACATAAGTTCTGTTTTTAAAAAGTATTATAAATTTACAGCATTGGAACTTTTAACAAGATCATCAGATACAATTATGATTAAATCCATTATATTTCACATGATTACTTCTTTTTCCAACACATCAAGTAATCAGTGTTTACAGAGAGAAGCAGCAGGCAAAAATAAGGTAAAATACTTGGAAAATAAGAGGAAAAATAAAATTGCAGGACTTTAAAATAAGAAATTGTGTCAGTGTATAAAATAAAGTACAGCATTTAAGACCAGAAATACAAACCCCAGTTTTATTTCTAAGTATGGAAAAGCAAAATTTATCTTTCATTTTCTAAAAATAAGACACAGCCATCAACTGCATAATTAACATGTAATTCAAAGCAGTCTCAGCTCTGTTGTCAATCTGCTCATCTCTGGAAGGTCGTTGTGTGCAAGCCCACTACAGTCTGCTGTAAGAATTTAGTCTCAACATACTGGAAGTACTGAGGTTCCCACGTTTCCTTATTGAACAAAATTATAAATCTGAAGTACTGCTCGTTATGCAGGTGCAGTGCCAGCCTTTGGCCCAGCTTATTCTTAGTGAGGATTTTTATACATCTTTTGAAATTGTGGCCTACAGGAAGTAGCTCTCATTAGAATTATATAGCAGATGACTCTTTTTTTTATTCATGCCTAATTGATCATTCAGTAAAATAAGCACTCTTCAATGACCTTTCTAAGAATCAGATAAATTTTGATGCCTTTAGAATATATAATTTAGCAAAATTGGGTAGTTTTGTAATACTGTTTTCCTTTAAAATTTCCTAAAATTAACTTATCTAACAGTCTTAACACAATTTGGTAATAATGTGCTGCATTAATGGACTCCTTATTGACAGCTGATTGTGAAATTTGATTTCTAATCCCTTTTCCACTGATTGCTTATGATGAAATACTGAAGCATTCCCTAGAAACAAGCATTGGTCTAATTTATGGTAAGTGAATGCACTGACCAGCTGAATCACCACGATACAACTAATACTTTCAAGCAGGACAAGCAATGCAATAAAGATAGACATTCTTTTCCCATTACATCTATTCCCTCAGTTTGCAGGCCCTAATGTTTCACATCTTCCAGGACTGAAATTTAGGTTTGTTGGTGAAAGGGGAAAAGTCTAGCTGGAGTGAGGATGTCCACATATTGGCCATAGCACTAGAGCAGAGCAAACCATCAAAAGATCCTGGCTCTGTACTGGCTCTAAGACTGGAGAAAATTTGATATTTGCTCCTCTTTACCCCTTGTACACAGATACGATCCTTGGAACATGACCTCAACTGAGGATCATGAACTAGTGTCTGCACAATATTTAATATTGTTTGGTACCTGACTGAGATTTTTTGTTTGCATCCTTCATACCAGATGACTCAGTGGAACACTGAATTCATCAATTTATTTCAACTTTTTTTATTTTGAACATTATCTTCTGATATCATAAAATTATGCCTGCTGGACTCGCATCATTAATTTAGATTTTATAGATAAACTATTTTGTTTACCTAAAAAAATTAATTATCTTGCAAAAAAATAATTGTCATGGTTAAAAGCACAATAAAATGCTGCCAGGAAAAATCAGGCAATTTAGATTTCTAGCAAGACTAGGTATACAGTACATGGCATTAAGAAAGTTGTCTAAACTCTATCTGTACTTTTTAGATCAATAAGAGATTTGACATACATAGAAATCACAAAAAGTAATTACTACTATTGGTATTATCTTGAGGGTTTTTCGTTAGAACTTCTGATCTATATTTCAGTCAGAAGACAAACTGCTAACAGAACATTAGGAAATGCTTTGTAATAAATGTAAATACTATAGTCTGATTCTGATTAGCATCAATATAAATTACATAGTTTGATTTAATGGGCTGTGCAAGAAGGTCATCTTATCTCAAAATCTATTAAATTCACTGTCTATTTGAAGTAGAAATTATTAGCTTCAGTCAATAATAATCAGTAGGCCTAATATATGTTGCAAAAGTTTTAAAACTGCCCAGAATTAAAACTGTACAGAACACAGAGCAGAAATCTAAATGGATGACTTCTGATGTTTGGTATGCTTAGTTTATTCAATGCCATAACCCCAAATACATTAAAATAAATAAAAGTTTAAAGATATTGAAAAGTACTTCTGGAAATTAAAACAGACCAGGACATTTAATTAGAAGCAGAATTAAATTAAATATACCACATGCAGAATTTGTAGAACAAGAAAGATCTGAAAACAAAATCATGTATTTCCTCAACTAAGACACAGGATTCTCACAAAAAAATGTATTAAATTATAGTTAGTTAAAAGAAAGTTTGCTCTATCCAGAAGCTGAGATAGCATAAGAACAGACAAAGAAATGGACATTTTTCAAATTCATATAACAAAATCTTTTGAAGAATGGAACTGAAGATCTATAATTTCTGAATTTCTGCTGAAAGAGTGTAGAAACACATGGCCTAAAGTGACTGAAAAGATAAATATTTATCAAAAAAAGAAAAGAGCTTCATCTGCAAAACTTGGGATTTCACATCTGTTGGGAGATGAATCAAAACAAATCCTGTCATGGTCTGAGTGTTTCCTGTAAAACTGCAGTATGAGCCAGCTTCTCTCTTACAAATATCATCACTACGCGCTGTGTATGACTACAGCGTCCTCTCAGGTCTGCCTTATCAGTCACTTATCAGAAAGTACTGTAGAAAGAGACATCTTGCTGATAAGCAGCAGGTAATTTTATTTTGTTCCCCAAATTAACACAAATACATAGCCTGTAGGAAAACAAAAGGTAGGCCATGCAAAAAAAAAAAAAAAAAAAAAAAAAAAAGGGCAGTGCCAGCTGGTCTACTAAAAATATTTCCTGAAAATAGTTTGGGAGTTGGAACTACTGGGAACAGGTCAGGGAGTTCTCACTCCTCACCTACACCAATTCGAGAGATGCAGCACAAAGACAAGTAAGCTACAAACACCTTTTAAAAATAGCTACTTTACTAATAAAAATAATTTCAAAAAGGAAACAAAATAAATGCAATACAATTCGAACATAGAAACAAACTTCTCACATTCTTAGTTACTACTTCTATGATATTTTCTGATTTTCCAAGTCACAAAGATTTTCCAACAGACATTGCAGTTTCAGGATGTTAGAACAAGAATTGATCTGATCTATAAAAAAGAGAACAGTTTATTTCTCCATAACCTATAGCAGGTCTTGGCTAAGTGCAGCAATTAAAAGGTTGGAGCATTAAAAACTAACTTCAGTCTTGTTTAAGAAATATTGATAGACAAATTAAAATTAGTATCTCTGTAACAGCTCTAAGCTGAACATTGTATCACTAATGTGTAAGCATCAGTCACTTTAGTATGTTCCAGGTATTCCATTAAACTAAACACTGATTTTTGGTACTGTACCATGGATTCTTTCTTCCTTTCTGTTGTTCTGCTACTGCTTACAGCTTGCTAACAAAAACTGATTGCAGGGCTGAAAGAGTACGAGAAAAACATTGTTCAGTACAGAAAATTGGAAATCAGGAAGCAAAACCAGATTAATTATTAATCTTTCTCCAAGGTTTTACCAAAGATGGAAGAGGTGTCTTAGGTGCACACAACTTATAGCCTTTGATGTTTTTCAGTTTTCAAAACTGTAATCAGAATAAGCTTTAGTGTATTCTTGACTTCAGTTTTATTAATACAAAATCATCTATCTCATTGCTCTTTTTATTTGGAGAGTAACTTAATAAATTATCCTTAATATTAATGTTGTAGCTTTTTTGTTTCATTGGTCTTCTTGAATTCTGTTGGGAGATAATACTAATAAAAAGTTTCTTTGGACCAAAACAACCCCATATTTTAATGTAAAAAAATGTAAAATCTTTCTTTGTTTATCTTTTTTCTTAGTGATAATTAATTAGATTAAGTATCTGCCTATATTTCCACATCAGCCACTAATTTTCACATAAAAAGAGGTATTGGGCTTGCATTACACAAAGTTTCACATTTAAATACTTGTAAATAAATATAATAACATTGATTTATTGAGAGGGATGATCAAATACTGGTAAATCTGATCTGCCATGATCTTTGACTCAGGACTTTGATAGTATTCCAGGATACTATGGCTTTATTTCAGAAGGAACTGGGCCATAATTTCTTGTGACTTCCAAAATCAAAACATCATAAACAGAACACGAGAAGTCATGCATCAGTTTGTTACCTACATTCATAGACGGGAATTTGTTTATCCATTTAACTCTAGTTTCTGAAATTGATATATTTCCCAAATATTTCTTAATCCTTACTAGCTACACAATCGATATATTTTTCTTCTTCTTTTATTTTTTTCCAGATTTGAGTTACAATGAATCACTGTATTTATATATATATTTATTCATAGGATATTTAACACTGATTACTAGGTAAATCTTGCAAATGGCCCAAATCATATAACTTGAACTCACTGCTTTTGGGTTTTTTCAGACTAACAGTCTTTAGAACAAGGTAGAATGTAACCCAAACTAATGAACCTTCTACAAAGACAACAAGCATTTTCATCTGCAAGCAGAAGGTGGGCTGGACATTACCAAGATATGTAAAACACTTCAGTCAGGAATGTTTTACTGCCCACAGGTGAGAACCGTCACTAAGAACTTGCAAGAACCTGTGTGCACTGAGAAGCATGTGTGCCTTCAAACTACTCTTGAGTCAAAGTACCTTTAGAATTCAGATTTATAACTAAAGCCTATCTCTCAGTGAAGGCAAAAAATAATCACACATGGTATTTTTAATAAACAGACAACGCCCCTGAAGACTAGGATTCTGTTTTGACAAATTTGTTTACTTTTTGAAAGTACTTTCCAGTAAATTGGAAGATTTTGGCTCTGATTCTCCTCCTATGTTCTTGGCTACCTCACTGCTAAGAGAATTAGCAAATCTCCTAAGAAAATCTCATTTACAAGGTCATTTACAAGATTACTCACAAGGTCAATTACCAGGTCATTACAAGACTGGTGGCCATGTTGCTTCCAGCAATGCAGCTTTTCTCAACCTGCTGCTCATCCACCAAACATCCTGGCAGATTTTCCCTATCCCAAGGAGACTGTTGTGTTGACATTGCCCAGAATTAACTGAATCTTCAAAAGTTTATTTGAACAATACAAAATAAAGCTCTATAAATCTGCTTTTTAAACAATGCTTTACTTAAGAAAATTTATTATCCAGTATACTCTTGAATCACTCAATTCAGGATTCATCTTTCAGGTCACTTTGAAAACTATTCCTCAGATTCTCAGTCTATTAGGTTTGATTTCTGATATGTAACTTCTAATACACAGAAAAGTGTATGTATTATTATTAAAGGCTTTACAAATATTCTCCTTTTAAAATATTGCTGTTGTCAAAAATCCCACATCTTGAAGGACAGGTCTACAGAATTTGTGACTAGCCCTATCGAAATTTTATTCCCTCCACCACATTTCCTATGTTTTTAAAATCTCATGACAATTTTAATGGTTAAGCAGGATTTTACATCAAAGTTAAATTAATTCATTGCTGACCGTAAGGCTCAGGTACCTGCATAGTCAAAGTGTAATAAACCCACATGAGTTTCTTGGGAGCTAATGTGTTTTTTCATGTGTTCAATTCATCAGAGACTAAAAAAATCCAAACAAACACTATGAGCAGAACAGTTAATATGCATGTGAGAGTTATGCAAGAGGAGATTTAACACCAGGACCTCCTTTTCTTTAAAGTCCTCTTGCTCTAGATACCACACAGTTTTCTTCCTCATCTGATTTCTCTTATCTCTCTCTGCGATATACTTACACACTTACATACACTGAAAATGTATGTAAAAAATTCTATTATTAAAGAAGTTCTTCTACTTGGATAGCATTATTTCCAAATGTAAGTACTCAAGACGAATAAAAGACCAGCTAAAGTGTGAGGCACAATTTCCATTTTTGAGTATTTTCAATGTGTTTACATAGTAAAAAAACAAATCTGTGAGAATAGCTGTGATCATGACTTAAGAAATCTTTTTGGAAATACTATTTGAGTAGGGAATACAGTGAAAACTCCACCTTCATTATACAAAATTCCACTTAATCAAAGTCCTGTCTTGTGCAATGTATCTACTGAAATATCAAGACAACATTTTTCGTAGGTTATTTGCTTACTAATTTGAGTGATATGACAATAAGGCTGACAATACTGTAATCAACACTGTTATTGGCTCTTATTCCCTTATTGTGAAAAAAAGGCAGGTAATGAATGTGTAATGCGTTAGTTGATTGGAAATTGCCACCTTCAGTGTAGTGTTACCTTCCTTTCCTTTACTGTGGAATGAAGACCTGGGCATAATCAATTAGGATGTGATGAGGACACTGCAAAAATTTCCTCAGTCACACTAGATTTCCTACTTCGGTCATACAACAGCTTATTCATGTGGCCAACACAAATCTTTCTAAAAATTTCAACCCCCCCACAGGATCTGATCAAATGTGCTTTTTCCCTTACAAGGAAAGGATACAGAAAAGGAAGAAAAATATTAACTAGTAGAACTATGAAAAATAACATATAGACATAGACTGTCCTAAGAAACTTATTAAAATGTAGGAATAACAATGTGGTAAAACAGCCAGAAAACTTTTAAGTACATATACATTATATAATATATAATCTCTAGTAGACAATATTATATACCAATATGTAATAGTATACGTAGGTGCATATAAATATTGCATATACATATATATATGTATATATGTATAATTTCCACTCTTTCTTACCCCCATGGGTTTTTTCAACATATTCCTTCCAAATTACACTCCAATGATATTTTGGAAGTAAAAGTGACTCAACAGATCAATGAGAGTTACTTTTGCCTGACACTTATTTGCTCTATTATAGTTATCCTAGTATTACATGAAACATTTCACATTGATGCTAACCTTAATAAAATGTGTTCAGTGATTATGGCTGCCTATATCCAATCATCTCTTTTTCTACCTTGTATGTTTTTTCTATAATTATAGAAGAATGCAAGATCTTCACAAATTAGATAAATTTTTTTTCTGGATTAATTGTCTTCTACATTATGATATAACTTACAAGCATTGATATAAACAGACATTTTTCCCAAAAAGAAAATTAGAGCAAAACTGTTTTTGTTCACCAGATTCATAGCACAGAAGAAAGAAACAAAAAAACCTACTCTGTAATAGAAGTGGCGGGAGAAGGAGGAAACATTTTTTCCACAACTAGCCTCATTTATCCCACACTTGGGAAAAATCTAATCAAGATTCTTTTCATGTATAAGACATATCTGGGGTCTGAGTTCAAAGCAGAATAATTAAGCACTTAGTTGTTGTAGGTCAGAACTCAGACATATTTAAAAAGTAAATCCTTATAGTTTCCGTTAGATTGTTTAAAATTCACTTTTTTTTTTAACTTTACAAAATACATCATTCCATCCAGAAAAAAAATTAAAATCCACACAAACAAGCTCTTTGTGAATACAGGAGAGAATTAAATAAAAAAAAAAAATAAAAAACAAAACCCCAAACTGTCATTTGCAATCAAGATGAGATAAAGCAGTATGAAAGATGATGCAAGTTCTCAGTTGTAATGTGAATAGGTCCAGTGTCAGGGGAATTCCTGGCTCCTAAAAATTTGTGTCCTAATGAAGAACTCAACTAAATCCCTATTGCTCTCAATGGAATATTCTCAGGCAGAAAGAATGAGAAGCTTGCCTTAAAATGTATGCCCTCTGCAGACTGAGGCCAGTCTCAAATCAAGAGGTTACCTTTACACCCCAAACATCTGCATACAAAGCAAACCTGTACTAACAGTTGCTAGACACAAAAAAAACCCCAACATCACCTCCCCACAAACAATATAAAACCACAAAACCCAACCAAAGAAAGAAACAAACAACCCAACAGTCCCTAAACCATAAAAAAATTAAATGTATTTTTCTTGACTTATGTTTTGGGCAAGGTGATTCTTCCCAATACATTCGAAGAATGGCCAAGGAAGGAAATGTCCCTAGGAACATGAGCTCACGTGTTTCCACCTCCTGAAGGCTGAGACCTGAGCACTGGGTGCCTTTAAAGGCTTGGGAACACACAAGCATGTAGTGACAGAAACTCCACCCCACAAGATCTCAACAAGCAGGAGCTGAGGATGCTGTTCAGTGTCGGGCAGCAGATCAGGGTTACTGAGGACTGGCACTTCAGCCTTGTATCCCTCACACCAGACATTTAAGCATCTCACAGGTCTAAGCACATGAATGTACAGAATTGTTCAGAAACAGGTGAAGCCATGTATCTTCTAGGAAATAAAAGTTTTGAAGGCAGTCAAGACTTTCTGGAAAGATTGCAGGTAAGATAGGAATATGATCCTTAAGGGAGGAAAAAAGTGGGAAAAGCTATAATATCATAGTAAACAAAAAAAAAAATATTAAATTAACTGTCTAGTTAACTGGTTTTGTGTAATATAAATCCAAAATGAAGCTATATTTACTTTTAAGAGTTTGTTGAATAGGGATGGATGATAAAGTGCCTGTATCCTTTTTTTAGAATACTGACACACAAGGATTTGGCTCTAGCACAGCTGGTAGAGACACAGAGGGACCTGTGCCCAGAAGAAAGTAAACTCTGGAAAAGAGGTTTTTATACACCAAGAAGGTACCGAGGTATGAATACTGGGACACGTTCCTAGGTTTTCGATTAAACCTCTGATGCTCAGGAAGATTATTTTAAATTAAGCACAACATATAAACAAACTTTATATTTAAGTTTTAAATTAAGAATGTATTTAAGATACATTCTCTGTGTTCTTTGGGATTGCCATTCCTGACTTCTGAACTTAGACTTGTTTTCACTGCCCTTTTTGTTTTTCTGTTTTTTTTTTTTATTTTGAAATTTGACAAATTACTTCAGCAATGATTTTTCCCATATTTCTTGAATAACATAATACAGTAAGTTCTACTATAACATTTGAATTCTTTTTTACCTTAGCTAGTTAAAATGTTGCTGAGAAACAATTCTGTGCCTATAATTTACTTTTCATTTACATATAAAGTCAGAATTGTATATTGCATTAAAACCCAAGAATATAATCAGGTACTAATAATATATTTCATTAAGAAAATTACAACTGGTTTATTATCATAATCATATTGCTGCCATTAATATTATTGTTATTATTATTGTCATTATTATTACTATTATTATTAATAATAATAGCAAACTGGCCTACCAGGTAGAGGGCATGGAAGTAATAAAAGGAGGGTAGAGAACTGCATATTTTTCTCTACCTTCACAATACTCCCAATGTTTTGTAAGACTTTCACTACTATCTCCAATACACATAAAAAGGCAATTATTTGTATCTTCAGAAAAACTGAATTCAACAGCAAATTTTCAGTTAACTTGATGTACTACCCCATGAATTGCACCAGTAAGTTGGCACACACAACTGCAGGACCTGTACATCAAGGGATTTGTCTTAACATCATTGAGTTGACTCTTTAAAAGGTCATTTATTTAACCTGTAGTGAGAGTGTCTCAGTACAAAGGAGTAAGACAGCAAAATAATTCCAGAAGACAATAAACATGCAAGTTTAGACAACTTTTCACAGGTACACTAAGATTTCAGTAAAAATATAACCACTGAAAACAAGACATTTTAACATGATCTATTTCTGCATTGTTCTGTGCAGAATGATTTCACACATCAAATACATCAGTTTGCAAAAGGCATTGTTGCTTTCACAAGAGCACCTCCAATTTAAACATATGCTCTGAAAGAAACAGAAGATAGGATGCAAATTCCTATCATTTCTTAGTTCAGAGTGCTTTAAGGAAGCACAAAATTAGAATAAACTTCCTGGATCACAAAATTTCCTTTTTTATTATTACAGGTAGCATTTAATGAATTCATTTTCAAAACTGCTCATAGCCTTAGTTTAAAATAACTTTATTCCCTCCCCCCACCATTCTTCTTCAAAGACAGTCCCAAAATATATTGTTCCAGTAGACTGGGCCTTTTGCCTCATTTCCAGCTTGAGTGTATTTATAATTGTTTTCTCCCTTTTTGTTCTAGTACAAACATTGGCTTTTAGCCTAAATGGCAATATTTCTTTCAGTTTTAACCCTCCTACTGAATATCTTAACAAAGACATGTCCTTTTGACTTGTTTAGCCCCAGATAACAAGCTCTGGCTCTTTGCAGAAGACATTCCTCCTGCTTTACTTATCCATTCAGCAGGGATTTTGTGTAATTATTTTAGTTTTAATTTATTGATCTTGGGCATAGGCAATCAGAACTAAGAAAGTATTCGAGATATGCATCACCTGTGTCTTTATTTCTACTGGACTTGCCTTTTCAACACAGTCATATCATTTTCTGGCTAAATGAATTCACTAATTTGTAATCCTGCTGCTATATAGGACAGCCAAGTATATTTCCAGCTTATTTCTTTGCTAAATTCTAGCTTTCAACAGAAGTGGGACATCTGTAGCAGGGCTGAGATGATCCACCCTTTCAGGGAAGGGTGCACCACTTTATATTATCTAATATTGAATTTAATTTGATTTCTATTAATCTAGTTGAAATAAGTGATTTTTATACAATACCATACCCTGTATTGACAATGCTTAAATATTTGCATCATCAAAAAATGCAATCAGTATTTTTATTGTATTTCTACCACAGTCATGACTGACATTATTAAAGAAGTTCAATGCCAAGTTATTTTAGGAACATTGCTAGCAACCACTGTGCTACCAGATATTGCAGAACTGTCTGTTGCTCTCTCCCTGTTGGAAAGCTTTTATCAATCCTACAATAAGTCCATTAATTCTTGTCATTTGTAGTTTAACTATTAGTTTCTCCTGAGCTGAATTTCAGAAAGATTGTATCAAGTGATTTATTAATCTGTTAAATCAACCAAAAAATAGCATCTCAATTTACATATATTGAGAACTTTACGGTATTTTACTTCCACCTTTTTCTGTGGCTCACTGAATTGTCTTAGTGTATCTGTGCATAAAGTCTGTGTTTTGCAGATCCAGACATAGATTCAATTCCATATAATTTTAAATAAATATTTTTTTTTTTTTTTTTTTGTATTTTTTCCACAAAATCCCAGTTTTGATACACTGGGATTTTTTACAGCCATAACCGCATAAATACTCCAGTCTTTACCAAAAATCATTTTAAACAATGCTACTTTCTGCAGGTTCATAACCTAACTAAAAATTGGCTGGTCAGTATGCATAAAAATATCCAGGTTTTACCATATTCTCAGCATTTCTCACCAGTCTGTATCTGCAAAGTTGAAGTTCCCAAACATTTCTCTGGCCAGAAACATTACAGACAAGACCTTCATTTATATTTATATAGCCAAAGCCCGGGTTACAATAGATAATTGTTCATTCTATGTTACTCTGTTTCTACTTTTTTTGTCTAATGATTTTGAAGTTAATAATATATTTTTATGGCATAGGTCAAACGTGTAGTCCATTTAGCTTTATGGAATCCCTAACTGTTCGACTGTTTCTACTACCAAATGGTTAGGGGAAGAATTTAGGAACAAATTTTGGAACCATGCATGGTGGATTTTTCTCTTGGTATGTCCTATGAGATTTGGGGAGTTTGCACGCATTTTATTCTTGTCATCTTTTATACCCCACCAACCCAAATATCTTACAATGAACAACAAAATTTAATTGTGTTCTGTAAAGATATTTTTTACCAACAAAATTTTCATCCATTTAAGTCATTCAGCCTGGTGTTAAGAGAAATAAAATGTCACTCCCTGTTCCCCTGTACTGTATATAGCATGATTTAGCATGATTCTTCCCTGAAAAATCCTTGTGTAAGTAATGCATAACTTTTCAATGCCTCTGCATTAATTTAGGTGCTGTTATCTTTGTATATTTTTGAAGTCTAACACATATGCCAGGAGTTAGCCCCAATGGCATCTGTCAGGCAAAATGTCTCACTGGCTCTGCTGAAGTAGTTGGCCAGCTGAGTCCTGTCCTCACTGGGGCGTGACTGCTGAGGAGCCTGAAGAAGGCAATTTACCAAGGGGGTGACAAGCCCCTGAACAGCAGAATCATCTGCAAATGTTAATGCTGAGAACAATTATTTTCTTGCATTTATTTAGAACTTCCCTTGCTGCAGCTTGTGATCATTACCTTTCAAATTATTTGCTTCTGTGCAAATACAGTCCCAGAGTTGAAGATGGCAGTAAGAAGCCCCTATAAGTCCCTCTCTTCAGGCAAAAATGAAATCAGCTGCTTCAGCCTCTCTTCACCCATCACAGGCTACAGCTCCTGGCCCCCTTGAATACACTGCAGAATTCCTTCTCAGATGGACAGACCAAATGAAATCACAGTCTATGTAACCCACTCTCAGTGTCTGAAAGCAAATGCTTAGAAAAAGTGTAAAGCAAGCTGGAAGTGATATTAATCTAGTGCATATTCAAGCATCCAATAATCTGTGGAGTATACATGTTCCAGTCATGTTGTACCTGCAATATTCCAAATATGGTCTTCATAGCAGTTTCGCTATTTGGTGCTACTGTATGCACATGAGCTCCAGGATCTATGCATAATCACCTTGAATTTAAACTAAAAAAAAAAAAAATAATATGTAATTTAACATTTAAAAACAAATTAGTATTTTTGCTTTAATTATACAGTTGCAGAAAAGAAATAAATTCTTCAGAATAAAATCACAGGCTTGGAGGAAGGCTAAAAAATATCATGAAGACTGTCATATTGCAGTAGAATTAAGAAGCTTTGTAAGACCCTAGAAGCTTTTTTGCTTGTCCCAAATATATAATAAAAATGCCATTTTTATTTATTTCCTAGTTTAGATCATCACATTCTTCCATGATGATAAGCTTCTCAGGCCAGAGGCCACATCTTACAGTGGTGTTATTTAGAGCGCTGCAATTTATCCTTGTCACATGGAGAACATAGATTGGATTGTTGCTTAAGACTTATAGTTACTGGCCTAAGGTATATAAAAGTTGCTACCAGGACTCTGAGGAAAATATTCTGTAAATAATCTGAATGCAGGACAGAAGTATACAACAATTCTGGCTAATTTTGTCCTCATCCGTAGACTGATACAATCACAAACTTCTGCAAGTCCTGTTCTAGTTGAGCCTGTTGAATGAAACCCCTGTTTCACAAGATATTTTTACAAGATACTTACCAAGAGGTCAAGAACAAAGATAGCAGCCTTCACCTCTGAAGCGATAATGAACAGCAGGTAACAGTTGCTGCCCTTGGAAGCAGAAACTCCCACCTTCTCAAAACCCTGATCATGAGCAAAAGAAACCCAATCACAACATACAACAGCAAAAATGAGCCACATGGTGTTATGCTCTATGTATTATACAACTACACTGATTTATTTATAGAAGTCTCTACTTTTAGCTCATCATTTGTGTGATTTACGTAGCTGCCTTACAATGGGTAATAACCTGAAGCAGTTACTTGGTCATCAGTCCCTATAGGTATTTTTCTGCATTGCTGTTCCTAGGACAATAATGAAAGTTTTGAATAATAAAGTAAAATGAGCACTTTTCATAGTGAATGTTGAAATAATTATGTTCCACCTTTTTAGCAAAGACTTAAATATGCAATTTATATATATAAATACATATATTCATACAGTGTGAATTATACAAGTAATAGTCAGCGTTACAGATCATACTGCAACTTCATGAAAACCCTCTCATATAAATACATTTAAAGAAGTAGTACAGAATTCAGCTTCTTTTATGTTTTTTCCCAATATTTGAATTTCTTGACATTTAAGCTGTCTTTTTATGTTTGCAGCCTTTTATACTGGAAAGTGATAAATGCATATGCATAGAGTCAAAGAAAACCGTGCCTTCCAGACCTGTTTAAATTTTTTTGAAGGGGTAGAAAGGGTATTCAGAAGGGTGTTCGCTTTAAGCTTGTTTTACCAACAGAGAAATTACTGTATCTTGCAAACTGAGATAATCATCCATAATGTCTGATATTCCTGTAGATGAAATGAGCAGTGCACCTAAACAAAAAAGCAAACCTTGATTATTCAGCTTAAGGCTGAGGAGCGGGAACAACTAATCCCCCATTTTGTCAGCTCCTGCCGGCATGATCTCCAGATTGTGCTCGGAGGATGCTTACATACAGCTGAAGCATAGGGCTGGGTTAACAACTGCAAATGAAATCAAGGTGAGTGCATGTCCTAGATGGTATTTTAAAAATCGAGATTTATGACTTCTTTTGGTAAGACATCCTGTAATTGTTGTATTTTCCTCCTCCACCTACTCTCATTGTGAGTAGATGAATACTCATATAATTAAAAATACCTTGCCATGCCTATTTAAAAAGACAATACCTTGATAATTACATGTAAGAAACAAACATGTATGCTAAATAGGCGTGGGGTATCTGAACAACATGCTTTATTCCAATGCTTTATTCTAATCTTTAGAGTACCATGTGGAGTCCTTCAAGGCTTCACATTCTGAATTCTAGCTACAGAATTCATCACCTCATATAAATCTTGTAATTGTATCAACCTCCAAAACTGTATCAAACACACCAAATTTCTTGCTACAGTGACCTATGAGAAACCAAAATTTTGGCAAGAATATATACATTTTTCCAAGATGCTAAGGTGTAGTCTTGCATGCAACACCCCACCAAGCCAAGCTTTTAATTTACTACTGTCCATAACCACAAAAGACTGAGCTCACCCATGCAAGCAGGTAACCCCTAAATTTGCTGTAATGTTAGTGCCTCTGTATGGATATTTAGCAAAAGACATTTACAGTTCTGTAAGCACTGGTGAAGACACAAATTGAACACAGATATTTTACTCCCTTTATTTTGGTAGTGTCTTTCTTATACTGTAAAGAAAGATGTAGCAGCTAACAGTTGTTTGCATTATGCTGAAGTTATAAATAATATGATATTAATTTTATTCTAAACAGAATTCCTTAGTTGACAGTAGATGGTATCCATGAAGACCAATTCTCTTTCCAGCAATCTTTTAAATTATGACTGTGCCAGAGAAGGCTAAATGTGTTTTTCTGGGATGATTTCCTAGCCCATGAAAATTATAGTTTATTATGTTGTTCCCAAACCAGGATAATTATGCATAGAGTTCTCTGATTTGTTTGGTTTTTTTTTTTTCCTTTTCCTGTTTTGGTTTGTTTTTGTCATTGTTGCTTTTTGTTAGTTGGTATGTGTATGTAGATAGATTTCCTCTGGCTGTTTGCAAGGAACATATAACCCATATGCAGAACCACTAGTTTGTGGATAGCAGAAAGCAGTTTTAAAGCTTTTCTAAGAATATTAACTGCACTACCTGTTGCTGAGAGGTATAAAAATGTCATATCGATTTAAGATTATTTAAAACAACAAGTAGCACTGTAATATTTGTAACATACTAAGCTATGTTATTCTGATTTCAAGGAGTGTTTTACATTTTTACAAGCTCTGTTGGAGATTTGGGGGACAGGTTCTTCTTGCTGTAGTTGAAATACTGCACAGTGTTGTATTTTTGTATGGAAAGAAAGTGACTCCAAGGATGGGTGGAAGGTGTCTTAACAACCTTTCCATTCTCAAAGTTTCTAAGCAAAGCAGGATTCCTAGGCTCAAAGTTGAAGAATAGTTTTGGTTACATGGCAGCAGCTAAAGCAGAAGTTTCCTGGAGCAGCAGGTCTTGCTGCAATTCCAGACATTGTGCCAGGCAGAAGTGAACTATAGAATTTGCAAGGAAAAGCCCAGCTATGTACACTCACCGAAACTGGGACTATTCCTGGAGCTTTTGTGCAAGAGACTAGGACACACTGAAAACTTGCCAGAATTGTTCTGATCACTGAATCTTTCCATAAGAAACTTTAGGAAGGCACAGATGCCTGCATTTTCAGCCCAAAGGTCCACACCCCTGAAGAAAGCATGTGAGCTACAAGGCAGAGCTCGGCTGTGCAAAAGCCTCCTCTGACAAGGCGGCACCTGCTGAAGAGCTGCCCTCAGTGCCCCCTGGGCTTGGATTGCCCAAGAGCTGATAAACAGAAAGCTGCTGAGATGGCGAGTTGCACAACCTACAAGCACAGTGCCAAAATGTTTCAGGAGTTGTTGCTTTTTGAGTGCTTACTCCTTTTCCGGAATATTGGTTTCTCATAGGCCAGTGCTTTGCCCCGAATTGCCATTTAACATGAGGTTGCCTATCCCCAGGCCCCCCTTCACAGCAATCTTCCTGCACATTTACTCTGGCTTGGCTTTCAGTATTGCCTAATCGAGGTACAAACTGCACTGCACCTTGAAAGGATTTCTGTCCCACTTAATCCTTCCCACTCCAAACCCCAAAACTATGTACATGCCTGCTGGTAGGAAAATTTTCTTAATCTTCACAATACTAAACTACTTTCCTGCCAGCTGATAAGAAAAAACAGAGAAAAAAATAAATAAAAAAAACAAACCCCAAACTGGAAAGTGACTGATCATGTTTTTAACTGGTTGTAATGCAAAGAGTATTTTTAAAATCAGTAATACTTGCAATTTAATCACAGGAGGTTTCATGCAAAAAACAGACAACGAGATTGTATATTCAAAGGTTAGTCTACAACTGCATGTTGCCCCTCTATAACTGCACAACCTCTAGGTATCCAAGTGTCCCAAATAAATACATGCATATCCAATTGATCCATATGTTTGAATCTATCTATGCATATACTCACCTGCAAGAGAGAAAAAAAAATCATCTGGCAAATACATGCATCTGTACTCAAATCACATGCACAAATATGTATAATACTTAAAATGCTTACTCTGCAGCTGTACATGTAGCTAGAAAATTTTTGTGTATGGATGCAAAGATGATATAATCCATTCATTCCATTTTTTCAGCAATCACAGCAATTGCACTGTATGGTTAGAGAGCTACAAATTATTTTAGTATACCTGTCACACTCTTAGAAATTCCTACTTGCATGTTTAGTGAAATTAGGGAGTTCTGAAATGGGATGATATTTATGGTGTTTTGCAAGTGATGATGGCAGGAAGAGAAAATACAGGTTGATTATTCTGTTCTACCTGCAAACAGAAAAAGCCAAAATTATTCTCTTTTTGATAGTTTTCCTATGTGCAAATGCTGTTTTAATAGTTTTTCACAAGTTATGTGACTTCAGTATACTGAACCATTTTTCTTGTGAAAGCTTAATTTTAAAATGGCTGACCCATCCTAACAGGATAAATACAGCTAGTTAGTAAAAATACTTGTTTTTACTAACATTTCTTTGAGAGACAAAGAGGGACTAGAACTTGAGAACAGGCTGAAAGATATCCAGCAACCATCAGTTCACATGTCTAATGATTTTAGTTAAACCTGATGGCACTTCTTAGCATCAGTAACTCTAACAGTTCTTGATAGTACCTAAAGAGCTACTTGGACAGTCAAGATGAGACATGAGAGAGGTACAAATGCAGAGATCAAGGCTGTGTCTTTCCTCTTCAATTTACACACCAAATTAAAATGGTGTGGCAATGGCGATAATAGGAGCTCTTCATATAAAAGAGAGGAGAATCCTGATCTTCTCTATCAGAATACCTTTTCATACTACTCAGTTCCTGCCATTTTCAAATGAATGTCCCATCATCTTGCCCAGAACAATGACTAATCCTTTGGTAAAACAAAGATTTGGAGGAAGACTTAAATGCACGTTAAAGTTTTTATAAAGTCAACATGCTTGCTATTTCAGGTACAAGTATCTGAGTTATTCACAGACAAGTGATTTTCAAGGTGTGGTCAAGAGATTCCTGTGAACACTTCTTTACAAGCAGCACTTAAATATCCTTTTGTATGATGAACAGCTGCACACCATATACTTGCTCCTGTTAGCTAGTTGTAAATCAGGTTTTTTAAATCACACTTCCCCCCCCCAGCCCCAGCTCCCCAGTTATCACCATGCAAGCAATTGTTGTGCTAACATCAAGAATGATACATAATAAAGAAAAGGTCTGTGCAAGGAAGCCCTTTTACCCATTTAAGATCTTTCCCACAGAGATAATTATTACATCTAACAGCTGGATTACTGCCTGAAGCAGAAAGTTGAGCAGATATGGAAATTATTAAGTCTGAATGGTAGAATTGTTAAGGAACACTTCCACATAATGAAATAAGACAAAACATGAAGAGTTAGATTTAATGATCAGTGAAAATTATGACTGAACTCAGCTCTTACACTTTTCTTTCTGAGAATTAAGGAAAACATCAGGTTTAGGTAATTGGTAGCGTATTTAAACAAAAATATATGCATTGCACAAGGATAAAAGCAATACTGAAATTGCAAAGATTTTCATTTCCTGTAAGAAATTAAAATAATGCATTAGTGAAAAAGTGTAAATGGGAGTATTTTAGTAGACAAAATAAATATTTAATAAAACCCACACACCCAAGACAAAGTATCAAAACAATAGAACTTAGTAATTGAAAGGATACTACCTACATTGCCTTGCTTAAACATGACTAAATTCAGTGGTTTTATTATCATCATACTGCCTTGAGCAAACATTGCTTATATTAGTGTTTTAAAAAGTCATGAGAATAGAAATACTGTTGCAGTGCCAAAAATAGTAAAACCAGATTGCTATAAACAAGGAAGAATTTACTACACCAAGGAGTCAACCCACAGCCATTGATACAAAGTCAACAAAATGGACTACTGCATAGCATACTGGTTACTGTACCAAAGTGCATTTATCAGCATTCAATGTACTGGGGAAGAAAACTACCCTTTTTAATATAATTTTTAAAAACAATCAGATGATTGACAGTTGAAGAAACCCCACACATTTCCTTTAAAATAAAAAAAGCAGAGGCTAAAGATCTTAAGAGCACCGTAAAACTTCTTACCAGGTAAAAGAGTACAAACCATTAGCATTGTAAATAAAGAACATTTAAAAGTTAATATATCATTCCATATTTAGAATGCAACTGAAAATTTTAATGTGTTGTTGCATCCTCCTATACTACATCCAGTGGCATTTTGATGACTTTGTCAAGTTCTGGGAAAAAATAATGCAAATTAAAACTGTTTTTCTTGTACAGCAGAGGTCCAGAAAAATTTCAGCTGATGTGTAAAACTGAAATGTAGATAATGAGAATACAAAAAGATTTTTTTGGGGAAAGGAGTGTCTGGCTTATCCCAGTAATTCACCATTCAGTTGTTCCACTGAGTCTTTGACAGTAGAATTACTTAACATCCCTGACTAACAACAACTTTTATGAGTGCTATTTTCTCACTATTAAGGATTCTGCATTGAAGATTTTTCTCAACCCTTTATCCTACAATTCCCACCCATCCCTCCATCAAATTTAAAAATTGTGGTTTTCTCACATAGAGCATTGTAATGCCTTTTGCTGCTTGATAAGTCGTAAGCAGTCAACATCATTTGTATTTTCAAAGCACTGAGAACACTTTCCAGTTGGCTCACAAATTAAACAAAAATTAAAAATAGTATTCTCCCTTATTCTTTTGTGACATGGAAAATTATTCACCATTTAATATACGTTCAATTTCCTCTAGTCTTTTCAATGCAGCAACTCTCTTTTTCTCAATGTCTTTGATTTCTTTTGTAGATTTTTTTGGAGTCTCTTTGTCCACACTGCTTTTTTCTGCTGGTTTCTTATTTTTTGAGTGCTCTTTATTATCAACTGTTGATTGGGTGGTTGTCTTCTCACTTTTTGCTTCTTTCAAATTATGAAATGAATTTTTTTTTGCTTCTGTAGCTGCAGTCCCATCTGATGAAAGTGATGACTGTTCCACAGCACCAAGTGATGCAATTTTACTTCTAACTATGTTTAGATGACGCTGAATATACTCTTCATGAGGTGCCAGTGCTAGTGTTTCAACCAGACATTTTTCTGCCTTTATTAAATCTTTTTCTTCAAAATAAACCACACAAAGATTATGTTTTCCTTGTACATTGTTGGGATCCAGTTCCAAAATTTTTTCAAAACACATTTTTGCTCCAACAATATCCTTTTTTTGGTTCATAAGGATATCTCCTTTCAAAATCAGACCTTTGGTATGATCAGGGTAGTATGTGAGTAGGTCTTCTAAGACAGGCAAAGCCATCAATTCTTTTCCTGTCTGAGAATAAAGCAGGGCCAAATTGAACAAAGCACTTCGGAAGTTTGGCTGTAACCTTATAGCTTTCTTCATCCATGCCTCTGCTTCCGTGTCTTTTTTGTCATCCATGGCTAACATACCCAAATTGAAGTATCCATTTGAATCCTGTGGTTCTTCTTTCACATAATGTAGCAGTCTTTGTCTAGCTTCAGGTCTAAGTCGAGCATCACCTAAATGACAGAAAATGCATTTAAATCTCAAGATAATTCTCAAGAAACATTCCTGAAACATTTTTTCTGAAGGATTTTTAGACTGTAAAATGCTATTTATGTTATAGCTGTGTAACAACAAAAGCAAATGTTATCTACGTTCTTTACAGAATGAATCTACATACAGTTGATTTCTAGCCAAAGTCAGCATCATTATTCTATCAGCTGTTAAGTGATATTTAGGTTTGGTATAACAGATACAAGAGGTGTCTCCACAGGCTTATGAGAAATTATTTTCATGCACAGTTGAGCAAATGGAATGCAGAGCAGCCATCAGTTCTGAAAAAACAGCTCTTACAGAGGCAAAATTTGAGTGGAAGATCTCAATATATTAAAGGTAGATTGAAAGAGTTTAGACAGAGAGCACATAGGGTGACTTCTAATGTAGACAGGCTAAGATATCCAATACCAAAACAATACAGCCTGTAATTCTTATATTTAAATTTGCACCAAAGTTTGAAAAAGATTTAGTAAAACAATTTTATCTGACAATACCAGGATTAGCTAGATGTGCTTGTGGTATACTATTTTACTGAATAATACAGTGAACATATTTTAGTAACCAATTCCAGATACAGACTTACTGAAGGATAGGGGAGCTGCTTTCATCTGCCCTCTTTCACTCCCTGAAACAACACTGCCCCTTCTAGTATGAAAAAGTGAGTACTAAATAGCTAATACTTCTGCTTGTTTGAAGCTGTTTGTACTTCTACAGACAAGAAACAAGGCATGTCTTGAACTACCTAACTTACAATATGAGAAGAGATGAAAAATTATCAAGTGTCTTCAGCTTCAATCAACTCTTTTAACTTTCTTAGGGGCAGTTTACCACCTCAACAAAAAGGAAACAAATCTTAGCAGCTCACTTGTTAAATACTCTTTGCAAAGGACATAATTCACTATGAGCTCACTCTTACCCACAGAACTAGACGTATGAAAAAAGAAACTCATGAGAATTTAACTGAATTCATCATAATCAGCAGTATCACAGCAACACCTATGAAAACATTCATATTTCTAGAGCTGGATTTAAGCCCAGAGACGCAAACCAGATTTTTGAGTCAATAATTAAATCAATCACTATAAACAAGAACCAGGTATTTAATATATTTTACTAAATATTATCTTTAAAGATTACAGAGGCATTATTTGAAACATATTTGAGTAACACTTCTTTATATATATTCTAATATGTAAGACATTATATTGTAAAATAGCACTTGTATAAAAGATGCTGATCACCTAAATGCATATGTACACTTTGCACAAATTCCATGCATTACAAATTACAAAGCTATAATAAAAAGTTTCTTTTTTGATCATGCTATGTACTTCACTATTACAAAAACAAAAGAGTTAATTAAAAATAATTAAATAGGATATAGGATCCTATAAATGCAAACATGCAATATGCATTGAAGGGACAATTAACATACCAGATTCTTGCATTAGCAGCGCTGAGTTGAATAATGCCAATTTATGTGTTGGGTTGAGTTCTAGTGCTCGGTTGAAATTCTTCAGGGCTTCAGTTGGATCTTTCAGCTCAATGTAAACAATTGCCAAGTTGTACCACAGATCGGCATTGGTTCTGTCTAGTTCTAGAGCTCTAAGGTAAGCTTCCTTAGCTTTCAGAGGTTTGTTCATTTTTAAAAGTAATTCTCCCCTGTTGAAGAACCACACCTTTATTGTTACCCATATGAAAATTGACAAGCTGTTTGAAAGCTTGCCTTCCTAGAGACAGTAGATGTCAGATAATGGTGGCTTTTTTCTTAGTTTACAGCACAAAGCAATACAAGAGCCCCTTTATATTCTATTCCTAAAACTCTCAGCTCTCAAAAACTTGTATACAACAAATGCAAGAAGCAGGACAAGAACAAAAAAAGAAGTGAGGAAGGGTGCCTGATTTGACTCTGTAACTACAGTTCAAAGCTCTAGTTCAGGCATCTTTGAACCTCCCTTGAGTCCCAGTGGGAATCACAGCAAACAAAAGAGCAGACAAAAGCTTCAATACCCACATCCACATTACTCTTAACTAAAATGCAATTAAGGTCAACTAAAAAGTTAAGACTTACATTTTCAGGACCATCTTTAACAAAAAAGTATAAAGAAAACTCCATGATTCACACTAACCAAAAGCTTTTTAGTTCAAAATTAACTACGAGGTTAGAAATTTGAGTTAGAGATTCACAAAGAAATCTAATGGAAGTGTCTTTCTATACAATGTTTGCATACAGAACCTACATAGAAATACACCATTTGAAGCAGGAATTTAAAAGAAAAGGACTTGTAATGACTGATTGATTATTGTCCCAAATCTTCATCTTTTCACTTGAAAACAAAACAATTTCAGCAGCTAACTGAACTGTACAAACTAAATACATTTGCACAGTACTGCAAATACAAAAATGTTTATTCAAGAATATGTATCTCTAAAATTAGAAAATATACCTGCTGATGTAAGCCTGCTTGAAATCCGGCCTCATGCTAATTGCTTGTCGATATAACTGATCCGCTTCTTCAAGGCGAGATTCGTTTGCTCGAATTAAGTTTGCGAGATTGATATAAACATTTAGATGGTTAGGAGCAACTCTTGCTGCATACTTTTTCCCTGGAATAATCTGTCAAAAAGAATATATATGTACTAAACACAGAAGAGCAAAAATACGAAAGATGATCAGTATAGGACTATTTTTCACTCTGCCGCATTTGTTTTAGGGGTACTACTGGACATTAGTATGTAAGCTCTTGATAATGACTAAAAGCAGTAATTATTTTCCAGAAAAATCATATAAAAAGATAAAGAGAATATTTTTTATTCGCTATTTCTATGAAAAAATAGATAACTTGTACAATACATAAGATACCAATTAATTAAGTTCTGCTACTACTTAATTTAGCTCATGTAGATAGCCACTGGAAACCAAACAGACCTTGAAAAACTTTCCCCAGTCAGACAAAAATATTTGCTAAAGCCTAAACTGACATTCTGTCAGACATTTTCATTCCTTTTTATAACCCTTCAGCCTAAAAAAGGTGTAAATAAGATTTTACTGCCAATGATATGCCAACTGATACAGAAAATGAAAAGTAGTGAGGAAAGACAAAAGCACTAAGACATTGCTACTGCTGTACTGTTTATACTTAATCCATTTAGAATCTTCATACTGTTTTTCACAGAACTTTTAAATGACATGCTTCATCTCAAAGGGCTGCTCATTTTTGTTGTCAGTCTCATTTTCACCACAGTTTTTACTACCTTCACACGTTCTTCGAAATAATAATCTTTCTCTAAATAGCTTGAACAAGTAAGATTTCCTAGGTATAAATATAACTTAACAAATAGGAAAGGTAAAAAAATCCATGTTTATAAAAACATGTTTAGGCAAAGTTTTTTGTTGCTGCTGTGGCTACCTTCTCCACCCTCCAATGCTGTAAAAGCCTTCTCGGAAGGGCTCAGCAACTCAGTCACCATCAATGTATTTATTAGCTGTAAGTGAAAATAAACCAACTGCGACTAGAAACTGTAGATTTTGGCCAATGCATTCTTTTATAACATCAATTTCGGGAAAAAAAACCCAAAACACAACACAGCAGTATAGAAAGTCAATTAGAACAGTTGTAGTAGAGTCTGAAGTTAGCATTTTTTAACAGCCATGAGTGCATACAGCCTATTTTTTTCATACATAGCTTTTAAAAGAACACTGATAAACTTTAAAGTATACAGCTACACAGAGCTACAGGAACAATACAAAAAATGTATCACAAATATAGGTTCTGTCCCGTGGTGGTAGATAAAATAAAGTTATTAATTACCTGTGGCATCAATGATTTAGCAATCATGTATGATTCTTCAGCTTCTTTAGTTTTGTTTAGGTTCTTGTAAGTTCTCCCTACATTCATGTGAGCACCAATATCATCTTAATAAAGAAAAGAATGGAATTTAAAATATTTCCATGCACTCAGTACCCCAAAATTAAACACCTCTGCATACAGAGTAGCGTGAAGTACAGGTATTCTGACAGAACATCCCCATCATGAAAAGAAGAAAGCAATTCTATCATTTTTCATCTTAATTATGAAGCTAATAATTTAACTGTGAACTAAAGAGGGATTATAAAATTATATGGAAAACAAAAAAGTTTGAGGCTGTGTCTGATTTCTGGCTATAATAGAGGCATATAAAATGAAGGTTATTTATCAATTTTTTAAAAGGAAAGATTGTCCAGTACTACCTAGAACTTCTTTTTCAACAACGTGTGAAACAGATTAAATGTGCACTCTAATATTATCTAGATTTTTAAATTTTCTTATACACTTCCTTAGTTTTGAATAAAAAACCCAAAGAAATATTTATACTCCATAAGAAATCACAGTTTAAGCTAATCCATAAAGAATGTCATAAAAGGAATAGTTTCGAAAGTATTCTCAGCTTTTTATAGACAGAAACCTTTTTGGGAGGACTTTTTTGGTTTATTTCCAAAAACCCCGGACCAATTAACTTACTATATGACATTCACTGATGTTCAGCTGAAGCAAAACAGTCCATTGACAAGCTGATAATAAGCTAAGTACACTGAAATACCAGGAGCGCAGAAATGGCAACTAGTCAAAGCTTTACCTGGTTGCACTTGTGTAGCCTGTATGAAAAACTGCAGAGCTCTTTCAAATTTTTTTTCATTTTCTAATGCATGTCCCACATTGTTCCATAGTTTTGCATTGTTCTTATTTACCTAAAACCAGGAAATTATACCAAAGCATAAGGTATTAAGTTGAATTTACTTAACAATTGAGTTTCTCTTAACAATATTTTAAGATCTAAAAATGTACTGCATATGATAGATTTCATCAAGCTTCTATATTGAAAGAATAACAAAACACTACATACAGAATGATTACATTGATCTTGTTGTGCAACATCAACTTGTTTTAGTTATTTGCCTCTAGAAGTACCAAACATCTTAAAATTCATTGTAACTGTTATGGGGTATTTTGCAAACTGCCTTATCATGCCACATGAACTTAGAAGAAATCATTCTATGCATCAAACATTTTGTAAATTTTTGTACTGAAACATATCCTGCTTTCATCCAGAGGAGAATGATTTCAACTGCTTTGACACAAGAAAAGTTATCACCTGTTTTATTATGCATATGAATTTCTACATGTGCATCACACTGCTTTTAAAGCATTCCCAAAAGCAACTAATTGATTGCCAATACTCTCAATACAGAAATTAATGGGCCAAAACACGCATCATTTTTGTCCATTTTTATCATATTTCACTGCAACTTCTTGAGAATATTAACAAGAACTTCCCATTAGCCTTTCCAAACAGAATACAGTACCTTTAAAGCGGACATAAACAAAGTGTACTCCGACTCCCAATCCCAGTTTCTGTGCAGTGTTTTTAAGGCATGAGTGAATAGTACCGCAGCCAAACAAACCCAAGAAATTTTTCTTAGCACACTATTAAATAAAACAAACAAAGACTTATAGTAAGCACACCAACAATTCTATTTTTTTTATTAGAATAAGTATCTCATATGCTGAAAGGCAAATAAAGGACCACATTTCTGATTAGTGCACTCCAGAGTTTGAAAGGAAATAATGTTCAATTTCAAATTAATTTTGTTTATCTGCTTTTGTTGTTATGCCCATTCAACTCCCTTAATAAGAACAAGCCCAATTCATATAAACACAACAGCATTTGTATAGAATGTTTACAGAAACGATACTTCTCTTAAAACTGATCTGTAATTTAGGACAATAAATATGATGCCAAAAAGTGAGGTCCTCCAAAACACTACACAAAATGTTAAAAAATGAAAAAAGCAACAAAAAAAAAGTCACATCAGACAATGCCACACATATTCTTTACTGCACACATCCTCTATCTTTCCCACACTGTTGAACATTCCTTAACGGAGAGGTCTGTGGAGACTACCCAATCTTCCATAAGTAAATGTAATCCTAGTGCAACTGTGATATCTAAGTAGGAGAAATGCTTAGTGTCGTCCCAGCAATTTTATTTTTAAAGCTGCAAACTAGGGAAAATATCACTGTCTGTGGTAAGTTTGTCAGGAATAATCTTCATTTGGTGCAGTTTATTTTTCTGGAGTTTAAACATGACAGATATAAAACATACACTTTAACATGCTGATCATTTGGTTTCTGGATTCTAATTCAATTATGGAAAAGACATCAAACATTCAATAGCCTTCCCATAATTCTGAATATTATTTGTTTAAAAAAAAATCATCTCATTCATGACTGAGCATACAGGCATTCACCCTTTATTTCTTACACTTGACTTATGGAACAGTTGTTCACTCTGCGACCTACTTCACAGGGGTTTACTAAAAACTGCAAGGTTTTTTCACTCTCCACTTCCAAGATAAACAGAATGCATGTTTTGACAACCATGTTTGGTTTTAAAAATATTTAAAAAGTGGAACTGTAAAATTAAGAGAGTAATTCTAAAACACTACTAAAGTGATCAATGAGAACTGGCATATACAGTAATCTGTATGCCCATCAGGTTTATAAGAAAGTTTTTTTCTTTCCATTTATTTATAAAGCAAGGAGCCTTTTCTTTCTCATTTCAGAGAACCAATTTCCAATATTTTTGTAGTAAATGACACTAGCTGCCTAATTTTTCTCCCCAGCCATCCTCTCCTGGTTCCTTGCTTTCTTTCACATCACTTCTATTTTTACTGCCCTGTAGTGGGATTTGTGAGAAATCCACACTCCCACAATATATCACTAATTTCTCATTATCCAGGTGCTGTCAGCAACACCAGTTAGTGTAAATTTTACTGCAAGGCCTCATCTCTAACAATAGCAGACAACATAGACTGCAAATTGCTGCCTTTCCATTTCTCTGAACTGGCATTATGAGGCCAGTGGGCTAAGAAGGGTAAAGCACCCATGTCAGCAGGAGGTATGTCCAGATCAATTCAGAAGACAGCAGAAAAAAGTGTGCAAAACATGCTTTTAAAGCACAATTTTTAGTTGTTAACCAAAGAATTCTTTTGTTTAACATATGAATGGCTCTGATATCAATTCCTAGTGTGACACTTCTGAAAATGTAATCTTTCACTGATTAAATTTTGAGAAACTTTTATTTGCAGACACACACACGCTGTATAAACTTCAGGCATTAATCACCTTTGAATAAAGTTAAACCAGTTTTGCTTTATACTCATCTTTTATTTTCATAAAACATAACCATATTTACGGCTATGCAAGCTCTCCCATTAGGGCTTTTATCAGTACGAATTTATTTACCTTTTGTTTGATAACTTCCTCCATCCATGTGCTACTAAAATGCAGAATCCCATGCTAGGAACATATAACACTCGTTCTGCTACTACGAATCCAACAGGGAAAAACAGGTTTGATGCAGGAATGAATGGGAGCACTATTAAGCAGAGTGCCTAGAAAGGAAATACAAATAACTTTAGTAATCAAGATATTGACAGTGACAAACAGTACCCAATAAACGAGTTACAAATTACTAAAAAAATCACATAAAACCAGACATACATAGTTGATATTTCGTCTTTTTTTTTAATATTCAGACCGGTTTTACATTGAGATCACTCTGAATATGGCAAGTAGCCTGCAAATGATTCTAATTCTTACTAAAGGGCTTGAAAGTCTATTTGCTTTTCTATACTACAAAAAGAGGACGTATAAATAGGATCAAAGGATTAATTAAATTCAAAACAATGTTTTATAAGAGTTCCAGATACAGACACAAGACAGTGTAAGAACCTTGGACATTATCTAACAATTAAGAATTTGTATCAGCTTACTTGAGGCATAAACCCAGCTATTTTTACAGTACAATAGAGTCTGTTTTGTGTTTCTGTAAGAAACATGAATAATAAAATCAGACTTGGTCACTGAATAAACATCAATTTTTGGACAGATTACTAAGAGCTCCCCAAAGTTTCTGAAATTACGACGAGCTTAAGAACAGCACAATTGTAGTTCTTAGGTTGGGGACTGACTCCTTATCAAAAACTGTGTTTATTAAGAGACAAAGAAATCCATCTGCTGCAGAGAAAGTGGACATGACCAGTTGTTTTAAGTCCTGGGTGACTGTTAAGTAGCGGCTTTCCAGTCTCTTGTTCCAGAAAATGCATGAAAAATTATTTAAAAACATCTGGCCTCCGAGTTACAAAAAAAAAAACCCCAAAAAAACAAAACAACAAAAAACCCCCCCCCACAAAACCAAACCTACAGAAATGGAGTGTTTCTTTGAAGAAAGAGGAATTTTCTAGAAACGTTCAGTACAACTGTCTAGATTTAAGCATATTAAGTGTGTCTTCCATGCTTAAACAGTTAAATAATCCAGTTTGAAAGTCAGCCTATATATATTTATATATAAAACATATATAAAAATGCAACACTAATTGAAACTTCAAGATTTCGTGTATTGTATATCTTGCATTTCAAGGATATTTCAAGAACATGCACATGGATCATTAACATAGCTCAGCTGCTGATCCACAGCACTTCATTAAGCTCCATGAAAAAAACCACAACGGAGCCTCATAATATTCAGAATACATTGATTACTTGGGGTTATTAATGGCTTACTGGAATGCAGCAATAGGCACTGGCCTATCATATTGTTTCATTTTGTCGTACATAACAATTAATATTTAATATAAAATACTGTATTCCCATTTCCTACAAAATTAGTCACCAGGCACTTCAATGCTGAAGAAAATCAGCATCATATTGAAAGTTATATATACATCATAAATACAGATTAAAGGAAAACAACTTGCATTAAACCAGGACTATACTGCGTCAGGTTACATTGAGGTTTACGTGCTGGAGTGAATGATCTCAGAAAATCCTTCCAATAAAAGGCACTTGGAATAATAAAAACACTATGAAAATACCACCCTCAAACAAAAACTGACCTACACCAACATATGCTGACAAACCCATTTTCTCTTGTGAGCTTCAACAGGTAGGGAATAAACAGAAATGCAGGGAAATAAACAGCCTTAAAATTCAGGAGCTGTCCTATAAAAAAAGTGAACATCTCCCCACACACACATTTTTCCTGCTAACAGTGCAGTGGAGAAAAACTTACACCTTAGCTTATATAAGGAGGAAGATGCAACTACTCCTTTGCACATTTGAAGTGCTGTAAAACTTATTTTCCAAGCTTGTCACCTTTGTGGTATCAATAAATGTTGGAAAAACCTAGCTCTACAGAGACAGGGCAACTGAGACGTGTTTTAAAAAATTTTATTCCATTTTCAATCTCGCAGAAGGGTGAGACATAAGAGATATAAAACTCAACATCATTCTATCAGAAACCAACCTATTTCCTGGTTACAATACCTTATAAATATTTTTCAGCCTATTAACTTTTGCCACACAATGCTGCTAATACTTCTAACACCAATCACCTATTATTTTATCCCATGTGGTCTTGCTACAATGCATCTTTCACAGTTCTAATTCTCAAAAATATTGGTCTGTTTGCAAGGCCATCGTTTGAAACTTGTTTCCAGTTCAATCTTTCTCTCAACAATGTCTTCTCTATTCCACAGCCTAAGTCAACACACCCTACCTCAGAGTTTGCATACAAATGCACAAGACCATGTGAGCTTTCAGTCAAGCCCTGAGAACCTTCCACAAATCCATTTCTCACAAATAAGCTAAGCTATCTAGATTTCTTTCCTCATACAGAGTTTCCAAATTCAGGACAAGCAATTTCATCAGCAATATTAGATATCGTTTTCACTGGTTTTCTAATGAAATACACTGCCTCACTCTATTTACAAGACAAGAAAAAACACATGAATCAGAACTATAATGCTAGGTCTTTTAGAAGTGAACCAAAATTTGTCAGCTGCTTAGCAAAGAACTACTTAAATCTTAGGTTCTGCATAAATATTTCCACCCATCTGAAACTTCTGTTGGTTGAGTAACATACTAAAAAATATATTATTTTTGAAGCAGACAAAGACAAATGTATGCAGGTTTGCTGTGCACATAACTGCACCACTGAACTAATAAAAAGTATGGTACCAGGTTATCATTCAGCTTGTAAAAATTTGCAATGGAACCAATAAATGATGACTGTTTTTTTTTCTTTTCCCCAGAATACCAGATCCTTTGATCCTTGACACTTCTTCCAAAATATTCTTTTCTGTTTCACAGTTTTAAGATCATATATAATAACAAACAGACAGACAGAAACTGATCTTACAGCTTGACAAAATTAGTTTTTCATAATATGAAAACAACTTACAGAACAAAAACAAAACAACAATAACAAAAGTGGAAACCTTATTCCAAAATGCAAAATTATGTCTTTTATTTTACACCTATGAGAAAGAAAATCAAATCTCTTGCTAAATACACATCGTGACTACTGACATTTAAATAAAGTAGACAGATTGCAGGATGAAAATTCATTCTGGTCCTTGAAATACATTTAAATTCTATTGAAAGCCCCCATGTGCCAGTTGAGCTCTGAACATCTGAGAAAGGCTGCAATACAGTTTACAAATACATAAAAAGGGGCATATTTTTTCTCATCTCTGAATCACATACTTGATTGTAATTTAGAAGTTTTGTTGCTGGACAATTTTCCTCTTATGTGTTCATTCTAGCCTAAAAGGAAAGGCTCAAAGCAACTCTGGGTCACAGGAGATTACACATGTGACCACAGAAGCTGAGCCACTTACTCTTAGCAAAAGGACAAAAACAGTGCATCATTCATACATACCATCAATACTGTCTTGGAGGAATCCCCAGGATATCGGAGACTGAAGACCATCAAAGATCCCAGAAAGCAAAAGAAGGTAAGGGTGGCAACATTTCTAACATCCAACAAAGACTCCACAAGAGGAATAGTTCCCATTGTCCAGTCACAGCATAATTCAGAGGGATTGAGAAGAAGCCAAGCATTTACAGGGAGGAGGTAGTTAAAAGTCAGCTGTCTTGCTGGGGATGGACTAACAGCAGCTGGGTTATCAAACCTAAAGCAAAAGAAAGGAGAAAAAGGAGCTTTTAATGAAGAAAGATATGGTCTTGATTCACTTTGCAGCAAATTTTAGTGTCATAGCTAGAACTACTAATTACAGACATGTAAAACATCCTATTTTGCATTTGTCAGGTGTGAAACTATGCACAGTGATTCACTGTAGAGAGGGACAGAGCCTCCTCCATGTTTATGAAACTGTTTTGGGATATAATCAACATAAGTTTGAAGAAACAGAATGATTTACACCTCAAGTTGCATTCAGTGGTCCTTGCTCATGTTTTCAATAGTTTGTCTTGTTTTTTCAGGGACAGTATTAAATTCTTTATTTCTAGATTGCTCAAACTTAAGATAAATTAGTTTTTCAGTTCTAATGTCATCTGTATGCACTTATCTCAAGTAGTCTACCTGAAGACAATCATGTTTTCCACATAGTACATACCTAAAATGTAAAATATATTCTGTATGCAGAAAAGGAAAAATTTTAAGAGAATTCAGAGAATTCAGCCAGGGTTCAAATATGGAGACAAAAAAATACTTAAGCAATAAGACATTTAATTTCTGAATTACTAAGATGAATTATTGACTGTAAACTTTTTTAAATGGCTGCCTGCTCAGATACCTCAATATTTTGGACATTTTAGTCAACAGTTGCTGAAATATATCATTTAGCAATTTCACAGAAAATGAAATATTGTACAGGCACTGAATAATAATATTAAATAGGTAACACTTCAGTTCACGTATTTTTGGCCATTTCATTCTGACTTCATTAGGTCACATCTTATTTATTAACAACTGTAAATAAGAAACACTTTTCTATTACCTTGTGAACACTGGAAGCTGAGACTGGATAACCTGGACTCTCACAACAACAAGCAGGAGTGTACTGAACATTAGGACTATGAGCTTCAACAGTGTTTGGAGCATACAGAAAGGAACACTGCCCTTCCCTCGAAGAATCTGTACAGCTGTGTCCAATAATGCTGGAAAGGTGTACTGCAAATTAAAAATTCTTTTATAATCAGACAGGATACTTATTACTCCCCTAGTTAAATATGAGCTCCCTAATACTTTTTTCCTTGGTTTTCTCTAAATGTCTGCTCCCAGTAGTTACATAATTCAGCTTCTTAGTGCCTTCATAACAAGTCCCCAAAATAAGGTCTCCATTCTAATAAACTATTCAAGTATTCTTGCTGACACTATAACAGCTGAAACTGTTCACCTGTAGCTGTTTCATGCTGACAGATCAAAAAAACTGTACCATCTTCAGAGGCTTGAACAAATGAATCAAAACCATGAAATAAACTCTCAAGAAGAAAAATCATTCTTTTAAGAATTACCAGCCCCTCTGAAAACTTGCCCTATAAACAAAATTCGTTACAAATGATAGAAAAACTATTCACTTCCTGATTAGCCCCGGCTTTCTCTTTTATGCCTCTACTGCAGTAAGTCATCACTCCTTGCCTCATGAACATCATAATCTTGTTTCCTGTTACATAAGCTAATTTCTTCTCTGTGTACCTCTCTCCCTTTGTCTTCATGACTTCTGCTGGAGTTGATTTATCACTTCACATATATCAACTGGCTAAACTACAGAAACTGAAAGGTTTTTGAGGACTGGCAACTCTAAATTCACGTGACACCTGTGCATTCAGAAGAAGCCTCAGTTTGCATTTTATCTTTTCTACTCAACTAACTTACACAATATTTAAACTTTAGAGAAACTGAAGATCAGATCAAAAGTTACTAAAAGAAAGGAAGAGTGGGCTGAAAATCAGTCACGTACTGGTGATTTCCTTAAAAATTGAGCTAGAAAACTTGTATTTTAATTCACTAGACCAGCAAAGGCAATAGTTACAAAGACATCTTTGTGATTTTGGTATTTTGGGCTTGATTATGTGTCCCCAGGACAGACAATCTTTTAGCTTTTATTGGTGAATGTTCTGCAAAATTTTCCTGCAAGCAATTAAATAATAATAACTATAAAATTTTCTTAAAATATGCAATGCTACATGTTTAATTGTATTTATTTTGATTATTAAAAAGTTTAAAATTATTTAATTGCAGGAAAATCTTGTTTCTTTAAGGAAAAGTTACTATTAATTTAAAGGCTTATCAATGCTTAAAATGAAATATATTAGATAACAGTATTCTTAGAAAAACAAATTTCTTAGGAATATTACTTATTCAAATAGGACTACTCTAAATCATCTGGTTACTCCATAGAAAATGATGAAATTAATTTGCTTATAATATGTTCTGTAGTTTTACTACATGGATTAAAAACAAATAATCCCCCACCTTTATGCACCTCAAACTTTAATCAAGACTGTTACATGTTAGGATTTGCAAACCTCAGTCAGCTAAACCCATAGGTTTCCATTAAAACCTGTCAAGTCTTTACTGAGTATATTTACTAACATCTCTGCATAGCATGTAAAGGACAACTTGGAAGTCATTTTATTCCCTCACTGTGAACTGTCAAAGATGAAATGACTCAAAAAAAAATCTGAAAAATGTAACAGAACTATTGAGTTAACCTTAATGGAGAAAGATCAGTGCTGAAATAGGATGCCTCAAAGTACTTTCGTTATGTCTCAGAAATCCATTATATGTTTCAACAGCTTACCCCTTGAGCAATAAAGACTTCATACACACAGCATATCCCCACCACTGTTATTCCTTGTTCTTTACACAGTGTTGCAACAGCTACTAGAAATACAGTCACTGCAATTGGAGTCCACACTGCAAATAAAGACATTATAGAAAATGTTCCATCTTACAAAAAACACAAACATTTAATAAAGTAAATTAACCTAAAAAGTGAAGGCTTTGGCTCCTCATGTTTGAATATGCCATGTTCTGTAAATTTGTTTAGTATTTAATTTCTTATGAAAGATGACCAGTTTTACTCTACAGAAAACAATACACTTGCATGAATTTTAAAATGGCCTCCCTTAAATTGAAAGAAATGAAGGGTAAAAGACTAATCTATAATAAGCAAAACAAAACATCTCATTATTTCCTAAATCACTAGAGCACTTTTCAAATGGAATACTTTATAGGGAGCCATGACTTCTCACTATGTTAATCTGACTGGCAAAGAGGGAAGCCTCCTTCATCTGTATGTAAACTTTTCAGTTTACTTGTGACTGACCATCTGAGGCACCTCAGCATACTTCCACTTAAACTGCAATAACAAAGATCAGTGCAAAAATCCCCTAGGGTAGTTGCTATAAAACTAATTAAAGAAATGCCTCAGTTTTGGGAAAAAAACCCCAATTTATAATAGACAGTAGTATTACACGGGTATCTTGGCTCTGAAGCTGTTTTGGTACATTCTTGCTGAATAACCAGTACACCCTTATTATGGTTTTAAGAGCATTTTTATCAGTGATAACGAAATGAAATTATATCTCTATTGGTCAAATCATTTACCTATGGTATTATCCGGCCCTTTAGACTTCGTGTATGACAAAAAAGCAGCTAGGAAAAAAATAGATGATAAAAGTTCTGCTCTGCCCACAACTCCAGTTACCTGAAAAATAAAAAAAGAAAACCAAGAGAAGAAAACCCTTAACTATTATTAAGCATTTATTATTTGATACTTTAAGATAGTATTTATTGAGTTTTTATTACTAATCTAGGTATGCTATATATATGTTACTAGATATTTATTATTACATAAAGCTAGCAGATCTCTAAGGAAGTATTCCATAGAGCACAGGAGTTACCAATCCCTAGGAGCAAGAAACTGGGTAAGGAAAGCAAGAGGTCAGTGTTGCTGAGTAAAGAACTGCGGGTCAAACTAAAGTGAAAGAAGCAAACGCCCAGGCAGCAGAAACAAACACAGGAAACCTGGGAAGAAGCTCAGTTGTGCAGAGATGGGGTGAGGAAGGCCAAGGCAAAGCTGGAACTGAATGTGGCAAGGGACCTAAACGGTTTTTATGTCCCTTGAAAGGGACATAATAAAAGAAAGGTTTCTACAGGTAGGTTAAGCAGAAAAGGATGCCAGAGGTGTACCTCCCCACACCAACAATGCTGAAAAACCGGAAACTATGGACAAGGAGAAGGCTGAGGTACTGAACAATATTTCTGCCTCAGTGTTCAATGGCAACCCCTCTTCCCTTGATGAGACAGAGAGGAATGGATTTTATGAAATCCAGAGAAGTGTTAAAAAACATATGGCAGAGCGTTGTTTCAGAATCTCCAAAGAAATACAGATTCATTTCCATTTTGAGAACTATTCTCAAAAAACACTAAGGTGAAACCAACAACTGGATATGGAAGACAGGTCATTCATTATGCTCATGGTTATTGCAGTAGCCACTGTGCTGACTAAAGTACTTTCTAAGACTACCATTCTTCCTCACTCGTCTTCTGTAGTGCCTCTGATTGCTTCCAAATTGTTCCAAGTAACATAGCTGAAAAAGAGCATGCTGTCTTGAGGTCAAATTCAGCTAAGGAAACTGCATAGCTCATGATTTAACTATGCCGACGTTAAAAACTGACTTTTTACCATCCGGACTCAGCTAGAAAATTTTATCGCTAGTACATTCTTGTCAAGCATGATTGATCCAGCAGAGCATAAAATGAGAAAGTAACTCAGGATCCAAGGTCACAGTGTAAAGAAAAGCATTCTCATCTGAATCTGCATTCATACTGTAGTACATCTCTTGGGACTACTGTACGTTTACCAAAGGATTCACTGAACCACACACAGACAAAGCATGTTTTGCAACTGGTAAGACACCACAGCTTGTGTTAGTATTTTGAAGACCATCTATGTTCTTGTTTCCAAAATAGCTTAAGATGCTTCAAAGATTCCTGGTCTGGATTCCAAAATTGTCTAGCATTACGACATTAAAGAGAACTTTATCTGTCGATCAGCTGAAAAAAGAACATTAATAAAGCATGTTAGTGTGCTTCCACAGTTGACTGCCAACAAAAGAGAAGTTCTATTTCTGGATACAAACGTGACTTATGAGAGAAAATTCCAGCACTCCCAAAGTTAGCCGACATCCTGTAGTTATAAAGGTGGTGTACATACTTCTGGCCAGAACAGTAGCAAGGAAGACCAAACTGGAATTATAAAGACAAGGACAAAAGAAACTATGATGCTGTTACTCAACTCATTTCCTAAAAATTTCTTCCTCATAAAAACAGATATTACCACAGCAAGAATGTACCTTCTTTCTGAACTCAAGCAGAAAATTACCTTCTACTTATCATGCTTTGATAACCTTTCCAGGAAAAATCTGTTTATCATAAGATAGACAAAGAATTTAAATATTTATGTATTGTATCTGTTGTTTCAAACTCTTGTGCAGGTGACTAATAAGTAGGAGATCAATGTGAAGCAATTAAGACCAGATACCTTTCCATTATAAAAGATATAAAAAACCCTAGTCCTAACATACATCTCATTATTACCTCCTCTTTTCTGTGTAAGGAAACTTCCACTTCTTTTTACACACTGGAAAAGGTGAGGGTAAGAAGAAACCAAGCCCTTCTCTGCCTCTCCACTGAGTAAAGCGGCAGGGGATCCAGCGGGAATTGCAGTTCCGCAGCGTTCCCAGGCTAGCACCACGTTGCAGCGATCCTTGTGTCACAGTGCCCTCCCGTGGCCGATACCAGGCCTTACACACCCTTTGCCAAATCGCTTCAGAGCTTGTCTCAACACTGCCTTACACAAGCAGCTTTTGTTACACACTGCGATGTAGATCTTGTACGGTACTTTTTACTAACTCTGATGCACAGTACTAAAAGAATCTGTGCTACTTGCTATTTTGGGCAGAATCTGAAAGTTCAGGCATAATAAAGAATCACTGAAATCTGGAATGAAAGTGATAAAATTACTCTGGCTGATCTAACCTGTGAGCCACTACTAACTTAAGCCACTGCCAACCTGCTCCTGCAAAGATCCTTTCACATTTACTACAAAGAGGCAAAGCCAAATCTGGAAATTTAAAGCATGTTTTTTTAAAGAACCAGATAAACAAATGAAACAAAGAATTTTTCTTTTAAACCTGTATTTTATCCAAGTTTTTATGGGAGTTTGTGCTTTGGGGTGAGCAGAATTTTTTAGGTGCTTAACTTTTGCATTCTAAACATTTTGTTAACTTCTAGCAAGGATATATTAGTAGCTTAAATAACAGCCAACTTTATCAACTCAATTCCTGTAAAATTTGCTCAAAATACATGAAAGCAGGCTTCTTAATTATTGCTTAAAGGGATCTGTACTATTAGTGAATAAGAGAGATGCAAACTCTTTACCAAACAAATCAGGACCAAAAAAATTACAAGGCAAGAGCAAACCCCTCTCATTTTATTAAAATCAAGAGACTCTACTCCTTCCCCAACCAAAAAAAAAAAAACCCTCCACAAAATAAAGTGGCATCACCTCCAAAGCAGCAAAAGATTCAAACATTTTTGGTTTTCTGAAAATAAGCTAATGCTATTAAAAAAAGAGGCAAGACTTTGCAATACCTGTGTACTGAAATATGGGAAAGCAAAGTCAAGTGGAGCACAAATAACAGCAGAAAATGCCACAAATCTGTTTTATCAGATTTTCTGGCAGAAATAAATCTAATTAATGGGACCACAAGACTTCATTTCCTCCAAGAATTCCTTCAGAATCAAAGAAAAGAGGCAAAGAGAGAAATGCATTTCTTCTTCCTTATATACATTAAAAAAGTGGAAGTTTCAGAGTTGGGCCTAAGCTGGCTATAGCATAGCCAAAACAATCCTAGAGAAAGTCCCGCTGAGGTAAGACACATTGACATAAAAGAAAGCAGACAGAATAGACATGGTGACTAGCCACGAGGGATTCTGGAAACAAATTAAAAGGCATTCATAGTATTTGCAAAATAGCTTACTGGATGAATCATCACAGAACACAAATGTCTACGTAAACTGAAGTCATAAAAGCCAACATGCATAGCAGAGGTCTAAATTATTTAGTAACTAAATTCATGTTTCTTTAATTATTTTCCAGTAGCTGCATGTAATATAAAAGAACTCTGAGCATGAAAATTTGTTACTTCTACCACTAACTGCAAAGGGAAGAGTAAGTATTAGTAAAATCATACTTTCTGGAGTTTTATATATAAACGAGCAGATATAAACACCGAGAAATTTAAGTTTAATTAACACAGCTCAAACAAATTAAGCAAATTACAGCTGTACCTACCGCTTCAGTATGTATTGGGTGCACTGCAAAGAGCAAGGATGCAACTACGCTGCTCCTGTTGTCCAGGAAGAGCTTGCAGACCTTGAGGAAGACTATGCAAACCACCCCATGAAAGACCAGATTTAGGAAGTGGTAAGAAACTGCATTTAACTCGCTGAACAAGTAGTTTAAGCGAAATGTTAGAACTGTGAGTGGACGATAAGACTTATGACTCCTCTCCTGAAAGAAAATAAATAAATCAGTCATCACTTACTACAAAGTGACTTTCACTCCAAAATACCTTTCTAAACACCTATTCTTACGTGAAATCCTTTCTACTGTCCAGCATCTACCTTTGGAACAAAGATATAAAAATCAATAGCAAAAAAAAAAAAAAAAAAAGAAAAAAAGAAAAGTTTTTTCCCTACTAGACATAGTTAAGGATTCTTTTTCAGTTAAACATGTTAAAAAGTACTATTTGAAACTTTAGTGGGGAATTTAGGAACCAACTTAACCCTCAATGAATACAGAACTAAATGGCCTGGAAGCTTTGGTCACAGGGTTATATGAAAATAATGCGTTGTAGACTATTTATAGAGTTAGTAAATAGTATGTCACAAGGAACTAACCCCATAGGTTATGAACATAAAGAAAGATTATAAAGTGTAATGCCTTGATAAGCAGAAAATGTATGAATGGGAGAGAATTTTTATTCACTTGCTCAGCAATAATACCATGCGTGACTTAAAACTGTATTCAAGTCCTTTAGCCACTACCATTCAACAATGTTTACCAAGAGCTTCAATGCCAATGCAGCTTTTCAGATAATACACAGACACCATATGGGCTACAAATCAGAAACTCTGAATTTATATCTCTCTCTCTATATATACACACTTTAATTTAAAGGATTCAATATCCTAATTCCAAGCTTTGATGTTTAACTGCTATCTTTCCTTTGAGATTTCATTTAGATATAAATACCCTTGTACTTCAATATCTAACTTTTACAGGAGAAAAGAAATTAATCAGAGTTGTTCAATTTTGATATTGTGATTACATAAGAAATAACATCTTGCAGCTGTGTGCTGTCTATATCACTTCATTTTCTTACCAGTTCTTTTACTGAACAAAGGGAAACAATATAAGCTACATGCATTCCTGGTATTATTGAACAAAACCAATACCTAATACTAATACCACCAAATTCCATCAAATCCAAGCTATTCTGTTAAAACCACGTTAGGAAAAAGAAGTGTAAAACCACTCTGTAAGGTTTTTTTTTTCAATTTTAACATTTCAAAGTGTTTCACAAAGCATTTACCTCAGACATTGGTGTACCCCAGAAGTCATTCTGAAACAGATTTTTTAATGGAGTAGAAGGATGCAAATCTTTATTGTCCAAAATCGCTGAAACATCATCAAAAACAAACCCACAGAAGAGACTGTTCCAGTAGCAGGCTGCCACCACACCAATTATTAGTGCTGCTTCCTTCAGGTTTACATCAGCCATCTTCTCTAGGAGGTTTCATGGACAAAAGCTGAAATATATGTTGAGAAACTTGAGTAGTTTTACTTACAAAACTTGATAAAGAAAGTCAAATTAAGACATCAAGTACTTTAGAAGTTCATGACATTCCATACCTAAAAATCAGTAAGATAGAAAAGTTTCCTCAAGTCACACATATAACATGGTTTAGTGATTAAAGTAACTACTCTTATTAAAATATCATACCCTTAAAAAACAAGGTGGATACACTGCTACTTGTTATGTTTTACTTGGAGGGAAAGAAAAAAAGAGTATTGATAATAAATTGTGATGTAGTGTTTGGCAGACAGCTATGCAGTTCAAGTGAGTGCTGCAAACTGATAAACTATGAAAAATAAGTTCTCTGGAATCCTGAGTAATTTAACATACACAAAATACTAAGTTAGTAGAGAGGCAGATACTGTGTCAATTATTTACGGGGTTTAGGTTTAAAGGTGTTTCTCAAAATATTCCAAAAGCAATTAAAACTAAAACTTCAAACATTCTGATGAACAAACAGGAAACTTGCAGAACTTCATAAATATAGGGGTTCAAGGACAGGTATAGAACATTATTAATAAAAAGCTAAACTTACCATTGAAGGTCATACTAGGCTCATTTGCTTGCTTTGTAGAAGTTCATGAAAACGTCATTTTTTTTTCCTCAACTCAGCCAATTGCTCTGATGTCACTGACTGTTCATGACACTACTGTCTAAAAAAAAAACAGCATGCAAAAAACCCAAAATTAACTTCATCTTCTATTATTTTCTCTCATCTTGCATAAACTTCCTAAGCTCTAGAAATTATTAACCAGTAGTTTTATGATTATTTACAGAATATTATATGGGTGAACTGATCAAAAAGTGAAAATACTGTGTATTGGGTTGTTTGAAAATACTGTTCTGTCTTGGAAGAATAAGAAGGTAACTACAGGTCAAAGGCGTTTCTTTTCATCACTGGTTGACATTGCATAGACCACTGCCAACTGCTGGGACCAAAGACACTGAAAAGCTACAAACACTGACTTCATTTTGAGAAAATGGACATGACTGAACAAGAGTATTGTCCCCCAGACTGTTGAGGGGGAGCATCTGTAAGGACACAGAGCAGCTAATATTAGTCAGATAACGTGGATCCATGAACATGTAATGACTGCAGCCTTATGTTTATCACAGTTCACATATCAAAGATGATGAGCTATTTGAAAGTTACAGTCTGCTTTACTGTCCTAAACCCTGAAATCCTGGCAATTTTTTTTTCCTCTGGTGCACAGGGTTTTTTAAAAATTGTGTTCAGATTTATCATAAAACATGCTGAGCTGGAACGGACTCACAAGGATCACTGAGCCCAACTTCTGGTCCTGCACAGGACAACCCCAAGAATCATACCACGTGCCTGAGAGTTTTGTCCAAATGTTTCTTGAACTCTTAAAAACAGGACACAGAGATCTAGATAGGTGATCTTGTTTGAGGTTTTCAGCATTGACCTGAGAGAATCACAGTTGCTCATCACCACAACTAGTGGCAAAGGAGCGGTGGGGTACAGGAAGGAACACATGTGCAACAAGATGCAGGTACAGCTGAAGTAAAAATCACAACACAAATTATTTCAAAGAAATCAAACCAAACCATTTTGTGTTCCTCACATAATGGCAGTTAAGGGATTTTTTTACTTTTGTAATACTTGGAGCACTGGCTATTGATGTTACTTCAACCAATAAAGCCTTTTTTTTAAAGCTGCCACCACCTTTGTAATTAACAAAAGTAAGTAAAAAACCCACCATGATGTTGATATTGGATACAATATTGGTACATCTTTTTCATAGAATTATAAAATGGTTTGGGTTGGAAGGGACCTTAAAGATCATCTAGTTTCAATCCCCCTGCTATGGGCTTGATCTGAGTACTTTAAAACACTAAGCTAAGTTAACAACTGAACATATCTATGGCCTTCTTGGCAGCTGGAGAAATCTCATTAAAAAAGGAAAACGGTGTGCTACAGGAATACATGAAATGACAGCCCACTTTTGAACTTGAACTCACCTTTTAAGTCCCCTTCAAAGAAGGTGGATATGAAACATATACTTCTAACCTGCCAGAATTTGAAATTCCTATTATGCAACAACTTCTGAACACTGCACTTCCTACTTCTTGAAGTTCACTAATTCTACTGAAAGGCAGTGACATCTGAAAAGGACCTACAATAAACTTGTCAGGATTTTCCAACATGCAAGCCTTTATTATTTTAAATACTGTGACATAGTAATATTACCACACAGAACCAACTGTAAGATTTATTTAAATTCAGCCTTTAAGAAAAGGCATTGTTAGGTCAGTAGGGTCTTGATGACTTCTAATTCTTTAACAACACTTATTCAGAAACGGCAACTGTTACCCAAGTAGCAAAAAACCAAAACTGATTCCTAGGCATTGTGTCTTATCAAAATAAAAAGCATAACCAGCCTTAATTATTAGCTCTTTCAAGTTTTAGGTTTTTCTCTTCCACACATGAAAAAATATGTCAAAACATCTACTTTACTTATCCCTCAATCCTTGGTGATTCTCATACTTTTCACAAGCCTTTCATTTTGCACTGAGTTTCTCATATTCCTTCTACGCAGAACTCTACACCTATACCACCATTGACCATGCTGCTCCCTGACAAAGCTCCACTTACCTACATGCCAGCTGCAGGAAAATACTGTTTTCATTTGAATTAAAGGGGAACTCTTAAGCATAAATAAATTCACGTATTAGATAAACCCAAAGTTCATGTTTTAGTGGCTAGCCCACCATCAGAGAAACTTTTCAGAGAACTCCAGAAAATATTCACGTTTAAAACTGAAATTTTTTATTGCAATTCACCTTCTCCTTTACATGCACATTTCAATCACAGATACAATTACAAGTACACGCAAATATATGGCTATACTTTAGTCTTTCAAGACAAGTATTTGGTCTTTCACAGACACTCCAGGCAATCCTGAACATTTTTACTAAATATACTGTAAGCAACAAATATATGCAACAAAATGCCCTGTTCTGGTTTTTGGCAGCAAGTCACACAACATACTGCCTGAACTGTACCAAACTTGCTAACCTCTAAAGCATCACACCATACCTCTCTCAAATTTTAGTTGTGTGCTAAAGCACTAAGTCTTGAAAACAGAGAGGCAAAATAGAAATCTGGTAAAGCTCCCATATTTAAGCACTCTGCTTCCAGGCTAAGCACAAAGAGGAAAATGGGAAATGTAAGGCCATGTACAACCTGTAGATTGCACAAAATTGCAGCACAGGTACTTTACTACTTCTGACTTGCATTCTGGCATTCTAAGGTCTTATTTTCCTGAAATGTACTGTAAAGATACACAGAAAAACTACTTTTTTCCACCTGGTCTGATTACAGGGTACTTTTAATGCTCTTGCTGACTTAAAAGAAATATGGGAAAAAATTTGCAGTCCTTTATGTTAATGTAATAATACAGATTTTGAGGAAGTCTTGCCATCAGAACTACTAGTTCCTATTTGCCACTGTAGCTGGGTCCACTCTCACACTCCAAACTTGCAATGATCATCAACATGTAAAGAATGCAAAACTAAAGCAGAGGTTTATAAAAGATCATCTGTACTTGGTAAGCCAGGCAAAAGTATGTCTGCCATTAAACTCAGTGGAAAATAGCAACTGCTTCTTGGCAACCAAAACTACCTTCACATAAACTAATCTGTTATCAGTTTGATGTTGGAAAGTAAGAAGCCATGTAAGGAGTGTATAAGACTGAGAACCTTGTAAATCACAGATGTGCGAGAGGCTGCTGAAGCCTTGGTATGACTGGGCTGCTCACGTGAGTGGATATATTCTCCTTCTTACCTAACTGACATGTTGATCAATCCAATATGGCCTTGCAAGTGCCTCCACTCCCAGAGATGGATGTATTTGATAAACACCTGCAAAATGCTGCCTAACAACTTCTTTGTTAAAACAGACTTGCTACCGGAACCGCATTGGAACCGCATCGCTGCCTAGTCCTAAACATGCAAACAGACTGACCACCCCTCAGGTTATTTTTTTCACCTCACCTACCTGCTACTTTCACAGCTTCTAAAACTCAGATACCTTAACCACCCCTTGGGCTACATAACTGCCAGCTCGTGTTGAAGTGCACAGCCACAGAACTACCATTTGTCTGGATGAAATCAGGACAGATAAGTACTTCACAGACTTTATTACAAAGATTTCTGTTGCATGATTTAATTTGCAACAATATCTGACCATGTCATGAGGAGTATATAGCTGAAAACAATAAACAGCAAGGTAAGCCTTGAGAGCCAGAAACATCACAGTAGTCATGAGAGGCAACTGTAAAAAAAAAAAAGAACACCCAGGCTGTGCAAATCAGCCTATCATTGGACTAAATTTTTTAGGCAGTTTGGCACAGAAGTCTGCACTTCATACTGCACCATTTTCACTAGAGACATTAAGTGGAAAGGACAGAAGAGAACCAGAACTCTCAACCCCATTTGGCTCATAAGGCCAAATAGTATTCCAGCTTCTTAGATCCCTCTAATAGGTCATCCAGTCTTCAAGAATAACAGATGAGAAAAACATAAGCAAGTCCGACAAAACTGAAAAAAAGCACTGACAAAAAACCGAATAGGAACCATCAAAAGAGTCAAAGCACTTTTAGAAGGTAAAAACCCCAAATATTTCTCAACACTAATAAATCCATGCCACTACAGATGGTTTAGCACATCACATGCTGCAAGATGCAGTAGTTGGCATAAGAAAACCTGTGTCACAAATAAAAATTCCATAATGATGTTCTAAGAGTATCCTCAGTTGTGAAATTTGGGAGTGCAGAAGCCATTTTCTGTCCATTAGAATTCGGAAAAAATTGGCAAGCATGTATCTTGGCAAGAATACAGCTGCAATCCTGAAAATATGCAAAAGCTATTTGGCACTCCATAATTAGCTATTTGCCTCCTTATGTTAAAAGACCCCTGCAGGAACAAAGAGGTTTTTGTCCATTAGACACATCTGACTATCAAACTTTAAAAACTTACACATACATTTAAATTCTTTTCTTCTACTGAGTAATGGCACTTCCATGGATTGGAAGGTGTTAATAACAACATGTTATGCTAATTTACTAAAAATAAGCAGGCAATACTGGAGATTTATTTACTCTAGAGACATAAACTTTTTTTTAATCACTGAAGGTTTTGAACTGCTTAGAACATTATTTACAGTTCACACAGAAAACCTTCAAATTATCAAAGGTGGAAGAAAATGAGTAGTTGTTAAAACCACTCCTAGGGTTATTTTTATTTTTAAACAGGTGAGCAACTAGTTCATGTACATGCTAGTAGCTGAACTGATGAATATCAGCATAGATATATACACAAACCAGTAGTACAGTCACCTAAAAACAGCACTTTAATTCAGCTTCTGAGGCTCTGCTAAATGTCCTAATTTGTACTGCCTACTTGCTAACCTTTGTTTATTTTTGAGTTAAACTGAAGATTACTTCTGATGATTTACTATGAGTGTTTACTGACAAACATCATAATTTTGTTTCTGTTTTGCCTTTCCAACAAAGCCTTAAACTTTATTTACTCTTAAAAATGCCACTCCAAGGTACAACTCCAATATCAACAAACTTAGACGCACAGCTGAGATTCAAATGACTGGGCTTGAATCTGATCTAGAAGGCAAGAAATATTTGGGAAGATGAGAGGAAAAATAACACAACATGCGTGAATTCCCCTTTCATGTTGCTAAGATCCTAAAACAGGATAGACATAACAAGAGAAGTTTTATTAAGAAAACCTTCTTCTGCAAGGTTTTCACTACTAGATCAAGAGACATGGGACGACTAGGAAATACTCTTCACTATACAGGAAGGCAATGGCCTTCGGCCTTCTCTTCATATGGTTCTGAAGGATTATCTAGAAGAGCACTGGCAGTTCTGACACAAAGTCAGAACATGTGTTGCAGGCCAGATGAAAGATCTCCCAGGGGAAAGAACTTGCTGGAAACCAAACAGCTGAACTAACAAAGGCCAAAATGTAGCACAATTTAAAATGAGTGAGACGAAGATACTGGTTTAGCTGGTGGTTTAGCTTCAATTTGTTCAATGCAACTAGTACAAGTTAGTTGAAATAGAAACCACACAGGGTGGCTTTTACTTTATAACTTAAAAACTTAAATCAGTAACAGAAACTCACATTTCAATGTCAAACCAATTAGGGGTTTTTGCTACATTCAAATAGTAGCAAAATAAAACCTGTTCTATTTAGAGTAACTACATAAAACATCTTTCCCGGCCTCACGGATGCAAAAATAATCTCTAAAGTAACACTTATCACCACTCTCAGTGTCCCAGTTATGCAATAGAAGAAACTGCATGATTGTTTACTCCAAAGAACAAATGAACAAAAGATACATGTGAGGTATAAGCTGAAAATACAGCCTTTAGGCTCAGCTAATCTGTCCTTAGTATGCTGGGTCTGTATACGATTTCTTGTGTACTTTAAATAACACTCCATTAGGCCTTTCATGATGCAGTTTTCCTATCAGGTCTTTGCAAAGGCACACGTACCAAATGTATTAACATTTAATAATATTAATAAATATTATTAACATGTATGCCTAATACATGTTCCATCAGAGTAGGTGAAACTTTTCACTATAGAGCTGAAATGATTTACTGGCTCCAAAACTCTTAAGTATCTATTCCCACTAAAAGAAGATTCGCTTACACAGAGTTCATCACGTGAGGTGATGCAAAACATAATAAGAAAAACTATTTTACTTGGTCGAAGCCATGCTATATTTTAAATTATTTCTTGTTTCTTGCAGGATTAATACTTCAATTCATTTTACTCTTTTTTCACTTTTGGAGTTTCCATGCCCACCTCAAATCCAAATACCTTTTACTTCTTCACCAATGGTCTCTACTAGCTGCACTACACAATTACAACCCAGATATGGTTTCAATACCAGTAAATGTAATAACTTACTCTCTGCTGATTCTGCAAGAGAACACTCAATGTTGATGCATATTAAATAAAGCACATTAAATAGTTATATGGGCATTAACAGCTTGTTAAGATGATGACGATGATTAAAAAAAAGGCTTCTAGACAGAAGCATTCTAGCACCAATGGATTATTTTCTCTACCACAGAAGGATTAACCTCATGAAGGCTTATTTTTGTGGCTAAGGTGCCATTATTTTCTGTGCCACTTCCTACACTTATAAAAGTCCTTGCTACTATGAAATCATTGATTTGCACTTAATTAATTTTATTTTTAGTAACATTAACCATTCATTAAATACAATCCTGTCTCCTTCCGTTCCCTATCTATACAGTTTACTTTTTGCACCCAATAAGGAACTATAATTAACCAACCCTTGGCTGAGATATAGAAGTCTTTGGAGTCGTGCTGTGACTGGAACAAGCTGCATAACTATAAGGAACGCAAGGCATCTTGCATCTTGTCAGTCTTCATTAAATAGCAACACTGATCAAGAGATAGCAAAAAAATTGAAAACAATTATTAATCCAAAAAAGGACAAAAGTACGAAGATAATGTTATAATCACCTTTTTCTTACCATTAAAAAGAAAACAAAACAAATCGATTGCAGCTCTCCACAGCTGCTGAATAAACAAACACAACGAGAGAAACACGCCTGAAATGGTCACTACTTTTCTTATTTGAAAAGATGTTTTCCCACCCATTTAACTAAAACACAGGATCCCGAACTTTCTCGGCTATCAGAACACTACCAAAACTCAGACTTGCTAGCCAGCAGTACCCAAACGATTCGAGTAGATTATAGGTGTGATTTTCCCCGTGCCTTCCGGACCCCGCTCTTCCCTCCCTATGCCCAAAGCACAGGCGCACGCGGCAGTGCCGCAGCCTCCCGCCGGCCGGGCAGGAACCAGCAGGCTGCCCGCAGCCTCGGGGCGACGTAGGGCAGGTAAGGGCGGCGGAGGCGGCCGAGCCGGGGCGCGGCGCCATACACGGCTCGAGCGGCGCGGTCAGGGGTGCCGCCGCACCGCAGCCCGGCAGGCGGACCGAAACTACCGTGGGCAACAGCTACACCGGACCCACTCACCCCTTCCTTCCTTGCTCCCTTCTTCCCCCCACCCCCGGCAAGGCCCGTCGCGGGGCGCAGCCGCAGCGCGCCGGGCCCGCCCTACCTGAGGCCGGAGGATCACCGGGGCCGCAGCCCCGCCGCCGGAGCCGCCACCCACCGCGCCTCCGCCGCTGCACACGGCGCATGCGCGCCGCCCCGCTCGCCGTCCCGCAGAGGCTGTCGGGAAAAAGGTGGGCGATAGGGTCGAGCCCGGAGGCATGCTGGGAGCTGTAGTCCCGGTGAGCCCGCCCGGTGGCGGTGTTCGGGGCCGTTGCCCCGGCGAAGCGGCGCGCTCGGGCGGGATCGCGCCCTGGCCGCCTGGCTGCCCCTCGGGACTGGGAGAGCCCGCTTGGCACCGTGGGGCTTGTTTGTGTGTGCCACCGGAGCGCTGACTTTCCCTGCACCCACGAGTATGCGGGACCGTGGGAGAGTCTGATGGCGTCGCCTGGCAGCGGCCACCGTCACCCTCCGGGAGCGGTGAGGCCGCGGGGCGGGGGGTGCTCCGGGCAAGGAGACCAAAAGCTGCCCCCGGCCGGAGCGGGCCGCGCTGGCCCGGGGGCGGCCGGGCCGGGGCCGGCGGCGGGGCCACTCCGCTGCCGCGGGCCGGCCGCGGGTCCCGGGCAGGCGCGTCCGGGCGCAGCCGGCGGCGCAGGCTGAGCCCGGGAGGGAGCGCCGCTGTGTGTGCTCCCGGCTGCTGCTGCCCCTGCTGTGCCTCGCTGGAAGGCGGCTGCAAAATGAGGCAATGTGTTAATTCAGCAGAGCTGGAATGAAACGGGCACAAAACTGTCTCGGCAGCCTCGTGGAGGGATGCTGGGTTGTCGCTGTATCCTGTGGCTGGGATGTGCCAAACAGGAGAGTGCGAACCCTGCAAAGCTCCTCTCGTGGTTGGGGCTTTGTAATTAAGAGCTAGTGCTTCACAGAGCTGCTCTGGGTAAATGCAGTTTGAAAGTCAGAAGTATTTTAAACTGGATTACCCCATGTAAACAAATAGGGAGTTAGCAGTGCACATCTCCCGCGTGACGTGGTGCTTCTTGATAATAAGGCCCCTTCGAGTACACAGGACTGTGCTGCCCATTATACACTCCTTGGCTGGAAAAAACAGCTCTTCCTTGTCGTGCTTGGTCTCACTGTGATGGTAAGGTATCACCGTGTGAGCTTGGCTGCCTCTGCGTTGGTTCCCGTAGTCAGACAGGACTGGCATTGTTGTTTGAATATGCACCAGTCCTGGGTGAAGTCTTGGGTGAATAAACTCTTGGGATTTCTTGTTCTGGTAGTACTTGAACATACCCTCTAGACTTCCTTTTCCGAGTCTGCTGAACTTTACAACATCCGGCTTTTTTATCTATGTTTGATTCCCTGAGTAAGTCCAGAAAATTTTATGCTAACTATATACCAAATCCCCGTCTATTTCACACATTTTGTACACCCATGAGCTCTGTGTCTTGCCACGTGGATCATCTGTTGACTAAAACCACAGGTTTTAGCTGAGGACAATGAATGAGCAAAATGATGAAAAACTTCAATTAAATAAATTCTCTCAAGTATGTATATGCTGTGGAATATGCTCTGCATAGGTTGTGCCCCCTTACCTTACTGTAGCTGGTCTCCCAACAAGTGGGATTCAGTTGTTTAGGTACAGATATCTCTCCTTTTGGGTAGTTTTAGGACTGCTGTTTTCTTAGGACATGATTTTGTAAGTTAAGGGAAACAGATATATGAGAGATGGAAGGTAGGAAAGGATTGACAGTAGTAAGTTTGTGTATTTGTTTTCAGAATAGTTTTGATTGTGGGGCATTTAAAACTAAGTTGTACGTGTCGTTGTTTAAGAAAAAATGAATATGTTTAAGAACTCTGATCCTTAGACAAGTATGTTGCTGAAATCAAGTAGTATTCAATTAACTGAGTAAGTGCCAGTATTCTCCTTTTATTATCCTTTGCCATTACAACAAATGAAAAAGCAATAACGTATGTAAGGTGTCATCCTTGTGAAGTCATGGATAGTATGTAATGCATGTGTTATGTTTAGCAAACACTGAAGAAATATAGTAAAATGATCTTTCAAGTAGTTCATATATTCAGAAAAAATGGTAATTTTTATCCTCCTTTAAGCATACAGCTCTATTTCTGAGTCTGACAGCTCTTCTTTCAGAATGCTTAGGCATATTAGTTTTGGAAAATAATACCAATTTCCGCCTTTTATTAATGAAAGAGTTTTCATTTGTTGAGTCTTTAAACTGATGAATGAGGAACAGGGGCATGATGGATCAGATCTCAAAATAACTGTGCTCAGCATACAGCATTGCTGAAGTTATTGATTGAGGTTGATTTTTTTTCTTTAAAATACATACCACTGCTGTGTCATTAGTTTTTTGATTAATACTGTATTTACTATTTTGGTTAGCTTTATTTATTTATTAATTTTTCTAAACCATTTGTGCTATATTCATAATTTAGGGCAATAAGTAGGTTAAAAATATTTTGTTCTAAACTTGGCAGAATTTGCTTTTTGAAATATTGATCAGAAAGTCTAGAGATTCCTCCAAAGGAAAGAATAATCCAAGATTTCCAATCCCTTCTGCTTTTTTCAGATACATCATTGACTTTCAGGTATGTGAGAAGTCCCTGTGGCCCACAGCAACCAGTAGGTAAGCAGTAGAAGAAAACTTTCCCCCACTTTCTCATGACATTTTTCTCAGTTTGCAGGTTGATTAATGTCTTTTGTTACTTCAAGTATTCTAATCAAAAAGAAATTATGTTTAATACAATATCAAGAAGTCGGTGCTCACAGTATCAAACTAAAAAAGGTGTTGGTTGTGTTTTAAATATTAAAAATAATGATTTTTGTGTTCGTTCATTGGCATAAAAATACCACATCAAGAGATGGGAAAGAAAACAAAGCTATTGAAGTTAAGTACAGGTTTCATGTGTGTCCTGATCTTCACCAATAGTTTTAAGAATTCATTGAGTATGCATGATATAATTCTTAGCATAAAGAAGACATGATTTTATTATAGCCTCCTAGTTTGCAATAGATCAGAATGTGAACAGAATGTTAATTAGTGTTACAGTTATTAGAATCATGTAGTGTGTTCATTGGCCAGCCTCCATTGAATCCTTTGACCTGAAAGTGGTTTGCACTGACATAATACCTGATAACTCTTATTTTAATCTTTGTTCCAGAAAAACAAAGTCACACCTTCAATATGGCACCCATTTTAGATTGGAAGAAGATCATGAAAGTTGATCCAGATGCTCTGCCTCATCAAGAGGAACTAGCAGACAGATTACTGGATATCATGTTCAAGGTGCTTGAGAAAAAGGGAACATGAGAGTTTTGTTATACCTCCTTCCCTAAACTGTCTCTGGTCCTTCACATGCATGAAAGATTTATTTTGTGGATTTCATTGATATTAGTGTAAAACCACTTCTGTCTCTTTCCTTAGGTTGATGGGAAAGACTTAAAAACTGAAACTCCAGAAAAAGTGCTACACCTTTTTAAAATTACACAATCACTACTGAAGGTTTGTATTAAGGCTTACTTTCTTCAATTCTGCAGATGCATTTGTTTAGTTTTTTGTTTAAATGGAAGCATCATTATTCTTTTTTTCCCTGCTCTTGAAATTCGCTTACTCCTAAGGTAATTTATATGCTAAATGTGTGCTTGCACCAGAATTGGAATTTAGTAGTGGGAAGAGAAACATAGTCATATAGATGGAAAATGCAAATAAATTTTTCAAAATAAATATGTTTTAAACATATGGAAAATCTCTTAATTTATGGTAATTGTAAATATTTCTTCTTTTCTTGCTATGCTTCTTTTCTCAGATGAAAAATCAAGAGGTAGAACTGGCACTAGAAGAAGTTGAAAAAGCTGGGGAAGAGCAAGCCAAATGTGGTAAGCAAACTTTTTTGTGCTGTTCCTAGATGATTTGTTAAATATGTTTTTAAAGTTTTGTTCTTGCTGTTTTGTGGGGTTTTTTTAAGGTTTAGAGAACTGGACAAAATACCAGCTGCTATAAAGTCAGTTGCTTCAATGAAGCCAAATATTTAAAGTCTAAGGTTAACCATTGTAGTTTTATCTGTTTTTTTACCTTATTGGGTAATTCACTGTATCTGTTCTATTTTAACAGAAAATAATTTTAAAACCAAGCTGATGAAACTTCAAAATGAATTAGAGGTATGTTTTAATATTTTGTTAGTGTATAGAGTGCTCTGGTGAGGTCTTTGAATTGTTTTTTTTTAGACTAGTATTTAGTCTTAAAACGTGATGAAATAGCCCTACATTTTATAGCAAATGCTTTTTATTGTTTTTTCAATATGCACCAGTCTTGGGTGAATAATTACTTGAGTCTTTTATACTTGAAAAATCCCATTTATTTTAGTCTCATCATCTGCTTTGGATTTTTAGTTCTTTGCATTTTGAATATCTCTTATATTTATAATTTTATTTTAATGCTCATAAGATGGCACAAAAATCTGCTGGTGGTCGTGATACTCGTTTTTTGCGGGATGAGATCCACCAACTGGAAAAACAATTAGAACAAAAAGAGAGACAGTTGACAGTTACAGAAAAAGAACTGGAAAAGGAGAAGAAAGTGAATGAACAGGTAAGAAGGATTTGAGCTTGACATCTCTAGAATCTGTTCTGTGAAATATTTTGAAAATATTTGGAAATATTTCTGAAAGAAGCACTTGAAATTTAAAAAAAATACCCAAACAAACTGATGAAATAGGATTGCTGTGCATTTGTTTTCTTTTTCTTGTTTCTGGGGTTTTTTGTGGTTTCAGTGATGCATACCAATGTTTTCTGTCTTGTAGCTTGCTCTTCGAATTGAAGATGCTGAAAATGAAAACATCAAATTCAGGAGAGAGGTTAGCAAAAATTATTGCTGATTTACTGTGTTTTCAACTTTTTAATAAATATATTAATGTATTTTTATATTAATAATTTTTGGTGTGATGTTTAATTTTGGAACATTTCCTGTTTAGTAGTGCAAAGTGAATATGTAGTACATCTGCTCCAATGAAATGTAGTTAATTGAGGTCAGGAAGTCTGTTCATTTCAGGTTGAATAGTCCTGCTATGCATTAGCTTGGCCTGGATTTTGGGGTTTGAATTTTTAGTATTTTTAAAAAATATTATTGCCAAGTAAATTTCTTTAATTATTGTTCTGGGATAGAACCTTGATAATCTTTTGTCCAAATACCCTTCTATATATTTGTGTGTATGTGTGTATATGCATGCAGAGGTATAATGAAAGCTAATTTATTTTGTCTCTATATTGATTAATATTTAGTTTTCCAAAAGCAAAGCTAATGTCTAATATTTTTCATGCTTTGTTCTCTTGGCCTTGTTTTCTCCATTTTAATATGAAGAAAAAGCGCGTAAAGAAAAAGGTGAGGCTTCTAAGACTTTTAAAAGCAGACTATAGGAATTTGGATGAGTTTTGTGTGTCTTAGCTCTTTGTGTTAGCTTGTTAGAAATGCAACAATTTTGTCTTCAACTCTTAGAAATGGATTTAAGTTTGGATTGCTTGTTTTGCAGAATGAACAATTGCGTCAGGATGTGGTTGACTATCAGAGGCAAATAGATTCTCAAAAAGAAGCAATTCCATTACGAAGAGGAGAGGTTTCTGATTACACATCACAGCTGTCCAAAAGAAGCTCTGAGCTTGTCCAGTATTTGGATGAAATTCAGGTAAAAATCTATGCATTCAATTGGGTAGCTATCGGAGTTTTTACTGACTGTAATGTCTTTCATGACACTATGACAATTTACAGATAAAGTCATGTGGAGTAAGGGAATTCATAATATGATAGGGTTCTGTCATGCATACAGTCTGCATCTGTGAATTTGGCAGAGGTAATGAAGTTACTGACAGGGAGAGAGATATGTCTTATTTGTTGTTTGGATTTGTTGAAATTGATAACCTAGAGGGGAAATATTCTATTCTCTGGTAATTTTGTGTGAGACTTTCAAGTTCTTATCCAGGTATTAAGATGGGCACTTTCTAAAAGCAGGTTTTTTCTCTTTTTTTTTTTGCAGAATTTGACTGAAGCTAATGAGAAGTTAGAGATTCAAAACCAAGAAATGAGGAAAAACCTAGAGGAATCAGTACAGGAAATGGAGAAGATGACTGATGAGTATAGCAAAATGAAACTAATTGTGCAGCAGTCTGATATTATTATGGATGAGTTAAGAAAAGAGAAAGAACGGTACAAATTTCAAGTAAGAAATTACGCATTATTTAGTGTATTTTTTTTTTTTAGCTTTCTACTCTGTTTTCATATTTTAGCTTAAGTTAAAACCTTCCATGCAGTTAAAACGACACACTCCTCTAAAGTAATGCTCTTTAAAAATAGTGTGATCTTTGAATGTGATTCAGATTTTAAAATTGACTGCAGATCATGAATTTTTTTTTTATAGAATGTTAATCATGCACTGCTCTCAGAAGTCATTCCCTTGCTCTTGTAATCTGTTAAATATTATGTACTTCATGTACATAATTTTTGTGTGTTTGTACATGTATAATGGTTATGCCCAAACCTTTTTCTAATGTGATGTTCATCCAAATGGCTTGTCTAGGTTCAAGATCTTTCAGACCAGCTGAAAGCAAAGAATGAGGAAGATGACCCACTCATGGCAGCTGTAAATGCAAAAGTTGAAGAATGGAAGGTATTTTTTAGTACTTTTAAAATCCTTTTTAGGAATTACTTCAAGTGTTCTGATGGTATTTTATCTTCTTTTCAGAGAATCTTAGCTTCAAAAGATGATGAACTCCTAGAGTATCAGCAAATGTTATTTAACTTGGAAGAGAAAATCAAACTGTCCAACTTGATGTAGACAGAAACAGTGTATTGTCCCTTCAGCAGGTACAGTTCATGTGAGACATTGCACACTTAGAAATCACCATTAACTAAATATGCTATTGACCAAATGCATATTTAATCTTTCATAGTTTGCAAATACAAAATACTTAATATTGAGAATTATAGGACAGGTCGATCCATTCCACTGCAAAGTTAGCTTAATAGACAGCATAGAGAGGAAACATCTCTGTATGTATGTATGAACTGAACTCTAGGTAGCTGGCTCTGTTATGTTCATATTTTTCTTTTCTAACTATTATGTAGTGTTTCTAAAATATGGCTTAGTTTCTGTTATGTTAGTTAAGGAACAGTCCTACCTAGTCGTTAATTTTGTGTTCATCTGTCTCATCTGGTTAACTCTGTGGTTCCTCATATGATAGAGCTAGCTGAATTTGTGTATCTCGCATATTCACACAAAATTACATAGCTATTCATGATTTTGAATACCTCACTTTCTTAAAAAACATAATCCCCTCACCGCCCCCCTAAAATAATGTGATCCATTAGGAATCCTGAAGTAGTCTCTATGGAAAGCATACTTTCTGATTTCAGGATAATTTCCTGCCTCGCTTCAAGTTTTTTAAGTAAATGTGTAATGACATTTATGTTATATTTTGAGTTCTTGTAAACTGACCAGTATGGTGAGATATATTTATGCAGTCTTCCAAACCTAGTGACAGATAACTTCTCAGGAGAAAAACACTCTAAAGTACAAATCAGCCTTAGGTATCAGAAGAGGAAAGAAGCGGAAACAAGTTTGATAAGCAGTTGTTTGGTTTTAGCTCATTAGATGGCTGTAGAGGCTGCTTTTTTAGGGGGGTTGGGGAAGGGAGGGGACATTATTAGCATGGCATTTTGAAATGCTTTGTGGAAATAAGCATGTATTTTAAGTGGACATTTAAAAATTAAATCAAGTTTCTGCTCAGGATTTTCATCAAAATGGACTGAGCTTGCTATTCTTCAATGTATGTTTATATTCTAAAGGGTTATGTTTAGGTTTTTACAACTTTGCTAAGCTCTGTACTTTAATGTTTCAAATATGGTTATATTTGTTAAAAAGCCTGTAAGTTGTTTTTTAGAACACTGGTATAAAGTAAGGACCTTTAAATTTTTAAATTTTTATTATTACATTATTGTTATTTTGAATTTTATTATTATTAATGCCTGTAACTTTTTAAAGTCCCTTTTATCTTTTACCACTTTTTTTATTCATCACGGAAAAAATAACATTGAGCTTTCTACATTGTTTCTAAAGTTCATGTAGAAATACAGAAATGGATAATATACATAGAAATCACTTCCAGAGTCTCTGTACAAATACGAATTTTTAGAAGTAAGATGGCTTCCTGAAAGGCTGTCTTCAGTTCATGTCATGTATGATGGATTGTTAGTCCTTACAATCTTGAACTTCTATCTCTCAGTTCCCAGTGGCAATTGTTTATGAGGAAGCTGCAAGAAACCTGTATCATCTGAAACTTTTCAACTAACATTGTCAAACTCTGAGAGTACTGTTTCCATTTGAAATCATTGTGCTAAAATTCTGCTTATTTTTCTGTTTGAGTGCTTTATTTTTACTTTCTTTTTTTATTTTTCCTACTTTGCATTTGTATATGAAACTTCTAGATAATATCTGAACTTTCTGTTTTAAGTATAGTATACTTGATGTTCTATAAATTGTTTTGTCTACAAATTACATGTAGCTAATGCTACATGTAATTTCTTCATTTCCCGTGTGGTGTTCTGTATTGGTAGTTTGCCTGTCATTAAACAAGGATCCTTTAATGGAGTTTCTTTTTTTTGTATGCATAGGGTGTGCAAGAGAGAGATGCTCAGATAAGATTGCTCACTGAGCAAATTGAACAGTATACCAAAGAAATGGAGAAAAATGCATTCATTATTGAGAAATTAAAATATGATCTCCAAAAAGATAAAGGTAACATGACTGTTTTTTATTAATGTCAAAATCAGGAAAATCAGAAACCCTAACTTACTGTGCATCTTTATTTTTTAGAAATACAGGGCAAAAAATTGCAGTATTTGAGTAATTTTAGTCTCTAATCTTTTTTCTTAATTGCCTTTTATTAAACATTTATGAAGAGTTTAAATTTATCCAGATTACCTTAATGGGTTTTATGCTAATAAATCTATACCTGATCTGTAAATGTTAGAGCATGACATATAAGGTCTCAGCTCCATCAAGAATTGAAAAGGAGTAATACCATGCAATTCCAAATAAGTTCTGATGTCTCTTCTGTGCACTCACTTAAGATAAATATTGTTTGAAGGATATGTTGGGGGGGAAAACCCAAACTCGTACATGTAATGTCTTGTAATTTCCTAATTAAAAAAGCAGGAAATGAAAATCTCCTTTATAATGTTTTCTGAAGTGTTTCTGTCTTGATTAATGGCAGATAGCAAGAATTCTAATTGAATTGTAAACATGAAGGTTCTTCTTTCCAGGTCACTCATCCCTTGCTCAGCAGAGCCAAATTGGGGATATGCAAGAAAAGTTAAAAATGCTGGAAGAGAGAACTACGGAGGCTGAGAAATCAGCAGAATTGGCAGAAGCACATGCTAGAGAAAAAGACAAAGAGCTTGCTGAGACTTTGAAAAGAATGAGAGACTATGAACTGGTAACAGTTTGTCAATGTGGAGAGGGTATTAATCATACTTTTAGGAGAGTGTTTTGTCCTTCCCATATTTAATTGTTCTAATTAAAAATTAAATTAATTACTTTGATGCCCTTCCTTCTTCCCTTCCCTCTTAAACAGTAATTGAATGCTCAAGATATGGTTCTTCAAAGGATCATGTAGTTGAAGGACTTGCTTTTGAAATATTCAGGCTTCTCTGTAGACAAGGACAGATTTATAGGATCTGCTTTGTATTCCATAACTTTTTTCCATAAGCATAGTGCGGAAGACTGATAAGAAGTTGAAAAACATTTTTTCTTGTCTATGAAATGATGAAAGATAGATTCATGATTTATTTTAGTAAGTCTTCTATTGGTTGTTTTGGTCTTAATTCCTGTGTGGGGTTTTACAGGGAATATATGGTTTGGAAGAAGCTGTTGCTGAAATAAAAGATTTAAGAAAGCAAGTCAAAATACGAGAACATGAGATCGAGTCATTAATTAAGGAAGTCAATAAACTTGAACTTAAAATAAATGACTTTCTTGATGAAAATGAAGAACTCAGAGAGCGCTTAGGTATGCTGTATCTAGTACATGTTCAATTATTTGTTGTGTAAAAATTGAAACATGAGTCTCTAATGGAATTATTTTACTATACCAAATCACTGGAAATACTTTGTTATATTCTGCTAATATTTCCAAGTAGTTTTAATTAGTTTGGACAAACTACATGAATAAACTTGGCTTACAGGTTCCATTGACTGAAGAAAATAGGAGAATAGGTTCTCTACTCTTTTTTAGTTTTGATTCCTCTTCGACCACATACTACCTAATAAACTTCATAATATGGTATTTGGAAACCACAGTAGCTGAAGTTGTAACTCTAGATAAAGCACAGAGAAAACTTCAGATAGGCTTATTTTTAAATAGAAGAATTTAAACATAAGGAAAGTTAATTTTAGGTGCCAATTTATTGCATTTTGGGATTTGAGTAACTGAGGTAAAATTAAGCTTTCTTCTGCTCTTAATATATGGAGTATAAGATGTGTGTTTATGTTATATAGATAGTTATATATTTTAGTAGATAGTTTAAATATATTCAACTATCAACAAATTATCTTTTTAACTCTACTTCTCTAGTTATGTTCTTACATAAATTAACTGAATTACTGTTAATTAATTAATTAATGTTCTTCCTTAATGAATAAATGTGATATACTTTGTTTTAGGTCTTGAGCCAAAGACAATGATTGATTTAAATGAATTCAGAAACAGCAAAGCACTGAAGCAGCAGCAATATAGAGCTGAAAACCAGATTCTTCTGCAAGAGGTGAGGGTAAAATCCTATTTTTGTGTGAGAGCTACATAATAAAAATGTATTTGAATGAAATGGAATACTGATCTGTGAATAATAACATGCAGATTGAAAGACTGGAAGAGGAAAGAATTGAACTGAAAAAGCACATTCGTAAGTTGGCTCAGGACAAAGGAAGCAGAGTTGTAACAATAGGTAGGATGTTTTTAATATAAACTATCCTTTCAAAAACATTCTGTTTATACTTAAGCATAAACATTCTGTTTATAGTTAATGTAGCTATGTTAAATTTACTCATTTGTTTAAATTAAAAAGCTAAATATTTTGCATCTGTAGGAAGAGGTGAGTGGTTTTGGATTTCCTGATCTTACAGCCCAGTATCTTCTTCAGTTGTGATGACTTGCAATGCATCACTGAGTCTTCTGTCATTGCCTTGCAATAGGTGCAGGATGATTTCCCCAAAATTTCCAGTAAATCTGCTTAAATAATGTGTTTCAAAAGTCTTAAAATTTCAGTTCCATGCCACTCAGGGTACCATAATGCTCAAATGGAAAGGTAGAAAACTAGAACTCAGATATAATAAATGGAGTGCATTGTTTTGATTGGAGACTGATTAAAATTTCCTAATAATTTATTACTTGTGCATCTATTTGCTGTTAGGACTGGATGCTGATAATATGCAAATGACTGATAGCTTTTCTGAAGAGAAGGGAATGAATACAAGGAAGTTGGATTTCTTGAGCAGACATGACATTGCTGAAGTAGAAGCAAAGGTAGGTTCATAAAGCTAATTTATGAACATTTCCTGCATTTCTCTTTCAAAAATTAAAACCATCTATTTTGTAAATATTTGTCAAAATAGTTATCTAGCGTCTTTTATTAACTGCTTTTAAAAAATCCCCAAATGAGTAATTTATAACATTTTTTAGAAGACCGGTGATTACTCGTTATTTTTTGTAAATGCATCTTAGCAGCTCATGTAATGTGGAATGTAGAAACACATGCAGATAGAATAGCACCACCTGAAATTCTGAAGACAGAGAAGAATATAGCTGAAAGCAGAAAGACTGTGGGAAATCTACTTAGAAGAACTTCTGGAGTACATGAGGATTCAGATCTGGAAAAAACCAGAAATACTTTTTCAGTTCATTTAGCTTCTAAGCCTGTGTGAGAGAGTTGCAGCTAGTTAAACACAAATGTAATTTTGCAACTCTTGTTGTTTTCATATCACTAGAGCTACAACTTGGAAAGCCTCACAGAATTCTGGTTTTTACCAGACCACTATTCCAGGTGCTGTGCTGCATTACCCAGGAGTACATATTTCTCTATGGACAGCGTTATATGGGACATACCTTATATAACTATTCCAGTGAATCCATTTCTGTTCTTGCTTAGGAAAGAAATCAATATGTGGGTGGGGAAATTTTCTGAATGCATATTTGAATTCGTAAAAGTCTGGGACTAAAATATTAAACTGCTAAAATTAGATTCTGCGTATGTTTTTGTCTAGGAGAAACTTTGTTTTTTTCTTTAGAATGAATATCTTGCAACTCAGTTACATGAGAGAGAGAGAGATTTGGAGAAGAACAGGACTGTAATGGTCAAATCTCAATCTAAATGTAAGTTGTAACCTGTTGTAAAACTAGGGAATATTTTCAGGTATCTGTAGACAGTTTGCTTATTTAGTTGTTCCTGTAATCGTGATCATAAATATCTGACTTGTAAAAAGAATCTTGTGTTTGTATTTGTGTATATCTTTGTATCTATGTGTAAATACACATATATAGTGTTACCAAACCAGTGATAGTACATGAAATGTAGTTTATTCACACTAAATACATTAAAATATTATCTCTCATGTTTTTCCTTCTTGATTCAGACCTAGTTAAAGGCTTTAATTGTGTGAGTAACCCCACTTGTAGCAATTATACAACTTGTGTAATTGTAGGGCATTTTCTGGCTCAAAGGAAGTGTTGGGGAATTAGAGCCACTTTCTGCTTACATAACATGCTGCTATATTAGCTGAAGTGCACAGCTTGAAAACTCAGAAACAAAAATAATTCTAATTTCTCTGGACAAGAAGCTTAATTTTTTTTTCCCCCAGAGAATGTGACTTCTTAAAATTCTTTTTGAATTTTCAAAATAGACTTGGTGAAACTACTCAAGGTTTTGCAGTTCACTCCTGGGTGTTCAGGATGATTAGCCATATTGTTTGAATGCAGAGAATGTCCTGACAGGTTTGTTGCATTTTTTTCAGTTTTCAGACTTCTCGGTTTGTGCTGGAAATTGGAATTTCATTGAGAAACTACAGGTGGTAGGAGTCATGAGAGTCCTTGACAGCCGCATAATTTAAATGCTCCTTTTTGCTCATTCTAAAGAAAGAATTCAGGCAATTCCTAGATACCTCATTGCTATACCCAGACATTTCCAATACAGCAATGTTTCTGAACTGGTAAAAGTCAGACAGGCTACTAAAGAAGTTTAAAGTGAAGTAAACATTGAAGACTGCAAAGTTCAGTGAAGTCAGTTTTGTTCCCATGAAGCATTTAATTATTTTTTTTCTTGATATTTCATCAGAAAGATACACCTCTCAGATATTCCTAAAGCTCTCTATTTTAATTTCAAAATTGGCTATGCCTATATAATATGAACATTAATTTATTAATTCTTTTAATTAATCAAATCAACAAGTATCATGATGAAATGTCCTAGGAAACATAAAAGCATTTTTTAGTGCTTTTTAACAGATTTACAACTTTTTTTACAGTAAAAGAGTTATCAGAAGAGAATAAACAACTTAAACAAGGAATGAAAGAAATATTGCAAGCCATCAAGGATATGCAAAAGGATTCTAGTATGAAGGGAGGAGAAACAGCTTTAATAATCCCTAGTCTGGATCGCTTAGTTCATGTGAGCTTGCTTTCTAAATTATTATTTAGCTTTATAGGATTTACAGGGTTAAAATAGCATGCTTTTTGCTAATTTCACGTGGTCTAAACTTGAGAGCTCCAATTTACTCTGAAAAAATTAAAGCTTTTCTATGCTTTTTCTTTGTCATGCTAATTAACTGTTTACTTTGTTAGGCAATGGAGTCAAAGAATGCAGACGGAATCTTTGACGCTAGTGTGCACTTGAAAGCCCAGGTTGACCAACTTACAGGACGGAATGAGGAATTGAGACAGGAGCTAAAAGAGAGTCAGAAGGAGGCAACAAGTTTGTCTAATCAGCTGACAAGTGTCAATGAAAAGGTATATAATTTATTTGATATAATTTATTGTCTATTTTTTAAATTTTCTATATTTTTCCAAAACTGGCTGTTCTGATAATTTAGAGCAATCCACACGATCTATTAAGACACTGAATTTCGCTTACATGAACAGTGTCATTGTACAAATCTTACTGAAATTTGTGTAGAGAACCTAATAATTCATCCTTTTTAACTTCACATCTTACTCTTCTTAATGTTAGTTTATCCTTGCAATACTCCATCATGTTAAACACCAAGCATGCCTATCTTCTGGGGAGAACTGTGTCCAAAAATCCTCAGAGATCTATTTCTTAAAAAAAGCCAGGAAAAATTTAAAAATTTAAATTTTTATTTAAAATATGTAACAGAAATGAAGTGTTTGAAATGATGAGTCGTTCTGTAAAGTGCTATTATCTTGTTTTAAGTTGTACAATTTATTCTGTAGAATGGTTCTTCCAGGGAAGGAAGGAAGAATGAAATATTATCTTGCAAGAAGCCCAGTTTAAAATTACCTTTTATGACAACTTTGGTAATGCAGAAAGATTTGCCAGAAACTATTCTTCTAAAATAGTGTTTTACATATTGTTAGAGACTGGAGAGCTTTTAAATTAAATGAAAAGGCAAAGATTTGTTTAGAAAAAACTGTCAAGTAACCACGGTGATAATTCTTTCCAAAACTTAATCATAGTAGAGTAGTAGGAATGCACTGTGTTTTAAACAATCGGGAATAAAACCGTGATGATATGCGTAATTGCCCTGATTGTTGGGGTAATTTGATTATTTGGATGAATTTATTATGCATTTATTAATTTATGAAATCATAGCATTTTTAAAAGGCTATTTTAAGGAGTATTAGAAAGTTTTAGAATACGAGTGAAAATTAATTAGGTTGTTAATAACAACTGATGTAGCAATATATTTCTCTTAATTTTTTTTAATCAAATAACAAGAGCTACTTCTTTATGGTAGTTTTGTGTCCTGTCTTTAGATTGAACAAATGAAAAATGAAATTTGCTTACTACGTCAGTCAGAAGGTGCCAAAATTGTCTTCCAAACATTGAATCTTCCAGAAGGAATTGCTCCTTCAAGTGTTAATACAATTAATTCTCTGAACGAATATTTAATACATCTTACACAGGTAATTCATATATTCTATTCTATGAAGTAGACAGTATTCATAACATGTCTAATTCCTCTAAAATCCAGTAGTATGCCATGTGTGGACATGAGAGATCTCTCCAAAATTATTTCGGTGTTCCAACATCTACTAAACTCTTTGGAATATTCTGTAATTTAAAACTGTAAGTATTTTGCTGTGCTGTAAGCCTCAAAGGTAATAGCTAACTAGATTTTGGACAGCAATTCAGATTTTTTTTTTTTTGTTTTAAATATGAATTTTGATCTAAGTATTTGCCCACTCTTCCTTCTACTTCCACAGTTGCACTCTTTCTATGAGAAATTCTCTCTTATTGCTGTCTGGATTCCACACCTGAGTCTGCATATGCAAATCCTACTTGAACAGTTTTTCCCTATAGAGCCAAGGTCTCTTAATTTGCTATACGAATTTTCATTCCATTTTTGTCAAAAATACATCAACAATTGTAAGTAAAGGCATAAATACATTGAAACAGATCCTAGTGATTCCCATGGGAAGCATAGCAAACAGGTACATAGTAATGAAGAACTATTTCAGAATTGGAGTAAAAAAAATTACCTTTTTATTATTCTTAATTTATCTTTTTCTGTTCTTAATAAATTTTTTCATTAGAGAGTATTTTTTCAACTCTGTATCTTTGTATGCTTATAAAGTAGAAGAGTATTTGAGAAAATGAGAAGAAAATGCCACTTGCCAGTTATATTTTCAGTTAGTGTACTTTGTGGGCTAGCTACAGGTCGCAGAGATTTGAACTTCGAGGGCTGTAACCTGCAGTGCAGTTGTGCTCTATTTCACACCAATTAGTGTGAATGCTGAAGCTCATGGGATTTTTTTCATCTTTTGCTTCTAAAGAAAACACATACTTCATATTTGTAGTTCACACAGTTCATGGCAGAAGCATCTATCATGAAAAAACAAAGGACTGCCATTTTCATTAAATTGCTAGTTTCATGTTTAAAACCTACATTAATGATTTCTGTATTTTTATTTGGAAAATAATAATTAGGAACTGGAAAACAAAGAAAAGTTACTTAAACAATTAGAAGATGCAGTGGAAGACTACAAGCGAAAATTTGCAGTAATTCGTCATCAACAAGGATTGTTGTATAAAGAGTATCAAAGGTATTGCTCTCTTTTCTGAATTGTGAAAGTTCAATTATCTAAATATTTAATAGACTTGAAACAAGATTTGCTGCTGTGTTGAAATAGTTCTTTGGTTAATGTCATAAGTGCTGCCATATTTGGATATGGACTCCATACATTTTCTTTAGTAAAGATTCAGAAAACTCCTACAAAACCATCTTCTGCTGGACTCTTCTCATGTTGCATATTTCATCATGAGGATTTCATTGTGCTTTCTTCATCTGATAATTGCATTCTACTAGAACCTGGTATGATGGACTCATTAGCCTCATTTTCTTTTGCTTGAAAGTATGGGTTATAGTAAATGTTTGGGAGCACAGAGGAGGGGAGGGAAAAAAAGAAACTACTGTTCAAACACAGAGATCTCTGACAATTTCAGGTTGTCAGGATTTTGTGGTTGATTTTCTTTTGGACTCCTAGTTCTTTTATATGCTTCAGAACATAAATTCCCTAAAATTATTCTTAGGGTCAAAAACATTTAAAAAGTTTTCTTTTGTTTGGAGGGTAGGGATGATGATTTTAATTTTTCAGTTAACAAACTGTTAGTTGAATACTCTCTGAATTAGAATGAAGAGTTACCCATGTCGCTGCGGCGAAGTAACAAATGACACAACTCCTCGTTTTGACAGATGAATCTGACTCCACCTTTATTCAGCTATGGACCCCCTTTATATACCTTTTTGAACAGGCCACTCTCACTGGACAGAAGAGTGCTAGAACTCTTCATCCTATAGGGCAAAACTGAAAGACAGAGAGAAAGTCCATCCCACAGACAGGAATCCAAAACATTAAACTTGTGACAAAAACATTAGCTCTGTTTATGTCAAATCCTGTGAGAACAAAGCCCTCCTAAAACAAAACATCATGAAAAAACTGACTTAGAAACCTCAGGCCTAGGAAACCCAGACGACATCACCTGGATGGTTTCTAGAATAAGGGTTTAACCTTTCAGAAACTTCTGTTTGTTCTTTGAATCCATTAAGATTCCCTGACAATGTTATCTCTTTTTTAGGCATTAAAGAGACAGCTTTTTTATTGAAGGCTATAATATACTGCCTCATTTACTACTAGGTGAGATGTTTCCAGTGACGGGGATAAAATGATGATTCAAGGCTTCCTCTCTAAACCTGCTACAGAATGAAGTTACAGGAGGAGATTCTTTTACTGGGCTTTCCATTGAAAGTCACTTTCAAAGAATTTTCTTTATTTCTCCTCCATTTTACTCCATTATTTAAGAAACTTAGATACCTCTTTGAAGAGAAAATACCACTTCTAAAATACCCTTGATGAACCATTTTTTAAACTAGCCAAAACTATGCCATATAGTCTATATGGACTTCCTTATTAGACATGTATGAAAGATCATAGTTTTTTTTTCCCCAAATAAATCAATAAAAATGGATAGAAGAGAGTAGTTTGGGCCAAAGTGAGGCTGAATAAGCTGAATCTTTTTATGTTTTGGATGTGGTTTTCACTGAAATAACTAAACAAGGATGGGAAATTATGTCCCTTAAGCATCTAAAATGAAATGTAATAGAAGGAAAGATTTGCAGGCAAAAAAGTAGGAAAGTAAGGTATATATAGCTCTGCATTATAATATACATTTGAAGAACAAATAAGACACTGAAGAATTATTTTCATTATTTAACCAGCTGTAGGTTAAACGGAGGATATTGCTTTTCAGTAATCAACAATTTATCTCATGTGCTTTTCAAATTATATTACTGCTAAAAGTAAGTACCTTGGTTTGAAATATTGCTGTTGAAGTTAGAGTTTTAAACATCACCAGGTATTTCATTATAATAAATGAAAATTCATTACTGTTTTAGTCAAAAGGAAAGCTGGCAAAAAGAATCAGAAAGTATTAAAGAGGAAATGAAAAAACTAGAAGAGCAAAAAGAACAGGATGCTACAAAAATAAAGGCATATTCTGTAAGTAATTTTGTTACTTTTATTTTTCAAAAAGATTTTAGGACCTAGAACAGAAGTTTTAATACACTACTCTAGTTTGTTAGATAGGGGAAATGTGTCCACACATCTCTTGTGCATGCCCCAGGGTCCTGTGTATGCATGGGGGTGCTCCATTGTTGAGTGTGCCCACTGGCCTTCTTGCAGTCTGCTGATCCATGCACTGGGGAGAAACCACCCCAAGAGGTCACATCACACACCTGAGGTGTGGGTCATTGTTGCACTTAGTACCTCCAGACCATTATCTGGAGTGCTGAGGTGTGCTGTCCAGCAGGGAAAAATCACAAACGTGCAGAAGATGCAGGGACAGTGGAGAAGCTTCTGAAGCTGAACTAGGTTGTAAGTGCTGCATTATAGCCCTTTCTGTCCCTGCTGTTAGAAGTTTTTATGTTTTTTTAATGCCAGTTTTCAAGCCAACAACTTCTTTATTTGAAGTTTCTAATTTTATGGATATTACTCAGTCTGGTTTATGGTGATCTTTCTCTTTAATATTATCAGTTTTGAGCAAATGCCTTCTAAGGCAGCCTTGGGTATTCTGTTAACATGCACTATTTACACTCACACTGCTCTCTGAACAGTATTTGTTGCCCAGGTTGTTTGAGTGGGAGGAGGAGCACGCAAAAAGCCCTTGGAACACACGTTATTTTCCCTAAGAATTAAGGTTATTACTTTCAATTGCATCTCATTATTTATAACTGTTAATGTATATGAATCAGTGTTTCAGAAAAACAGGTAACAGAATTCATCTTTCTGTTTTAATTTACTTCCACCAAGTCTGAATTCAGTATTACATTAAGAAAACTGAAAAGTGTTGGTGGTATTTAGAAGTTCCTGGAATTTATGTGGGTGTCTAATGGCAGACATAGGGCAATTTTAAATGGCTATGGTTGTCTTTGGGCACCAAACTTTGCAAAATTTAACCGAAGGCATGTCAGCACGTGTCCTTTTAGAGAATCAGACACAGGGCAAGAATACCACAGGGCGTTGAAAGTAACTGGATGTTTAGGCAGCTGAGTTCTAACAGCTCCAGTTTCTACTACCTGTCTCCTTAGCAAGCTGATGGGTGTGACAGCAAAGCTAAAACTCACATGACTTCTGTGAGCTGAGTTGCTGTAGTTTGCTCTCCCCTTGGATTTACACATGCATGCAAACACATGTGTGCATACATACACAAAAATGTTACTGTAGAAGGGATCCTATGGTTACTTTACAAGTACCAGTTTGATCTTCAAAGCAGGACATTATTAGGGTTTGTTTGGAACCACAGGACTTCTATTTTGTTTAGAAAATTGTTCCAATGTATTTTTTTTATTCTAGTATAAATGGGAAGACTGATGACAGTAAATGCAGAAAAACATTCTTGTTCTAAATTTTGAAAGTGTCAGAATTAATTAAAATTCCAGTTAGTCATTCAAATGTACTTACCTTCTGGTTTTGAAGATTGATCTTTTTCTTAGAATGTTCTATGTTTGAGCATATGTTGAGTTTGTGTATTTATTTTATTAGCATAAAGAAATTATTTCAGACAAATCATTGGAATTTTTCCACCTAGATTAAAAAAAGCATATAAGAAATCTTGTGGAAGTGGTTGTGCTTTACCATATTTCTGTACAAGGGTCTCGTTAAAAAAATGTTTTACAGAATTTACTCGATGCACTTCAAATGGATCCTGATGATACAAAGAAAGTCCTTGCAGAAAATAATAGAAAAATAACTGTTCTACGAGTTAATGAAAAATCACTAACAAGGCAGTGTACCACTTTACTTGAAATGGAACGGCACCTCAGAAAAGAAAATGAGAACCTAAAGGGTGAAATAACACATATGGAGACTGCAGTTACAGGAAAGATTGGAAACCTGCAACGATTCAAGGTATAGTTTATAGTAGTAATAGCACACATTTTTATTTTTACAGTTTGGAAAGAAGTACCATTGGTTTTTAAATTGAGTTATTACTGGTTTCTTGAATACATTTCCCAAAAGATTGCTAATTGCTGTTATAAATCTTGTAGAAATATTCTTTGTATTTATATAAGTACTGTGACCTGGACAAGCTCAAGAAGTGGATCCATGGGAATCTCATGTGGTTTAATAAGACCAAGTGCAAGGTGCTTTACCTGGGCCAGGACAACCCCTGGTATCAATCCAGGCTGAGGGATGAAGAGATGGAGACCAGTCCTGCTGAGAAGCACTTAGGGGTGCCAGTGGATGAGAGGCTGGGCACGACCCATCTGTGTGCACTCACAGCCCAGAAAACCAAAAGTGTCCTGGGCTGCATCAAAAGCACTGTGACTGCTATGAGGAAAGGCTGCGAGAATTGTGATTATTCAGACTGGAAATGAAGCCTCTGGGGTGACCTAAATCTGGCCTTTCAGTATCTGGAGGGAGCCTACAAGAAATATGGAGAGAGACTTTTGACAAGGGTGTATGGTGACAGAACAAGGGGAACTGGCTTCAAACTGAAAGAGAGTAGATCTAGATTAGATATTAGGAAGAAATTCTTAGCTATGAGGGTGGTGAGGCACTGGCACAGGTTGCCCAGAGCAGTTGTGGATGCCCTCTCCCTGGAAGCATTCAAGGCCAGGTTGGATGGGGCTCTGAACAACCTGGTCTGGTTGAGGGTATCCCTGCCCGTGGCAGGGTGGTTTGGAACTAGAGGATCTTCAAGGTGCCCTTCCAACCCAAACCATTCTGTGATCATCATATGAAACCAAATCTTACCTTTGGTCTCGCAGGTTGCGAGATAATTTTATAAGATGTGTTTTGACAGTGCCTTGAGAGGCAACTATTGATAAAATTACCCAGAGAGTTGGAATATCAGAGAAGTTGTCAATGCTTATTGCAGGTGGTTTTTAAAGATGAACAGTAATTTGGAAAAATAAATTAATATCTAAAGCTCTGTGTTAAGTATTATTCTTTTTTATGTGGAGTAGTTCTATATTTAAATTTCTAGCTGACCTTACTAACCTATTGTGTGGATTATTTTCATAGGAAATGGCTTGTTTTAAGATTGCAGCTCTGCAAAAAGTGCTGGACAGTAGTGTGCCATTGTCTGAGCTAGAAGTGGCCAATAAGCAGTACAATGCATTAACTGCTAAATACAGAGAGATGTTACAGAAAGATAATTTGCTTGTGCAACGGACAACAAACATGGAACACTTGGAGGTAATGTTTGGGTTACATTTTAACCCTAAGGGAAAAATGGGCAGACAAAAAAACATTTAATTTTGGTTCTTTGGTTTTTTGTTTGTTAGGTCTTTCAACTAAGCTTTGGATACGTTCTCTCAGAAAATATTTTTAGTTCTTTGATTACTAAAACAAAGTTGGCAGAGGGAATATTAGCTATCATCTTCAGTTTTGAAGGTCATAAGAAAAGTAGAATCAATATAAACACTTTCAAAGCTTTCTCCCAAAGTATGTGCTCTTCCTAATTCCCAGCTTTCACAGGAATGAAATGTTTAGTTCCAAAAAGTAAAGCTTTGGAATTTTACTTCCATAAAAGAAGCCAAAGATTGTTTATAATGTGCTTGCAAAATATTGTAGGCACTGCAAATATTTAACTCTTCCCGTGAACTTTTATTCTGAGGTAGATGGGGTTTCGTCCCAAGAACTGTGAAGTTGGCTTCAAAGATAGATTTCTACCTCCCACTTCTCATGGGTAGTAAAGAATGAAAGACTCCTATGTCTACTTTATGGAATTTTGTGTGTATGAAAACTTGCATTGCCTGTTTCAATAACTTCATAGAGCTAGAGAATAATTCATCAACTAAATATGTGTACAGAAAATTAAAAATTGAAAATTAATATGAAGTATTCATTTCAGTGGTTAATGTGGAAATTTGTATTTCTATTCAGATGAGTGAAGGAACATTTATAAAAGTATCATTTCACATCATATTAGATGCCTAAAAGAACTAAAAGAAATGTGTGAGCTATCTCAAATAGGTATTTATGTGCAAGATGTAGTACTCTTTGTGGAATGAAATAATTGTCCAGAAGTACTTCTTTCCCTCTATTAATAGTATGACAAACAAAGATTTTCTCATCTAATTCTAGATGCTGTAGTAATCACAGTCACTGGTAATAAATATTCACAGTATTACTAGCTGTGACAGTAAGATACAGAGGACAAAGATTAACATTTTTACACTTAAAATGAATATGCACTTTACAAACATATACTCTTCTATTTGCATAAGTGTAGGTTGTAGGTCACACACTAGTAAAGTCTGTTAATCTGAAAGATTTCATAGATTCTAAGCATGAAATCTGTTACTATTAAATAGTATGCTGTTACATTTCAATTTTCTGTCATATAGCATGAGAATGAATCCTTGAAATCACAGATAAATTCATTAAATAAAGAACTGGAGATCACAAAAGAAAAACTTCACACTGTAGAACAAGCTTGGGAACAGACGACTAAACTGGGCAAGTATGAAAGTTATATTGCAACATTAAACACCAAATGGTATATTCTGTATAAAAGCAATACTTTAAAATATTTTGAAGTTAATGTGTCTTAAAATGACAAAAATAAAAATAAAAATCATAAAGATTCTATGTCTTTCAGTACAAAAATGGAGATGGTCACTGAATTTTTTTGTTAGTATGTTTCATTCGACTAAAACCAAGTTTGGTATTTTTCTCTGGAAACTCTTCTGCTTTGACTTTCTTGGGTTACTGGATCAAGGGTTTAAAAGCTTTTAATGCAACATCGCCTGAATTTTTTTTTTAATAATATGTTCTAACTTGATTGACAGTCATAGTGTTTCACATATTGTCAAAAAATGATTTCTTTTTGCTGGTTTCATGCCTTGTAGCAAAGTATTCTTTCTTAATAGCTGGGGTTTCTTTGTATAGATTTCATTCCCAGATAAAAAAAAATTGCACAGATGTTATGATAAAGTTTATTTGCAGCAGATAAAGTAAAACTCATGTTCGGTTTCATGTGATTTCAACAGTTTTCACAGTTAAATTAATCTGTGGATTTCTTAATTTAAATATTTTTTCTTGTAGGGGGTGACAATGCCATGGACAAAGCCACAAAAGCAATAACCAACAGTGAGATTTTGTCCATTTCTAAGAAAATCACGATGTTGGAAATGAAGGAACTAAATGAAAGACAGAGAGCAGAACATTCACAACGAATGTATGAACACTTGAGGAGCACTGTAAAGCAAATAGAAGAACGTAATTTTGAATTGGAAACAAAATTTGCTGAGGTAAATCTGCTGAGATTTAATAACCTGACTTGATACATCTTAAAAGCATAGTTTTGAGCTTTTCAAAAATTATTTATATCAATAGTATCAATTTGAGTCAATAAATTGCTTATGTGTCAATAAATAAGCTTATGATGCAAAAAATTATTTTGCAGCCTTAAAGAGCTGCAATTTTGCATATACAAGACATTGGTGAAAATAAAACTAATTAATTTGTCAGTAATTTATTTTGAAAGTTAATTAATAGTAAAAAATATGATGAGCATCTTGGCAGATAGTTCCCTAGTTTTGTAAGCAGACTGCAAGAAAAAAGTCTGTTCAAAACTTGTTATTTCTTTTGTCTAATCAATACGATCTCTTTTCCTTATAATTTTTTCCTTATAATTACCAATTATACAAAAAAAGGGTTAAAACTTTACATCCCTTGTGCAAATGATAGAGTCGTGATTCTGTTACAGCCTGGCTATGTCCTATGCCACACATTTTCTAGAGTACAGAAATAGAAGTCATGTGCCATTGAAGATGATAAACCTTAGTATTCCTGCCTTATCAGTCTTGTTAGTTTTTTTTGCCCATACTATTCGTATTTGAATTTTTTATAGAAATTTATTTTTTACTAGTAGGAGACTTTATTATAGTTTCTACAATACATTTATTTATAGGAATTGTACAGATTTGTTTCTGTGACATTACTGGTCTATAATTTATGCACAAGGACAGGAAGAGAATAATTGATAGGAATGCTGACAGACTGTATTCATTTCCACTCCTTGTCCTTTGCTAGAGTGAAGTCTAACTATTTTAGATTGCTGTTGTGTGACTCCCTGTTTCTCTGTTGTTTTAGTAATATTTGTTACGTAGTTTTGATTTGATTTAATCTGGGAGATGGAGTAATGGAAAGTGTATAAAGCTTTTCAGCAGCAGTATTCCTAAAGCCTTTTGTGATGGGTTCTTTTATTTCTATAAGAAATGCTTTAAGTGATGCACCCTAGTGTCATATTTTTCATGTTGTCTTTTGTATATATTATTTGTCTTGTGGTACTTTTTAGGTCTGATGGTCTTCATTCTGAGTTGATGAACTCCTAATGCCATTCTTTCCTGCTAGTACCTCTGTGTCCCTTTTTTGCCCCATTTCTATAGTTCTGAGACATACATTTTCTCTTTCATATACTCCTGTTGTCAGTACCTCCTAACCTGGTATAATTGCTTTTTTTGTTTGACAAAGAGATAACAAGATTGTATGGATGTAATTAATGCAAGTTGTAAGTGATACCAGTTTAAGGACTGATAACTAGAAGACTACTGCATACATCTTTTTAAGTCATAAATCATCTTAAGCATTCTACTTTTAGTTTTCCAGATACGTGAGGATACCCTGCACTTCTTTTTGTTTGTTTATGAAATTAGTTATTAAGAAGAAGTGGTATCAAAATAATGGGCCTCATCTGTATGTACTGATTACGTCCTGGGACTTCTCTGTGTTAGGATTAAGATTATTAAGATTATCTATTTTAATGCTTCTTGGTTTGAATTGAAAATTGAATTGAAATTAGTTACTCAGTATTTGATAGTCAACTTGAAAAATCAGGTTGCTTGAAGGAATATTACTTAATTAAGAAAGGTATTTTTAGAAAGAATAAAAGAACAATATTATTGTCAGTCTTGATTTATTTTTATTTTTTATTTTAGTTTAGGAGCAATTTATTGCAGTAATGGCTTTAAGAAAAATCACTAATGAAAATCATGTTTAGTTTAGAATCCTTTTCTGTGCCAAATTGCATATCCATTCCTATGTGCAAGGAATCCTGCAAAAAAAAAAAAAAATGTTTAAGCAGAGAGTAAGGGAAACTGGTTTATGAATACAACCTCATCACAGCTGAACTGTGTTTTGTAATAACTGAAAAAGAAAAAATACTTTTGGTGCTGCTATTTCATTGCAGTTTGATTGGTTATGTGCTCAAGATACCATTTTGTTTGTTTGTTTCTGGTTTTGTTTTTTTTTAAGCTCACCAAAATCAATCTGGAAGCGCAGAAGGTAGAGCAGGAATTAAGAGATGAACTGTCCAAGAGTGTAAGTAAGGCAGTAAGTGATGCAGATAGACGACAAATTATGGACCTAGAGAAGCGTGAGATGGAGCTCAAGATTGAAGTATCAAAGTAAGTCTTGAAGTTACAAATTTTGAATTCAGTATGTTCAGAAATGTGTGAAAATTCAGCTATACTAGTCTTACATAATACACTACTTGTGTATCACTAACATCCAGTTTGCAATGCCTGGTTTTTTCAGTATATACACATGCCAAATTTGGCATTGAAAATGAAGCATTTAATTCCTGACTATAAAGAATGCAATTTGTTTCATTTTAATTTGAACAAGGAATTAAGTGCTGGCCTGGATAGATAGGGTAAGTGTGTAATTAAATACTTATAGTAATATTTTTACACTAATTAAGGTTGATTTTGTTTCTGTGCCACAGCCCCTGTTCTGTGTAAGAAAATCTCATAGAACTAATTAGAAAGCAGTTCTTTTTTTGAAAGACTCAAATCTCAAAGATTAAGGTACAGTAGGAGGGAGGTTTTCCATTTACTTAAAAGAGATTAACTTTGCATAAACTGGAAATCTGAGCTTTTTAGATGTGTTGATATGAACATTTGTCTTCGAGTAATTAATGTAATCCCGTTAATATGCCTAAACCAGCAAAGTCTATAGGGATACTTGCAGTGATTTTTGGCACTGCAAATAAGTTACTAGATTTGGGGAAGCTGAGAAAGGAATTGAGAATGAAATATTTGAGCATTTAGAAAATGTTGAATATTTATATCCTGAACTAGGAGAGAAATAGAAGACAGAGATGCTTAGTTCAGGTAAAAAAAAACCATGGCATTGTTTTCCTGGAGTAGGTTACTACTAGCAAACTTCCCTAACTAAGTATCTTTCCTTAGTATTTTCTATGTAGAAAAACTTAATAGGTTATTCAGTGGTTTCAAGTGACACAATACACATTTTTTTCCCTGAAAGGTTAAGAGAACTGTGTGATATAGCACAAACACAAGTTGAAGCTCTGCAGACACGTCAGCAATACAGAGATAAAGAAGTGGAATATCTTAGAATGCAAATTTTAGATTATCAGGTAAAATTCAGCCTTTATTAAAACTGCAGTTTGGATTCTTTTCTTCCCTGGAGTGAAAGGAAATGAAGTAATTTTGCAATGAATTAGAAAACTGCAAAAGTATTTCAGAAGAACCTTAGCAAGTTAGTCCTTGTAGTGCCCATACCCTTTCAAAGGTTCTGTATTGCATTAATTATTCCCTTCTCCATTTATTCCATTTCTAACTGTGCAGCTATTACAGATCCTGACCTTTTTCCATGTTGTTTACATAATATTCATATTCATTCCTGTATCATTAATAGTTCATGGTCAAGGAAAAACTCATGGTGAGGAAAGTCTGATCATTTTTTACAAGGCAAGAAATTACTTGTAAATATTGAAGATTTGCAATAGGTTTACTATTTTGTTATGTTATTAGCTAAAACAATTTCTTGGAATTTGGTTTTACGTTATAGAAAGGTTTGAGACCTTAAATCCAACACTTGTGTCAGCATTTTTATTACCATATTTTCTATATATACATGTTTCTTCCTCAGTTTCTGGTATTTTGGAAAGAAGCCATTTTTAAGATCAATATGTGAAAATGTGTACTTCTAAAATGTGGCTGTAGAAACAACAGAAAAAGCCTGTTAGAGGTTGATTCTTACTGTTCTCTGTGGAATAAAATACATGCAATATATAATACATATATATATATATATATAAAAAGTAGCTTATTTATATTTACATATAAACTGTGTTAACATATTTTGCGTTAAAATGAAAAATAAATTTATTATATCGATTTTGTTATTAGGCACAGTCAGATGAGAAAGCAATTATTGCCAAACTGCATCAAGATATCGTAGCCCTTCAAGTTAGTGAATCTGTTGCTATAGGCAGATTGGAGAAGTTTAAATTGAAACTACAGAAGGTGGAGATCCATAATCTGCATTTAGAGCAGAAACTTGATGAGAGAGACCAAGCCTTATATTTTGCCCGACTTGAAGGAAGAAATAGAGCCAAACATCTGCAACAGACGGTTCAGTCTTTGCGGCGACAGTTTAGTGGGGCTTTGCCTTTAGCACAGCAAGAAAAATTCTCTAAAACAATGATTCAGCTACAGAATGACAAATTGAAGATCTTGGAAGAAGTTCAGCATGCCCAGCAGGAGCGTCGAAATGCAGAAAACAGAGCATTAGAGCTGGAGTTGAAACTGAAAAGTTTAGAAGAATTAGTAAGTGCATTGAAGGATACAAGAGGAGCGCAAAAGGTTTGTGATTTTAGAGCTTCGAATATCTTTGCTTATCTGAGCTGCATTTAAATTAAGTTTCAGTTCAGTTTATTCTCTGTGTTTTAGTGCAAAACTTACTGATTTCAAAATGCACTGTTAGAATATGACAGCTGTCATATTTTGTTTTCTGTTAAAGTCAATGCAGTTATATGTAGTAATTATCTTCTTTTGTGCCCAATTAAGGCACACAGGAACTAGGTACTAACTATAAAAGCAGTTATATAAATTGAATTCAATTATGAATCTAATTAAATAATGAATTAAATTAACTTAAATAGAGAGTAGCATTCTGAAGCTTTGTTCCATGAACTTGCAGTGAAATCTCCACTCCAGATCCATGTCTTTTTAAAAAAAAAAAAAAAATCCTGGGGCAGTAATTTAGACAGCGTGGTTAGAAGTGTTACTCTGTTCATGTAATTCTACTTAAGCGTATTTTGCAGCTGTTGCCCTGAAATTTTAAGAAGGCTTTCTCACTTCTCTTCAAGATCACTGTATGTTAGATAACATGATTGTCTCTGTTGTGACTAAAGTTGTCTGCATGTAAGCAATGGTTGTAATGCTCTAGGCGCATTTTAGTTTTAAGTCAGTTTTCAAATATTTTTTTAGAGCATTTTGACATGAGTATGTCTGTTAGTACATGTACATTTTTCTGAATACATACACTTTTTAATGGTTTTGAATTCTCTTGCTCTTTTAGAAAATATAAAACCAAACAAGTCTACAAATACAAACCTTTTTCCATACGTTTTTTGTTCAGTGTGGACAGATACATAAGATATAACTTGGGTCATTTGAAAATTGTTTGCAATGCACTTTTGTCAGTGTAAGGGAAACCTGTTGCCTTTCCAGTTGGCTGCTGCACTTATCAGTCATTCCCCTTGCAGTTTCATATTCTTGTCATGTTTCCTCATTCAGGAAATGTGTGAAGAAGCTTTAAAGGCAGAATATCTGTCTTCCAGTTAGTTTGAGAAGTTTTATCCTGCCTAAAAGCTAAAGAGTGAAGCCACGTCTAGTTGGCCTGAGGTAAATTATAATATATTGTGTGTTATTCATCGCAAGGTAATTGAATGGCACATGAAAACAGAGGAACTCCATCTCCAGGAACTTAAACTCAGTCGAGAATTAGTCAAGCAAAAGGAAGAGGTGAAGTATTTGCGTAATATAATTTCTGAATATGAATGTACAATCAGTAATCTGGAAGAAGAAATTGTACAGCAGAACAAGGTATGTATTTCCTGCATTCCTTGAAAAAATATCCTATTCCTTGTTTTACTAAGTGATTTTCTAATAATTATTTCACACAGGTGTTTATATCTTGGTTTCATAACCCTTTTTAATAGCTCATTCAATTGTTTTACTTTTTGGTAGCTATTTTTTCAGTTGAAGTTGTCTATAAAATTCCCATTGCCTTCAATAAATAAACTACTTCTATTAACCATTTGTTACAGTTTCATGAAGAAAGGCAAATGGCTTGGGATCAGAGGGAAGTAGAACTGCAGCGTCAGGTAGACCAGTATGATCATCAACAGACTGAAATACTTAGCACACCTTTAAAGGTAAAGTACTAAGTGCACTAAAAGTAGACACACAGGCATGTTTTTCAGAGCTGTCAGATTACATGAGTGTGAATCTTTCTGTGCAGTTAGAAGAGGCTGCAGGCTCAGTTCCGGACCATAATTTGCCAATCCCACAACAACTTGAGTTGGCTTTAAGACAGATTCAGGAACATACTCGAACAATTCTGGAAACTAGGGCAACCTGCAGATCACTGGAGGAGGTAATTTAATGTATAAATTTTAATTTAAAGTCACAAAATTTGTGTTTCCATGCTCTTTTTTTTTTTCCCCATGAAAAATATTCCTTTTTAAATGTCATTTTGACATGTTTATCACTCAGAAAATGTAAATAATATAATCACACCACAGATAAAATTAAATGCTTTTCTGTTGAAATAAATCATAGAGGAGAATTTTCTAATGCTTTTTATTAATCCGTTTAGTAGGGTTAAATGCCTCTTGCTGTACAAAATTCAGTTGACCATACCTAGTTAAATTTAGCAAGTGCTACAAAATACTTTTATTTTGGGCTGTTAAATTGCAGCTTTGCTACTGAAGATACTTTGTGGTTCTTAAATAATTTGAAAAGCACCAGCTTCTTCATTTGGTATGACAAAGTGAACCATTTAAGTGTCTTGTGCCAAGCAAATGATATATAAAAACACAGTAATGATGTTCTGGGACATTTTCATCTAATAGTAATCCCATATGGACAGAACCAGTACAAAGTGTTTTGTGTTTATATGTACATTTAGGCAATTCTTGTTGGTACATTTCTTTAAAAGTAAGATCTTTTTGCAGTGTTTGAATTCTTGAAATGCATAAATTGCCTTTTGTTGTAGAAATTAAAAGAAAAGGATACCGCTCTGTGGAAAGCTGAACAAAATGTTATATCAAGAGAAAAAGTTATAAATGAGTTAAGGCTTCGATTACCTGCAACATCAGGAGAGAAAATAATGGCTGAATTAAGCAGACAAGAAGATGACTCAGAGTACTGTCATGCCATTAAAATTGCTCATCAAACCATTGCAAATATGCAAGCAAGATTAAATCAAAAGGAGGAAGTTTTAAAAAGATACCAACATATGCTTGCTAAAGCAAGAGAGGTAGTTAAACTTTTTTCTGAAATTTCATCCATTTTCAAGTTGTTTTAGTTGAGCTAGTGAAATCTAAAAAGAAAAGTTTCTGATCTCCAACAGAATAGAGACACTTACTTCATATGTAGAAAGTTCATATAGAATTTTTTAGCTTTTTAGAATAGTAGGTTTGATCAGTCAAGTGTTTATGAATATAATGCCTGTCTAGGAATTAAAGTAGTGTGACATGAAGAAAATTAAAATTCTGCTGAAGTGGTCTCTGAAGTGGTCTCAGTATATTTTGTATATTTCTTTGGGATTTTTCAGTATTTGTAGCAGATCTCTGGATTGCATCTGGTAGTGAATTTAGAAAGTACAAGAAAGACATACATTTATGGATAATATTCTTCTTAAAGCATATTTTAAACTAAAGCATTTTTAAAAGCATAGTGTGTCTCAGCATACTATATATTATTTAAGTATAATTCGTACTATTTTTTCTTTATATCCATAAAACATATTTTAAAGCATAAATGTTTGTCAAAGAGGTACTTCAAGAACAAACATGCATCGGTTTTGGTGTGGATCAGAGGCACATTTCCCAAGCAGACTTTCTTTCATCTTCACTTAGTGTGTTTTGGTTAACACATGTAACTATTTCTTTTGGGAGAAATCAAGGGATTTCATTTAGGGAAAAGAACCAGAAGATGCAGTTTTCAAATGAGCCTGTTGTGCTCAGTGTGCTATCATTCCATCCATGGGATCACACTGTAGTGTAAAGTACATAAACTCAACATGTACCTGGTATGGCTATTACTGTCCATACTGATGGATGGCACAGTTGGTGAAGACCAGCTCCAACTGTTTTGTTCTCCAGCTTCTGTGCTGTTAAAACCATACTACTTGCTACATGGCTTAAAACTGCAAAAGTTGATTTTTTTTTTACCCAGTAGTGTAAAAAGGAAAAAAAGAAAATCATTGATTATAACTAGAAGAAAAGAATTTTAGAAACTTACAGAATTAGAGGAAAATCTGGGAGTAATATTGAGAAATGAGTGAACATACAATTTGAAGGCACTGCAGTTTCATGACTTTCTGTGATAGTGTACATCACTAGAGTTTTATTTTGAACTAACAGGAACAAGAAGAAATAGCAAAGAAGCATGAGGAAGACATAAGAGTTCTACACCAAAAGTTGGATTTGTATACAGACAATTCCCTTAATAAATTAAAAGAGACTGCTTTGGTGAGTCGTGTATTTGTAGAATCAGTGAAGTTGTTCCTTTATTTTTTACTTTGTTGCTGGAAAGATCAGTTTTGCAGTCAAAAGTGAGTAATGACTGATGACAGGAAAAATAAAATGGTGATTGATATGTAGTTGTTGTTTTTGAGAGCTTTCACATGAGAGGCATTAGAAGTCTGGTGTTACCACCTCAGTATATATGGCCATTTTGCATACCATCCTAGTTTATGGAGAATTCTAGGGGAGAGAGGGTTATATATTGCTTTCTATTCTTCTCATTTAGTGTATGGTTATATTAAGCTAATGCATTTCAATTCAAAATTCTCTCTGCACTTTATGATAAGGTGAAACGTGTGTTTTGCTGTTGATAGTCTGTTGATCATTAGATGTACAAAGCTCTTTTCAAACCAGCCTGACTGTTTTCTCTGAACTAAGAGCCACATCTCAGTAAATAAATAGCTATGAATGCTTGATTATATTTAGGAATGAGTTAAAAAATGCATGAGTAATGCTTATCTTTTGCTTAAAACTTAAAATTTGTTGTGTTTTGTATTTGTTGTGTTTTACAGGAGTTAGGGAAAAAGACTTCTATGTCCTATCCAGCAGCAAATATTTTCATCACTTAGAGCAAACTGTAGCAGAACAGGATAATTCTCTTGCTGCACTTGTTGGAAAATTAAAGAAAACATCATCTGATTTGGAGAAACAAAAACAAATTACTTTAATGAAAATCAATGAGTTTGAGACAATCAGAGCCCAGTAAGTTTTTAAACTATTAACATAAGTCACAATGGGAGTGGTTCAAGCCAATTATGTTTACTGCTACAGGACTGATCTATCAAATTGAAGATGTTTTTGCCGACTTTAAGATTTACCTGAAAAAAATCTCAAAAGCGTTAATATAGTTGACAATTTTAAGTTACTTTGAATCAGTTGCCCTTCACTGGGGCTGCTGCTGTAGCTTGGAAAAATGTTGTTGTTAGCTTTGTGCCATTTAATGAAAAAGAAAGTTGTTTCTGAGTTACTGTATTACTTGCTGACTTGTGATCTGTCACTTTTCTCTCCATGACACATCCATTTGGGTTTGCTGCTGAACAAATTTAAACTCGTGAAAGTTTAACCCATGTTTAAAAGGAAAAAATATGATGCTTTCTTTACCTGTAAGGGCCAGGAATGAAAATGAGCAATGCTCTAATGTTATTTTGTGACCTTCATGAGTAATTCTCTTATTAAATGTGGGCTGCCTTTTTTGAGTCGGTCTTTCTTTACTCTTTCAAAATCTAAGTGTATTTTTCTTTAATGATAATAAAAAAAAAACATTATGTCCCTTGTGATTTATTTAGAGTTTGCTTACTTATTACCCTATTAATGTTTTTTCTTTTAATTAGACTTCAAGAAAAGTACACAGTTGATTTGGAACAAATAAAAGAAGAAGCAAATGAACTGAGGAACGTATTATCTCAAAAGGAGAAGGAATTAGCAAAAGTTAAAGCTGAACTAGAGGTCCAAAAAGAAGCAAATAATAGAGCACCCACAGCAACATTGAAAAACCTGGTGGAACAGCTGAAGAGCCAGTTAGCCATAAAAGAGAGCCAGCACAAAGTTAGTCAACAAAAACTAATCTCTATGTCACTTAAATACTAAATCTTTCGTAATGCTTAAGAATTCTTTGTATAGCTGAGCAGGAGGTACAATATAACTACATAACATGCCAAAGTAAATTATAACTGCCTTTTCTTGTTTGGTAGCAGCATCTTCACTTACAAAAAAATTGAATTAATTATTTTCAGGCTTTGAGTAAAGCACTTCTAGAACTCCGAGCAGAAATGACTGCCAATGCTGAACAGCAAATTATTTCTGCTGCATCACAAAAAGAGGCACACATGAATGTCCAGGAGATTGTTGACAAACAAACAAAGGGGCTTACGGTGAGTACTAGGTAATGTCATTGTATTGCTGGGTTGTATTGTTTGTTGATCAACTTGATTTGGGGTCTTGGCTGACTTTTTTGTTTTCTTCCAGACACAGATAGAGGAATTGAATAATCAGATTACAAAACTTACAGATAACCTTAAAATAAGTAAAAGCAAGGAAGCATCATTGTCTGATGAAAGAAATGAGTTAAACCAAGAGCTTCAGAAGAAAGAAAAAGCATTTGCTAAAATATTGAGGGAAAAAAATGAACTAGAAAAAGAAAATGAAGAACTGAAGAACCGGATTAGGAGGCTAAGCAGTAGCATTCAGGTGGAAGTAACTTTTCAAACTATATTTGATCTAGGTCAAGTTTCTGTATAGATGAGCTGATTTGGGGGGGATGAAAGATTTAAGTATCTTACAGTTTATTAAAAAAAATTATTTTTTCCTCATCAGCTGGGTTACATGAAAGCTATTAGCGTGTTTTATTACCTCAGCTAAAAAAATAAATTATGTACGTCTTAAAATACGTTTGAAAGAGTCTGAGTAACCACTTTCATAGCTTCTTGGAAAAATGGTACTTTGTCTTCTTCCTGGATGTCCTTATTTCCCCTTTCAGAGAAAAGTAAGGGATTTACAGAAGAATCATCTATCTGCTTTTTAAAATTCAGCTACTTGCTGCTGGTTATTCAGTTCAGAGGGGAAAGTTACGTTCCAATACTATAATGATTTAAAGAGAATTTTTAAAAGATCATTTAGGTTTTAAACTGATTTTACCAATTTGGAATTAAAATCTTTATTTTTCATCTAGAGAAAAAAATCTCAGTAGTCACTAAACTTGAAGCTGTAAAAATTTTTAATTTTTTCAGAGCAAAGCCGATGAACAAAATCTGATAGATGTGCTTCAGAAAAAAATTAAAAAGTTGGAAAGTGAACTTGAGAAAAAGTGTGAAGAAACAGAAAAAAAGAGTCTAAGAGAAGACAAGGTATGTGATATTTATATCATGGCTTTGAAAGAGCTCCTCAGCTGAGAGTTGTACACCTCTCCCTATTTCTTCTAAAATCTATCAGCCAAACTTGATCAGAAAAAAAGCAGTTTCATGGGTGCACCTTGTCACGTTTCTCATGCTCATTGTTATTGCTCTTGTTACTTAGTACTGGTATCTTAATATCTTCCTGCCTTTTTCTAATGGATGTTTAATTCTACAAAATCTTAGAAAATGAAGGTTTTTTAGGTTATGGTGGAAATTATTACATAAGTTCTGCCAAATGTGCTTTTGTGAAATCAATGTAATAGTAAAAGCACAAAATACTGAGGAGTGAATGTTGAAAGAGATGATGTCTCTATGAGTGATTATTCTTGACAGTTGTGATCTCCACATAGTCAAAGTTCTGAGTAATTAGAGTTGCGTTAACTTACAAAGTTTTTCCTGGTTTCTTGCTTGTTACTATGTGAGGAACTAATTAGTGGCTTCTCATATTAATTATAAAGTATACTGGAGTATTATAGCATACAAAAAAACCTACTTTGTCTAAAATCTATTGTTTAATTTGAAGTAAAAGGACACATTGCAGTAGCACCTCTAATTTCACAAAATGCTTCACTCCTTTTTTTGTAAAATTAATATTAAAAGCTAAGGAGGAATTTAGTAGGAGCAATCAACTGCATTAACTTTATCTACCAGTCACAGCAGTGTCTCCAGCTGAACCTGCTCCTTAGCTATGGCAAATAATAGATGCCTGCTATGGCTTCCGGGTTTAAACTGATAAATGAAGAATATATCATTCTTAGTTTTCTAATGCGTTTGCTTGTTTTCCTTTAAGAGAAGAAATCAAAGGGAAATGCATAATCTATTTACGTTCTTCACAGACCTCCAAGGAGGAAATAATTAGATGGGATGAAGGTAAAAAATGGCAAATCAAAATGGAAGGATTGCGGAACAAACTAAGGGAAAAGGAGAAAGATGCAGATGCTTTATCCAAACAGTTGAATGCATTGAAGGAAATTCATACAAAGTGAGTTGGTTTTACTTGATTCAGCTGCAAAATGAGGATGTAAGGGAAATCCAGATATGTTTGACATATAGTAATTATTGCAGGTTGTTATGTTTATGAGATTGATGACAAGAATTTGACATTGCTGTTGAGACTAATGATTAGTTATATTTCAGGCAGCAGGCTACTAACTCCCCTAGTATCCTTTTGCTTGTGGAAGCCAACTACCTCTATGAGAAGAAAGTGTCTTGAGATGAAATGCTTCCTGGCTTAGCACTCTGTTATTCTCATAAAGCAAATAACAGCTTTATGAAGACAGGCTGTTTCTCACAGTGGTGTTATTTAATCAGGTTGCTAGGACTGAATACTTGTAGTTTTACTGCAGTAATGACAGGTTCTAGGATTATGAGTTGGAAGACTTTTCAGGAAACCACCATATGTCCATACCTTCTGCAGATGTTATGTTTGCTTCAGTGAAGTAATGGCAATATTTTACTGATAAAAGATGTGGTGGTGATTGTAGGTGTTATTAAATTGTGATTTGAAACTGCTTCAAAATGGCTTTTATTCTTAGCAAACCTTCTCTGAATTTCACATTGAACACAGGCAAGACCAACAAGCTGTTTATGACATGCATGATACTGACTTATATCCATTGATGTTTTTGGGCTTTGAGTTGGGATTTTGGTGAGGCTTTACTGTCTGTACACTAACCTTATTAAACAGAAAATGGAGTGTGGTTCAGTAAGCAGATAAAATGCAAATGTGAGTTCTTTAGGACAGAAAATATTTTCTCCTCAAGAAGACAAATTGGCAAATAAGCTTTAAAATGTAAATTTTCTTGGATGTTGCAGGACTGAAAAAGAGAAAATTGCTCTACAGAAGAAACTGAAAACTACTGGTGTCACTGTTGACCGTGTTGTTGGAGTAAGGGCCACAGAAACTGAAAAAGAAGTGGAAGAACTAAGAAAACGGAATCTAGAGTTGGAAAATGAAGTTGCACACGTGAGGTGGGAGACTTTTTAAAAGAACATAAAAAGTGAGAAATCTAAATTAGTAAAAAATTCATGGAATGAGATAGTCTCTAATAGGCAAACTATAATTCAAGAAGGAAATAAAGAAACAGGAATTTCTTCTTCGAGTCTGTGATGAACAAACTTGACAGTATTTGGGAGCAGTTGTGCATGTTCAGAGATTATGCAGCATTGGTTCATTATTCTATAAGGGCTAAATAATATGAATAATGTACAGCTCCTATTGTGAAAAATTTTGACTACAGTTTATAGTTGGTGAAAGTTACTGGAACTGCTAAGTGCAGTTAGGAAATGTATACCTTTGAATCCATTATCACGGTGGATAATGCACCTGACTAATTGTACACATCTGAAAAGAGCAAATTCCTTTTGCCACAGCAAGTATCTTCAGTTCATTTGGATTAGTTCAAATATGGCCAATGTTGATTTAGAATAACTAGCTTAGAAAATCCAGTGTAGAAATCCAGAATTTCACTGTGCTTTTTACCTTAAGGAATATTTTTCTGCATTAATAGCCATTTGTTTTGGCTTGATCCATTTCTTGATGTAGAACACTACAAGCAGTCCCACGAGACTCTGTTGTAGAGGATTTATACTTCAAAAATCAATACCTCCAGGAAAAGCTTCATGCATTGCAGAGACAATGTTCAAGAGAGACAATTTTAAGACCCTTGGTAAGTTAATAATGTAACCGTATCACGTAGAACACTACTTAGGAAAAGTATTTCTCTTCTGTTTCACTGTGGTGGTATTCTATGTCACTTAGCTGGTTTTATTTAAATGACAGTATTCTACAGCAGGATACGAAATACTCAGCTTTTAGCGGTTTTAAAAAACCTGACAAACCAAAATAAAAACCTCCTAGATCCCCAAAACTTAAAGTTTCTGTGTCCTATGGGTAGAAGCTGGAATTTTCCGCATCCTAACATATGTGGAGAAATAAGGAAAATACATTTTTAAATATGAGTCTGCATCTGAAAGAATACTTTTATATTATATATTGAGTAAAAATTTAAGATGCACAGAGTTTGGGAAAACAGTGAGCTTCATTTCAGTTACATTAGGTGTTTTTGTTGGCGCTTTGATTTTTACAAGGTCGATTATATTGCAAATTTTGCATTAAGTTTTCTTAATCTTTCAAGATTAGACTCAACAGTACATTCTAGTTTCCTTTATTTCCTGTTTTCTTTTACTGTGTTCTGCTTTTCTTTCATGCTTCACTCTGTCTTCAACTTGACTCAGAGTACATGTGACCAAACTGAACTGACCAAGTCTGTTCCTATCACTGTCAGTAAACAAAAGTATCTGAATTTCCCTCACAAGAAATCTGTTTCAAATAGGGATGAAATCAAACATTGGACTAATAACAGAGTTAATTATGGCAGTGAAGTAGATGAGAACACAGACATGCAAACATGCATCATGCATAATGAAGGCCAGGAGGCTGCTGCAGATGTAAGCAGAGAAGTGTCTCCTGAACAGCACCCTGAAGATAGTGAGAAATGCAAGGACACAGATATTTCTAGGGAAGGACTGAAAAACAAAATTATAGCTGAAGCTGGTAAAGAGAACTGTGGTGAAAAAGAAGAAAGCATATCTCAACCTGAAAGTGGAAAAGTTAATGAGAAATGTGAAGAAGAAGAGAGGAAGCAAGAAATCTTCAAGCAATCAAATGTGGAGGAAGAGGAATGTGTAGAAGAGCCTCATACTGACAAAATGAGCTGCAATCAGTCTGATTCAGGGGAACCTCTTAATCAAACTAATAACTGTGATGCAGAGAAAATAAATATGAATAGTGAAATGAATCAACACACTGCAGAGCATAAACAGGAAAATGACCAAAGCTGTACAGAAGGGGTTGAAACTACCCCAGAGTTTTGTGAAAGACCCGAGGTTTGATATTGTAGTGGCTCTCTAGCATTTTTTTCAGTACAAATGATGTAGAAATAGAATCGTTTGATTTTGATAAAGCAGTGCTTTCCTATGAATGGGCTGCAGGGATATTGAAGTACTTACCAAGTGGTCCATAAAGCAAACCTTATACTTTCATGATAGGCAGTGCGTGTCAGCTCACAAGTAGGCTGCTGTCAGTTCTAAAATTTTGATCCAGAGAGTTTACAGATAACCCCAAAGATACATAGAGCTAATTGATGTCCTTCATTCTTTAAGAGACTTATGATATGTTATTATTTACACTAAAAAAAAATTAAAATATGCTTTAATTAAGCAAATACTTGATTCCTCTAATTAGTGATGAAGTAATGAATCATACAGTTAATTCCCAAATTACATTTGTAAAAAACACTGATTGTTAAATTATTGAAAGGTTTTACTCTTTACTAGTCAGGCATAATAATTTACTGTATCACTGTGATTTCAGTTAGCACTATTAAGTATGCAAAGCCATCTTTGTGTGGTTGAAATCACTATCCTCCATGGATAAAGACTTAAAACTTTGGGAACTAACAGATTAAATGAGAGTCACATACTACTATTCGTGGCTTGCTCTCTGAACCGTTTGACATAATTGAAGTTTATGACGTATGTGCTACTTAAAAAACTATCAGAGTATGCCCCTAAAATTAGATGCTGTTCCCAGGTACAGTGTCATAGCTTACTTCATTCCGTAGCTTCTTCATCTTTTAGTCTTTGAGATGTACTTCTACAGAATAGTTGGAGAGGTAATTTTGGTTTGACAAAATTTCTATTTATTTATACTGATTTATAAACTTCCCTTAAAGGTTAAGTAAGCTTAAGAAATGTAAGAGAAGGTGTTAAAATCAAAGCAGATTAGGTCAAAACTGGTAATAGTACTGTCTTGTTTCATTTCTGTGAAAAATACTAGTTCTCTGTTACTCTTAATCTGCTACACCTGATAGTTGTATTGAATTAGTACATTACCACTTAATAATAATTTTTCCCCTGTTTTCTCAAGACATCAGGAATGGGATCAAGTGATCAGTATAGAAGGGAACAAGAAGTTTTAAAGGAAAATTTAAGATTGTCAACTGAAAACATTGAGCATAAGATTCCAGCTAGAGCAGGCCAATAAAGATTTGCCAAGACTAAAGGTAACATCTTACTTTAGTCCCCTTTATCCTCACACATATCAGGGAATTGCTTAAAAATAAATGGATTTTTTTTCTGTACATACTGTAAATTTTCCATGTTTTTACAGAAGATGAGAAGGTTGAATAGCTTGTAGAAATAATGGAAAATGTCATTGAGAAATTGCTTTCTCTTAAATTTTTCAAAGTGAAACCACTATAACTTTGTTCACCAGTTTTTCATCGCAATTTGAGATCTAAGTTGCTTTTTTATTTTTTTTTTACTTATAGGACCAAGTAGGTGACTTAAAAGAAATGTGTGAACTTCTCAAAAAAGAGAAAGCTGAAGCTGAACGAAAGCTGGGCAGCATTAGAGGGGTGAGTATTCTAACAGCACTTTTCATCATAAGTAAATGAAAATAAAATACAAAAAAAACCCCAAAGTATTATTGAAGCAAAATCATTTGGAATCAACCAAAAACAAACATGAATTGTTCTTTTTTATTTTATTGATAAAATGCTATAATAAATTAATGATATTAAGTTAACAGGACCATTAGAAGGATTAGACCTAAACTATTAAATATTTGCAGGATCAAGGCCTTATTTTGTCATTTGATTAGTTATCTTCAGAAGCATATTTGTACAATAAGTAGCAGTTACAGCCATAATAATGAAAATTACATTCATGTATTTATGTAAATGATTTGGTGCAGATTAAGAAAGGGTAAGTTACTGTTAGTGAAAGTTTTTGTTTGTTGTACTATGGAAGGTGACACAGTTAAATTCTACCCTAGCTACTGTCAACTACCTTCATAGAACAATATTTCCAAAGTTAAAGGGAAAAAAGTTCTCAGCTTGTGTGCCTCCTGCTGCTCATTTATCAAATTATTTCTTTGACCTTCTAAAGAAAGCTGAATTAATAAAAGGTCCTAAGTGCCTTTGTAGCTCAGTATAGAAGGAGAATGAGTTCTGCTTCTGGGTACCTGGAAAAGATCAGATATTTTTTATTCTTATATTCATGCTTTGCATGGAGTACTTGTGTACCTGTATCTCTTATGCAGTGGTATTTATTCTTGGACAAGAAAAATCAGTTTATACAACTGTTTCACACAAAGGTTCTGAGGAGACAGCAAATTCTGCATCTTTCTCCATTCATAAGCAGCAAGATGTGACAACTGTTTCTTTAACTCTGCTGTGTACCAACAGAGACCAATTGTTTTACAGAAGTAAAATAAGTAGTTTTTACTCCTGAAATTTGGTCGCTATATACATTTATGTAGAAGTCCAGTGAGTAAAATGCTCCCCATTTTCCTTATGCGGTACCTTATGGCCACAGAACTAGAGGCAGCAGCATCTTTAAATTATGATTGCTGGGGAGATTGCTACAAAGAGGATGAGAAAATAAATGAATTTGAAGACTCCCTAACAGATTTTATAGTGCATTAATTAATGTAGTGAAAGAAGAAAAATAGAGAAATTACAGTATTTCCCCCCACTTTAATTTATTTATCATCTTGCAAGAAGAATATATGCCTTTGGAAAGGGAGATCTACTTATGCTTTAATATATAGTTCTTCTGTTACTTTAAGTCAGCAGAAGAAGGGTTACTAAAAAAGCTTCTTTTCTTCCCTCAAGCTTCCGGCCATTTTTACTCTATTCCCCCAACAATATTAGCATTTATGCAATTGCATGGTCTGTTGGTTTGTGGAATTTCTTTTACAAGAAAAGCTAAATAAACTAAATAGTTCTTTGATTTATTTTCCTAATGTTTCAGTTAGTTCTTGACTACAGCAGATTTTGAGACTTAACTGCATAGGTAACATAAAAAATGAAGGATTTGTTGACTTGGGGGATTAATAAATCATTAGATGTTTTGGAGAAGTACGTATGCAAGAAACTCGAGGGTTCAAGTCATATTGAAATAAAGCATCGTTTTTTTTTTTTCTATAAATATGAATTGCAATGGGAAAATAAGCAATAAAGTAAGATTTGGAGTGTCTCAGAACATTAAGATGAACTATTTGCTCACTTTTACTTTTTTCCTTCCTCCCTCTGTAGGCTGGTAGAAGTGGAAAGACAGTCCCAGAACTGGAAAAAACAATTGGCTTGATGAAAAAGGTTGTAGAGAGAGTCCAAAGAGAAAATGAAGAACTGAAAAAAGCTCCAGCTGTGGTTTCTAATGAGAAATTACTTGGTCTGGAGCAGGAAAATGAGAGGCTAAAGGTACAGATTTATGTCCAGTAACTATATTTAGGTAACAGTTTATATGCAGGTTAGTAACAGAATGGAATAGCAAGCCTATTGATACTGATTGGCACAAAACTGTTTTGAAAATGCCAGATATGAAATATATGGAACAGAAAGGCAAAATTCCATTTATTATAAGTATAATGTACTGAATGATTTAAGGTACTTTGTACCTTAAGGTTATATTTAACTATGTGATTAAATGTTCACTGTGCTAATTAGCTGTAACTATGCTGTGCTTTAAAAATGGAAATCTGAAATCTTCTACCAAGCAATGTAAACAAACTGTTTGATCTTTAGTCTGAAATGGAAAAAAAGAAACTTGATCTGGAGGGCCAGCTGAGTGTGCATTATGAATCTAAAACCAGAGGAATGGGAAAACTCATTACCGAAAACGAGAGACTGCGTAAAGAACTGAAAAAGGTATGACCATTTTAATGCATCCCTTTATTTCCACTAGGCTCTGGTTATGGTAAGTATATGGGGTTTATTTTTCTTAATGGTTGATATAACACTGATATTGCCATGAGAGAATTTTTTTCACTAAATGTTGACGCAGTACTCGAGACGGTTCCCCAGCTAGCCCTGGTCTCGGACTGTGCCCAGAGTGGTCTCTCCTGGTCTGGAATAGACCCAGGTAGAGGTAAGGCAGTGGCTGCTGGATCCCCGGGCAGCAAGACTGCTCTCTGTAGCACCAAGGTGGGAAAGGCATCGAGGATTAGGGCAAAAACCAGAGAGGGGTCCTTCGTATGATTCCCAAAGGTTTATTTCCTCAGAGAGGGTCAGGGATGAAAGGACACAGAACTGGGGTGTGCAGGGGGATTTATAGGGGGAGGATCCCAGGGGTGGACACAAACTTTCAACCAATAAGGTAGGGAGAGGGGAGGAGGACAAGGTGGGATTGACAACATCCTGAACTAATGAGGGAGGACTGGGGTCACATGGGCCAATGGGGCATCGAGGTTTGGGGGACAGCCCAAGGGGAGGAACCGTGCAGGGATAGGCTGGAGGGAGGATTGACACGGAAGGGTCTGGAACAGGGGATGGGACAACTGTGATGGTTGGGAAGGAGCTGGGCAGGGAAACACTGACTGACAGGGAAGGAGCTGGAACATAGGGCAGGGTTTATCATTTTAGGAAACTTCAGGGGTGGGTACAACAGTAGGGATAGACTAACTTGGGAAAAACATAGGGGTACATTGGAATGAGCCATTAACAATTGAACTGTAAATAAAAAACTAGGAAATTAAAACAAACACATCACAACAAAATGTGGAGAGAAGATATCCAAGGACTAGCCCAAGATCAAATTTGGAAGTTGTAGTGCTAGTAGTCTTCAATGCAGTTTTCCGCTTCATCAGCACTGATCCTATCTCACCATCATTTGAGATTATACCATGTGTCATATGAGGTTAAGTATTCCATATAGCTTGGCTTTTATTGAACACAGGAAGCTGACAGTAGAGAGAAGCTACGAATAGAGAAGAATAACTTGGAGATATTAAAGGAGAAGTTACATGTACAGCTGGAGGAAACCATTAAGAAGCTAAATTTGGCTGAGAGCCAACTTGATGGAGCTGACACCAGAAGCTGGAAGTCCATTGTAACAAGGTAGGAATTGAGATTGTAATAAAAAAGACAGAAAAATGATACAATGCTTATGCTATTAAGAGAAATAAACAAGCTGTGTCCTTCATAAGGATGGTAGAGAGGAAATTTTTGGTAAGAAATACTTAGTCCTGGTCTCCTGGGTCAAATAAGTTGATGAATAAACAGAAATGAAGGTATGTACAAAATCAGAACCGCTGACAGTAAACTTATTAGGGCAGAAAATCAGCTGGACAAGAGACAGACTTGTCTAATTTCATCTTAGGTCATATCACTGTTGATGTCCAAGATTTTACTCCCTTTTCCCAGTCTTGCATTCCCACAGCATCCCTTGGGGAGTCCTAGTGCTACTCTGACATATTGCTGAGCCATTTCTTCATTGAGAATTCAAGAAACCATTTAATTTTTCTTAACCTTCCCCTGAACTATCCAGTGAGGTAAAATGTCTCTATGCAAGGTGAGATGACAACCATAATTTGTCTGTGGAAGGAGGGAAAAACGGACTCTGGGACAGGACAGAAGTCACTAATGGCCACAGCAGAGAGAGGATATGAGCATGCAGTGAAGATGGTAGGCCCTTAACAGCTGGCTTATTGGCTCAGCAGTATTCAAACATTTATTCTTTTTGTTCTTCACCTCTTTTGAAAAACATTTCTGTTTGGTTCTATTTAATTGAGAGAGATACATAGCTGTGTATAGATACAAAATACACAGTCACATTTAATTGCCTATTTCAACTCATCTGAATAAAGCCTTCTGTTTGCACTTACTTTAACATGAATTTAAAATAAGGTAATAACATAATGACCTTAGTAACCTAGACAAGCTGCCTGGAGAACTCTAACATGCAATCCAACTCACCAGCACATCTACCAATGCATATACATGGTAACAGAAAGTGTTTCATAGGGCAAAGGGGTGTCATCCCAGTGACTCTTCAGAAGACTCTGGCAGGTAGCAAGATGTTGGACATTGTATTCCTATCTGAAAATCCAGATGGATTCAGATGGGAGACTGGGTCACGTTACCTCTAGAGGTACCTTCCAATATTTCATTTTCTATACAAACCTTTTTGTAGCCTTGTAAAGCTCAAAACAAAATGGAATCTTCCTCAGACTGCTTTTCCTCCAGGGTAAACAATTTACTGCAGAAGAGTTTTGGCCTTGGAGTCTTCATCTTCTGCATCTGTATTAGCCCTTTCCTCAATACATTATTTTCCATAAATTACTAAATCATTAAAAAAATACTTTCAAAGGTATAACACTGAAGTAAGATCCAATTAGTGTACATACTGCGTCAGTAACATGGATCCCTTTTAGCAGCAGGTGTTTGGGTTTATGTGCAATAGCATAAAAAGATTCCTATCCCCATTTAATAAAGTGTAGACGAAAAAAGAGAACGAAAAAAGTGTAATAGCTAGAAAAGCTTTTATTTTGACATGAAAGATGTTTCTTGTTATGCTTCTTTCAGCAAACTGTATTTATAAGGCCAATGGTTTTATAAGGTTTATAGTGGTTTATAAGGCAAATAAGATTTTTTCAAGCCAATGCCCCAAACATATTTTAGGCTGTATTTTACAGCATTTATTCTCCTAAGGATATTTTAATCTCTGTTTCTGCATAAGTATTAACTTTTACTCTTATTTTTTCTAAATAAAAATACTGCCAGAATGCAGGAATCTAAGTTGAAGGAAATGGAAATAGATATTGCTAAAAAAACCCAAAGCATTGCTAACCTTAAACAGCTGCTTCAGGAAGCAACAGAACGTGAACACAACGCTCATAAAAATTTACAAGATCTAAAAGAACAAGTGAGTAAAATTTCAGAGCTAGAAAACTCTGAAAATAGAATGCTCTATTTGTCTTTGCAATGTCTGTAGTGGCAGAATAATTATTTTTTCTCTAATCCTTTCTTTTATAGGTTCTTTTTCAGAAAAGAATATTTACATATTTTAACCAATTAATGAAGTTTACCACATATTATCAGTATATATTCTTGACTTGCAGTCTGAGGAAAACTAATTTTTTTCTATTGTGTTCTTCTGTAGTGTTTTTCTTTTTATAATTTCAGTCATCACATGAAAGCCTGTAGATAAGATGCTTCAAAAGGTCTTAAAATCTTCCCAGCTTGTTCTGCAGTGAGGTTGCTGCAGCCTTCCCTATTCCAGTTTGGTTTTTTGGGTGGGAGGCAGGAGATGATTGAGTTTGCTATCCTAAACAGGATCCTCATTTCTGTTTCCAGTCTGGCCTCTTACATTCAGCCTCCAGTAGTCTTACAAGTACTATTGTACATGTGGAAGAGTTGATGAATTTTAAACTCAGGTACCTTTGAAAAGATGTATCACTTTTTGGCTTCTAAGTACTGAGGTGCAGTCCTAGAATTGCCCCTTTATCAGCTTTCATCTTCTCATGTATTTATATGTGGGTGGTTTTCTTCCCCAGACACCTTATACTGGCTCTTCTCTGTGTAAGGTATCAAATACAAAACTTCCAGTTTGGGAAGTCTCATATACATATATATATATATATATATATAAAAATAAAAGGAAGTAGATATGCTCAATAAATAGAACTTGGAATTGATTCCTGTAAAACAATTACTTTGTTAGTTTTTCCTTTTCTAACATCAGTGTTATAGTGTTATTAACATGAAGTATATACCAGCAGTAAATTTAATACACAGCTAGAAGTCTTTCATTTTGTCATATTACTCTGGGAGACACACTATCCAGTTTCTTTCATGTCTCAAGTACTGATGAAGGGATGAGATCAAAGTTAACTACATTTCAAAAAACAGAGCCTGATTGTGTAAAAAAAAAGATTACCTAAATCCTTATCATGTTAGATAGTAACAGAACTAAAACCTATAATTGGCAGTAGCCTCATGCGAGTTCATGAACTGTCACTGCTTTTATTAACTGTATATAATCACATATTTAAAGCACTGTTGTGCTCCTGCATCTTTACCAGGCGTCTCTTTCAGAGGCTCCCTCCCTCTCTAGTCAGGGACCTCTTCTAACTTAACTGCAGGTCAGTGTACCCTCATTGGGGCTGTCATTGCAAAATCACAGGGTTTTCATATGATCTTTCAAAATGAACTGGGACAACCAGATATGCAAATAAGTGCATCAGTAATATTTTTAAAGCATTTAAATTATTTAGGCAGATCAATTCCTTAAGCATATGTATACAGTATGTTGATGTAGCTATGTATCCAGCTTTCTTTATAAATCTAACTTCTAAATGCATTTTTTTCACCCTTCATGAAATACATAGCAGTGATCCTTACTTACATTGGAAAGGCTGTCAAGAATTAGCTTTGTGTGTGGAAATGTAACATGAACAATTTTTTTCTGATAGTTTAATGTTTGGTTGTATCCTTAGTATTACTTTCATTTATTTTTAAATGTTGTTTCCAAGAGAACTCTATTTGAACTGCATTTCCACAGGTGCTATTTTCAAGAATAAAACTTTCTTAATTTTTCTTTTAAGATTGAGCATCTTAAACATCTTCCTGAAGGTGCAGAGGCAGAGCAAAACATCATCAAGGAGCTTCAGCTTTTAAGGTAATGTACTTCTAAGCTAACCAAATACCTCAGCCAATATACATGAAATAAGAAGATCAGGAAATGGCCACTGCAATTTTTAGGTAGATATTTTATGTTTTAAAATATTTTAATAATTAAAAAAAAATTGGGTTTTTTTTTTCATATTCCAGATTAACTAATAATCGATTAGAAAAAAGCAGAACTAGTGCAGCAGATGGAGGATTATAAGCACAAAAGACACACCTCTACAAGTGAAGGTCCTGCAGCTGGTAATAATTTTCAATACATAAAGTATCTTCTTATATTTAGGGTCTAAAACTACTTTTATTTAATATGTGCAAAGTGATAATAAATCTACAGAATTATTTGAAGTAGATTAATGACAAAGTAGTATGAACTGAAGCAGATTAAGGTCTTGGATTTTTGAATATATATACAAGCTTTTTGAAGAGATTTTTCAGTAAAAATCTCAATAATCAATTATTTTGAGCAAGAGGCTGTAAATTTAGTGCTATTTTCCCTTCACAAGAAGGTGTTCAGTTCCTGTCCCCACCTACTTTATTAATAAAGACTATAAGATGCCAGTCATTCACTAAAATCCTCTTTCCTGCACCTTTTGCTTTGGGTTCCAAGATGCTAGAGAATGAGGGTTTATTTCCAGTTACCAGCTCTGTGAAGGATTTAAGACTGAGCAGCCATCAGTCCCATGAGAAAAGAGCACCATGGAGCTGCACACTGCCGTATGACTGAAGGAAAAAACCCAAAACTAACCCTATTGAAATGATGAATACATGCAACAAGATCCTTACAGTATTTCCAGACTTCGTGCATTTAAGTCAAAGGAAGTGTACGTGTTGTATTTCTCAAAGGAGTGCTAACAGACTGACCACTGGGCTACTGCATTCAATCACAGGAACTAGACACCACTGCCTAATTGGTACAAGAACTATGGAAAAGCCCAGGTGGCTTCAATGTTTGGTGATCCCAATTGGTTTCATTTAACTGTTTCAGCTTTCAGGAGATGCAGAATTACTGAAACAAGATTATTTGTGCCATGTGTTTCGCTACTTAAAATGTCATAAAAAAATCATTATTATTGCAGGACATAATGAAACAGCAGAGGATAAAATTGACAGACTAATGACGGAAATGGATGACCTCCAGTCACAGCTGCGGGTTGCAGAGCTTGAAAAACAGCAATTAAAGGTGAGTTGCAAGGATCATCCTAGGCAAGATAATAAGCAAAATTATGGTTAGCTAGGAAGCACTGTTTAATAGCTAAATTAATATTTAATGACAAAGTCAGTTTCTAAATGTTTACAAAGCCTATTTGTTTTTAGTGAAGGTGCTGTTTATGGGTAGAGAGTTTTGCTTCTAGACAAGATCCTTATTCTCTTATATAATCTCAAGAAAGTGTTGTGTGGCATTGACAAAGTTCTGGATAAAGGTTGTACTCCTTCATTCTTTTCAATAGGAAGAGACACAAGAGCTGAGAAGAGAACTAGAAACCTATAATCCTTCCTTCTTTGAAGAACTTGAGGATATAAAATATAACTACAAGGAAGAAGTTAAAAAAAATATTATCTTAGAAGAGAGATTGAAGCAGCTTTATGAAGAGTATGACATTCAGGATAGTCCAGGCAACATTTCTGTTGATTAGGGTAGAGTTCAGTATCCTCATGATTGATACAAAAAATAAAATTGTCTATGATTATCTTGAAGTTAGACAAACCTCTTAAAGTTATGTTAGTTTGCACATACCTAATAGTGCAAAATTGGGTTATTCAACAGTTCATGATCAGTATTTATATACAACAGTCAAAACAGAAGCAAGTATTACCTCTCCCAGCTCCTGTGCAATACTGTATTTTAATTCAGAACAGTTAATTTAGGTAATAAGAAGTCAGATGAAATTGAAACCTTAGGCTTCTCTTAAAAGTTAATAAATCTTTATTCAGCATACTAAGTCCCAGATCAGTAATAATATGTAATTTGCTCTTGTTGTCTTGTGCAACCATAATGTTTAACTCTGAACTCAGGGTCAGTGTGCTGGATGTCTTGTTACATCCTGGGTTATTTTTTTTTTTTTAAATCCAAGAACAAAGAACTGAAAATAAAGCAATTGAACTGTAAATGATGTATTTCAGCCAAACCACTGGTACTTTTGTACATAACTGATTTTTCATTTTGTTTATTTTATACTGCTGGATGTATACTTTTATAGCAGAGATGAAATAAATGAAGCAAAGCAAACTCAAATAATCATTCAGTCTCACCTTTATTATTTATATACCTTATCTTACTTAATATGCCACCTTTGATGAAATTTCCTAATTGAGACACAGTTGTAAATGGGAATGATTAAGCCAAGTCAAGTCTCTCTCCACTTATAGGCTCTCCAAAATCAAACTAGCTATTTTCTATTATTTACTCTTTCTGTCACAAAATAGTGCATGTGCCTGTAGGATATAGGTTAATTGGGTTTTTAAATAATAGCATAATGCTGAAGATATACAGTTAAATGATACCAGGAAGTTCTCCCTGTAAGAAACTGTTACAACTTTAGAAAAAAATGTCGAATTTTAGAACTAGTTCTGGTCCCACCTGAAATATGTCTTTTAACTGTTAAAAAACTTGATTCTAAGTCTCAAACCTATGTACAATAGTGTCATAACAATAATTACAGTTGTAGAAGCACAACCTATGTACTCTTCCAGTTGACTGCACTCATTAGTAAAGCTTTTAGGACCAGCCAATGGTAGAAAACATACTTCCTACATTTAATGCTAACAGTTTCCAGGAATGGGTTCAAAAGTTAAGGATTTTCATAAAATAAACACACTGGAAGCTAGATCTCTGCTCTGACATTCAGATCTCTGTTTTTTAAAATTAGTCATTTAGGATAAACTTAAAATGATACAGTAGTACCTGGGCTCTTGCCTAAGCTAGAAGAAAATTCGTGAAGAATTCTGTGGTACACACAAGTAAGAGGAATGCAGGGCATACAACAATTAACTTGAAAGAAAAAAATAATTTCAAGCATCAAATTGATATCTTTGAGTCTGTCAAATCTTTGTCCATCCAACATTGAAAAATGGTGAAACAAACTCTTTGGTTCAAAGTCATAGTCATATTTAGTTCTATTAAAAGAAATTACAACAGGCTGAGAATTCAGGTATGTCTCTGCAAGTGGCCATGGTAAACCAAGATGATGGCGATGGAGCTAAAAGAAAAGGAAAAAAAGATCAGTACAGCCATTTTTATAGAGTAGTGCAACAATTCCCAGCTTGGCAAGTGTGCAGGTGCTTGTGGATTCTAGGATCCTCTGCATCAGGGCACGTAAAAACATTAGTAAGTTATCTCTATAACATGAACAACAACAAAGTGCAAAAGGCAAACCAGAACCAAGGTGTCCTCCACAGTTTCAGAAATAATACAAACCTGCTAATTAATCAAAAATCACATTCCTATTAATAACACTTGTTCTATTAGTCAACATTGAAAGAACTAAATTTTTAAATACAAGAATTAAGCTTTAAAACTAATGATTTCTATACAGAGAGGCAAGAAAATGTGTTCTCAATTACTTTATTAGCATGCTGGAAATTAAAAAATTCAATATGTTGTCATTGTAGTGATTCAGTGGCTTTACTAATTCTACTGTCATCTCATTTGTTGGAGAACATTTACTATTAAAGAATTTGGAAATGAAAAAGTGACAAAAAATGAATTCAGTACTTGATGTTTTAAGAATTATTACTGTGCTTTCCACATGTCCCTCCACATACTTACCTTGATTAAACACCCATCATGGCAGTGCCACACAATTCCTTCAACTTTACCCTCTGTGCAGCTTTCAAACCAAGACAGTATGTCATTTTGCTTCAAAGCAGGTGGATTCTTTATTTCAAATGCTCCGTGTGGGACCAGAAGATGTACAGGGTGCTTCTTGCTTCCTAATCCTACATTTAAAGAAAGAAATGCCTTCCTCCAAGTTACTGTATTTCCTCACTTTTGTTACTGCAGAAATCTTAAAAGTACTCTGTAAACTTCTATTAGATGCTACAACATTGTCCTGTCTTTAACAGAACAATGTTAATTACATTTTTAAGTACCAAATGCAGCTGTTTCTCCTCACATTTTAATTTATATTTATTAAAACCTCTTCCTCCTTTGTATAAAATAAACATGACACAGAGATTTATACAGTTGTCTGGTGTTTTTCCTTGTGGTCACCTCCTCAGTCACCATAAAGCTACCAGCTAAATCCTTCACTCTTCAATGGCACAAACACTTTAGTTCCCAAAAATCTGGCATACCTTCTCATGAATATTTAAAACTGGGCTGTCAACAACTACATTGCCTTTTCATGTTAACATGAATCTTCATTTAAGAACACAGCTATTAGAACTTTTTGTTGCAATCTTGTACATATTGAGGAAATGCTTTGGACCAGGTAGGACTGTTTTTCCTATCCATCCTTGCAAGTTATCTTAATAGCAAAGCACAGAATTTAGAACTCACTTGTGCTCATACATAATTGGTTTCTCATTATGAAGCCTTTAAAGGAAGAAGCCACAACCAAAATTTAGCCTAGATTACATTTCCTTAAAAAAATTCCTATATCCTAATTTAAAAATTGCAACTTGTGACTAACTTAAGGGGCTCTAAAAAATGGTTGAATAAAGTTTTCTACTTCAATTCATCAATGGAGCATGTAAAAAAAAAAGCGAAGGCTCCAAGAAACAAAAAATTTTACTAGTATTTTAATAGTAGTATTTACAATGGTTTTTCCAGTCAAAATATTTTTTGAAAGACCAAAGCAATGCATTTTTATAGTAACTGAGGTTTAATAGACATAACTAGTCCCCAGAGAATTCAGCTTTATAAGGTGAGTATTTTTGGGTGAGAGTTCCTTCAGCCAGCCCTTTCTCTCCTTTCTAAGAAGGTTGCTACTGGAAAACTTTTAAAAAACTTACACAAAGAAAATGCACTGATTTCCCTCTAATACCACTAAAGAAACTAAGTATTTAAGAACAGACCACATAAACTTACCATATGGATTTGCATTGATATTAGTCCCAATAAGCTCCAATGTTTGTTCTAAAATTTCTGATAATGGCATGGGACTGATTTCCAGAAGCCCTGGGTCAGCATGGTGTTTCAATACCAGTGCTATTCCAGCCTCATAATTTACAACAGATGAGTGCCAGCAGTACTGCTTACTATTCTTCTCCACAGGCACCCAACCTATGAGAAAACACTACATTTTACCAAAGTAAATACCTGAAGTTTTTAAATGCATACTAGAAGCTGTTACATGCATTAAAAAAAATCCCACAAAACAACCCTGCAGTTAACTACAAACAGAAAGACTAAAAAGAAAAACTTGAATCTCAGAAGAATGCAAATGTGACAATTATGCCTTCAGCTGAAGGCCTGTAAGTTTGTACAGCAAACTGAAATTATTTCAAGTGTCAGAAGGACAAAGCCTTTCTGGATATTGAATGAATTACATTCCAATTTTATTTTTTCTTTTAATATGTTAACTACTATTTTTAACCCTGCAACTAATGCTAATTAATTTCAGAAATTCACACACATCTTTCCCCACTTTTACCTGTGCTGCATCATAGATACCTGGCATATGTCCATTTTCATCAGGCAAGGGATTGCCATTAGAGAACTCTATGTCCTTTGCTGGAATCCAGGTATCTGGAACAGGCTTGAAATCCTCTTCAATATTCCAAACAAATTCTAGACATATAAATGCAACACTTTGTTTTTGGCAAACTGTTAACCAACTTGGCTTTAGTTGTCTTTCAATGCAATTATCAAAATACCATTGATCTAAACCTTGTTTTACAGACAGTATTTCCAGTTACTTTGTAAAACACCAACATCTGTCACACTCAAGTGGACTACAATTAGGATAGTTTAAAGATGCGTTTAGCCTTTAAGAAGTTTAAAGGTTCAAAAATTAAGATTAAAAATGTAGCTACCTATTTCAGTTTAAAGCTCTTCAATGTAAAAGATGATGTTTAAAAAGCTGGAGCAGGATGACTGATTATTTCCCGTGTTAGCTTAACTGTTTTTCTAACTGGACAACTTACATTGTCAAAAAGAAGGAAAGAAATCTTCACTAACCTTTGCAATCTTCCAATGAATACAAGAATCGTTTCAACCTTTTTTCACCTTGTTTGGTGGGTTTTCGATCCAACCTGGCCCATAGGTAGGGTTGTCCTAGGAGTTTCCAAAGATAAAACCAGCACCTTTACTGAGGCAATCATACCCTGCGGAGTACTGAAATCAACTATGTAACAGGCAAGACAGGAATTCCCATTTGCCACTAGAGAAATTTTATAAGCAAATCCACCCACTATTTAAATTCAAAGTACACTATGTGAATTTACAAATCTTTAGATTTTATGTACAGTCTTGCCTAGCGTAATACAGTTTCCTTACAACTGCAGGTGTAAGGATGAGACCCAGTGAGTCACGGAACCACAGTCTGCTCATTTCCTCCCAACCTCTGTATTTCTAAACATCTTCCCCAAGGAAATCAGACACTTTATTATACATGTCCCAGTTTGCAGGGAAGACTTACTAAAAGGAAGTTTAAAAACTGGAGTAGTTCCTGGGCGTTCATATTCACATAACACATACCTCATGTATTTTAGAGAGTAAATGCTAGAACAACTTTAGAAACACATTCTAAGTCTATGGTAGCTACTACTTTGTGGCAAAGTGCTCAATGACACTTGAATTCACAACAGCTGAAAATAAATCGTACAAAAAAAAGTGAAAACTAAGTAAAACGAATTCTAGTCTGCATGAGAAATCTGCAAATGGATCTTCCTCATTACCTTTATATGTTGTTACATAACAGCAGGTTCCATCCACCTTTTCAGTAGGAACTGCATTGTGCACATCTGCCTCTAATGCCTTTCCAGTTATAGTGTCAGTTGCCAAAACTTTAAATGGCTGAAAAGAAGACAAGTGGCAATGTTACTGCCTTGCTCTCACACAGATTCTTGCTCCTTACAGCTGGCCTCTATAAATCCAGCTCTTTAAGTAATACATATTATAGAGCTGAGTTCTAATAGTTTCCTCAAAACTTGATAATTTGTAATACTCTAAGACAGACGGAACCAGGGCAATCTGTTTGTAGAGTCCCTCTCTCTTTCCCATTCTCTATTATTTAGAGATGATGTTGTTCTCCACTTTAAACAGGGCATATAAACTAGAAGGTTCCAGTCCAACACTGCAGCATTATGAGATCTGCCTTCCTGCATTAGGGTGGCAATGGAAATTCCTCACTAGCTTTCCCCAGCTCTCAGTCTGGAGATGAAAGTCAATAGAACCATGCTAGTTCAGTACACAGAGCAGGTGTGCTTTTGCAAGGTGGCCAAAGCATTCTGGCATTAAACACTCAGTATAGTGATGTCAGCTTAGCACTTCTGTGCTACAAAAGAGCAAAGAAATACATGATCTGTGGATCTTAAACAAACAGCCAACTAGTACAAAATTCTAGAACTTCTGTATAGCTTCTCTAACAGTTTTACTGCAAACATGCAATCGGTTCTGTTTGTTTTTTCTCTAAAATCACCATACCTCCCTCTTCTCTCCTCAGTCAAATCTGTCTTTTAGTCTGGAGTCTTTCTGCTAGCAAAACACAAAGCAAGTCCTTGTCTTGCAGAAGTCTTGAAACAGAATTTGGAATTCATAAAATGAGAACCTGTGTTACATGGCATGACTGTCTCATATTATAGTTATAAGATGTGTAACCATAACAAATAACATACATAAAGATTACACTAAAAATTTCAGGGTACTGAGAAGCTTTTCCCATTGGTTTTACCATCACTACCACCCCCTTTCTTCCCTACCAGTCATAACCACGTTTTATCCTTGCCTGAACTTTTAAAACAAAAACCAAATCAAAGCAACAACAAAAAAATACAAAAAAACTCTTGAAGCGAAACCAACCAAACAAAAATAGCATATGCCAGTTCCAGATCTATTTCCCTGTTAGGTTTTTCTAGCAAAGAATCACCAGTGCAGAAAGGTACCCTTAAATTACCATTATTGAGATGGTTTAAATCTGAGCTGAAAAATTATGCAGCTGTCGTTTTGGCAACCATTTGAGCTCTTTCATCCAGAAGCCAATCACCAATAGCAGAAGGTCACCCAGAGCTGCATTTAAGCTCGCTACACGGCTGCTACTCAAACCAGGGCACACAAGCTGGAGGTCTGCTGCTAGGCAGGTGAGTGCCACCCCAATCTGTCCACATCGCACGGACTCAATTTTCTTCTGTCATAAGCCTGATATTCTAAAAAGAAATCAGCAATAAAGGGAAAAAACAAACAAACAAACAAACAAAAGGGATATAAGCTCATTTTTCTTCCTACGAGGCTCGCAGGTGGGGATGGCAGGATGGTTTCACACAGGCAGTCATCATGTAGTGGCTGGCCTTCACTTAGAGAAAGCAAACACAGCATCAAGGTGAACACCTGTATGCACTTGCCAGGTAAAGTGTGGGGCTGATGTGACACGGCATTCAGACGGCCCTTCTTGCCTGTATTTCAGCTGGAGAGCCCTATGCAAACCGCTCCCGTGAAGTTCCCTTAAATCTACAGCCGACCTTCTCGCCCCTCGGCTGTGGCCGGGGGTCTGACACGGTCCGTGCTGTTGCCAGCCGCGGCCCAGCGATCTCCCCTGGGCTCGGGCACGGGCCCAGCCCCACCTGCCTGCCCCACATCCTCCCGTCCCGGTGCTGCCCCAGCCACCTGTCGCTCCCGCTTGGCCGAGGGCTCGTCCTTCACCTCGGTGACGAACAGACACGGCACCTTGCGCTGCACGGCGCCCCGCCGCCTCATGGCCGCGGCCGCCCGCCGCCGCGCCTGCGCCGGCCGGGCCGCGCTGCACCACGGGAAATGGAGTCCGCCGCGGCCGCTGCTGCGCGGGGCGGGGTCGCCGCAGGCCCGGCGGCGCGGTGGCTCCGCTCGGCCAGCCCGGCCCGGGGCAGCTGCGCCTTCCCCAGCGCTGGCTCCTGCCAGAGTAGGAACCCGTAGAGTCTTGGGTCTATAGGTGCTGCCAGGAACCTGCTGCAGCGCGGGCTTCTGATGAGGTCGCGGCTTCCTGTGGGTGCACCCGCCTGCCTTGGCGTGGGGCCCTCCAGAGGCTGCGGGTCCATCTCCGCTGCACCCTGCGTTTCCATGGGCTGCAGGGGCACATCTCCTCCCCATGGCCTTCACCGCGGGCTGCAGGAGGCACTCTCCGCCCCGGCGTCTGGAGCACCTTCTCCCCCTTCTTTTTCTCTGACCTTGGTGTCCGAGGGTTCTTTCTCTCACGCATATTCTCACCGCTCCCTGTGACTTGTTGCCCAGCAGGCTGTGGTACCTTTGTGGTATCAGGGATTTGTTTGTAAGACTACAGTTGTGTCAGCAAGAAGTTGGGTATTATTTAAGCCTCACTAAATTGGTTTGCTCCATTTAACATTATAAAAGCACCAGAATGCTTTTTGAAACACTCTGATATTCTATATTTTACTTGTATGCAATAAAGAGAAAGGAAGATGTTCAGCCTGGACAGGTCACGTAGTAGCATCATGCTGCTGTCCCAAACTGGCGGAGCAGTTGGAAACTGTTAAAATGTAACATTCCATCCTGGCTAGCAACTGCCCTCCGTTCGGTTCAACAGTTCAACCGCATGGAGAAGGTACCACACGCTTCATTTAACTAGTCTTTGTTTTAGCTACAGTATCCGCTGTGTTTTATTTCATCTGAAGGCGTGGTATTTGGAAGAAGACTGATTTCAGGATGAGATGATTTGCCTGATTGCTGATAGCTTTAATTCAAAGAAGTACTTACATTCCTCCTGGTAAAAATCCAGGGATGGGTTTAGGGCTCTTGCTTATTCCATCCATTTTTAAGGGTCAGGAGTTAGGTGTTAATGCCTGGGAGATGGGCTTTGTGTCTCAGGGGATGGGCCAATTGTACCGACTACAATCTTGAAGTTTTTGGAGATGTTCTTAGACATAGCTGTTAATGTCTGAATCTGGGAGAAACCTGCTTCCAAATGTTCCAGTTTTTTCAAGTATGGCCTTGTTTTCATTTTAAAAATTACTCAGAAACTCATTCCGAAATAGCCCCCAGCCTGACATTTACAGTTCTCAGGTGGGATGTCATTACATCCAGGATGTAAATCTGAGTTTTACATATTCAGGGTAAAGCTCGTGAGCACTTGCCTCTTTGGAGTTACAGGTTTATCATATGTTTCAGAAAGATGCCTCACGTTATAAGGATTAGACAGAGATGCAGAACAATAATTTTATGTATGACTAACAGAAGTGGCTTCTGTTGTGAAAGTACTATCTCTGCAATATTGTGCAGACCCTTTAGCAGTTGTCACATTGATAAATAGAGGGACAGCAAGAATATGAGTATATATATGAGTAAAACAACAATAATAAAACAAATCTATGTAGACCATCTTTTATTCCCATTAAGTTTTTGTTTGCCATCCTTAAAAACAGCTGAAGCTGAAAGATGGTGCAAGCAGTGTAATAGCAGCAGTGCCAACATCAAGTCTCATATGTTTTTCAGTTTTCATTGGGAATCTTTCTGGGTTTTGTTTCTTACCCTATGTTTTCCCACAGATTCATGTAAGGCAGTACTAGCACAAGATTTGCACTTGTACAGCACATTTCATTGGAGATTGATCTGATTTTTCCATTGTATAGAAAAGTAATCTCAGCTGCATGTCAGTTAAATAACTTAAGAGATTTTTTTTTTCTTTCCCAGCAGCTCATGAAAAGTCTGCAGTAAACTAAGTAGACCTTCTTACCCCTATTCTAATCTAGAAACAATTTTATATCACCAAACACTACTGACCTAACTCAACAACTTTAGAGCTGTCTAGAGTTTATGATAAAAGTCATAAAAGATAATTTGAAATGTTGTAAAGTATAAGAATGTGGTCCCACAAAATCTTGATCATGTTTATAGCAGTGTGAACTGTGATATATTCCATCCTCTGTTCACACAGCATGTACTGACCCATTTATTCCATTTTGATTGTTATATTTATAACACCTGAAAACTGTTTTCTCCTGCAGCAAAATTACAGCAAGTTCTCCTGTTTCTGGGAGACAGAGCCCGTAGGCTGTAGGAGGATAAGTTGTGACTTCTTTCACAGAAAACCCCGTAATATAAATGGACTTTATTTGCCACCTAGTAACAGTGAGTAAAAATATTTTCTCGGTAATTTGTTCATTAGAGTAACGAAATAGACAAAAATGATCTTCCAATGCTTATGTAATATATAGTAAGGTCAAGAAATGCACCATGGCGAATCAGTCAGGTATGATCTGCTATCCCAGCAAGTTTAAGGGAAAAAAAGGAATTTGAGTAAGCTTGCTACATGAATTATTTTAGCTGTCATATTATGAATCTTCATACTTATTAGTGATATAAGAGATGAAGTCATATTTAGGTTGTCGAGAATAAAAATGGAGTAAAAATGTCACTTCACTTGGGTTTTTGATAGATTAAATCTCTCTAGTAGTTCAAATGCTTAGTATGCAGGTAATAATTTAAGAGAAATAAAAAGTAGTGTGTGTGGTGGGAGGAGGAGGTTGATAGGGACACCACAATCTGCTATGGAGCACAACATGTATGGATGAGACACCCCTTGTGGAGATAACATCAGATTACAGAGCTGTTTGTGCAGATATATTTCCAGTTTGTTGTTTTGAATAAAAATTTCGAGTTTGAATTGGTTACATATTACTGAAGTACACCAATAGTGTGTAAGGCAGCACTCTTGTTTGTGGAAAACTCCACCATTACAAATTGGGTTTTTCCCCTCATCCATTTCTAAGAGGAGCTCTTGACTACCAGAAATCCTGGCAGACAGCTGGAACCTGGAAACAGGATAAGAGTCCAGGGCAAAGAACAAAGACAGATGTCAGAAGCAGGAGCAAGAAGAGCAAGTCATCATGAAATCTGGTGTTCCTGAAATTGCCCTAGAAACATGTAGTCTGTCATATCTGGGCATGTGGAGCCTAACAAAGCACACAGGATCAAGGCAAGACCTGGAGTGCTGTTTTGCCAAGTGCCCATATTGCCTTCAGCACAGCTCCTACCTACACAACACAGGCATGCTTTTGGCTGTGGTGCAAGTCAGAGACTGCACCCAAAAGACACTGTGGGCAAGCGTATTCTGTGTAAGAGCAGAATCTGACAATCACAGCTGGAAAACAGACCAAACTCTTTTACTTTTTACTGAAATATGTACAAGTTCAAAGCCTGTGTGTGCCACAATAGCATTGCAACTACTAAGCCTACATTTTTATTTTTTTTTTTTTTTGTTCTTATACTTAAAAATCTTGTTAAATTAATTTAAGTTTGATTTGGCTTATTCTACTCAGGGCTAAAAATAGCCCGTTCTGAACAGTGAAAAAGGCTTCATCAAGTTAGTGTTATCTCTTACACATCTCTTACATGAGATACAAAAATCTGATTTACAATCAAGTTACAAGAAAAAGTTTAACATGATATATGTGCCAGTGCTGCTCATAGGCAAGCAAGATATGCACAAGAATAAAAACAAGTGGAATAATAGAAAAATGCCCACACTTTCTTTTAGACTAGAAAATATATAAAATTTCAATATTTTATTATAATGCACAGAATACTATGGTTGCAAATCAGTCAGCTTGAACAATAGCCATAGACTCACCATCTTTCAGCATTTTTCTTTTTAGTCCATAGTGTTTCCTGGCTCTTGAAATGTGTTATCCCAGTACTAAAGCCATTTTGCTGAAAATATAATGTGTGGAGATAAATTCCTCAGGAAAATAATATATTTTCTGGTTTTTTTTCTGGTTAAATGTAAATCATTTTTGTGAACTTCACATTCCCTCACAAAATCTACATTTTGTACTTAATAATGAGAGTTGAGATTTAGTTTGATATAAAAAAAAATCTTCAAATTTAAAATGAGCAATTGTGTGCTTAGCATTGCTAAATTTTTCAAAATGGATGCTTTAGAGATTGATACAGCATGTTAGCAACTTTTTAAAATAGTGCAGTGAAGGAAATGCTCCTCTTTTCACAAGTCTGTACTCAGAAGTGCCCATGTCCATTTAGAGGAGATGGCACCTGTGTTTTTCATACTTTCTGGAGTTGGAAATTTGTTTTCTCACCAACCTCTGCAGAGGATAATGCCTGATCCTGATAGTGTTTTAAGAAGCATGCCTGCTGCTGTCAACCTGGATGTGATACTTTAGTTTCCTTCTAACAAGGTAAATCTAAAATTCTTGTCTGCAGATGTCCCATTGAAACAGGATGTCCAAGGAGGCATTCTGCATCCAGCCCATTGTCAGGACTCATTCAGAAATCAAGAGAATGTTTTTGTACCAATTCATCCTCCACTGATTATGAACCTCAGTGATGAAGAGGATGATGAAGAGGATGATGAAGAGAAGGATGAAGAGGATGATGATGAGAAAGACAACTGTAAACAGTTTTGTTTCTTTTATAAGCAAGTCGAATGGGTTTTGTCAGCTCTTGCAATGTGCTTCACAACTGATTTGTTATAATAATCATTACATTTTTAGAAAAGAGTTGTTGAAATGTTTTTTGAAATAGGTATCAGCTAATTTGTTATAATAATCATTACGTTTTTAGAAAAGAGTTGTTGAAATGTTTTTTGAAATAGGTATCAGCTAATCTGTAAAATGTTGGAACTGGTAGTCACCAGATGTGAGCAAGGCAGTATTTTCACCTTCTGTGATCCAATTCAAATGGCCATCAAAAACTACAAAATTCTGGGATGAAATTAAAAGTTTAGGAGGTACTTTGTTTCTAGGAAACAGATTTTTGCACAAGGGCTGTATGCTCTTTTCAGTGAAGGTGAAGTCACAAGCTTTTGCAAAAGATAGTTGTGTGACTTTAACTTAAGTAATTTTTTCAGTTGATTTACCTAACTCTGTAGGCAGTCTTAAAAAGAAAGTTATTCTTAAATCTAGCAAAGGGAATTGATTCAAAACTCTCTACTAGTTGTACTGAATGTTTATATATATATATATATATATATATCTCTATCTATATATATCTATACATATATATATATATATCTACATATACTTATATAATAATACAGTTAAACCATTGACTGTATCTCACTTAGAGATAGGAGATTTATAGGAATGGAACAAATGACACATTCCTGGAGACGGAAAAGTGAGAGAATGACCTAATTTCAGGCATGTATTCAGGAAATTACTGTGCTGTCCCAACCTATCAGGTTGATTAGTAGATCAGCCTGTTAGTGCTTCCTAAGTTGGTTTCAGCCTGAGTATGCCACTTAAACAATATAGAAAGTAGGGCTTTGCTAATCTTCATAGCCTTAACTGAGAGAGATCCAGAGCACTCACTTCCCCTGCTCTGCCAACAGGCATTACAGGATAGTAACTTTGGGCAAAGGTGTTGTGACAAGCACTCTGGTGACCTGGTGAATCCAATTTTCTTGTGGATATAAATGAAAGACTATTTTGAAAATGACTATTGGAGATATTTCTGAATCCTTTTGAATTAACAAACAATTGCTTATTAAAATGTGTTTTAACTGCAATCCCATTGCACTTGAAAATACCTAATAAGTACTCATTTTTCAGTCCAGAAGCACAGGTTGCAGACAAAAACAAAAATAACCAATGACAAAAGTTAATGTCATTATCATATTTTAGTATTAAGAATTATTGAATGTCTTTGTATAGTTATCCTGTAATCTTTTACAAATATTTCCTGCAGATGTTTCTAACTGGATGCCTAAGACTGTTAAAGATATCGAAGAGGAAAGAGCAATAAGGGATATATGCTATAAATCTGGTAAGTATGAAATTAATAATTCTTTCCTTAAAAGCAATGCTTCCAATACAGTAAATTTTGTGGATTTTTTTTTTTTTCCCTCTTGGGCCATGTGTAGGAGAGTACTATGGGATTCCGTATCCTTACAAACACCAATCAACAAAAACTGTGTCTTCACCATGGCAAGATGAGTTATTACCCTTGGAAATTACTGAAAAAAACTCGCAGAAAGGCAAGTATTTTGATTTCTTTGGACTGTATTTACCACTTATAAAATTGCTATAACAGGAGAAACTATTATGTAGTTTGCACTTCCTTCCCACTTTTTAAATTTATTGAAAATAAAATATTGCAAAAACATATTTGTATTTATCAACAAATTGCAAAAACACTTCATTCTTTTCTGCCATACACTCATGCTGATGACCTGCATCAATTGTGGATGGAAAAGGTAGAAACGGGCTATTTACCCAATCTGTACTTTCCTGACATACACAACATAGGTATTTGATTTAATTTCATGACAAAGATTTATGTAGTCTAATTTTAACAATCCTAAGGTTAAGAATGTAGTTTAAATTTCTCATCTAGGCTCTCCGGTGAAAATGGAGAGAGACAGGAACTCAAATAAATCTCCTTTTTATTGAATCACCAGCGAGTGCCAAAGGTGAGATAAGCCACATTCCCAGAGGTGCTCCATGATCTCTGCTGGCTATCTTGGGTGTCTTGATATCAAAATCTAGAGTTAAATCAAACTTTTCTATAACTAAATTTATATTAAATATCTTCTTCAATTGTCTTGTAAAAGAGAACAGAAGAGTTACATTTTGGTTTGAATTCTGGACTATCCAATATAATCAAGGTCAAAGTAATACAAATTTGTAAACATTTACCCCAGTTCTTATAGTTTTTCATTTATTATTCTCTTCTAATTTTTAAATGTTTGTTATTAAAATAGTTTTGATAATATTTTCCTAACAAATACATAGATATATTTAGTGTATAGATGAGAGACTCAGTGACAAATGTGTGAACATACCTTTTAAGAAGTGACTTTATTTATCATTAGATACATTAAGAGAAAAGATAGGTTTCCCCAAAACAGTTTTTCAATCGAGTTCTCTGAGTCTTCAGGTACTATGATGGTACGCATCCTGAAAATGACATAAATTCAATTAGATAGGGTAGGACTGATAAATATAATTCATGGGTAGTGAGAAGCTGATGAATAAGCAGGTAATTTATAGCTGGGTCTTTACTTTGGAGCCATAGCCTACTTTAGCCTATGAATTATGATATTTTCTTACAGAGTATGAAAGACAGACATCAGTTACACTAGACAGAATTAAAATAATTAATACAAGAGAAAGAAGGTTATGAAATGAGAGGTTAAGAGAAATTGCACTAGACTAATCAATGGCATATAGTGGTGGGAATAAGAGAATGTCAGTGCCATTACCTGTGCTTGAATGTTCTTTCTGTTGCCTTTCCAGGTGATGTTAACACAATTCCTACAAGATTTAATAATACAAGAAAAGAAAAAGAGAGTTCAGAAGGGAGAGTATCAATAGGGAGCACTCCCAGAACAGATCGTAAATCCTTTGACAATGGAGGTAATATACAGTAGCATCAGCTTCTCATTGCAGAATGTCATGTGGTAAATAAAATAACTAAATATGCATGCATTAAACTTCCCCATTTTGCATTTGAGTTATTATATGTTATTTATGTTCTAGACATACTTTCTCTTGCTGAGCCATTAATTATAACAATGAAACTCATTGTTTATGATTATATTATGCTTATTTTAGGATTGCACTGGAAAATTCCTTTATGCAGATTACAGTTGATTTTGGGAAAAAAGAGTTCTGAGAAGTTCTGAAAAGCAAGTGTAGAGATGCAGACAAGTTGATTAGAGCCTGGTGCTAGTAATGCCAAGGACGTGGGTTTGATCCCTGTATGGGCCATTCATTTAAGAGCTGGACTTGATGATCCTTGTGAGTCCCTTCCAACTCAGAATATTCTGTGACTGTGATTCTGTGGCTGTCTGAAGTCAAAATGCTACCAAAAACTCTTATGTTTGTGAGAATATCCATAGTTAAGATGAATGAGCTTTTATTTTTCAGTTACAGAAAAACAATAAAGCTGCAATCCTGCAACTTGTGTAACACGATCTGATTCCTCTGCATAAACTTGGTTGACCTTAATGAAGACACACTGTTTAGACCAATTGAGTTCAATATTGAATCATACCATTAAAATTGAAGAATACCCCATTCTCCTTGAATTTACCTAATACTTAGTGGTATTCCATCCTTTTTTAAATAAATATTTATTATGAAAATAGTAATAATTATGGTATTCTTTTTTCCCCCTTAATTTGTCAATACAAAATAATGCAATACCATTATTTTATAGGGCTGCTTGCTTTAGCTTGGAGCAAACTGGTGTGTGTCTTCTAGCTCCAGAACTATTGCACAGTAGAAATGTATCTTATATGTTATATTTTTTCCTGTGACCTTTATGTACAAAAGTATCTTTCTTTTTAGATATTTATGTCTGTATAAACAGTTACCACTGAGACACAATTCAATAATCAAATCTCTGTTCACAATTATATGTATTTAAAGCTTATAACTAACTATTTAACAGCTCTGTTTAACTATTTTCTCTAATTTTTGTGGGCCTTATTAAATCAGCTATTTGGTTCCTACACACTTCAGCTAAAAACATGCCATTTAAAAAGCAGACTCTTTGCATTGTTCACCTTTCTCAGGGTGCTCTTGAGTCTAGATAACTATGTGAGACTCCTTTCCTACAGGAGGTGGTGGTTCTGTGATGCAGAGAAACACATTCGTTGATGGGAAAAGATTTGAGGCACTACCTCTGGGAAAAGAACCAGTTACATTTAAGTACTCCAATGTAAAAGGTATTTAATCGTTATATATTTCAAAATTTTTACATAAGATTACTTTTGCTCCTCTGCAAATGTGGTGAACATTGTGTAAAACCAATCTGAATTGAAATTTCCATTAAATAGTGTGATTTCTTTCACTGCAAGATGACAGCAGTTGTATATTATGGATTAACTCTGCTTCTTTCAGCCAGTTTGCACCCTCTGATAGATTCAATAATGAGTCCCTGAGTTACTAATGTCTTTGATGCTCATGTTAGGTCATGGGGAGTGCTATGCACTTTCCACTTTGGACAAGTATACCAGATTTGATTGTAGGTAGTATTTCATGGAACACAGGACTTAAAAAAACAGTGAAAATATAGATAAGGAAAGAGCATAACACTTGTGATAAAGTATGTTTATCAAAAACTAGTCACATACAGCAAATTAAAATACCTACACTGAAGTACCTTAATGATAGGTTTAATCCTTTTCGGAGAAGAGTTCCAGACTATATTTGTCAATATAGAAAATGTTATTGTGAGTAGATTGTTATCCAAGTATTTCTTTGCAGTTTTAGAATAAAAGGGAAAAAAAGAAAGATTTTTCTCTTTAAACGACTCCATAAACTGAAGCAGAAGTAGAGCATTTCTGCTGCATTTTGGTGTGAAATGAGAGGAACGAAAAGTGCTTTATGTTAGCAGGAAAAAAGGGAGAACAAAGCCCCATCTTTCCAAAGAGTAGCAGGGCCTGGAGAAGAGCGCTGTGGTTACTTTACAATGCAACTCTCCCTGGAAAGTTCTGTTTGTAGTTAGAAGTGAGCTTACCTATGCAACCAGTACTGTTGCAAATTTATCTCCATCCTTTGTAGCATTTTGTTATGTTCATGCACTGCATGTGTCCAGCATGTATCCAGATGCTACAGGCAGAAATCATGCACACTTCAGCCAGGCATCCTTTGAAGTGCATAGATTGGTCTCCATGGGCTCAGCCATGGGTGTTCCAGAGGTCCCCACCTATGCAGTATGGAGAAAGGATGATCTGATTTTTGCATTTAGAGTTAATTTTTGAGTTTGCCTTCAAGAGTTTTCTGCTAGAGGAAATGTAGACACTTCTTCTTTTCTTCTGGGGAATGACACTTTCAGAATAATTAACATGTCTATTTATGAAGTAGGAAATTAGGTTTTTAAAACACCACAGTATTTTTGGTTATGAGCATTTTTGTGCTTTCTAAAAAAGTAATTATGTGTTATTTTAATCCCTCAGAAGCAAACCACACTGAACCAGTAAAGAACCACCACTGTAAGGAAGTAAAGGAAAATAAAAACGTTTCTGAGGAGCGAAGAAATTCAGCTAACTCAGTAACTGGCAAAGGTATTTTGAAAAAAAGTCATCAGCTTATTCATTTCTATTTACTAAATTATGAGATGATTTAGCACTATCTAGTAAATTTCTATTCGTGGTGCCAAATATGGACAGCCCATACATGATTTGGTCTATCTACAAAGAACACTTTTAAAATCTTTTTCAGTCTCCAGTTTCCTGCGCTATGTGAAATTTTGAATAATAGGACAACCTTTTTGGTTGGATTTTCACTTTTAGGAATTCGCACTCCGGACCCCAAAGTAAAACCAAGTTATCAACAAAGGCGTCAAAGTAAGGATGATGAAACTGCTTCTTCCAGTCGTTATGGGAGAGAAACTGGAAGATACACTCATTTAAATTCTCCAGAACCTCGACGATCAGCTTATGTAGTCTACCGGACTGTCATTCAGAAGCCGAAATTCAATGGACCTAAAGGTGGGTTCCTGCATACACAGAATTCTTAAAATGCCTGTCTACATTTTGCTGCATTCAACTGGCTCCCTGCAGGTGAATAATAAGTTATTCATGCCTAAATACAGGCATGAGTAAATTTGATCAAGCATAATTTTCACAAGCAGATTTCAGCCATATTCATAGACAGAAATATAAAGATTTATAAAGCTTTACAATATGTCAGATAGAATATTCATGAACAATAATTGAGCCATCTTTACAGCAGGAATTCATGGATGCAATGAAGAAGTGATGTGCACAAATATAGTGATCCCCATGTTTTACAGAGTGTGTTATGTGACTTATTCTTTTCAAATAATTAATAAATCTTGAAAACTCCACATTTAAGCCCTTATTTTATTCTAACTACTTATAGTAGAAGTATTTTTTGCAATAGAATTTCAGTTGTGTCTCAAGAAATGTTTCTTGTTCAACCGTATTTTTCCCAGCAGGGTATGAAAGAATGACCTTGCTTCATAGCATATATTTCCATAACTGGAATTTCACTGGAGTTTTCAATTTATGAATTTGTATTTATTTTTATTTTCATTATTTAGGATTATTTTTTGTCTTGAATAAACAAGGGTTTGGGTCTTACTCACTCTTCTGCTATCAATTTAAATGTAGTGTAAATCTTTGTGTTTAACATTAGTATTATCTTTTCACATCAATTATGTCGGATGGAGGACTGAATCTATTCTTTCTGCTGTTCATAAAGGATGGTACTTTCCTTCATCCTACTCTACTGTCTTCTTGATGGTACATGCTATGTCATTAAAATTTGACAAGAAACCTACAGGTGGGATTCTGAGTCCTGCATCTTTCTGGCAATCTGCTTCAAATTTATGACACCTTTCACTTTATTTTTACCTTGCTAATATATATATAGCCTCATCCAATCTAATACATCGTTTGGGCTTTATTTGAATTTTCAGTTTCTGTGTCCATGATTTCTTTGGATCATTTGTTTTCTAATGTGTCACTTTGTCAACAGATTTAGTGGTAAATAATTTAAATAATCAGAAATCAAAAAAGTAATTTCTTCTTGCCAGTTTCAGTCATCTCTCTTAAGCTGGGTTCATTTCAAAATGGGTTCTCCATTTTGAGGTGCCTCCCTGTCTTAATTTCTAATAACAGGGACCTCCTTCAGACAGAGTAATGCCTACTTTAAAGTGAATAAAGTAAAGTGAAACAAATTCCAACATTGTGCTTTAACTTGAGGTCAAATAGTTGTGCCTTTTTTCTTTTTTCTTTGAATATTTGCTTTCGTTAAATGTGAACAAGGTGGTGTAGGGATTACAGAGAGCACATTCTTTATGTGAAAAATTCATTTTGTTAAATTTCCTGGTTAAAAAAGGATAGAACATTTTCGAAAAAAAAAAGTGAATCAGCATTTTTGTCATAAGAACAATCATTAACATTTTTGCTGCCTTTCTTTCCAGCAGTACCTGAGTCCTATAGTCAGAAAGGCTCCAAACAAAAAAATCAGTGTGACACCAATAGGAGATTTTGGACACAAACAGAAAACTATGGTAATATTTACACATTGTGTATAAACTGAAAATAGTAACATTATTACAAAATTAATAATTTTAATTAATTGCATTAAGATGGAATTAAAAGAATAATATTATTATTAATAATAATATTAATGTTAATTTTCTATAATTTTATTTTAGAAAATGGTTTGTGATTAGGCAGCATATTCTGAGGCACAATCGACTGTCTAGCACAAAAACATAATATAGCTTTTTAAATAGCTTTCACAAGCAGAGATAGGACAGAAGCTATTGATGTCTTTGGGGAAGTCTTCAGTCCAGGAACATTCCCTTTGTTAAAACCAAGGATGTCCATAGCAGAATCTTCTCACTTAGAACATCACATGATCCTCATGAAAATGCTGCAATACAGCAAATTATTGTTGTAGTTTGAAAAAAAATGAGTTTTTTCGAACTTCAGTGGTCAAACCAATGAGTGCTCAGGTTTAAAGACTGGCACCTGGTGTGGCCACTGAGGACAAGGATCCGGCTCTGAGAACACAAGGGGTTCAAAGCAGAGGGCTCCCCGGAAAGGTCTCTCTTGGTTCCGGTCCCTGAGGACGGAGGGATCTCCCCTGCCCAGCAGCTGGCTGGGCGGGGAGGGGAAGCCATGCGGCCTGGGCGAGGTAGGCCTGGAACCTTGGGCACAGAGGGGGAGAGAAAAATCCTGCAGATGGAAGGGTGGAGAGAGTACAAGAACCTTAAGAGGCATCAGGCAGCCTTCTTTTCCCCTTCCCCCCCCCCCCCCCCCTTCCCCCAGACAGAGAGAGAGACTGAGGAACCGTGTCTGTGATCTGTGTCACCTTGAAATTTGATATCAACAGCTGGACAGCACGCCGAAGGAGTATGGGGGGGTGGCGCGAGAAGAGTGCCCAACAGCAAAGATACTGTGAGAGTTCTGAGGAAACAAAGCCCAAGATTTTAATCCTTTTCGTAGATGATGGAAACTTTATAAATGCTAATCCTCCTGAATTTGAAGAAGAAAGATAGAGAGAACTAAACAAAGATGATGAAAGTTTGTGCAAGTGGAAGATTGTCAGAGAATGCTGAAAAGAATCCTAGGTGGGAGGAAATGATGGAGTGGCCTTTGGCTGGACTTTTTTTTTTGCATAGCCTGAATGGACTCATTTCTTTTCTATAACACAGAGACTGCATCTGGGGAGAGGCATTGGCTTGGAACCAAGAGTGGACAGTAGTGTGAACAGAGATGAGAGGAAGAGCTCTGTTCTCAAGGCCCCTCGGCCCCAGGGGGTAAATATTGGGGGGACTGGTGTCTCAAAATTTGAGAAGCTGTCGTTTCTTGGAACTAACCAAAGCATCTTTAAAAAAAGAAACCCTAGAAGCAGCTCTGGTCCATGCACAGTGGTGAGAGCACTGGACATGGAGGAAGAGGCCACGATGTGATGCAAAGAAGACTCCTATCTCTCCTCAATGAACTGAATACTGATTATCGAAAGGGTGGTAATAGACTAAAGATTAATTATCTAAAAGGTGGTAACGTGATGAAGAATTTTCAGTTTGTTTTGTTGTGTTGAGAACTGGTGGGGGGGGGAGGAAGAGTGTTTTTTAAAGTTTTCATGTTCTTCTGTATGTGTCTTCTTTGCCTATTATAAGTAATAAAGTTCTTTTTCCTTTACTTTCTAAATTAGAAACTGTTTTGCTCTGTTTTTGGTCACATCTCACAGCAAATACCAGGGACAGTATATCCTCATAGGAGCACTGGCCTTGTGCCAACGTCAAACCTATGACAATTATCTTTAAAGTTCTAGAGAGAGTCTGCCTTTAATACTAGCTTGTGCTTCAGAGGCGATGTCTGTCTCATCTGATGTATTAATTGAAACTTCAGCCAATGTAATATTTAAGTCACATATCAGACTAAGGGAGTCTTTCCTGAAATTGTGAGTTAAATTAGGAAACAATGTGTATGTTTTTCCTACAGGCAAATATTCTTCAGGATCTTCTAATTCACCAGCTTGGAGGAAGAGAAATCCACAAGCAAAACCATTCCCTAAATTTAAAATAACCACTCAGGTAACTGATAGAAATGGTTGCAATTAAGCCTTTTTAGGAGAATTGTCATGTCTCTGCACACTGAGAAAATGTCAAAGTGCTTGTAAAACTTCCTCATTCAAAACCTGCAAGATGCTAAACAATGCTGAGTAGCTGAAGGAGTAGTTAATAATTTTATTTGTTTTCAGTCATGAACCTTTGCCTGAATAACTAACTAATTTCTATTTTTTTAGCAATAATACATGAAAGCAAAATGTGTACTCTAAAGTGCTACAAAAGGCAGGTTTTGGATTCTAGCACCAGACAAACACAGTAGACACCATATGAATTTGATCTATTTGTTTCTCTGCTGGATTGTTTGTGAAGCTTCAGCAATGGCTGAACAATAACCAGCTGAGGTCTGAATCCATGAAAGGAATCAGGCTACAAAATGTATACAAGACGCCTTAACGACCATTCATACATTTTACAGCTGCTTTGAAAACTGAGGTTAGAACCTCTGTCTCATGTTTCATGTTGAAATTTTATGTCTTAAAATGTTTATGAAGGAGTATGTAGTTTTACTCTAAGAAATTATGCTCAGAATTTTGTGTTTTGACAGCAGAATAAAGACATGGAAGCAAATAAAAAAGGAGAAAAAGAAACACCTAAAGGGAAGTAAGGAAATTATCAACTGGAATATCCAAGGACGAAGAAACTGCAAATTCTAAGAAGAAGGCGCAGGAACGAAGCACACTAGAATGTTTCAAAACTGGATTAAAATTCTTAAAAGTATGGTCTGCATGGTGACATATAAAGATCTATATTCACTAAGTTTAATCTAATAATTTGCCAGTTGAAGTTATTTTTACAGATTACAGCTCTACACCATTGACTGATAGTACCAGTTCATAGAGAAAAAAATCCCAAAGCAGAGTCTTCCCTATTTTATTTGGTAGATGTTTAAGACATAATTCCTAATATGAATAAATACTATTAGTTATACTTAGCAGTTTCAGAGGTCTTTTAATGTAAACAGCAATAGTGTAATGCATTCTAGAATGTGGTTTGCTGATGCAAAAGTCAGATTCTTAGATGTTTTAGCTGTCTTGCCAGATGTTTGGTGACTCAGTCTGAATTTGATCTTGAGATTTTGCAATTTTATCAGAACAGCAGAACTGTTATGAACTAAATGGAATTCACAAGAAAACTCTCAGAATTAACTGAGTTATGTATTTGCATGCGTTTCAAACTAAAATATCTTCATATAAAGTTGTATAAAGACTGAGAGGAAGACTGATAAGAAGGATACTTTAATATTGCTTTCTGGGGAAACAAACCTCATACTGAAATATTACATATACATGACTTTATACTTTTTCTCAGATGTTTTTTTTCAATTTTTTTGCATTTATCTGACCTTTGGTCATTCTTAGAACATAATCAGTTTCTGAGGAGAGCCCTTCAAACTTCTTTCAGTAACACTAGAATCTAGTAGTTATCTCAGTGGCACCTGAAACTGTGAGAATGAAAGCATTTTACCACCTTGGAGCCTTTTCTTCTGTGACTGCTTATCATGAGGCTAGAACAGATACCTTCCAGGGTACTTCTAGCTGAAATCATTCTATTCTATGAGAAATACAGTCATGTGTTTCTCTGCCTTACTTGACTATCTCAATAGTGGTGTAATTTTTATTTTGAAATTTAATTTTTAATCATTTAAGTTAGAACATGCTGTACTGATTATAGACCTATGTGCAGTTATACATCACTTTTCTTAACCGAGACAATAGAAAAGCCTAGAGGATCTGGTTTAGCAAAGTAAAACTGTACAAAACAAGAAGCATCTTTTTAAAATCAGAGACTAGGTGTGTTGGAAATGTTCCCTCCATATCTAATTAAACTCGGTGTTTCAAATTGTAGCACATGATGCCTTGCAGCCACATTTCACATGTTGTCTGACTGAGGCAATTTAAAATCTCAATTCAGAGGGCTGTTGTATCAAGTTACTTTTAAATATCTTGATAAAGGCTTTTAATTCCTTTTTTTCCACAGAAAAGAAATATAAATTTTACATTTGCTATTTGTCCAATGTGTCCACAATTGAGAATATGAAATTTGATAAGACCATAAACGGGCATGAATAAATGTTGTTATGCTGGTCTGATTTTAGCGTTCCGTTAACAAGGATTTCAATTTTAATTTGTGCAAGCGGTTAATATTGTTACTATAGGGATGTAGAAGTGCAGGCTGTGCTGTGATGCATGTGCTGCCTGCTGGCTTGTGCCACACAGATTCCTTACCACAGGAGAAAATCAGCAGCCTTTGGTTGGTACAGGGGATTACACGCCCTGCCGGGCCTCACCTTTATTTAGCAGTACAGCAACTTCTCAGGTGGGCATCCTTTCTGTTTGATTGTAGAAATGAGGAATAGAATTGGCGTCTTTGGGAAAATCCTGTAAGGATTCCAGTGACCAAAATGGGGTAATTTCCCACGGATGGAATCTGCAGGGTCTGATGGGCTGTGGTCAGAGGCCCATTCAGCTTGGGGCTTTCAGCAATTAAGGGTCATATGGTTAACTCTACAATCTTCCTTTTCTTTTTAGTGTGGTCTCAAAAAATCAGGATCTTAAGAGGTCTTTTAAAGAATCTGGGCACCTTTCTGACTGGTATCATAAAGAACAAGGCACCTCCTGATACAATTTGACCCACCTCCCCACCCTGAAAAAGCAACCCAAGAGCCAAAGCCAAAAGAAAACAATTTTCTAGCATCTTAATATGCAAATATCCCAGCAGGTGGTTGGGCTAAGTGTCAGGCTCTTCTCAAGAGAAAGACAAGGAAATGCAGGAAGAAAAGGATGTGGCCATGAGGGTAATACTGGGATGATCCTCAATTTTTGTGGAATCACAGCCTTCTTTTCATTGGAGCTTCCCATAGAGAAATTATAAATACTGTTCTTTTAGTCATCACTTTCTCAACCCAGGAATTCACGGATACCAAAAAATACCTCACATTGCACATTAAATATATGGCTCAACAAGATGTTTACTCTTCCTGTGAGGGTTTATCTGCTCTTGACAGAAATCAGAGGAATATTAAGGGATCAAGTTCTTTGTGTGATCAAGTCCTTAATTAAGATTTCCCTTTCACTGCTTCAAAGACACTAAGATTCTCTAAAATAACAAAAATACCTGTCTGTTTTCCAGATCACACTTTCCCTGTTATACTTTTTAATCTTGCCTGGTTTTCTTTGTTATTAAACCACCAGAGAGAAGCCAAAGGAAACTGAGAATATTCAGCATTTCATGCAGTGAGGCCCTAAAGATTGCATTTCTATACTTTCGCATAATCACTGCATGCAGACCCCCTCACTGATTTACTTACAGTAGTTGAAAATAAGCTCTGAGATAATGAACTAAAGATCAGAAACAGAGTTGAACTTGCCCTGGTATTAAGCATGTGTGGCCATAATCTGCTGCTGAATTGGAAGGCCCAGGGAAATAAGTGATTTGTTACTTTTTCCTTAGACGTGTTAAAATACGCTAACGTTTTTCCAGATGGTACTTCTAATAGCACATCAGACATCTAATCTAGGTGAATCATGTTCCTTAGTAATAGAATAACAGTGCTACCTCCTGTATTTTGACAAAAGTTTGTAGAGCTTCCAGAGATCCTGCATTCCTTAACAAACCTATATGGCTAAATTAATACTATTAACTCCCAGCATCTCAGAAGCACTGATATTTTAAATGTTCTGTTTATTAATTAGGGTAGGAAAGTTCATCTCAAGTTAGCACCTGAACAAGAAAAACATTGGTTGCTGTAAAATAAAAATGGAGTAAAATGTCTCTGGTATGACATTTTTTTAATGGTAGACATTGTTTAAAAAGAAGGATTTTGACAGTTTCCCCCTAATAAAGATATTTTCTCATAAAAGCTCCCTTGTACAGCAGTACATCATGTAAATATATACATTTATTAACCCCGCCGAGTCTGTCAGTTCTTTGGCCGTGTTCTTTGTCAGTTCTTTGGCCGCCGGGAGGCGGTGCAGCCGCAGGAATGGTTTGAACGCCGCCCGGCCGGACCCTCCCTCGCCGTGCGCGGCGCTCCCGCCCGCCGGAGCCGGAGCCTCCCCGCCTGCTCTGCACAGCAATTGCACAGAGAAAAGGACACGAGAGGCTTCTTATGGCCAGCTCCGGGGAGAAGTACTACAGCCTACATTCAAAATCGCTAAATAGCGGCTTTTTTTTTCTCGTTAAACAGAGTGGTGATATAACCCTACTTCTCTCTTCATTCTACACGCTTTCCAAAAGGTGTTTTCTGTTATCTCCTGTTCTGGGCAGCTCTCACCACAAGCTTCGCAGGGAAACTGAGAAGTCTTTGAAAAGAGATGTTCCCAGACTGAGAGTCTCCTTTAATCTTTCGAGTCTGGAAGCATTTTAGATGTTTTAAATGCCTTTGCTTTCCATATTTGGGGTATTTTACGAGTGGAGATAGTGGCAGAAACATGCAACTGTGATATGTAAGGTTTGAGGCACCTGAGAGCACGACTATTATGCTGAAAATCCTTCTCCGTCTTTCTTTTTTTTTACTTCCCAAGGAAAAGGCTATTAGGCAAGACTAGATATTAAATTGAAAGGGCCATTTGAGAAGGTGACAACCAAAACTCCTTAGTTTGTTTAAGAACATACACAAAAAAAAACACTTTTGTGAGTTTTACAGTACTTTTTGCTTTCCCTGGCAAAAGTAATGTCTTCAGAGACTGGTATCCTTGTTGCTGTTCATCCATGACCATAGAATCATAAAGGTTCTAAAAGACTACCAAGATTATGGAGTCCAAGGTTTATTAATGGTTTCCAATCTAAGGATAGAATGTGCTTCTTATATCTTCACAACTCATTCTGCCCCCCAGGACAATCTTCAGGACACCATTTGAAGATTATAGCACCTCACTGAATATGTACCACACAGTAATCTCTATGACTTCCACACAGTTACTCGTATTCTTAGATTTAAGTCTTTCTTGATTGATCACAGTACTGTCTTCCAAGATTTTCATTGTGATATGCATTGCAGCCTGCCAAATTGATATTGCATTTGGAGATAGATGAGGATGTGAAATGGGGCAAAACTTTAACTTCAGATGAAAAATTTGCAAACTGGACAAATATAGTGGAGAATTGTAGAAGGAACAATAATGGAAATGCAACAATGGGTTGCAAGTTATATAAAATGTGATTTGCACCAGCTTTTTCCTGTGTCCAGTGCCAATCAAAACTTTTGTTCTGTTTGGCACTGGGAGTACCTGACGATGAAGGGAAGACAGAAATCTTAAATAGTTTGTGCTCATAAGTACCAGACCATTAACATTCAGAAATTAAGTATTTGTTTTGAGGGATTATTAATATTATTCCATTATGTTTTCATCTCTAGGTCTTTCTCATAAGCCAAAACACATATCAGCAAGAGTAGTGCCAGTACAGTTTGTATGAATCGACTTCTGAATTACTCACTGATACTGCCAGCTGTCAAGAAAAGTCTTGAGTCTATTAAAAATTAAAGCTGAAGTGTGTGCTGCTGTATTTTTGTGTTCAATATAAGGAATTGAAATATATGATAATTAAAATATTTTGTAAAGTACTTAAAACTGGATCCTTGGGAGAGGGAATTGTTTAACATTTTATGAAATGTCAATGATGTATTTCATAGTGAAAATGCCACATGACAGTAGCACTGAGATTCCTGGTACACTAACAGTAAAATATCCTTCAGGTAAGGCAGGTACAATGTTTCAAGTCTGGAAACTGTCAGATGTTTAGCATTTCTTAACTTCAGGCCACAGATACCAGCTGTTTGATTTAAGGCACTGGAAAAACTACCAGCATGGCTTGAACCGAGGTTGCTGTAGAATAAGTAGCCACAATGGACGAACTCGTCTGATTTACTGTTGCTTTATTTGCCCTAGACTGCTCTGCACTATTTTAGAGTGACACACTTCAGGGTTTCACAGCAGACTCTCCTCCCCTTATTCTAAAACGGCTGGTCCAACATTTGGTTTGCTAAAAAAAAAACCTTTTTAAGCCATTATTTTAAAATCCCTAGGATGTTACACACTATCTTTATTTAAAAGTCAAGGAATAGCAGCACCTAATATTTATTTTAATAGACTAGTAGCCACTTTTTAGATCACATAATGGATCCTCCCACTTGGAGGAAACAACTCAGTTTTCTAAAGGGAGAAAAGTCCTTGACAAGGAGTAACCTTGGCTGTTATTCTTTTGAAATTTTTTGGGTTTTTTAATGGTACATTCTGACAGAATACTTCTGTTTTGACTAATTCATATTTTCTGCTGGAACCAGGTTGTTAGAAAATTTCCAGCTCTCCGTAAGTTCAATTTGGTGAATGTATTATTCATGGCACCCTTAATAGTACCTCTCAAAGCTGAACTGTCCCAGTCATTTAATTCACTATATAATCAATGTTTACCCAAGCATCTCTTCATTTTTGTTGTCTGTTTGTAAACTGTTTGCCACATCCCTTTTTGATGAAGTGGTCAGCACTGAATAGTGGTTCAGAGGAAGCTCTCTCATTGATTTTTATCAATGGTGTACACTTTCAATACCGTTTTTAACATCACTCTGGTTGCATCCTAACATTTGTTCTTTTGATCAATGCCATGTATTGAGCAGAGACTGTTATTGACTGGTTCACAGAAATATCCAAGTCCTTTATTCCCCTCTGCAAGAGCAGATAATTTAGAGTCCTGTAAGGTGCATTAGAAGGTCAAATTATTCTTCCCAATTTCTGTCACTAACTTTTCTTTTTGAGCCCTGCAAGGCAGGCAGGCAGTGGTGTTGCAATCAGGCTTCCCCCCAAGGTGCACAGCTTGAAATTTGGTCTGGGACTCTGCAAGCACACTGCACCAGCTGCTGTCCAGCACAGGCATGGAAAGAATGCCTTCCCCACAGAGACCTGTCCTTTTTATCATCAGTGTGATCCCTCTCCTCTTTGTCTCACAATTACTCATTCCATCTGCAGGTTATCAGATGAAATACTAAGCAGAAGGTGACACGTCCTTAGTTCTCTCAAAAAATTGTGCCTCAGAAGCCTAGCTTTGACTGCAGATTATGACATATGAAGAAATTATTACATGAAATAATATTAGTATTACCCTAAAAATCATAAGATACATAGCTAGTGAACACTATGATTTAGGATGAGAATTGTCAGGATAACCGCCTTAATTTAAGTTGCCAATCTCAGTACTATAAAATTGTCTGTGGCCTTTGCTTAAATATTCTACTTTTAAGAGAATTGAAGGATTCCTGAAAACTATCCTCTTGGCTGTTGTCAAAATGCTCAATGTTTTAGGAATTTTTTATTCTTTAATATGTGCTTTTAATTGTTGTTCCTCTCTGCAAACTATCCTGTGAATTGAGCACACCATTCTGGGGAGCTGAGCACACTGAACAACCAACACAGGCTCTCTGGTACAGGCAAATACAAAAAGCAAATGACATACAGGGGAAAAAAATCAAAAATTATGGTAACATGTAGATTTTTAAATTTTGTTTTTCTACCAAAATGAAGAGAAAGTTTAATATTAGAATGGTCAGCTTGGAAAGATATTTAATGAATAAATTATCTAGATTCATGGATGAAGATTTTTCTACCTTTAGTAGGCAACTGCTAAGACATCAGTTTACCCCTCTTGGGCTTTTGCAGTGTAACATTTTGCTACTTGTAAAACAAAGATTAAAGTAGATTATTTTTTTCTGGCAGATTAAACACCTGTTTTCTCTCAGGTACGCTCAATACTTCTTGCCAGTGCTTGCTCGTAAAAGAAATTTGTCAGCTACTAAAGCATTCAACTAGAAATGATTCTTTGCATATATTTATAACTCAATAGTAACACAAGATATATTTGCAATTTAACTATCAATTCCTGGACAACTACTGTCCAGGAGAGAGCCTGCACGTCATAACTTGCCCAGTCATGCTCTATAAGGATAATTAAAAGCAAGTGTCACAAGAGGCTCTTCCTCCTGATTACACATTCTGCTGGTTATTTTTGCAAAAAGGCTGTAAATACAGTATAACTGTTACCACTGAATAATCTAATAATAATGGTCAAACCATTTAAAAAATGAACCCAGCCCCCCCACCCCCTCCCTCCAGCCCCCCACCCCTCCACCATTACATGCTGCTGGCATTAAATGTCAGCCAGGCCTCCAGAAATATGAATATTTTTTTGGTTTTTATTTTACTTTCCCAAGGAATGACCAATATTCAAAAACAAGAAGGAATCAAATTATCTTCTCTATTAGTCTTGTGTAAACTTCACTCTTCTGATTAATTAATTGACAGTAACATGGCTAATCCAGGGCATACAGACAGGATTCTTGAGGTGTACCTTAGCAGAGTTTAAAAAATAAGCTTGTTAATGACACATGAACTGGCATCATCCTTCTCAGCTTCTCTGCTTTGTTGGTGGTAAATGCACAAAACTTCCTAATTTTGCATAAAGTTTTCTCTATCTAATGGAATTTAACCGTAGAAATATGAAACTGATCCGGCAAATGGTCACTTCCCTGTAAGGTGACACTTTTCTCTCTGCTTTCTCCTCTCTCACCTGGCCCCAGGAATTTCCCTTAGAATTGTAGAACACTCTCAGGGTCATCAGGGAGGACAGCTGTTTTTGTCCAGGTCTTAAGAGTTTTCTTTACAGTGTCATCTGTAAATTAGACAAAGAGAAAACTCAAGGTAGGGCAAAAGGCTTCAGCAACCAACAGTCACTCTCTGAGGCACAATCAGAGATGGTGATGTGGATGTACACTACGGGGCTGTTCGGGCTGATGGGAAAGAAGAGACTTGTCAGTGTAACCTCCCACGAACTATGAGGAGTGAGAAGACATGAAAATTCAGCCTCATTTCTGAAGCAAAAACACAACATAGTGCTATTAATTAAAGTGTAACCAAAATAACTGAAGTGCCAGGTGTGGGCCAGGTAGAGATCAAACATGAAGCACAGAAGCTATTTGGGAAATGCTGGAGTCAAAATAGCTGAAGAAGACTCACTTTGAAAGGAAAATCCACAAGATAAATCATAATGAGTTATGTGCTGCCTGACCCTCTGGCAATATCTGCTTTATACATATGCCAAGCAAGAACAGGCATATGAGATGTCATGTAGATGCAGTGAAAATATGTTGGGGAAAGTCCTCAGGAGCATAGGATAGGAATCTGGTCAATCATGAAATGTCTGGAGAGCAGCAGAGCTTCTGTACCTATCACAGAAGCTGGAAATATCTTCTCTTTCTTGGGACTGTGGATTGCCTTTTGTATTCAGCTTTTCGATCAACTTGAGGTTTTAAAGAGCTTTTCTTGGAAATGCATTCTGAGATTGAAGAACTCTGTGAATTCTCTGAAAATAATAAGTACTTATTGAGACTTAGGAACAAGAGACAGAATTAGACAAAGGAGTTTGGGTCTTTTTTCCCTTCTAGTTGCTTGCCTATTTTTTTATGGCGTTTATAGGAACGTTGATATTTTGTCAGATTCTTGTTCTTCCCTTGTTCTACGAGTTTCTTGGCAGTCAAAACAGTATTTTACACAACATGGTAGCAAAAATCCAAAAATATATGTGTCCATTTCTTTTGGGAGCTCATTTCTTTCTGAAAGATTAAAAGCTGGAATAAATCATAGAGAGTAGCTACAAAATGGAAGAGAATAAATAGAAAAAACAGAATATAACAATTTATTTATGACTTGTGATCACTGAATGCAAAAAGAAGTCTGCTATTATAATCACTTACTTTGAGATGCTAAGTAGTGGTCAAAGTTCTACTCTTTCTCACTATCCTCTGCCCTTGATACTCTGTACTGAAGTAGAGAAAGCATTATTGTACCCAACTTTTGGTAAATTTCTGCTGTCACCATCACTTCAGAACTTAATAAATGAGAAATGATCTTCATTTTGCCAAAAGAAAACTGTTCAACATCAATCTGGACACTTCTTTTCTGGCAAATCCTTTCTGGCATTGCCTGATCTCCTGCAAGATTCAGCTGTATCTTCTATGAGCTTAAAATCTCAGGTCTCGTGAGGTTCTGCCTCTTGAGGTCTCACAGGCAATCATTGCAATTATATTACCTTCTGTCCAGCCAGCCTCAGCTCTATGAATGAATCACTCATGAGCAGGATGCCATTATATAATGTCAGCTTGAGAGTTTAAGAAGATTAAGACTTGTATTTTCATTGCATGGTATCCACAGTCGGCAAAGGAATGTGCTGGAAATAAAAGTGTTATCTTTAACAAATTATGGGGAAATAAAGAATTAGATTGCTTGTGTTTGACCTGTTGCAAAAATACAGATGGAGAGAAAATAGAAGTGGGAATTGGACAGAGTGAAGAAAACAAAAACCATCTAGTGAATAAGTCATCAATATAATCCATCCTCTTTGGTGAAATAGAGACGGCTCAAAGGATTCAGTTCACGCTGTACTATGCAGGGACAACACTTGTTTTCCTGTGAACCAGGACAGAGATCTACAACAAGAGTGACCTTTTCTTATCAAGAAATTGTAGCTGTGGGGGTATGCCAGCAGGAACTCCACTGGCAAATGCTGCCTCTTAAATGTATTGACGCAGTGAACCTCTCGGTGTGCTCTTTTCTCCATCAGTATTGATGGTGAATTAGAGTAGGCCACAGACTGCAGCTTTCCTGAATAATCAGTTAGAGCCTCCTGTACTACTGCTGTAATATGACCAGGATTGATTTTTGGTTTTATCCAGCCACTTTAGTTTAGCTCTATTTTCTCTTCTTCTTCCTCCTAATAAATACACAGGATGAATCTATGCCAGATACTATAGTTAATTGCATTCACTTCTTAATTAAACATGGCAGACTACGGCATGAAGTCTAAATTATATATCCATTTATTAACACCTTATAAATTTTGCATGAAGAAATGTAGATAAACTTCAAATATTAGGTGTAAATTGAAACTACTGAGGTGTTATAGAAAAGTTATTTTGCCTTCTCCTCTTGAAAGAGAAGAAGTGATACATAATTGCATGCTTTTTTAACAAGATATGTTTTGATAGTAATGAAGATTTTGGCAACTGAATTAAGTGACAAATAGACTGAATTGTCCAGGTTAGAATAAATGCCCATACTTCTTTATCTCTGCACCTCTCTGGACTTGTTACAGCCCCTTTCTGTTCCCCCAGATATTTTAATCTTCTTGACTACTAACTGGAGGTGTTTATATCTTGGGATAGATACACTACAGTTTCTGAGAAATTCTTTATTGCATGCTGAGTATGTCTGATGTTTCAGGTTTACCAAGTTTGCACAGATCACAGGTGAACTTAGTGCTGAACATGTATGATTTATCTGAGGAATATTTGTCTTTTCAGAAATCTCATAGCTTATGCTGTTGGATATCTGAAAAAAAGCAAATATCACAAAACACCAGGAAAGTTATATCCTTGTGTTTTGTCTGACTTGTGAGGGAGCATAAGATTTTAATGTATTTTGAAGGATAGTTGATGATAATGACTTTGGTTCTTCAGGATCTGTTTGTCACCTGGTGCTGGTGCAAATCAGTCTGTTATCCATTCCTGCCATTACAGCTTCACAGGAATTTTTTCATATCTATATTATACAAGAAATCACCTACTTGACAATGAACTGATTATTTGCAATTTATTCTCTGTCTTCTGCAAATGTGAGAGTAATGGGGCTGTACCTGCTTATTTTTCATGGAAACATGGAATTAATGGTTTGGGACATTAAAGATTGCTTAGTTTAAGTTTTTAATAAAACAATTAAAGTTTGGAGTAGATTTTCTACTCCAATGTTTGGGGATTTTTGTTTTTCATTGTGTAAACATATATTAAGAATGGCAGCAGAAAATTTCACAGCATTTATATAGTAGTTGAATTAAAAGGAAGACTCCTATTTTTGCATATAGTTAAAAAAACAATCTTCATAGATATACTGTGCTTGAAGGACAGCTGTCAGAACTAGGGAATCTGTAATACTGCCTAATTTAAATGCCTTTTTAATGCCTTTTTTTTGGTCATAGATAGAAGTGGCCAACATTGACTCTGAAACAGTGGGTTTTCTTTAAGAACACATAGTGTGGTTTATTGTCGATTTTTTTTTCAGTTTCCTGGGATGTAGTGGGGGGGGATTTGTTTTTTAGCATTGAACTTAGTTCTCCGTGGTTTTATTAATTTGCTCACATAAAATGGTACTTTGGAAATCATTAATGTGTTTTCTTGTAAGGCTCAAAAGCAAGTTTACTTTCTTATGGCAACTAATTGCTTCCTGGCTTTGAAGTGCTATTATTCCTACTTGAATATGATACTGTATATGAATATCATACTGTATATGATCGATACTGTGACATTTCTATGTGTCTGGTTCAGGATCATTAAAGCTGGGAAAAGCTTTGTTGTTAATTGCAGTGAGCATCAAAAGATCCATGCTGGATCATGCTTTTAGTATTAATCTCCACTGTAACCAGGCTACAGCATAAGATGAAAAAGTATTCATTTTTGATAATTTTTATAGTTCTCAACTTCTTAGCTTGTTTCACCTCCCACAATGTTTAAAGCCTTCATGATTTCTCCTGATCTGGATTTGTAAAGTAATTAATAAAAGCCTTTGATATTTATAAGATATCTGAAACATTTCTACTAATTAATTATTGATTCCCCAAGTGATTCAGTCTTACCAATTTGTAATGAATATTTAAGATTTCTATGACATAAAGAGGGTTGACTTGGTTTTTTTTTTTTTTGTTTGTTTGTTTGTTAATTTTAACTTCATGGTTTTATAATTTTGTCAAAGGTTTGACGTTGGCACAAGGCTAGTGCCCCCTATGAGGATATACTGTCCCTGGTATTTGCTGTGAGATGTGACTAAAAACAGAGCAAAACAATTTCTAATTTAGAAAGCAAAAGAAAAGAACTTTATTACTTATAATATGCAAAGAAGACACATACAGAAGAACATGAAAACTTTAAAAAACACTCTTCCTCCCCCCCCCACCAGTTCTCAACACAATAAAACAAACTAAAAATTCCCAATCACGTTACCACCTTTTAGATAACTAATCCTTAGTCTATTACCACCCTTTCGATAATCAGTACTCAGTTCATTGAGGAGAGATAGGAGTCTTCCTTGCACCACATCGTGGCCTCTTCCTCCATGTCCAGTGCTCTCACCGCTGTGCATGGACCAGAGCTGCTTCTAGGGTTTCTCTTTTTAAAGATGCTTTGGTTAGTTCCAAGAAACGACAGCTTCTCAAATTTTGGGACACCAGTCCCCCCCAATATTACCCCCTGGGGCCGAGGGGCCTTGAGAACAGAGCTCTTCCTCTCATCTCCGTTCACACTACTGTCCACTCTTGGCTCCAAGCAAATGCCTCTCCCCAGATACAGCTTCTATGTTACAGAAAAGAAATGAGTCCATCCATGGCTATACAAAAAGTCCAGCCAAAGGCCACTCCATCATTTCCTCCCACCTAGGATTCTTTTCAGCATTCTCTGACAATCTTCCACTTGCACAAACTTTCATCATCTTTGCTTAGTTCTCTCTATCTTTCTTCTTCAAATTCAGGAGGATTAGCATTTATAAAGTTTCCATCATCTACGAAAAGGGTTAAAATCTTGAGCTTTGTTTCCCCAGAACTCTCACGGTATCTTTGCTGCTGGGCACTCTTCTCGCGCCCCCCCCCCCCCCCCCCCCCCCCCCCATACTCCTTCGGCCGTACTGTCCAGCTGTTGATATCAAATTTCAAGGTGACACAGATCACAGACACGGTTCCTCAATCTCTCTCTCCCTCTCCGGGGGGGGGGGCTGGGGGGGAGGGGAAAAGAAGGCTGCCTGATGCCTCTTAAGGTTCTTGTACTCTCTCCACCCTTCCATCCTGCAGGATTTTTCTCTCCCCCTCTGTGCCCAAGGTTCCAGGCCTACCTCACCCAGGCCGCATGGCTTCCCCTCCCCGCCCAGCCAGCTGCTGGGCAGGGGAGATCCCTCCGTCCTCAGGGACTGGAACCAAGAGAGAGCTTTCCGGGGAGCCCTCTGCTTTGAACCCCTTGTGTTCTCAGAGGCGGATCCTTGTCCTCAGTGGTCACACCAGGTGCCAGTCTTTAAACCTGAGCACTCATTGGTTTGACCACTGAAGTTCAAAAAACTCATTTTTTTCAAACTACAACAAATTTGAAGTAAGAAAACTTTTAATACTACTCAAGACATTTTTATCTATGTGCATTTTAATGTGTACTATATATTTTTTTTTGTCTTAGTGTTGATATCTTGTCCTTGAAATTAGCAAAAATTATCATTTGTTCTATGTCTGAAAGAATCACAGAATATACCAAGTTGGAAGGGACCCACAAGTATCCTTGAGTCCAGCTCCTGACCCTGCCCAGGACCATCTGCAAGAGTCAACCATGTGTCCAAGGGTGTTGTCCAAATGCTTCTTGAACTCTGTCAGATTGGTGCTGTGACCAGCAACGTCCCTGTGGAGCCTCTTCCAGTGTCCAACCACTCTCTGAGGGAAGAACCTTTTTCTAATACCCAACCTAACTTCCCCTGACACAATTTCAGGCCATTCCCTCGGGTCCTGTCACTGGGAACCACAGAGAAGAGATCAGTGCCTGCCCCTCCATGCCCTCTCCTGAGGAAGTTGTAAAATGAGGTGTCCCCTCAGTCTCCTCCAGGCTGAACAGCCCAGATGACCTCAGCCTCTCCTCACACAGCTCTTCATCAAAGCTCCAGTAGGCCAGTCTGCACATGTCAGTAATTTCATACATTCAAAATCCTAAACTACAGTGTACATGGTCTTGGAGTGGATTATGAAGGCTGATGAGTATCTTTATACCATGTGTTTGTAGACTTGGGACTTAAGAACTTCAGAAAGTAAATTTAAAAATTGCAAGTTTAGTTGGAACCCAAATCTAGAGCTGGTGGGAAACAATAAATACATCTAATCTCTGTTTACTTCATGGAGCTTCGGTGCTGAAGCCAGACCTTCAGCAAAAGACATGATTCTGTTTAAATTTCAGAAAGCGGAGTCTTATCTAGAAAGTAATGCGCTAACATTTGTCAGCACTCTCTGAACGGACCAATAAGAGCTAATCGATCAATTTTCAAAGCCTGACTGCTGTAGGAGGATAAGGTAGTGACAGTGTGCTACTGGGTTCTCAGATTATTTCCCAACACCTGAAAAAATAGGATGTGGACAATACGGCTTTGTTACCTCATACTTTTTTTAAATAATGCTGAGTTAACTTTGCTTATGAGAAAATAAGTTACAGCAGGTGACTGCTGAGAGTTCTCTTTCCACTCACTTTGAGTCAATTTGGGATCCTTTTCCAGTCACAAAGAGGATCTGCAGCAATTGCTTATTGGTGGTTCAACAAGAGAGAGCTAGATAGCTACGATTAATTGGCTAGGAGGCTGAGTATTAATATACTCACCACATCCAATGAAGAGAGTCTGCCAATCCAGGACTTGCCTCTCCAGTGGGGGAGGTATAGGTCCTTTTGTATAGCCTAATTCTTCATGTTGAATTGCTGTCATTTTCTCTGCTTTTATTTTTTTCTCTCCTTGAAGATTTTTCCCTTTTATCTTAGTATTTGTCTCATAAATTGCTGAGTTCCTTGCTGTCCCATCTCTACACTTCTGAAAATTCCTTCATAAGAAGCTCACTTCTAAGTCACTTTTTGAATTCAAAGGTTTGGGAGTTTGAATTTTTAGGTGGCTCATTTGCACTTTCGAAGCTTCTTGACAAAATCAAATATGTCAACCAGGAAGGGTTTTTTTTTGCTAAAATATGAAATATTATTCCCTCTTCAATCCTGCCATATGGGGCCATCTAAACGTTTTCTAGGCTGTTATCGTTGTGAGCTGAATCTTCTGGCATGTTGTTTTGGCTCTTGTGAAGTAATATGCAGACATATTTTAAATTTGGATAAAGAATCCTCTTTATTTCAGACATATAAGGCATTTTTCAGTGTAATTTTCTTTCATACCACTATGAAGTGCATTCCTGTACTTCCAAGGCATCTATTCACAAAGCTGTTCTTTGTCCTCTGTGGTATAGTCCTTGACAGGCTGGGCAAGATGCTGCTTTTAGCATTGTGGCATTCTAACATTATTACTTCTTTCTCTTTAAAAATCAAAGCTGTTCCTTGAGAGAGAACTTAAATTTATGGAATAAAGCTCAAAAAGGTTGTCTAAATCATATAGTCTTACCTCCTCAGTATGACAGGATATCAGATTTTACGTTTAGCTTACATCAAACCCAAATGCTTGCTAAGTCATGAAGTCCTCCATGGCTTGTGGTAGGATTTTATCTGTAACCCAGCTCACTAGGTCACTTTTGTTTGAAGTCTTTAACTATGCACAGTGGAAACAGCAGAAACACAGCTGAAGAGTTTTATATACTTTCATGTATTTTTCCTCCTGAACCCTTGAGCCACTCATTATCTTTATAAGTAAACTCTTTTTTTAATTTGGCTATCTGAAGTGACTTCAGCTCACTAACTTTCTTTTATCTTAACAACAGCACTCTTGTCAGATCTAAGCCTTGGCCATGGAGCTGTGCTCTATCAGCTGAAGCTCCAAGCAGAGTCGCAGTATCAGAGCTCACCTAGGAGGAACTGACTGTGTGAGACAAGGTAGAGAATCTGAGTTGTGCCTCATTTTGCAGAGACATGATGATATCCCACGTAAATTCAATATCCTTTCTGTTAGATTTTTATAACGTTTTTGCTACCTCTTTTAGAAGATGTTTTGGTGAGTCATGAGAAAGTTAATTATAAAATCTGAGTAAATTGACTTGTATACTAACCATGTAACCTGCATCTGAGTTTTTGGACACAGGTCTCCAATATATTTCTCTATTGTAAGAAACATTGTAGCATTGTGATTATTTATTCAGTGATTCATTTTCTTTTTTAACAATAACTTTCTTACTATTTACTGCTGTCTTGTGAAGTTACACTGATTAACATTTGTTTCTGGGACAGTATTGAATACATTTGCTGTATAATTATTTGTATATATTCTCTTTTGATCCATACTTTCCATAAAGACATATCCATAATTAGTGTCACAGGTCTCTATTTATTTCCAGAGATAAAAAAAGTATTAATTCCCATAGCTCATTTGGACCTGCAGAGGAATAGCAATTTTTAGATCTGAATAAGCTATTCAGCATTCCCCTTTGGTATTATTAATTTTGTTTTTTCATGGCAACTGCTCGAATGTGTACCAAATGAACATATTTAGTACTAAAATTAACTACATTCAGATAACTCATCTGTTTAAAAAAACCCTGAGAAACACATGCATGTAGATCTTTGCAACTCTGAATGTAAGCAAAAACAAAGAAAATACAATCACAGAGTATAATATTGTAATAAAACATCAGAACATGCAAAAAACCTCAGTCACCAAGTTATTGGCTTCATATGGACTCATAATTAATTCATAGTCTGCTTCAAATGTGGCTGGGAGAAAGGACATAAACCAAGAATGTGGGGTTTTTTTTGTTTTCCCCTCTGTGACTTCTTTTCTGCCAGATTCCAAATGAAATGAAACCAGGGCTAGCATTACAAAAAATTTAATTCAGATGAAACTTCAGACACTAAAGTCATTAAGCATACATTGCCAAAATAAAAAATGAGATGTTTGTAAACTGACTTGATGTGGTCTGCAGAGTCTAGTACATAAAAAAGCAGCCCAGTGAATTGTCAAATGGTACTGAAGTAAATAAAAAGAAACCTCCCTTGGCCCTTTATTCCTCCTTTATTCTCTTACAATTATTTTGTAGATACAATACTCCAGATATATATACTTAGTTATAAAGTTTTACTTTTTTTTATTATTTCAGCATGCTGAAGCAGAATGTTTTCTTATATCACTAAGTCACTGCAATACAAGTTGGAAAAAAAGAGACGCAGTAATTTACTATTTTAGAAGTGTTTTACACCATTTCAATTTTTCATACAGCAAATGAAGAACTATGACTCTTGTTTCTTCCCTGCAGATGCTAGTCATAAGTAATCATATATTCTTAGAGGTTAAGTCTCTTCATTATGTCCAAAGTGCCCAAACTATGGTACTGAGAAAGTAATACTGACTGTTTTGGATGTCTTTCTGTTTAGGCATTAGTAGTGCTTTCTAAATGGCATCAGAGACCATGTTCAAAGCATATAAAAGCAACTTACAGAGCAAGACAACTGTCAGTTCATTTCAATTTGCTATATTTCAGCCTGAATATTTACTGAAAATAATTAGACATGTATAAATCAAAGCTCTGGAGAACTGCTGACATGACTAGAACTACTGCTGCTATGACTCTGCTAATCTTGTTGGAGTGGATTTCAGCTGTTCTTTCTCAGCTGTAGTTTATGCTCAGATCCCACAGTGTGTATGTGGGGTTAGTGATGGAAATAAACATCTAGTTATCATTATGTTGTAGTCTGAACTTGACCAAAACTCACAGGAGCCATGCAATTCCTAAAAATTAGTTTAACTTATAGTGTCATGAGATCCATTGCAGTAGCTGAGGGTAGTTACGGTAACATCAATGGTTCTGCCTGACTTTCCTCCTCTATAAGTAACCCACAAAGAATGCTAATAAGACAAATGGCTAGTGAACAGACTTAGAAGGTTTTCACTGGCAGAAATGACTCAGTTATAGTATCTCTTCTTTCTTGAAGAAGGTAATGTGGGCCAGAAATCGCTCATTGTGAATGAAATAAAATATACTATGAAAATAAAGAAAGAAGAAAATGTCTTTATCTAAGCAGAAGACAAATCCAAGCATTTGTGTGGTTCTTTCGGGTGGTGTTATTATTGTTATAGCCATATATACCATATTTTATATATGGTGTTATATATATTGTTGTATATTGTAGGAGATGTTTGCATCATGAGAAAGTGAGATACAGAATGATACCTTGAATAACAAAGAATACAAGAGGTACTGCACTATAAAATCTGGGTTTATTTTCAACTGCTTGTATTTTTGTACTGGCCACTTAAAACTAGACAAAAGCAGGCTTCTCAATACAGAATTAGTAAAAAATCCCATTGATTGGTAAAAAGTTCCATTAATGAATGGAACTTCATCCTGGAAATGAAGGAAATCTTTAAAATGAAATCTTAAAAAATAATTTATGTTCTTGCTGCTAAATCCTTATAATTTTGATCTTATACACTTAAAGAGAGAATCTTTTGTCTGTCTTATCTGTTCTGTATGAGATGTTCTGCATATTATGCATAAAAATTAAGGAATTTGCATGTCAGACCAAGAATTAGAAATAAATAGAAATGTAGAGACAGAATGTACTGATTTGGAAGGGACCCATCAGGATCATCAAATACAGCTCCTGGCCCAACACAGGACATCCCAAGAATCACACCATATGCCTGAGATCATTGTTCAAGCACTTATTGAAATCCAGTCTTCTTGTAATCCAGTCTTATTTGATTTGACTTAAACTGAACTAAAATCTACTGATTTTATAAGGTATATATAATAGATATATTTAACTACTATAAATCTTTATCTTACTTCAAAAATCAGAACAAAAATCCGTGTTTGGTTTTGTAGTTGCTTTATAAAAAGCTAAGGAGGCTTCAGCTTTATGTCTGAGACAGAATGATTAGGCTGCTGAATGTACTCACAAAGGCATTGTTTAATCTGGGAGGTATTGCTAGCAGTATTCTTGGATCATTGTCAGTGTTAGAGAAATTATCTTTTTTTTTTGTCTGCTACTTTGTCTGATTTCTATAAGTTCTAGAAATATTTTAGGGGGCAGGAAAAAAGTGATGCACAGGCTTATCCAGCTTCAGAATTGGAAAGATTAACATTGGAGAGAGGCAGAAAATTTAAAAATGTAAGAGGAAGCTTACATTCACACACCAAATTATATATTGTGTGTAGACACAGAAAATCCTGGATATTGAAAAGGTTTATCAAAGTCAATGAGAATAGCCAGATATTGTAACTGTAAGCGTGTATGTAAATCTTTGCAGGATCCAGGGTTTTGTTAATAAGCTTTGTTTGATGATGAAATTATATATTTGAAGAAAATAAATCATAAGACTTTGATAATCAATCAATTTCAAAATCAGTTGAAAACAAAATGAAGTAATCTATTTTTTACTGTTTTAAAAAAAACACAACTTAAACCTGGTTGGTTTATTTTTCCTCAAAAATGTAATGTTTACTAGAAAAATTAACCATTTTTTCCCCCTCACTTCCTGTATCTCTCTTCACCTAAAGTAATGAAAAAAATATTCTTAAGATGACACTTTTTTTCCTAAAGCACTTTCAAATTAAGGTTAGGTGTTTCTCTTTTAACATCTATGAATAATATAATTTCATTTAGACTTTAAATGCTTCAAACAATGGCATAAATCTAATAATACATGTGTATATGCAAGTTTAACAGCACAATTTTTAATAGTTTTCAGTACTACACTTAGGAAAACATATAGGGATGGAGTTAAATGTCAGCAAATTAAGGACCTAGGGATCAGTATTTTGCCTTTACTTTTTTGTAGCATATTACTTCCCTTTCAGAGGGGCAAGAAAATTCAGTGGAAGATTTAGTAAACAGAAGACGTCACATTAATTTTATAAAATGTGCCCTGGAAACATGTAAGGTGATTTCAAATTTAGGCAAATCTTGTCCTTTTGTCTTCATTTGCAACCCAGTAACTACCCGTCTGGGTGTTTAAATTTTTGACAAAACCAGATTATAAGCAAGAGATTAGAAGCATGTTCTTGCTCTGTCTGACACACATCTTTTTAATGGCTGACTGCAGACTTTTCTCCTCTGGGTGTGAATATGTACTTTTACCAGCCTGATATTTCTAATACTATTCTAGTAAAATGTGTTTGTGTCAGTTTTGTAAACTTCCATTGGTCTGCATTTACAAAAGCTTCCTTGAGATAGCATCCTTTGTTAGGTGTTTTCATTTTCAGCTCCAAGGTTTCACTCCTGAGACCAGTTTTCTGCAACCCTATCTATTCCCTCACAGTGTGCTTAAATCAAAGGGATCTTAGTGCACATTCACTACTTCTTCCCTGAAATAATACTCCATCTTTGCAAATTCACTTTCTGCATCTATAATCTATAATGACCCTGTAGATACATTTGAAATTTGTGGTGTGAATTTCGTGGTGTGAATTTCGTGGTGTGTCAGTAAATTTTCTAAGTTCGTTTATCTGGTTTTTTCCTGTGATTTTTCACACTTTCACATCATAATAGGTAAAAGTAATGCTTCCCTATTCTGTTGCCATTGTGAAAGGATATTCCTCTGATTCAAGTAATCTGGGAAAGAGTTAATTCTAATACTTTACCTGTACAAGTAATTTTCAGGTCACTTTGAGAGTAATGCTATCTTTTCTGCACTGTAACAGCAATATAATCAAATCAGTTTAATTGCCACAGATGAGGCAATGCAGTGTCTTTATATATATAAACTATAGCAAAATCTTTACACAAATATTTGTATTTTGTACAATTATGGCCATCCCTCTCTGGCTGAGCATATCTTAATTATTTCATCCATGCATGTAAATTACTGCCTTACAGCTGTATAAACACTGAAAAACAGGTTGACTAATTGTCTAACCTCTTCCTATGTTTGTTTATGTTAATAGGTTTATTCACTTATGCTCGCCTAATGTGGGCTGGAAAAGACTGACTTTGTGCTTTTAAACAGTCTTGAATGCACTTAGTTTTTCTAGAAAAGTCTTAGATAAAGTTGCAGGACCATACACCAGGATTCAGAGGGCAGTTCACTCTGTGCTATTTCATTCCTACTTTATAATGCTTCAGTATAATGGTGAGAGATAGTTTTGATAGAATAATTTGAACAAAAGGATCTATTTCCATACATAAAAAAATGTTGCTAGTTTAAGCGAGACATGTCAAAATGTGCAGTTTTATGGAGGGAGAAACTTTTAATGCAGCAATAGAGTTGCACAGCATTTCAAAAAGATGAACAAGTGATTCCTATTTGCTATCTATAATGAGTTCAGTGAACTTTATCTGTAGCTGATAACGAGATCTAGCTGATAAGAGTTGTTAGCCAAAATGATGTTAGTGACTGAGCTACCTGAGGTTGTTGATAGTAGGTTCAGTGATGTTTTTTTCATGAGAGGAGCAGGTTGAACAGTCTCTGTGGCTGCTGGGGGTGGTTACTGTGTCCTGGGGAAGGATCTGACTTCTGGAGGTGGGCCCCATGATGCACCAGTACAGGATCAAAAGATAGATATATATTTGGATTTAGACTGTGAATTTACCTTGTCTTTTCTGTTCCTAAGTGTGATAAATCTGTGTTGTAGTCCTATGGAAAAATCTGCTTTCTTTGTTTTTTTCTGAAATTCTCTAGAGAGGACCTGCACTGTTACCAGCCTTGAAGACTCTGCTCAGGATCTGCACAGCCCAGTGGAGACACAGTGGAGACATTGCTTGCTGCTGGCTATAGCTAGGTTAAAAAAACAAAACCAGATGGAAAAAAAATAAAAACAAACAAACAAACCAAACCCAAAAAACCTGGTTGAAGTTGGCATTCGTGGATTAGTGCTGTAATTACAAGGCAAGAGCATGAGGCTTCTGAAAAGTAAAATATTAATAATCAAAACATCAGTGTCTTTGGCATCCAGAATGTGTCATCAAATAAAGTGTAGGACAAAATTTAGTGCCAAGGATTCTGTGAAGAACAAGTAAAATATCCTTGTATGGTGCATCTCTGGGAACATTGGGATTTTGCTCTGTAGAATGAAGGCTTAGCCAGACTGCTTACCTGTTTTTATTCATATGGTCCTTGGACAGAAATGAGGAAAGGAAAAACAATTTGACAGATGAATCTGCTCAACTGATAAGGGAAAAAGCCTTAAGAAAGACAACTGAGGAAGCTTATTGAAAACTGCATGTGGAATTAGAATAAGAAGAGGTGAAAATAGGTGGAATAGGTGAAACAAACCATGAAACCTTCAGAGAGGCATTCACTGTTCATATAAAATTTTTGATTTTTGAAATGAGGAAATATTTTTAAATAGCTTTTTGGGTTTGTTTTGATTTTTTTTTTTTTTTTTTTTGTTACAGCCAAGGTATCCAATTTTAGGAAACTTATGCAAATGAAAAACTTCTCCTGACCTTTGTTCCTATTGCATGTCTTGGTATGAAAGAGAGAAAACTGTTTTTTCAGGTGATCTCCTTGTGGTATCTGAGCACAGTCTTGACATAATTTGAAATCTGCTTTTGCATAGTCCTCTGCTGATGGAGGCAAGGAAAAAGAGATGGTGATGTGACACAGCAGCAATCAATCATGCTGCTGTGGAAGACTGCTCAGAGGAGGTGGGTGCAGCCAGTAGGCTCATGTAGCTCAGGGAAGAAAGCAAGGAGTGACAACAGCTGTTTCAAAGAAAGATGGTTTTATGTCAACAGGAGGAGGACTGGAGGGTGGACTTTTGTTTAGATCAGCTGGCTGTACCTGTTGAAAAGATCAATTGGTTGTGTAACTGATTATTTTATTTTATTTACTTCTCAAGTTAATGAATGTGTTTTCTTGAGGTAGCCCGACTGGCATGGAGGAAAGTTGTAAGTTGCTCACTAGAGTACAAAAACAGACAGACAACAAAATGGACTTAGATAGGAATAGACTTGAGCTGGATTCAATATAAATATTCCCCCTGGTGACTGGGGATACCCAGTGTCATCATAACAAACATATAAGGACCAGTAGTAGGAATCATATTTGCATTGTGATCCTACTGTATTGAGTTACTATGTTCTGCTTGTATTGTGATTTCACTGCTCTGTCATATCCCTCTGCTAAATCAAAATCCAGTGTAGCATGTAATATCTTCAAATAAGTAAGTTTAGCATTAAACATTAAACCCTTCTCATGCGCAATGTCTAAGAGAAGCTGCTCAGAGAGTAATGAATTCTGACAGGGCATACAGGATAAAAAGGGATTTTATTTTCAAAGTCTATTTTTCAGCTCCTATAGACACATATCAGACAGGAAGAAGGAAGGGAGGGGGAGTCAGTGAAATTGCCACTGTATTATGTCCAGCTGATTGTTCTTAATGTTACTTTGTGTTGAAGTTAATCTTGCACAAAAACTGTTTTTTATTCAAGAAAGAGAATAGTTATCTGAATGTAAAACAGGTGTCTGATAATTGACAATCAGCTACTTTTTATATATATATATATATATATATATATATATATATATATATATATATATATATATACATGTTTAGTTTGCCACTAGGTGCCCCCAAAACCACAGGAATGTTAATTGTGAAAAAAAACGATACAATAAAATGTTTTGAAGAAAGTGTAGGCAGTTAGAAGTCTCTGACAAGTATTATTTATGCCAGGCCCTATATCAAAGATCTGATAATATTATAAAATTGTTGGGGTTTACAAGTTAATACTACTTTAAAGCATTTTTTAAATGCAGGTAAACTAAGTGTTCCTTTCCTACCTCCAATTCTGCATCTTGAAAAAGTCCATTATCCCCGTATTTCTATATATTTTTTTCCAAATGAAAATGGAGTAGTGTGTGTTTTGCAATTAATTTTGTATGTCAAACGTAGATCTGCATGGGATCAATTACCAACAAGAATTATTCTTCTAAAATGGAAATTTCTATCTGAATATTTATTCAAGGTCATGTGTGTAATTTTTTTGGCTGGGAAAGGATAGCTGAAGACCAGGACTATGAAAATTTTGGCTTCTATGCAGCTAGCTGTACTTGTGGCATCTTAAAAGGGTTCAAGTCACTACTGACTGGGTGTTTAGATCTCTAAATAAATTTTTTTGTTGATTCGTTAGAAATGCTTGTTACATTTTATATTTTGCTGAATAGTGGACTATGTTGTAGTGTAGAAAAAATTATTTAGATGAGGGAAAATTACTTGCATTTGTCTCTGTATTTACACTTTATTATACCTCTTACTAGATGTGTATATATATATACATATATAAAAATAGAATCAATATTTTGCCATTGTATTTTTTTAATACAAGAGTGAATAATAATAATATTTCACAAGACCATGAGATGAGAGATTTCAGGAGAAGGATAGAAACATTTGATTTTGGGCAAGCATCACTTGCAGACTTTAGGTCTGAAGGCTAGAAATCATAGTAATTGCAAAATAAACATTTCTATTTCCAGAGACAGAGAATAGACTGTTTTTCCACGTAGCACATCAATCAAGAGCACTGCTTAAGAAAACAGCTACTTAACTATTCTCTGTGTTTGAAAATGAGAATGATAAAGACGGTTGCTGCACTTTGACTCGTATACCTTAAATTTTCACTTCATGGTAGTTTAAAAAAACCCCACAACTCTCACTTGGAGCTCTATACAAGCATTGTATTGGAATAATACATCTGTAATACTCTTTTTATGTTATTATTATATTTATTTCCAGAATGACGTGGTTCTTGACACTCAAAATTTTACTTTGATCTTTCATACTCCATATCAGCAGCCCCATTAAGCAGCTCCCTCCTTCCATCATCTTGAGCTCCCATTGTAGCCATGTTCTGTTTGTCCCCTCTGAGGTGGGATAATTGTATCAGGTGATAAAATTGTGTTGAAACCTCTCAGTTCAGTTTGCTGTTCAACTCCTTTATTACTTCTACTTTGGAATCTTTTTAAGCAGAAAATTAAAATTATTAACCTAGTTCCAAGAACAGAAATTGTGAATGCCCTACACCTGCAAGTGTTTAAGGCTGGGTGGATGGAGCTATGAACAACATGGTCTAGTGGAAGGTGTCCCTGCTCATGGCAGGGGGTTTGGAACTAGATGATCTTTAAGGTTTCTTCCTGCTCAGTCCATTCTATAATTCTCTGACATTGGGTGCCCTTTCCTCCTTCAAGAAACATTTCTGTAGAATTTCTTCTGATCATCCAATGTTGCTTCTTCTTTTGCAAGCTCTGGAAAACTGGAAGGAACTTTTAAAAAGTAAGATTTGAAATAATAGTTATTTGGTTGAAAATTTGTTGTCCAGAATATGAATTTAAAGTTCATAAAAGTTAAAACTAAAATAATTTTCCCAAATCTGTTTGTGCATTCTTTAGAGATTTTATATTCATTTCATAGGGGGAGGGGGAAAGCAGCTTCTTTTGTGTTAGTACTGTTACAGTCAGAAAGATTAGAGATTACCATACAGAAAATAATTCCTTTTTCAGGTGTTTCAGAGATAATCTCTATCTTATTACATGTACTTCATGAATGCTGTCCTTCAACTCCTAATGAAAAAAAGAAGTGAAAGTACCAGGGAAAAGGCAAAGTCTTGTCATGTCTGTATTTAACCTTCTTATTAGTGGTATAAAAAGGTAGAAGGTAGATACTGTTGCCTTCGTATTTCCATTCTAATGACATGGAAATTCCACAAGTGAATGTTTAACATCTGGGCAGTTAGTTCACAACATAACAATGAACACTGAAAATAATTACCCATGTTTCAAAAAGGTATGTAAATTAACTGCTATTAGCAGATTTGAGAGCAAAAAAAAGACAGTTGGCTAGCTGAAATAGACAGATGATCATCTGCTGTGTCATAGTTTGAATTTTATGTGTAATATTTCTTCTAATGCAGCTCTAGTTGTGTTTTTCTTTTGTGACACATTTTATTGCTGTGAGGGTTATGGAAGGTTTTCTGATGAGAAGATTGATAAGACAGGACACCTCTGTGAAATTTTTCATTTATATCCTAAAATTACATCTGTTATGTTTTTATAAAGAAAAAAATGAACTAAGTGTTACCAGTTCAATTTATCATGCTGCTTAGAAATGGACTCAGTGTATTCAGAAATGGCTTGAAATATTTCCTCCAGCTATAGTGCAACTACAGTCAAACGTAATGAAATCTGTTTGTGCGTCAAGGCTGTAGATGGCTTGTTCATTTGCTGTGATGTTTACAATTGCCCCCTTTAGACTGACAAGTAAGAGGCATTAAAGAGCAAGAATACCTGACCTTAGAATCTTTGAAAATGCAACTATTCCTTGTTCCTTACTTCCCACGTCTCCCACACCTAGCTCAGTATAAAGAAAGGCATGGATCCTGCATCTGTATTTGTCACTCTTTCCTACAATTAATTGTTTGGACTGAGAATCACTAAAAGCATGAAACATAGTTTTTTAAAAGTTTTCACTGGAAATATAATTAAGGCTATATATACTCTTCAAGGTCTTTCTGAAATGAAAACTGATGTGTTCTGGGTAGTGATGATTGGGAGGTCTTCAAAATCTCATTCCTAATCTGAGATAAAGCACTGAAGTTTGGGCACTTGTTCATCATCTGAATATGACATCAGAGGAAATGAGGTATTCTTCAGTTCTTGGTGTCATCAAATTAAGTCTCAAAGGTTTTCGCTAAAATGTTCTTTGTAGAAAGGTGAAATACAAAAAAAATGTTAATAGAGAGAAACCTTAGGTAAAACTTGAACATACAGGAGACCAGATCTATGGAACATATCCAGCCTTTGGAGCATAGTTGAAGTTTAGGAAAAGCAAAAGAGATATAGCAATTCTAATGGCTGAGGATCTTGAAAACCAGGCAAGTGATATTGGCATGTTATGGAAGGAAACCTGACTGCTAATAATGCTGAACCAGTTCATTGGAAGTCTTAGAACTTTAATTTAATAGAGCTGCAGCCTGGGCAGCTTTATGGGACAGTGTTGTGATCTTTAGTTGCCCTTCACAGCCCTACAACCTCTGTGACTGCCGTTTAGTCCTCACCAAGCCCTTTCCCTAACCCACATGCACTCTTCTACACTATGTGGGCTCTCAAGGAAAGGCTGGACAGTTGCAAGCATGTCATGCTGTTTGTCCACAGCAATATTATACTTTACTAGAAAATACTTTCCCCAGAGCAGATATTTAGGTTGGAAGTAATAAACAGTCCCCGTGGCTTTCTGCTTAAATAATGGTTAGTCTCTGACTGGAGCTTATCAGGTTTTGTGGCTTCTAAATTCCAGTGGTGGAAGTACTCATTTGTCTCTTTCTCTCCTAACATGACTGTTGCTGTTTCTGCTATTTTGGTTGATGTGAACATGCAGGTCTATGCTTCATCTTGTAAACTCACTCTACTCTTCCAAATAAACTTCTTATTTTCCTTTCTAAATTACTCACTTTTTGATATTTGGCTGTTTAATTAATACAATGTGGAACTTCAAACTGGTTTATATAAGTGTTTGAAAATAAATTTTCTTTGTGCTGAAGTTAACCATTCATGCCTTTGGTAGATGAGGTTATTTGAGTGATAGCTGATGGCATCTTTTTCTGCTCTGTCCCAAGAGTAATTAAGTTCCTGAAGCTTGCAAGTCAGAGCCAGACTCAAGCTACCTACACAGTTACAGCTGAAAAAGTCAGCTAAGTATCAGAGGCACAGAAGAAGTTAAACATATGCATAGGTATGCTGAGTCCTGTATGTAACATATTGCATTCATTTGCCTATCATATATTTGATAATTTTTTTGTAACTATTCACTGACTTTTGTAACATGTCTTTTCTATATCTTATGTGCTGTTTTATCTTTCAATTTTACTTCATTTTGTAAGTAAATGTGTTGCAATATAACAAGATCTGTAATACAAAAATCTGGTGTTTTGGCAAATTATAAACCAGTCATAGACACACTGCTTAAAGATACATCCATATGGATTTTTTTAAGGATGCCAAGGAAAAGGTATTGAAAGAAAATACACCACAAAATCTTAGTCTGTGTGTCTCATGGAATATCCTCACTGTACAAAGCTGCTTGGTGAAAGAAACATTTATTAAGGAGCTTCCACTTCTCATTTCATTATGTAGGTTTATAAAAATTCTTGACAGTGCCCTTAGACTAGTAGAATTGGTCTTTGTTTTCTGTGAGAAACTTTAAATTAGATTTGTTTAACACTTGGTCCAATGCTTAATGCTCACTTAGATGAATCTTCTATAAACTGGAAAATTTCTTACTGGTGGCCAACTCCATCCTGGGCTACATGAAATGTTGTGTAGCCAGCAGGGCAAGGGAGTGGATTCTGCCCCTCTACTCTGCTATTGTGAGATCCCACCTGGAGTGCTGCATCCAGTTCTGAGATCCTCAACACAAGAAAGATGTGGACCTGCCTGAAAGAGTCCAAGGAGGACTTCTAAGGTGATCACAGGGCTGAAGCACCTCTCTTATGAATACAGGTTGAGAGAGTTGGGGTTATTCATCCTGGAGTAGAGAAGACTTGAGGAAGATCTTATAGCACTTTCCAGTACCTAAAGGGGCTACAAGAAAGCTGGAGAGGAACTTTTCACAGGAGCATGTAGTGAGAGGAAAAGGGGGAATGGGTATCAGCTGAAGGAGAGTAGGTTTAGATGGGCTATTAGAAGAAATTCTTTACAGTGAGGGTGGTGAGGTACTGGAACAGGTTGCTCAGGTAGGCTGTGGACTCCCTGCCCCTGGAGGTGTTCATGACTTGAGCTTCCTGATCAAGGAGAAGGTGCCCATGACCGGGGTGGGGTGGGGGGGGGAGGGGGTGGGGCAATACTTGGTGATCTTTAAAGTTCCTTCCAAGTCAAATCTTTCTCTGGTTTATGAAATAGTTTGTAAATGGAGCCAGTTTGACTGGAAAATAGAAGAGACCCATTAAGAGTCAGCCTTGAAGGAATGTGGAAGCAATGGACAAGATGGAGGATACGTTTGTGTTTTCAAAGGGATTACTTTGGACTGTGTAGCATTGTGCTTTTTAGGTTTTTGGGATTTTTATATTGTTATATGGTTAGTTCTAATTGCCCCCTATGTTCTTCCCCTATTTGAATCATCCCCCCGGTTTCTGTTCCCTGTCCATCTGGAGTTCTGTAACCCCCAGACCCTGCCCGTCACTCTCACACCTCACCTTCAGCCTAGAGGGTTCTGATAAGATCCCAGAATGATTGGATGGGGTTCCCGCTTTTCCCCCCACTGTATCCTGGTTTGTTCCCCTACATGTCACTCAGTTCCAGAGCCGTCCGCCGCCTGTCCCTAACTGGTCCCAGGTCAGACCCTGCCCCGAGTTCCTCCCCCTTTATCAGCCGCTGTACTCAGGTGTGCGCCGAGGTTTCCCCTGGGCTGTCACCCGTGTTTAGGGTCCCCTGTGTGGGACGAATACAATCCCTGATTTGAGCCCCAGCGGAGTGTCCCTCTTTCCGTCCTGTCCTCGGCGCTCGCTGCCCGCAGCCCAGCCGAGCCCCGCGGGTCGGACAGAGCCCGCATCGCTGCGGAGCCGCGCCCGCGCTGCTGCGGGGACAGGGCTGCGCGGGCCGCAGCACACGCACACACCGCCACAGTGATTGAAAAATTCATGGGGAGCTTTTTGAATCATTTGACAATTACATGGGGTTCTTGTCTGTCCAGTAGGCTAAAATTGTCTGTCTTCAGTGAGCAGAGAGACTAACACTTTTGAGAGGTTCTGAAGTAATCTTGGACCATAAGGACAAGTCATGCTTGTCAGTGTTTTGAGTCTTTGGAATTCTGCTTGCCCTGTCTGAAAGTTATTGATCTTTAAAAGTAGCTAGGAGAGAAAAGATGAACAATATGAAATAAGTACACATAACTGACTTTCCATTTATATACCCAAGGTACAGACCAAATAACAGCCCTGAAGAGCAGAAAATTAATGTGGATTCATAGAAAACAATGGGATGTGACACCCTTTAAAAAAAATTATTGCTGCATCCAGTAGCAAGGCTTTGGTTTGCTTTTCTATAGACTACTTTTATTATTTAGAAAAGGCCTAATTATAGTTCATCACCCATAGTTACAACTGTAATTTTTAATTCTGTTGATCCTTTACAAGATAATTCAAAACTCCAGCTGTCCTTGGGGTTACAAACACAGCTCATGTAGTCAATAAATTTTTTTCAGTTAGTGTTATGAATTCTAAGTATTGAACAAATCATGTTTTAATGTCTCTCTGCGTATGTATCACATCTTTCCAAAAAAGTGTATTAAAATTCCTCTTAACAATATTTTGCAATATAAAGTCATTACTGCTCATAAGAATCAGTCTGTCAAAGTGCTGAATTGTACTAAGGCTTTCAAAACGAATAAGCTTGGGGTGGGTATATTTCAGCTAGTTTTAAATATTTGGCTCATACCGTTGTCTTTGGACAAAATCTCTCTACACACCTCCAGAAGCAAGCTCTGGTATACAAGACTCTCCTGCAGGGCTCAGCTGAGACCCCAGCTGAGATGATGGTGCCCCTGGGTAAACTCATTTAAGAAAGGACAAAACCACTGGATAGAGAGAGAAGAGTGAGTTAAAAATTACCTGAATGCAGTTTCAGTGTTTCCCTATGGTATTTAACTTCAAATATGGGTCCCAAAGCAAGTTTTTTAATATTCCATTTGAGCACCAGACCGATGGAAATTTCAGTTTAATTATTAGCTGCCAGATAATTGGTAAGGTTAAGTTCTTGCATGCATTTGTTTTGTAAAAGGAGAACTTAAGATGAACAATTATATAATGATATAAAACTAAATTTCAGTTCTGTGAGAGAAAAAGATGCTTTTGAATTTTTTTCAATTTTTCTCTTATGTACAGAAATATTTTCTGAGAATACAGGATCTCCAACTAATGTTTCTTATCATCATGTGTCTGCCTTTAAAAAATAGTATTCCTTTACAAATCTTTCCTTTTTTCACATTTTATACTGAGATTTGTTCAGTTTCTGACAGGCAGTGTTGGCAGAGGTTCATTATCTGCCGCCCAGAGGTTGCCCCGCTGAACCATTAAGAAAAGGTTTATCATAATTTGATCATTCCCTCAGCTGGGTAGAAATCTTGGACAGTAGCTCCTGGCTCTTGTTTTCACTAACTTAGCAGGGGAATCTATTATCCCTGTATGGAGCAGAACAGTGAGGTGCAAAGGCTAAATTAATTTTAAAAGCCATCATAAGTCCCATTTTTTATCTTCTGAGAAAAGACCATTTTCATTTTAGAGATACTGTTATTGTAAGATAATAATAATAAGATTCTTTTTTCTAAAGTGTGTGTGGGGTGTTTTAGTTTTCTTTTGTTTCATTTTTACTGTCTTGTCTGGCATTGGCCCATCATCAGAAATATAGGTTCTTTTTCCTCTTTCTTTAATGTTTGATTTTGTGAACAGTACTTCTGAATATTAACATTGTTATTTAAACTCAGTATGTCATGAATTACATTAGAGTGTTTCTGAACTGAAAGAACTATGGAATGTGAATTCTGGATAACAGTCTTTCTGTATGAACATTCAAAAGGCAGGTAGCTATGTACCCGTTATTTTATCTGAAAAGATAATCAAAGAGCTCTGCAGTGGAGGATGAGCTCAACAGCTAACTATATATATATATATTTTTTTTTCCTTGACTATTCAAAAATATCTTCTAGGAGTAATAGAAAAAATAGCTGATGAGGTATTTTTTAAGAAAATAAGCAGATGTGTTGCTGATGCTTATCTGTAAATTCTGTTTAAATCAAAGAGTCAAAGGGGGAAAATAAAATTTGTTTATAATTTTCATAAAGCTGATTCCTGTGCCTGTTTCACTAAGGAAAAGCATCATTTTATCAACTAGGCAATATCAAAAAGCACTGAAAAATAACGTAGAAAAGGGGCAGAATAAATTAATCTAGTTGAAAGCAGTTTTGTGTCTGTTCTGGAGTTTCAGAAAGCAAATCAATGAATAAGACCTCAGCAATGGTCCATTAACTTAGGTCTATTAAAGGAAAAACTGAACAAGATCAGGTGCTGAGATATTGAACTTTAGTCTTGATTTTTAATATATTACACTAGGCAAAGTTAAATGTCTAACTGCCTGTTGCTAAGAATCTAATATAAAACACAGGCTTACTAATTGAAGCACTGGAGAAGACGTGTTCATTTGATTGACTGCAGTGAGAGCCAAAGGATTTGAAACATGTAGGAAGCGAATAATTACAGACAACTTATAGCAAAAAAAAAAAAAAAAAAAAAACCCTCTAGGATTTTCTTGATGAACATGATCCTAGGAATATTCGTAGCATAGAGGGTTTGATCATGCTCATTTTTTTCTGGTGAGACCTGTAATGAATTATCTTCTTCTAAACCAAGTCTTAGATGAACTGAATATACAAAATGCTAGCATTAAAAAAATAAAATATTATTTACTCTTCTTTATTTCTCTGTAACACCCTAAACGGAATTTGTGAATATATTACCACTGTTAAAAATTTTATGGTTTAGACTTTCTTTGGGAATTATGCAACCTGTATAAGCTTTCTTGTAAATCAAAATAATAACTTTTAATTATTTGAACTAAAATAAGTTTAGATATCTTTTAACATCTTTCCTATAATTTAATTTCTAATATTTTACCTGCTTTAAATATTGTTATTATTTATTAATAATTTTTTTTCCTATCTGAAATACTCTGAAGTCAATGAAATCAGTAAATTTCATAAATACTTGATTCAGATCTACAAACACTATAGAACATACAAGATCATATTTAGTGAAATCTGAAAGCTGGTTTTAAGTTTGCAGTAAGTTTCAGATATAAATAGAAAAAGAGTACACATTAGGTAAAATTTATCCTAGTCCTGAAGTGGTGAACATGTATACTAGAAAGGAGTTGTAAGATAATATATTTGAGTGATGTCTATACATTTTTTTACCTCGTTGGGACTTCCCATGCCTAATTAATATATCTTCAAGTATAAGAGTGGGTCATCCTAACACTTAGGAAAATGTGCAAATGTATATCAGGGGAGTAGCTTGGCTGTACAGGCTCCAGTCCATAAAGGGCACAGACTGGAGATTCTGATGAGGACAGGCTGCACAGCAGGACTTGGAAACATTGCTTGGGCCTGCATGGGTAGTGCCAGAAAGGCCAAAACTTATTTAGAATTGAAGTGACAAGGGAAGCTGCAGGCAATTGGAAGAACTTCTACTGCTTCATGAATAGTAAGAGAATAAATGAAAATGTGGGTTTGAGATGAAATGGGTCAGGCACTCACTGATGTAGAGGATGCAGTTAAGGTGCAGACATCAGTGTCTTTGCCTACATATTAACTATAAGGTCCCACAAATTTTTATGCTTGGGCACAGATCCAAACAGAAGAACACCAATCAGTGGAGGTTGATCAAGTCAGAGATCCCTGTTCCTTTTTGAATGATGTACAGATTGAGGGAATCCCTAAAGGATACAAAAATTCAAATGTTTGACTCATTTTCCAAGAATTAAAATAATGATAGAGAGAACTACTAGAAAATCAGCTTCATTTTTTTGTCCAGGAAAGGGTCTTAAAAATTATTTAAGAGAAATGTGAAGCTATTTGTAAGAAAAAAGGCTACATCTATATGTGAATTTTCTGTTGGCACAATGTTCATGCAGTTTCTTTGCATAATTAAATAAGTCTTGATGCTTTTTATGTTAACATTCTATATTGAAATATTTAAGAATAGTGGATTTCTGATAAAAGAATGTAACCATTTGCTTTAAAAAGTTGTGTCAGCTTGGAGTTTTCCATGCTTGCCTCATCACAAATTGAATGTCAAGCTATTTGTAGAATATGCCACACACCATATTTTTCTTTGATGTGTGTGGGAAAAATAACATGCAGGAAGAAAGTTGAACAGAAATTGATTTCATTTTTGCTAGTGAATAGAGAAGATACTTTAGTAGAATCTGTGGAACTTATTTATTTCATCATCACTTCAGAGTCACTCACATTCTTTTGAAATAGGATTCAATGTCATATTAATTGTGAAGTGTAGTGTATTATATCCATTTAGAGTGGCCAGTGTGTATTTCATACAAAAATGTTTTAACCAATTATTGTATCTTGCCAGGAGTTTAGAGATCAGAACATGGACAAATACTGTTAAACCAAGAAAAGGAAAGCTCCATCTCAGTATAAGGTGGGTGAATGTACATTTTGAATTGAAAGTTCTTTTAGCCTTAGTCTCCCACTTACAGGGACAGTATAGAAATACTTTGAGAGAAAAGTCATGTACATTTATTTAGCCTGATAACAGGTTGTATTTGAGAAAAATGAAAGATCTGCATTAAAAGTTTCTTTGAATAGACCTTAGTTGTCAGGCATAAAAGATATTATATTTGCTGAGAAGTGATAACCACTGTTAATAGAAAAATAGAGCAGTAATATCTAATACAAAACATTTTGTCAATTTTTAGTAAATTAAGCCTTTTCAGCTGTGGTCTTCCTTTATATGAATTGACTGGTTGGCTAACCCTCTTTTTGAAATGTTTAAATTAAAAAATTAATAGATATGGAGGCAAGATGAGAAGAATTACTTGTGCTTGCAGAACAGCAAATGTAACATGTATATAATACCTCAGAACAGTACTTCATTTTTTTTTTCCTCATAAACCATATTTTACTTTGTTCTTTTTCTTTTATGTTTTTCACATATTCCAGGTGATCAAGTTAGATTTTTTTCTAACCCCCTTTGGTGTTTTTACCTACAACTTAAATTAGTTGTAATAAATCAAGTGACACAATGCAGCTATTAATGTTGGATGAGATGAGCAAGCTTCCATAGTGACTACAAAAAGGTGGTGTGGGGGTGTGATTTTACAGATACGTTGACAGATTGGTTTTCTCATATCCATTCAGATAACTGTTATCTTCAAAAAATCTTAGCTAGCTGACATTTGAATATATTATGAAACTACTGTTTATTTTATTCCCCACCTTCACTCCATTCAATCAGATGTTTAATCAGTCAGGCTGTTCGTGCATTTCCATGCCGTGTGCAACAATAAAGAAAAAGCAAAAGGACAATTTCTGTTGTAGTAATCTCAAGAAAGAAGGCACTTCTGAAATTATCAGATTTCAGAAATTAAATAGGACAGCTAGATATGCTTAACAGACTGGTACCAGAAATATAATACAACATTGCAGCTGCATGGAAGTCTTTTCCAGAAATGAGAAAAACAAGTGGGAACAGGTCAGCATGGATTTACCAGGAATAAATCAAACCTGATCAATTTGATTGTATTTTCTGAAGAGCTTTCTAGGGCTGTGGACCTAAGGTGACAAGTGGATGCAAGATAGCATCAATTATTTCAAAGATATGCAAAAGTAGGTATTTCATCAGTCTCAATATAAATTTCTAAATCCATGTTGTTTATCTCTCTTCTCCCCTGCATTCCAGTTACTCTTAAAATTTCTACTTCTCAAGGCTTTCATAGTACAAAAAACCATGTGTATTTACACACATGAGTATAAATTCACATGACAGTGAATAATGGGTGATTGTATTTTCTGTGCAGTTTATTGTGCTTTCTGTAATGTCAGTCATTATTCTAACTGACATGGATAGCATTTTCAGATTGATGTGTTTAAAATTTATGAGGCATTTCTTTCCTCAGAGAAGAAGTTAATAAAGAACATTTTTCCCCACGAATTAGGTAGATGAATTAATACAAATCAGCTCAATTTTTAGAGTTTTGTGATTTTCTTCTTTCTAGCAATGCATCTTAACAGTTAGGAGCTGAGGGAGCTGCAGTGGTGACAGGAATACAAAATGTCAATTTAAAAATTATTGGAAAAATAAATAAAAAAATATATATTTCTTCAAGGATGAAAAAGGAAACATTTAAGGATATGCATCAGCTTTTCACTGTAGGAAAAACAAATTTTAAAGTCATCCAACCATATGTATTTTTCTTATCTTCTTATGTATAGCAGTTGCTGACTGGAGAGAATCACATATGAAATGAGAACCTACAGATTCAGGAATTGCTTGGGATGAAACTTGGCATTCACCTTGAATTCTAAATAGTTTCAAATGCAGCTCTTTTTAAATGGATCACAACAGAAGGGTATAAAAATTTGAGGCAGAAAAGCCTTAAATATGAAATTCGTCACCAGCTTAATGGGTCATTATAGTAAAACTTTTATATAAAAAGGAGTCACAGTCTTTAAATTGTCTCTTTAAATATCAGTCTTGGAACTGAAATGCACCCTATGATCTCCAAGTGAACTCTGTATCTGTAACAGATACACTTGAGTATTGTTACTCAGGAAAATTTTTGGATGCAAACAGAATATTTTGATGCAATGATACCTATCATTTGTATGCATTCTTTAGTTCATTTTTCTAACAAAATTAGTCTCTGAACATTATTTACTACATCATATTTGCATATGTAAAAATCTATGACTTTTCATCTTTTGTTGTTTTCAACTGATAACCCTTTTAATGAAGAATCTCCTTTACTGTCCTAGTTTCCTGAGTTCAGTAAAGTGAGGCTGTTTGTACCTGTTTAATCTGTGGGTGTTATTTGGTATTTTGGGGAGATTCTATTCAATTGTATGACAGTCTGTGGCACTAGTTCTGAGCATGGAACCTTCACTCCTAAAAAGTGCCTGCAAAATTATTTCCAGGAAATAAAATGAGCTCAGACTGTCCGTGTGTAAAGCATGCTCCTACGTGCAAGCACTCCATGGGCTCATTATCTTGGAGACAGCAGTACTATGCTAGCTGCAGCTTGAGGTCTCTGGCTAGGAGCTGGCTTAGGGCAATAGTGTGCCCAGCAGGAATGGCTTTATTTAACCACATACATATTCTTATGATTATCACTTTTGCAAAAAAATATTTGATTAAGAAGAGCTCCATTCTTGTAAAATGTTTTGTTTGCAGTGCACATTCTTATGCGAATGTATAAAATTTCAGCTCTGTGCTGGACTGTTCTGGCCTTGTGTTCATTTCAATGCTTTAGGCAATGTTGCCACTGTTCTGAAGTGAAGGCATGAACTGTTTAGCCAACAGTATATTTACATTTTAAATTAGGTACACATGTAAGGCCATGGTATAGGATGAAGTTCCAGCAGAGATGTACAGGATGTAGTTTAAATGTTTTTATACACATGGGTAACTTGGTCTTGCTGGTGATAACACAAGCTAAATTACTTCAGTTCTCATCTTCTTCCATCAACTTCCTATGTGTCCAGAAATACTGACAAGTTATTTCACAGTTTATTGGAAAGGAACTGGAACAAATCATGCAAAAAGAAATCATAGGATATCCTTCTAGAAGCATCTGCAACAACAAGATGCAGTATCTGTGAGGAAATGTTTGCTCTCAGCTATGGCTTTTCATTTTGATGACTTACACCAAGTAACCCTGAGCACTCTAATCCTCTGAATTGACTTTGAAATGAAACTACAGCCAAAAAGATTACATGCTTAGCTTCCATCACGTGTCTGACTGAATTTATGAACTTTAGAAAGAGAATTGTTTTAAAGTGTAATATTGCATTCTGTGACATCAGTCATTATATGTATATATATATACACACACATATATACATATAAACATATATATATAAACATTGAATTCTTTTAGAGCTTCCCTTAAATCTCTTAATATTTTTGAACCCTTATGCTACCTAGAACCTACATACCCTCCCCTTTTTCTCATCTTTCTTCTTCTTTAAAACCTGCCATTCCTTTCTAAATGTCATTTCTTATGGCTGCCAGCTATACAAGTGTAAGTGCAGAAGAACTCCTATAACTGTTGCCTATTAAATTTACAATGAATTTAGAGAACCCCATCATTGCTACATCTGGGCTACTACATTCCTATTTAGTTCTGCCAAACAATTTAGAGCAACAGTGGGAGTAGAGAACACTTCTGCTAGATATGCACTAATTTATCTTTGTTGCTCTGCATGTGTAATTATGCAAATATCACGTTTGGAAACTTATTTCATTGATCATGGAAGAGAATACAGGTGATATGATGTTCTCATTAAAACAAAAAAGACAATAGCGGAAGCAAGAGTAGCATTTATGATGTTAGTGTTCCTACACATTTTTAATCTTCCTAGGAATACACCAAATTAGCAAAGCATAACAGAACCAGCTGGAAGCATCTTATACTTTTACTATATATATATATATATATATATATATATATATATATATATATTTTTTTTTTTTTTTTTCTGTCTTTTAATATTCTTTAGGTGTTTTGACTTCAAATTAGGACCAGATTGAAAAAGAAGGCTGTCTCCTCCAGATCTGAAATTCTTTGTGTTTAGGAACTCCTAATGCTTCTCCATAAGAAACTTATTTAATATATCATTAAAAATTTCAGCTCCCATCAGTTAATTCTATTACAGAAATTATAATATTTAGGATTTCTGCTCTCATCTAGGAGACGTTCCTTTATCAGTGATTCTTTGAACAACCTAAAACGTTCATTCCTGTCACCTGTCTGATACCTGAGACTTTTGTGTGTCCAGGTGGGTTAAGTGATACCCAACCCTTTTCTCTATATTCTGCCTAATTTTCCTTCTGCTGCTGATGCACACACCTTTCCTTCTGCTTCTCCTCTTTTCTCCTGTTAATTTCACTTTCAGCTAACCTTTGACTTTCCTGGCTCTGTTCCTACATGTGCAGACAATGTCTTTGTGCTGCTGCTTTCACCTTAAGTCACATGTGATCTTCTCTGTCCGAGTGCAGACAGGCGTTCTGGGTTCACCCATGCTGACCTTCTGCAGTGCTTGCTTGCCTTCCTGCACACTGGAAGGACCATTCCTGTGCTCTGAAAATCAGTCAGGTCTCCTGCACACCTTTGCCTCCTGAGGCAGTTTCCCATGTGATACAGAAAAGCGGGTAACTGAAGAGGCTAAAAATTGATTTGCTGAATTCTAGGTTTATAATCCTTCTGTCAATCTTGTTCACTTCCCTTATACTCCAGTCTCAGAATCAATACTGCAGATTGTGTTCAAAGGATATTATGACTGGAAATATCCATAACAAGGTTAGCTATTGCTGAGAGCTACAGCTATGAAAGTATTACAGATAGTGTAAACTAGTTTGCTAGGGAAACATTTCTTGCTAAAATATTATGAAAGGTGGTCAGATGCAAAAAAAAGGAGAGCTGAAATATTTGTCCCAGTCTACTTATTATACAGCTTAATATATAATGCTAATTTTACTCTCCTGAAATTGTATGAACAAGTCAAATAATTAGGAACTGGATTTAATTAAAGGTCCTCTGCATCCAAAAATGAAAAAGCAAGTAGTACACAGGTCAATATTTGAAGGTTAAATTTTTTTAAGGGTCAGATCACAGGCTAAGAGCTTATAATAAGGATGTTACAAAGATACAGACGTTTGCATGCTAAAAGACTGATTTTAGTTCTGAGTTTTAGAAATTAATGTCTAGAATAACACGGAATAATTGATCCTAGTTTGAGTTATGAGGAGGAAATACACATTTTTTAAAAAACTCTCTTATGAATGATGATTCAGCTTTCCCTTCCCACCACTCCTTTACTAACATGCAATTGAAATAATTGATTCTTCCTTGCTTTAGCAACTTTTTCTGCTGTGGAGTATATTAATGCAGTCATAAGGATTACTGTTTTTCATTGTGCACATTCAAAACACCCTCCTCAGATCCATATGTGATTTGTACTATTTTCCTCTTGTGCCCTTTTTCTTGAATTTTTAGTTCCTGATTTGCATTCATTAAAATTGTAAGTCCTGCCATTCATTGTAAGCTTTTAATTTGTCTACATTTTTAATCCAGTGTGATTTTTCTAATTCTTTTTTTGTTGTTGTTGTTTTTTTAATCAAGTGTGATCTCTTCTCTTGAAAATCTTGCAAAAAAAAAAAATCTTAAGTAATTTCTATGTATCAGAGCATTTGTTTCCTTTTTTTTTGATGATGCTTAATGAGTAATGAAAGCAGTTGTTCTTAATGTGCCATGTCCTCTTCAGTAAGAGACTTTGGCTTGTTCATTTTTTTTGACCAAGTTTAATTTGAGATGACTTGTTTCCGAAATCTCACAAATTGTCCTAAGGGAGGTATTTTCTCCATTCCTTGTGAAAATAGAGAAAACTGATTTTGATATTTTGCATCCTGCTCAGTGTCAGGTGTGAGAGCCGTGAAAACTTGACCTATAAAAAAGTCAGTCAGAACTCACATCATTGTATACATTAGTGATCTCTTCATGAGACACGAATCTGCAGAAGCCCTGGTTTTGGTTCTTTCCTCAAAGATTCACTTGTCAGTGTTGTGATCATTTTCACTTAGTCAAGAAAGGTCTGTGATGTAGAATTCTACACCCAACAAAGGGAAATTTGTGATGAGAAGACCTGTCTGTCAAAGACTTAGTAGAATTTTATACCATAACTAACCTTAATATTGACTAATAAGAGGTTACAAATCAGTATTAATCATAGTGAAGTTACTTGTGGCAGCACTTTTTACTTACACATAAGTGTTAAAGCACAGTGTATTTCCTGACTTCCATCCTGCCCTGCAGCTGCAGAGGACAGCAGCAGTTCGGAATTAACCTTATGATAACACTCCAATGTCAAATAGCATATGTGGTGAGGGAATCAGCTGGCCAGAGACCTGACACCTGCAGAGCTGATGAGATGGGTCAAGTCAAGTTTAAATTGACCCTGAATGTTACAGCAGGCTGAAGTTTTCTTCCCTGTGTATTCCAGATTCTGACTGCTCAGGCCTGGAGTTTTGATTCAAGCACAGATGCAGGCTGACAATCGCTGCCTGTAGGAGACCTGTTTTTAGGTGGAGGCCTATTGTGAGTTCAGTGGGAACTAGTTACCCTTTGGATAAATTACCAGAATTGGTTTCAAACCACTAGTTGAGGCCTAAGCGCCTTCTGAATTTTCCAAAGAAAATTCATATTTATATTTCGTATTTATAAGCCAACTGAAACATTTTTCATGCATGTTTTTTTCCATTCCCCTCCTCCATTTTCATTCTCAAACTGATAAAATGTGCAGTTTGCCAATAAAATATATAGATAATTATACGTGCAAGCTTGTGTAATTTATACTCAATATGGAAATTGAATATTATGAAATCAAAACACATTTGAACGCACATTATCTCTTCCCTGCATTTGGAATTTTAATGCTCTTCATTTAGTCTTCAACCTCAATGTTAACTCTTAAATAATCCTTCTCATAACCCAAAGAATTACTGTTGCTGCTGACTTACTATTCCTTCAATGCCAAATTTTAAAAAGAAAGAAAGAATTATCTTTTTCTTTCTGATATTTACATAGTCTTTTCAATGGTTTCCCTAGTCAGCAATAGGACACAAATTTAGGTAAAACTATACTGAATAAACCTTGCTTCTCCAAAGACTGGTATGAAATAATTATTGTTATTATTAAATATGGTCTTTGCATATAAAATTGGCCTAAGAAAAGAGATCTAAAATGTATGTGCTTTTTTTTCCCCCTCACTGTGTGGAGAGAGGTGTACTGATTCTACGTGCCTCAAGCATGTGTTTCATTTAGTCTGTCACAATGTGTTTTAATTTTGTACCTATCTATTTAGTGTGTTTAGTAACTAACATTAAAGGACAGATTACTTTGATTTTTTAAAAAAAGTTAACATTGAAAAGAGTTATGAAGTAGAAAGCCACCATATATTTCAAGTACCTAGTCTGGTCTGCTAAAAAACATAACTAATTTTTCATACTCTCTTACTAATTCTTGAAAATATGCCTAAAGCCAGGGTTAAAATGAGTAACTATTTTTGATTTTGTTAATATTTTCAGTATAGGTTTATAGTAAATGTGTTACATTGTTGTTTTGTAAGAAGATTAATGCACACCTTATTTCTAGAGCAAGATTAAGAATATAATAAGAAAGAAAAAATGTGAAATTTTTGTTCACTGGCAGAGCATGGGAAATGGAAAAGTCCTTGACATAGGATGAGCACTGCTGAGTAACAAATGAAGATCAGTGTGTCATCAGCATTATCCTCATGCTAAATTCACACCACAACATTGTACTGGCTACTGGGAAGACTATTAACTCTATCCCAGCTGAAACCAGGACAGCAGTTTCGCTGTCTCAGGTAGCTTCTATGTTAACTTCAAGCCTTATAAATTGTGGCAACTGTGTGGCCAGGTATCATCACTACAGAATGAGGCAGAATTACAACCGCATTCACTGATGAACTTTCCTAAATGATACATGAATGTGCAAATTCATCAGACTAGCTTCTTGTCCTACAACACAGTAATAGTGCTCAAAAGATATTGAAAAGACATTAAATTTGCAGTATTCACTCTGTTATGACACTTCTGCCAGAACATACCTGTGAAAGACCATGTTTCACCACCTGAAATAGAATCCTGTGCCTTAGTCTCATAAAAATTTCCAAAGGTGGATACCTGATATGTATAATTCTGGATACTTTCAATTGTGGTTTTTGGGGAACATTCTGCTACATCCATTGCCAAACTTACCGTCATGAAATCTGCGCAAACAAAATACTTGGTAAAAAGCAAAACATATTTCTGTGTCTTGAGTAGTGATAATAGTGAATATTAATAAAAACCTGTATCTTGAGTGTGACTTTTCAAAGTCTGTGAATCTATTAGACATGTGTTACGGCTTTTTCCACTACATTCCTGAAGAGAGTCAACAGCAATGGATAATTTGGTGCTGGGAGTACCAGCTGATACTGGTAGGTCTGTAGAAATGACTGAGCTGTGGGCTATGGGCAGTGACAGACCTCAATCCTGTGTGACTGCTTCCCAGTTTGATGTCTGAGTTCTGCTTCGATTGAGGTGGAGAGAAGTTACACGAGCCCAGCTTACCATAAACCTACTTAGATTTTTGTCTTACGGATGAAGAAATCACTCTCTGAATTTCCAAGTGGGGCTATGCTTATATTGATATTGACTCCTACTGTAATAATGCTGAAAGAAACATATTTATTTTGTATTATCAAGTTGATTAAGAAAGGCAAACCTTGAGTCCTTTTTTTTAAAGTATTAATATGTTTTCTAGTTCATTATTAATAATATGCTACAAATATAGACTAGGTGTTAGAACTATAGTTGATGACTTTATTAATTAATAGTATCAAGTTAATCATAATTCTAAATATTAGGCTATTTTTCATTGCATTGAAGAACACTGACGGTTTTCCCCAGTTGTAGGTTGTTCTGAAGAGTTGACAGATTTGTGATCATTCTTGTTTCTAAATATTGAAGACAATTGCAAACCTGCACCAGAAATATTCTAGGGAAATTACCTCAGGCAATATTTCATGTTTAACATTTAAAATTCATTAGAATAGTGGAAACTCATTATGTATATTAATATATATATATTTCTGCTAGAAAGACAAACAGGATGTAAGTTGATCCTGAAATTTTGCATGTTTTTGACCTTAGAATGGAGGTACACCCTGCATGGTGCTGTTATGTCTAATATTTCAGAACACTGTTGAACAGACAGCAGTTGTCAGGAAAGAACGCCTGGCTGTCAGCTGATGTACACATCACCTGCTAGCAGGCTAACCTGGAATTCCAGCTCAGCAATGTACTCAAAACATGTGCTGAACTTTAAATGTCACTGAAATTAATAGGTTTTAGAAATGAGTTTAACCTGAAGCGAATATTGTTTTACTATATTGAATTGCTACCTCCATAGGTGTTATTTTGTTGAGTGAAAAAAATTATCTAGAAGACTGATTCTATAAGTATTATTCTATAAGTATTTCTGTAAACTCAAGCTCCAAACTTTGCTGGGTGGCAAATAGGGTGGATATCAATACCAATGCTGCTTCTTATTGACTGTAGCAAATAATAATGGAATTTCTACAATAGTCACAGTTTTAGAAATTTAGGGCTGAGATTCTGTTAGCTCTGAAACAAGAGTTTGTAGTCCAGCTTTTCCCTTCTGCAAGTGTATAAATGTTATAAATGTTATCTGGTGTTACTGATTAAACTCAACAGTCCATGTTATTAAGTGTTACCACCTTAACAGTTTTTCCTACAGGATGTGCATGTTCAGGTTTTTCTTTTGCTCAGCAATTTTTCATCTAAAATAAATAAAATTTCATGTGCAGCAATTCAGTCATACTCTAGGGATGGCTTCTTAAAAAATGTTTGGATCTGTGGAACTGAAGTATGTATTTATTAATATATAGACTGCTCCAAAAGTATTGAAGGTGCCAGTGACAGGGAGAACACTGCTTGTATCATATAATTGAATAATATCACCCAGTTTGGAAATAGAAACAATGATTTCAACAATTTACTGGGAGCCTTGCAAATGAAGATTCCAAGAATTAAATATCTCTAAGCAACTTCATAGTTATTTCTGCTAATGTCACTTGCATTAATTCTAATATTAAGAAATACATATCTCCAAGTGTAAGGAGATGGCTGTTTACATTTTATTTGTTTTAAGCATTAAATCACAAGAAGCTTTATCCTTGTTCTTTCATCATCAGTCTTAGATATTATAATTTGCTCATTTTCTCTTGTTGTAGGCTGCTATTGTTAGGGATTCATCTTCAAATTATCTCAATACTTTTCTTAGATGAACACCTAATTCTGCTTATATATAAATACAATTACAGTTTATTATTGACTTTTGAATCTTTTTGCATGTATTAATCCTGCACATTGTGTAAAAAATTGTGTGATTTGAATATTAATAAAAGAAGCTTTCAGGGTTCGGTATCTCTGTACAGATATTTTGGAGAGTGTTTATTTATGATATAAATTATATTTCAAGAGTCAGAATTTTCATGTTATTGGTATTCCTGTACAAGGGATTAATTTTCAAGAGGAGCAGTTAGATTCAACGAAGAGCCACGGTAAAAAAGGCACAGATGGAAAACCATCACTATGGTGATGGGTGCGAGATGTCATACATCTCATTTTCAACGTGTCTTGCACTGTCATGGGTTTGAATGTAGGTAGCTGGAGCAAGTGTTTGATGCTAATGGCCTTCCACTTAATTGAATGGCTTCTGAGCCAGCCACTGCAAGTAGGAAGACCATGCTGCAAGTGCTCAGCCTTGTCAAATATGGCTGAGAATGTTAAGGCAAAATATTGATGAATAGAGACTACCCATCCTTTCACACGGAGGGGAACTATCTAGGGAAGGAATTAATGCAGAAAATTCTTTTAAAGTGTCACGGAGGCATGTTATAGACAGAATTAAGACAGTCTTTACTGATAGATCTTCACTTATCATCTCTTTCCAGCTGAAATCTTTCAATTTCAAAGCTTTTGGAAAAAACATCATGAGTTATCTGTGCTATGGCTAGGGTGTGTATTATCTAGTAATTATTTTTTATATTCCTACCAAGAGCAAAAAATCACGATTGAAATCAATTTAATCAGCCTATGCATCATGTACATTCAGAACTAGTAACACACAGTTAGGTTTTGGAATTAAACACAAAGTTGATACTCCTGAAAATAAATTCCAATCCATGTGAACTATGAACTCTTCCATAGTTGCACATAAATACCTGTCATTTTGGTACTTATTTAGTGTAGCATTTAATTATATTGGAGAAATACTGAAAGTTATGAACATTCTCAGGCCAGGATAATTGGCCAGTCATGAGTTCTTATTTTGGCATTCACCCTTAGCTAACAAGCCAGTGTAACAGGGCATGATGTGCTGTCAAGATGATTTGACAAGCCTGGAAACTTTCAAAGACCGTACCTTGTTGCATGAGATTTTTTATTTATTTATTAGTACACTCGGAAGGAATTTTTAAAATATGCTCATTACCCTGTTTGCATAGTCCATCTGAGATAGTGACTACAGCAATATTACAATCTTTGTTTCCAGCTGCCTGGAGCTGGCAGCATACAGGGAACAACTAAGAGCAAATAGCACAGGATCCATGACTGATTTCTCTTTACTTTTTAACTCTGTATTTTTAGTTTGCTTGATAATGCCTAATGGCCTTGATCTTTATTAGGTCATCTGTTACAATAATACACTAAAAATACTAATTATGGAGAATTTGCTTCAGTTTGAAACTTGAAGTTTTTTCAAGCTTTGGAAAAGGACTGTGAGACAGCTCCTATGTCTTCCTCACGATAAATCATAAATTTGAAAGTATGAATACTTTGCTACCATTGAATGTCCTTCCTGAAAGATTAAATGACAGCAACAAGTAAATATATTCCTCTATCCCTTGATAGACAGAGCTAAAAAATATATCACTTGACTTGTATCTAATTATAGATCATGATGGAAGGAGAATGCAAATTCCCATGTTATTAGCCAAACAAAAAAATTCATTATATAGTTCCCACAATTTGTAATGAAGAACTCTATATATTGCTGTTGTATGAGAAACTACTATGAATACGGAATTTTAGGAATGTATCTAAACGTAATATCAAGCCTTCCCAGTCTATTGATGAAGTAGGGTATTAGGATTCCTTATATGGATTGGGAATCCCCTAGATGAGTATAACATGATGTTTATTGTGTGTGAAGGAGTCTGATGCTGTCTCAAACATCAGATCCACTAGGCTGGAAAAGACATCTGAGTTCATAGAGTCCAACCTGGGACCAAACACCACCTTGTCAGCCAGACCATGGCGTTGGGTGCCAGTCCAGTCTTGTACACCTCCAGGGACAGTGACTCCACCACCTCCCTGGGCAGCGCTTTCCAATGCCCATCACCATTTCCATTAAGAACTTCTTGCTAATGTCCAACCTAAACTGCCCTGGTGCAGCTTAAGGCTGTGTTCCTCTTGTCCTATTTCTGGTTGCCTGGGAGAACAGACCAACCCTCACCTGGCTACAGCCTCCTCTCTGGGAGCAGCAGAGAGTGATAGGGACTTCCCTGAGCCTTCTTTCCTCCAGGCTAAACACCCCCAGCTTCTTCAGCTGGTCCTCAGAGGACTTTTGTTCCAGACCTCTTGAAATGGTTACAACAGGCAGACACCATTAGTCTGATGTTGTTTCAGCAGTTGATCTGGGTGGGCATTATGTAGAACCACAGAATATTTCAGGTTGGAAGGGACCCATAAAAATCACCATAAGTCTAACTTTTCCTCCTCACACAGCTATCTAAAATTGAATCATATGACTAAAAGCATTGGCCAGTGCTGCTTGAACTATAATATGAGTGATGTGACCCCTTCCCTGGGAGGCCTGTTCTAGTGATGGGCCACCCTGTCAGTGAAGAACTTCTTGTTAATGAGAAATCAGAATGTGCCCTGATGCAGCATCCTGTGAAGCCATATTGTGTACACATTTAGGTTCTGGCAAGTAAGAAAGTGCAGGGATGTATTTTAACCTATATTGTTGGCTGGATATGAGATAAAAGGAGATAATCTCAGTATTGCAGTTACAATAGAGCTGCTCTGAGGATGCTTTATCAGAGGTTGTCTTCCCCTGAAGTTTTGCCTGAACTGTTCAGACAAAGAGAGGTCTGCATATGTCAAAAAAAGATTTTCCAAGAACCTAAGTTACAATTAAATACAAAACTCTCATCTCTAAATGTCTTTAAGCCTTGCTGTCACAGTGGTGATAGATTGTGCTTGGAAGGTAGGATTAGAACTTTGTATGTTGCTAGTTCTGGATAATTACATGCTGTGTTTTGAACTCATTTTAAATTCACTTCATGCCAGCATAGCTGTGCAAAAATGCAACAGAGTGAAACCAATCTGTCCAAGCTAATACCAGATCTCTAGATGTGTATCTGTATTTTAATGCATGTTCTAGGACTGCATCAATAGTTATTATAGTTTCGTTTACCATGGTAATGGTTTATATAAATTTTCATAATCTGTTGCTTTTGCCTTCATAGGACAAAAGTAAGAGAGGAATGTTCCTGTTAATAGAAAAGAGAAAGTTTCTTTGTAATAAAAAATGGAACTACTTTTAAAATTTCAGAAAATTCTTCATTTTTCTAGTGGATTTGTTGCTCAATAGGAAACAAATTCTGAAGCCATCTGAACTTTTATTTTCCCCCAGAAACTTTTTGTTTCTAATAAAATAGAGTATCTGTCAATACAGAATCAGATGAATTGCTATGTTTCTTAGCAAATGAGACTGAAAGAAGGTCAACAAATAACTGAAATGCTTTATTTTGTTAGATATTTTCATATATTGTTACTTTCCATTTCCTTTAGTATCTTTTATACATAGATGTTTTTCTTAAAAAAAGTAGATATCAGCTACTTCTGATATTATAAATTTCCATAACTAATGATGATAATCATGTTCACAGTGGCACACAAATACATCAGGACAGTTATGCATCATAAATGCACAAATGCATCAGTTCTAATGCTGACAAAAATATTGAAAATTTGGAATTATTGCAAAATTTGGGTTTTTTAAATCCTCTTGGATTCAGTGGAGATTTTTTTCAGGCCTAATGATTTCAACTGCTTTAGTAATTTTAGTTGTGCTGTAGGGAATGCGAAAGATTATAACCTTTATTCCTAGCATTCAATTCTATTTTTTTTTTTTTTTTTTTAATTTTGAATCAGTCTTTTCTAAAAATTTTTATCTGTGAAGAATGAAAACTGGCAAGGATAATGGAAATTTCTAATAAACTGATTTTATTTTTCAAAAATAAATGAAAAGCCAAAGAATTCTCTCCTGCTGATAAATGTGTTTGATCTCAGTAGCAGCTCAAGCTAATCAGGAAAATATGTTTCCAGAAAAATCAGTTTTCTTTTTTCCTTTTCATTGTCTAGTTGTACTCTAGTAAAAACATATTAAATTTTGAATTTGGTCCCACTGCTCTAGGTGATACTATGTCTGTCACTTCATTAATTTTACTGTAAATTTCATTTATGAGGTCAAGGGATAGTCTTGTGTTGTTGTTTGAGTCTCTTTTTATGAATTAATTTTGGTAGGAATCTATTCTAATAATTTTTGCTATCGCTTGTGTGAATATTTTACAGACTGAATTAATAAAGAAAATTGGCCTATAATTACTGCTGTTACCCATACCCTACCAGGTTTCAAAATTACAGAAATAATTACAGTCCTAAGAGAGTCAGGCAACTTTTCAAATGCTGCATTATACATGCTATACTAAATGCCATGGAAGACTTGACGAAAATATTAATGTATCTCAGCTGGAAATTCTAATGTGTCTTTCTGTTAAGAGCTTTGCTTATAGGTAGAATTACTTTGCTTTAATTTTCAGTAAAGTCTGCAATTCTGAAGGTCTGTGGGTTTGGTTTTTGATGCTAAATTGAACTAGTTTTTATCCACATAATACTGTTTTTCATAGTTAATACCCCATATCAATTTAATTTGTGTTTTATTCTGTACAAGCTTCAAATACTGGAAGGAAACATCTGTGGAGACATTTAAGTAGATGATAAGAGTCATGATCATCGTGGACCTCTTGCTTCTTATGGGAAGTCTGTTAGTGCAATTTTTCTCCCCATTTCTTGCATTTTCAGTCTTTATATGTTATTTTATATCTGCGTTTCATCTTTGCCTGTTCCATTTTCTGAGATTTTGCAGCAGACTCTTTGCCACCTGGCTCCTGACAAGTGCAGTCACCCATAGCCTGTCTGACAGGCTGGTGTCTCAATGCATTTCAGGGGAAAAAGACTAGACAAACTGAAAGCATTTTTTTACCCTACTACCTTATGCCAACTTCATATGTCAGTGGTTCAGAAAGGAGATGATGAAGCTTTTAGTGACAGTTACAGTGGGCAAGGGCCAAACTCTGCACTCTAAAAACAAGCTGAGCCTTCTCTGTGTCTGTCTGGGACATAGTCCTACCTCACAAATAACAGGTTACTGCTGAAACATGACAACATGTAGCAAGTGGTCAGAATTTCCCGTTCTCTGTGAACATCTATTTTTGGAGTCGCCTGAGGTAAGGATCAAATATCTCTCCAGATAATAGAGGTGAACAACAAAAAAACCCCAAAAAAACAAAATGAAACAAAAAACCCCAAACAAAAAAAAAAAAAAAAACTCAACACAAAACAACTGACTAAAAGCCTAAATACTGACAGGAACCAAAGCAGGAAAAATATTGAGAGCAATCCCATTTCAGAAATGTTTTCCTTAATTTAGTTAATACTGCAAAGGGAAAGATTCAATATACAATTTATCCCTTATGCTCCTGGATGGATTTACAAGACAAATGGACCTTTGGCCTAAGTAATTTTGCATTATTAGTCTGTGAGTTGCCCAAAAGACCAATCTTATTTTCTCCTCTAAGAAGCAATGAGATAATACATTTTTTTTTCCCTTGCGAGAGGTTTCTTCTAGAATGGTGAGTAATCATTTTTCTTTCTGCTAATAAAAAACATACATATTTGATATGACCCTATCTATCTCCAGATATGATATAATTTTTTGTGTACTGACTCTAAGAATTTGACATTTTTCTGGTATACTTAGCAAATTAGCACATTTTATATTATAATCTGTACTGTAATTTTGAATATTACATATGGATTAAACTTGTACATTGCTGAAAACCCAAAGTCCTATTTTCCTGTATTTAAAAATGATTAGGGTACACTGCCAGCAACACCATCAGCTTTGTTTTCCTAGAGTGACTGCATCTGCTTCTTTTCAGTAAACAAGTCCTATGACTTGGTATTAAACATACTTGGATGTGTCTTCCAGCTTTTGGATTCTTCCAGCTCTTTTAAGCATTTTTCCACCTAGTTTTGGATCCCACTTAGGTGTATGAAGCTGCTCAGATCTAGAAAATTGTGAACTTAAAAAAAAAAAAAATTTCTTCCAGAGTTAGATAAGAAAAGATGATTATCGTCTTTGTCATTTTCTGATGCTTTCACTGGATGATTTCATATGAGTTTCTTTGGTTTCATAATCTTCTCACTAAGAGACTTCCTAAAGAATCATGTTAGAGAAACTTCAGGTTCTGTGAAAATGAGCTAAAATTTCTATATAGCACTTCTGAGTGGTAACACTTCATCTTCCAGAAAGTTACCCCATCATAAAGTTGCTTAACTCATCCACATTTTTATTTCCTAGTTTTTCATATTTTCACTATTTTTTATGTTTCTTACTACTTTTTTATTTCTTTATCAATGCTTATTAAGAAGTGGCAGATCTTCCCCCCTTTTTGTTTCTCCTCAAATATTTTAAATTTTTTATGTGTGCCCCAAAATTATTTTGTGAGTGGAAGTTTTACTACCCACACTGAACAGTTTCACCACACTCATAGGTTTATATTCCTGTCAGGAGATGCTGACATAAGAGCTCTGAGATCTTGACAGAGTTTGCATTATGAAAAGGGAGTTACAATATATAAGAAATGGAGGTCATCATATTGCACGAAATATGCTGAAATACAGAAATATTAAATTAAATATTTTTAATCACTGGGAAGGAAAACAAGTAGGATCTCTTAAACCTCAGAGATTAAGTACTAAGAAAATTAATCAGGGTTGGAAAAATACCCCACATGTTTGCTGTTCCTGTTTTGTCTAGCTAATGACATGAATAACCTAAATAATGCTGGCATTATCAAAATGGATTAGCAAATATTTATGCTAGCCTGACTGTTTGGCATGTCTGCACTGATGAATATAAACATCTTGTGGGAAAAGGCTTAAATTGCAAAGGCTTCAACCTGAATCGTGTAACAGGACATAACTTCTTAATATTTCTGATTACTGAAGATGAATTCTAATGAGCACATTTTTATAACCTAGATCATTAGATGGACTTAAAATATTCTTCCAGTAAGTGTTTGTGGAAAAAAATTCTTAACAAATGAATTGCTAAGCATTTGAGAGCTTCTTCCCACATTTATTTACATGCTGTTGTAATAAAACAACCACGGTTTGCTGGAAAATAAATGTGAAACCTAGAATTCAAGCAAATGAAGAAATATTTTCTGCCTTCGTTTACTATTTGAGTAAAGTGTCACTTTGCATGGAATGAGAAAAATCTCTCTAGAACTGACTGAATTAAATTCTACATAGCAGCATATAGAACTAATATCTGTTGAGCCAAAAGTAAACAACCAATTTGTCACGTAGAACAAATATATAAACCCAAAAATCAAGGTTTGAAACCTTAATATTTTACTATATATTGTCTTACTCTCCAAAAACAATATATACTCAGTGATTACACAGATATGCAGCTCTTTTATTTTCTCCCTACAGCATTCCCAGCATTGACATGTACAATGTAGTGACGGGGTGTTTTGCACCATGTGCAAAGCATTGTAAATTAATGAAGCCATCAAAGCTATTCCATTCAATAGGGCAGTCCCACCATATACACACACTATGACTCTCAGGGCTCATCTGATTGGGGTACCTCTACAGCATCTCTACAATATAATTAATTAAATAGTTTTTCTTTCCTATATCCACCTCTGTTTTCAAAATAACCGGAGATCATGATGACTAGATACACTGTGTTATACCTTCGAAGTTATTGTCTTCTACGGATTCCTTTGCAATTGTGGAATTTCTAGTATAACAAAACAAACCAAGAAAATGATGTAAGTCCAGGGTTTCTATTTTCTTCAATATTATGGAATATACAAACACAGGGATCTCTACAAGGTAGGTGAGACAGTGACCAAGAGCTAGGGATGGCTGATAACAAGAAATAATGCTGCTTAAGGTAAGGCAGGTAAAAGCTGGAAAACTGAGGAGTTACTAAGAGAAGTACTAGAAAGGAAATGTGGTAAAATGCTGAGCCAAAAGGCTAGATTGAGAGTCTGGCCCACTGTCAGGCTAAGGATATGTATTACATGACAGAGAAAGAGGAACAAGGGGAAAGATTACAGCCAGTTTGGGGATTGGAACAAAAAGGAGGCTGGAGTGAGGTCACCTTAGGCCAGTCAGACTAGGAAACAAAGTCAGAGACAGAGTTCCTGGAGTGTGTCTGCAGTTGAATGATGCTTTTCATGGAATTTACCTGCTTGGATTGTGACATGTACCTGATGGTATGAAATTATGGGTGTCACCAAAAGATCAATATGAAATTTTCAAGTATACCCAGCAAGAAATATGTTTCACATAAAGCTATGGCACTGAACTCTGCAATACAGAGATGTCCAGTATAGATCACAGCATCTTCCATAAGGATGGTTACTTAGCATTGCATTTTTCTTTTCATCATTTTCATCATTAGGATCTTTTTCTAACTATCTTTGAAGTAAATATAGTATTTTCACTTATTTTCCTTTTATTTTTACTTTAAAAATCCATTCCTTATCTTACCTTTTCCATGATCAAATTTTGGTTAGGCTGTGTGTAAATTTTATTCCAAGTTGGATGAATTCAAAATACTTCAGCTGTATTTTGTACTAAATTTGTAATTTGTACTAAAGAAGTATTAAAATTGTGGGGTTTTTGTTTTTTTTTTTTTTAATGTATATGAATATATTTTTCTAATGTATATCAATATTCCTATGTTAGTTGGGTCAGAGGTAAGAAGTTTTAATTTTTTCTTTCTATAAAAAATGAGTGTCCCACTGTGACTGTTGAGAAGAGGATCGCATTCTGAGCATCAGAAAACATTGTGTTGTATCTGTAGAGATTTTTGTAGTCTATGGGAATGTTACTAGTTTGCTTTAACAATAAGTATGACATGTCTAATAAATAACCTGCAAAAGTAAGTTAAAGGCTCTTTTTCAGCCATTCTTTCACCACTTAAAACCCAACTTTGTTCAATGACTTGAACTTGGAAGGTAGGAATTTTGCAGAATGATTCTACACTTCTTTTTAAAAACATGCTGAAATCTTGAGTTATGTCTTTTCGGAGGCAGGGAACCAATATGAAAGAATACTTGGAGGAAAAGAGGAAATAAAATTATAGAGTTATTTTTCACTTTTAGATATCTAGGGAAACCTTGTACTAAGAAATATCTGTTAACTGTAGAAACAGCAGGTGATGACAGCACGAGTCCAGGTTTCCCCTTTAATGAAGGGGAAAAAATTTTGCTTGAAGATATTAATAAATATATTCTATACAAAATCTGTCATGATACAATACCTTAACTCACCAAGGAAAAGGTTTTCTTTTTTCCTTCACTCATTCATTATTTATCTAGGCTTTAACCTTTCCAACATCCCCTGAGTTAGCTTACAGTACAGGCTTTTCTACAATGATTTATGTATCAGGTAATGAAAGATTCATAATAAGCTACACTTTTTCTCAAATAACCCCCTAAGTAATTTTGATTTGCCTTTTTAAAAATATTTTTTACTGTAGTTGATGCCATTTTATTCATCAATTATACAAGACTACTTTTGCAGCACGTAATTTTATTAATGGCTGTTTTAAAAGTAAGTTGAACTTGGTATATAATTATGCATAAGTAAAAAGTTGGTAAGTTTAGCAATAATGTAATATAATTTCCATCACTACATGAAGAAACTTTGTTGGTATCATGAAATAATAGCATTGTGGTGATGTGCTTTTTCAAGTTTCAAAATTCTTATTAAAGGTTTTGTTTTGTGTACCCTTCCACCCCTCCCCCTCCCCTGTTATTCCTATGTACTTTTCCCTTTCCCCAAGGTCTCTGTCCATTACCTCACAGTTAAGGTATTTTCTTTGTTTCCAAATGACCCTAGGGGATTGGATGAAAGGTTCAAGATGTATTCCCTCCTGCTGTTTTCTTATTTGTCTTACAACTGGTCAGTTTTTCTAGAATCTGTCTAATTGGTCCAAAAGTGTTATCTCTTTTTTGTAACCACCCTCCTTTAAATGGTGATGCTCCCTGGGGCCCCTGGGGCTCTTTGTTTGGAACACCGCCAGAGCAACTTCTCTCTACCTGATGTGATAAATAAACTTTTCTTGAAACTCCGAACCGAGCCCCCCTCTCTGAGAGAGAATTTCTTGCCGTCTAATTCTGCTAGCTTCGAAGCTGAACCCCAAAACTAGAAATTATTGCTGAAAACATCTGCTCCAAGGTCTTACCTTTGATCTAACTGGAAAGCTGAAACAGAGCCGGGACAGAAGCAGATAAGCCAGCGATATAGCATCTTTGTAGCCATAACCTACAAATTTTCTGAACTGAGACACATGTGGCCAAGAATCTGGTGGTAGATTGTGCCTGAAGGCCGAAGAACTTCAACTGCACTGGGTCCTGAGAGGTCCAGGTCTCCTTTCAGCCAGGAAGTGTAGGATTTCATCTCTGCTTCTGCCTGCTTTCAAACTATGAGCCCGTTTTTATATTTTGCCAGAAAATCTCATAGGCAAATTGAAGTGGAAAGGAAAATCAGTCATTTTAAATACAGACCATCTATCTAGTGCACACTAGTTTGCTTTCAGGGATGTACTATTACTATGTTAGACCTGATCAGAAAAGTTCCAAAATATTTTGCTTCAGTCAGATTCCTGGCCAGAAACAAAATTGATTCTGGTGAGTTCACTGAGAAAAATATAAGGAATATGCTGAATGAAAAACATACACATATACTTCTTACATATTTTTATTTATTTGTACTGTCTTTACGGCAGTGACAATAAACATATGAATTCTAATTTCCATTGAAAATCACATGCACTTTAATTTCATTCATTTACAGAATACTTTTCTAATGTACTCCTCAGAAGATATTGAAAACTTTGAAATGTTGAAATTTTCTACTGTTCTAGTTTGACCAGCCCAGGGAAGTGAGCTGGTTGGGTTTGAGATTGGCATTTTCTTGGACCAATGGGAATGCATTTTCTAGTTGTTATTCCCTTTGAAAGCAGCCCGGGAAGCTCTTTCCCTCCGGCCGTCGGAGCGGGCACACATCTCTGCCCTCGCTCGGCCCTGGCAGAGTTGGGGCGGGAAGGGGACTGGGAAGGACCCGCGGGCCAGGCAGGGCTCAGCGGATTTGGGAACATCTGCCAGCAGGGAATTGGCTCTGCTGCTGGCCCCAGCTGAACTTTACTGTTACTGCGTCTGGTGAGAAAGGTGGGGGGAGGAAGGGGAGGCACAATGAGGCTGGAGCACCTGATGGGACTGAGGGGTGGAGGAGAATTCCAGAAATCTGTCCAACTTTCCCGCGGCTGCCTTCTGAGCCTGAACCCTCTGTGAGCCCCCCCGGCACGGCTGTGAACCATGACACCATGGACTGCCGTGGCCAGATACTGCTTCTTGTTAACTCTTTCAGTGCATCAGTGCACAGATGGAACTTAGAAAGCCTCCATCCTCTCTTCAGTGAGAGAAATTAGAATGCAGATGTGTAAAGACCACATGAAGTATCAAAGTCAGTCAAGAAGGAGTGAAAGTCCAGGTGGAAGGAGCGTGGGAAGTTGCTTTTGAGCTATAAAAACTCTTATAAGCTATGGTGGTTGGTTATAACATATTGAAATGTTTCCTTTAAACCATAAAGAAGTATGGGGGAGATAAAAGAGTTCACATTGTAGACCTGAGCAAAGGAGTGAAATGTTGAGGGGACTTGATTTCATGAGAAGCTGAACAGAGAGATGAAGTCATAAAGACTCTTTGCCCTTGAAAAAGAAATGAATCTCCGTTCCTTGAAGGCGAAAGTGGTCCAAAGACAAAGAGAACCTTTGTTTTGGACATGTTTATCTTTAAACTAGACCCCATACATCGATGTGGCTCAGAGACACAACTGTGAACATGGGAGGAGTTTCATGAACGATAAAAGATCTGTGTGGTTGCTGTTCATGAAAGATGGATCCACAAGAGAACTGTTTTCTTGTGGAGAAATTTACCATAGTGAATGAGAGGTGCTTCCCTCCCTAGATGAACTGAAAAAGACTGCTTCAGAAGTAGAAAACTGACTGAGATTTCTGAGTGTTGTTTTCCTTACATTGTCAGCTAGGAGAAAAGAAACGGTGGGGAGGGAGGAAGAGTGTTTTTGAAAGTTCCATCCTCATTCTTGTTATTTTCCTTTCTTTTAATATTAGTTAATAAAGTCTTATTACTTTTAAGCTCAAGCCTGCTTTGTTCTTGATTGAAAACTGAAATTGGCAAAAAATCAAATGAGAACAGAAATTGGTGTTTCTGCCCGGTTTCGAATTGAAACCACAACATCTACAAAATTGGTATCTTTAATTTTCTTATATACTCAGTAATGAAAAGACCAGTTGCATTTAAGACAAAGATACTAAAACAAAAAAAATGAGTGTGTTATCTGTCAATGTCTAAATGAAATGATACAGGGAAGAAACTACTGGAATCATAATTAGACAAATTATTTCAGATTTCCAATTACTGCACATAAGTACTTAAAAACAGAGGTAAACCATAATGAACTAATTATTACTGAACTTATATTAGCTGTAATTAATGATTATTTCTAATATTTTGAAGTTCTAATTTTTTAATCAATATTCTATCCACTGAAACAAAGAATTTCCCTAATGAGAGGTGTTTTTTTATTGCCTTTCTAATTCACCAGAAGAGACTCCTGTAAATAAAATGGGAGATAAGTTCATCTGGAGAAAAAATTTACAAAAAGAGTTGAAAAGGAACTACTGGACTACAACTTTCCAAAATTGTAGTTTCTGACAAAGATTGCTGTAAATATGGAATAAAGCATGTTGAGTACATAAAAATATTTATGTTTCACTAGAAAAAAACATGTAAATGAGACAAGTTGACATATCCCAAATTAAACATTATTTCAAACTTTGTTTTTAAGTAATTATATCAACATTGTCTTGATTAAAGGGGTACATCAATGTCTAAGCATAAGAAACAATCTTGGAGGCAGAAAATCGAGTGGGGGTTTTTTTGTGTTTTTTTTGTTTTGTTTTGTTTTTGTTTTGTTTTGTTTTTTGGTTTTTTTACATCTTAGTCTACTGGAGTAATTAGAAGTTTGACAATTACTGAATCACAAAATGGTTTGGGTTGGAAAGGATCTTAAAAATCATCCAGGGATGCATTTCAGCTGAAGATACTTTTGACAGAGATCTTTTCTTACTGCTAGAGGTCTGTTATCCTAGCAGTTCATGTAATATCACTGTTCTAGTTAAAATTATGATTTTGGAGAAAGAACAGTCCTTTTGTTAGTTTGTCTTTTCACTGGTGAAGAAAATATATGCAGTATCAATACTTTGAATAAAACAGTAACTTGCATTAGAAACTATAATTTAAGGAATCAGGTGAAACTCCTCATTGATGTGTAGCATGTTAACTAAAAATTATGATTATTACCCTAGGAGGAGTATGTTGGATTCCTGCAGTTATGGGTTTGAAATACATTGTGGATTTTTAAGCTTTAATCAAACAGAATTGTTGTTTGCTGTTTTATTTTCTGGAAAAAATAATGGTAGGATTGTCATCCATTTGTCTTATATTTTCTGGGTATTTATTGTTTGCTTGGCTTTTGTTGTGGATTTTTTGTTTGTTTGTTTTTCTTATCTGAAACATTTTTGCTGACGAATGGGAGAGATTTGATCCTGTTGTATGGCTTAACTCTCTCCAGTGTAGAATCCTACTCTTAAACCTTTTAAAATACTATTTTGAGCCTTTCTAGTAGTGATGCAGGAAAAGCAGAATTCAATCAGAGTTACTTTAAAAAATTTAATCATAGAGCAAGACAACTGAATTAAATGTCCACCTCTAAATTAAATAATATTTCACCAGTTAAAGCACTTCACCCTTTTTAACATATCAAGTGAAATGGTGCTTCTGTTGTCACTGTTATGTGATGCTGTTACTGAGATGCTTCCAAACAAGTGAGGGCAAAAGTGTCTGTGTCTCTGGACGTCTCTGGATGCTTTTACATTTAATGTAAAACAATTATATCATCAGTCATGTTATCTACTGTTCTTCAATAGATTCTATTTTTAATGTATTATTTAGTTCTTAGTGTCTGTCCTGGAACCCATTCTGCTTCCCTGGCAGTCAGAAAGTGCAGATTGTAAGAAGCAAACAGTATAATAGTAATGGTCATAGTAAAATGAGGTTCAAGATGGGATTAGTATTTATTTTGTTTCTCATCCAATGTATCTTTTTTTTCAGGTGGAGTGGAGAGATGCTCTCTAGAGTAAAAGGTGCATTACCATTTGAAATGAAGGAGGGACATATTTCAGGTCCAGTTCCTAATCAGGAATCACCATGGAAAAGGAGTTACCCCCTAAAACGTTTCTTGTGAGGAAGTAAGAACACACATGTAAGTGTTTATTCCCTACAGCCTATGCGTGCAGATCTGTGTAAGACAATTTGTTCTTCCTTCTTTTCAATAAATTTCTTTTCTTTGATCTTTTTTCCAACATATCCAATATAAATACAAATTTGAGCTCTTTAAATTACTTTCATATATGCATATAAAGTAAAATCTTAAGAAAACTGTGCTAAATAGTCATTGTTCCCTTGGCATGACTGCCATGAACAACCCTTGCCTCCGGAATTAAGAACCAGACTATAAACACAAACTCAACTCATCATCATTCTCCTGAAAAGCAAAGAGAAACATAAAAAAAGTTTATGATTCTGCATCACATTAACATTAAGAATCAGATGAGAATATAACCTTTGTATTTTGCTAATACATTTTGCTTGAAGCATGCTCTTCTGCTTTCCTTTTTCACATATACACTAGAATCTTCAAATCCTCAATTTTTTTAACCTTTGTACTTGAATTAGCTTTCAGAAACTTCTCCAGATGTAAAAAGACAAAATTGAAACTTTTTTTTTTTTTTTCCCATTTAGTTTATTGGGAGAAGTATTTCAAAATGTCTTTCTGGAAACATACAAATTTCTCTAGTACCATAAACCTATCAATTGTTTTTATAATGTCGGTTCTAAAATAAGGTAATTGCTATTGCAATAAGTCTATTAAGTTTTTATAACTAAATAAATATTTGGATGAATGTGTTATTGCATAAGGTAAGTTAATCATTCAGATCCACTGCTAGAAATGTTCTGAACCTTCTTCTGTTTGAGCCAGGAAAATGCTGCTTCAGGATGAGAATGCAGCCAATCATAAAACACATTTTTCATATTTGAAACTGTGCTGAACTGACTGTAGAATCTTTAAAAAACATGAAAATGTTCTCCAAAATGTGCTCACACATTCAATGTAGTTATTACTCATCCCTATCCTGATTGCTATAGCATAGGTTTTTCTCCAGTGGTTGATTTCATATTGAAGATTTGTTCAGTAGAAGATTTTCATGTAGAAGGAAGCTTTAATCCAAAGAATACTGTTTCTTTGGAGTATGTTTTGGGGATTTATTTAAATGTTTCTGTTGAAAATATCTTTGGTTTGGTTGTTTGGAGTATACCTGCAGCCTCTGTGCTAAACTGCTTGAAAAACAACCTGTGAAAATGTATTCGAAAATGAAGTTATGTCATTGAAATTCTTCTTCATGTATATTTTCATATTCCTTCACATGTAAAGCTATCAATCATTGTAATATGAATTACAGTTTTCTATGTAAGAACATAGTTCTGGTTAAGAATGAGCAGAGAAATTTGTGAATCTACTAATAATAGAAGTTCCAGCTTAGAAAAAAAAAAAAAACAACAAAAGCTTATTTAACTCAAATATTCTTTTCCTTAATGAAATTCTATTCAAGAATAAAATATCTGTATTGGTCCAAACAGAGAACTATTCAGCTTATAATACAGGTCACTCATGGCAGAATTCAGTTGTTTTACATCAGTGACGAATGTTGTTTTAAATATGCTTGAGTGCTGATACCTCCCATTTCCAGCAGCCTTTACTGAAAGCCATAGGTTTTTGAAGATCCTGTGTCATGGCAGTTGTGCCTAGTAATAGCTTCCAGAAAGTTGTTTTTCTGTCTTACAGTAGAGGTAGCCTTTAGCTGCCTAAATCTAAGTACCATGTGCCATTTGAGGTAGACTCAAAAGTCATGACTGTAAGACATGACATGGACAGGACTGTTGAGTTCTCACAGATTTCTAATGGATAGAGATTAAATGACCTTTTCTACTTTGACATGATTTTTTTCTCATTTTTAGAAATATTTTATTAGGGAAATAGTCTGCTAACTTGGTTGAACCTAAGTATAAATATCTATTCTTAGTTTTCAGTGTATTCATTGTTTTTGTTTTTCAGTAAAGGAATTGATTTCTTTATTCTTTTTTCTAACTACCTATTGCTGTTTCTCCATAAATCCCTACCTAGGAATCTGTCATGACACAGAACTACAGAGCTCATTTGTAGCTGTATTTCCATGTTTGTGTAGTGAATGTTATGATAACTTGTCAGCACTTGGACATCTTCTCTTGGTTCATGTTGAGGTCTTCTTTCTCAGTCTAGGATCTGCTTCTAAGTCTTCTAGAATGCTCCTATAACTTTGCTCTTTTTTTTCATTGACCTGCATCTGCAATTTACATCTGAACTTACCATGAATATTGCCATCCACATTTGTCAGTAACTATTTATTTTTCTTTTTTCTTTTAAATTAATCTAAAGATCATTTTTTTCCCAGCTTAATGTTTTGAGGTCAATATCTATGAGTGAACATTTACAGCCATGTCTCCAGGGCCACCCTGTTTCTCAACTCCTCGTCCTGTCCAGGTGCACCTCTGGGCCACATCCTGTGTCTCTCCTTCCTAAGGTCTCAGCTGTGATACTAGGCCTCGTTACAGCATCATTATTTGTAATAAAACTATTGTGGTGTTGCCATATAAAGATAGTGGCAGCCTCCTGGCCAATTGTAAAAAAAAAAAATAATAAAAAAAAATCTGCTAAAAAACCAACCTGCTAAATCAGGAAGTTCAGCTAAAGTTTAGAGAGAAAAGGTCTGTCAAATATCAGTGCTGAGGGTATAAGGCTTGCAATCTCTTTATTAACAGTGTCAATAGTGTATTGGGGCTTCAAAGTTAGGATACCTATTTAATTAATACAGATGAAAGAAAACTTTTAACAAAACTTGCCTTTTTATGTATTCTGCAGGCAAATGCAATAGGAGTAACATCCAGGCTGACTCAACTGAAGTCATTCTGGTTGGTACATTGGATAATCCAAGAGACTGAGAACACCAGCTAATATTTACTAATGAAGAATTACATACTTGTGCTGAGAAAAAAACACCATTGCTTTAAATTTGTTCAAAAAATTCTGTCCCAAAATTTCGTGCACTAGAAGAGATGAGTAGGAGAAAGGTTTCAGGGCATTTGAGAGAAGCAAGATGATTATAGAGGAAATTTATTTTACAGTAGCACTTCTGTTTCACATCTTTGTATTCCTTCTCTCTAGGCTGCTAGAGTTACCTGCTCTTCAGGAGTAATTCAGCAGTTACTTTAGTCTGCCTTATATGTCCTTTCCTTTTAGGGACCAACTATGATTTTCATTGTTCAATTACAATGCTGTCAAGGAGTTCTTTAATGTATGAAAAAGTGTTCCCTTATTCCTCACTAAATAGAGGAATCTAATTATATTCTATCTTTTGCAGAAGAGTACTGTGTAGTACTGTGTAAGAAGGTACTCCTTGTTGCCTAAGAACAAAAAATGAATATGACCAAGAATGGTATTCAGGAGAAAAAATTTATAAGTTTTGTTTGGAAATCATAATTATCTTTGGTTTCTTCAGGAAGGATTATTGGCAAGTAAAATGATAACATTCTGAAAATGAGTATAATCACCCATTAATAAATTTGTCATTACAGTTTTTCTTACTTCAAATCGACTTTGAATTTTAATCTTTAATTCATGTGTAGTCTAAACACTCAGGCTTAGGAATTGCTGAAATGGGAACAAAATGTTTTACTTTTAAATCAATGAGATGTGCATATGTTTCTATGTCTCCTGTTCCCTGTACACCCTGGCACATGCACAGACACATTTTTTGAGCCCTACTTCTATGATTTGGATGCAAAAGAACTTAGACAGGAATGAGCCTTTATCTTTAGTTCTTTTCCAGAATAATGTGCTTGCACTGCTGTCCAATGACTTTCAGTCTGAATATTTTACTAAGCCTAATAAACATCTGCATATATAGACATCTACACTGACACAAATAAAGGAAAACATTTTCCTACAAGAAATAATTCCTAGAAAATTTACTGTAAAACATACTGTAATCAGATCTTACTGAATCTTTCTGAAGGACAGGATTATCTCCAGGAGTTTTGTAGAGTTAAATTTTCAGGATTGGCAGTCAAGAAACAAAAAGTTTTCACCAAAAGAAGTCATTATAAAAGTATATTAACTTCTTTTTTCTTTCTGCTGGATCATTTAGAAATACAGACTAAAATCCTACCAAAGCTTTCAAAAGAAAACTGGTAACATGGTAATCTTACCAGTGATTTAGAATATTTTTCCTGTCAACATGTTTAAAGTATAAGGCTCTAAACATTTTAAAACCTTGAAAATAAAATGAATTACGTACAAATGATACTTCCTGTACATAAATATGATGGACATCATGTGAATATTACTGCCAGGCAATTTTAGTGCTTTAATTTTAAACAAATACAGCTTTTGATAAGGTGCCATTAATTTTTTTTTTAATTGATGCCTTGGTTTTAAAAATTGGGATCATTCTGAAGCCGCATTATTATTCTATGCAACAGCTTACTCTAGGATAATTTATTTTCATGTCTGTATTCTTTGGGAACGTCAGATCTGTTTATTCAGAGCAGATAAATCTGCCATGTGGTAAATGATAAGAAGGAGATGGTCAAGTATGTTGTGTTTCTAACCCTCTGAGTTCTGTCAAAATTATTGTAAAATGTGTGATATATTTTGAAAGGAAAAGAATAATGTATTGTTTTATTCTGTGGAACACTTATGAATCCCATATAGAAGACTATTAGTCTAGAAATTGGATGTGCTGGAGTACTATAGAGAAATGAGTTTTTGAAGATTATGTTCTGAATGAAATGAAGAGTGCTATTTATCATAATATTTGGCATTTAGATAGAACTTTTCTGAGACTCTAAGCATTTTATTAACATTTATTAAGTGCAGCACATGAGACATTCTTTGAGGTAAGAAATTCTCCCATTAAATTAAGAAAAAAAGAAAACAGCATAAAGAGTTGATGGTTAGTCAGAACCATCATAATCTGCCTTCACTAGGCTTCCTGCTTCTATGAGACCACAGTCCTTCATTCCTTGAAAAGGAATAGCATACCAAGAAGACAAAGAAAATTCAAAATTAACTTTGTATTGCTTTATTTCAGTAAGTAAAGCATTAGGGTATATTAATTTATATAAGTTGTTGTTTATTGTTATGTTATTGCTGTTTTAAGATATGGAATAAAATTCTCTGTTAATTCTTAATAAGCTGGTGTGTGATTATCTTTTAAACTTACACTACCACTGATAATGAACCATTCAAAAATAGTCTTTTATTTAAAGATATTTCTGAACATAAGAAATATAAAGATCACATTGTCTGTTTACATACTTTAATTTAGAAAATACATATTAAGTTGAATATTTCTTTGCCATAATTTTCTAATGACACTTAGATGTTACAGATGGAGATTTTCATAAATTAGTGGTCTATATTATTAAGAATTTGTTATGAGAGAACATTAAAGATAAGAAGGGGACTACTCATTGCAATATCGTAAAATTGAATCTATTTTTGACCTCTTAAAATTCTGTAATTGACCAGGTGCCAGATTGCCCTGCTATATTTTTATAAAATACAAATTTACTAACAGAAATGTGATCATAACAACAAACTAGTTGCTGCTGTCATAAATCATGTCATAGCCCAAACAGTTTTATATATTTGGAAGATCAGTAACTAGCTGTATCTCTGTGGTTTGCTCTGAAGCTCTTACTAGTAGTGAGAATTTAAGAGCCTTTAGGACCCTCAAGGAGAGAAATAAAATGAAGCCACTAAATTTTATATTGTGGTGAGGAACAAATCCAGACGAACTTGTAAAAGTGTCTCATAAATTTGGTGCTTGCACAGAAAATATATTTTTCAATTTATTGATTAAAAAAAACCCAAAATATTACAGAAGTTTGAACTAGTGTTTAAACGGTTCAATATGAACAAAAACCAGCTACCTATTTCTTATGCTAAGAAAAGTATTGTTGGTTTGTTCTCTGTATGGAGGTGGACTTGAAAATCTTTGCAGGTCCCTTCCACATCAGAATATTTTGTTCTTCTGTGATTTAGATGCACAGGTTTATAGACTGGAGCAAAGAAGTAAATCAAATCATATTCTTCTGTTTCCAAGAGGTATTGCAGAGCCCTGTACATTATGGCATGTTTCTGCACAGAAATGTTATGTAAGTATGAACTGAGAAATGAGTGGTTTTTTCTTTGAGAACACCTGCAAGAGAGAATTGGCATAGGAACGACTTAATTATCTGCCTTGCTCTTTCTCATTCATGGTCCTCTGTAAGGTGGAACACAGTGCATTGGATTTTGCTTTGTGAGTATTAAGATCTGATAGTCGGCGATGACAGAATAACCTACAGCATTAGAACAAGGGTCCTTTGCCTCCTTCTAGTGGAAATGTACTTCAGGCAATCCTTTTCAAAGTACACATGAATACTTTAGGTTCTCTTATAAAACTTGTAGTGAATAGGAAATCCAATATGGTATTCTTTTTTAGTTCTTCTGTCTCATCTACTTTCCCATGGATTTCTTTTTTCTTTTTGATTTGTTTTGGGGTTTTTTTAGGCTCTTTCATTTTTTCTTGTAACAAACCAAAATGCCAAAGAATTGGAGGATTTTTCTAAACCTAAAAGCTTAATGAACACTCATCTAGACTAGACAGAGTGACACACTAAGTCTTAAACACCAATTTCCTATGCCAAAACACAAACAAAACAAAATCAGTTTGACCACTGCTTGTTCTATCTGTTCATTCCTTCCCAAATTGCTTTTTTTTGCTAAAACACAAAATCTCAAAAGTATACAATTTAAAAGATCACTATAAAGAGTAGAAAAAACGTTTTTATTCTTTTTGAGATGCTTTTCCTATTTAAATAATAAAGAAAAATCAGCTACTTATGTGATTTGGCTTTTCCCCAAGTTTCTTTAAATGAAGCATGACAAATTTGCCTAGCATTGCATATGTAAGATAGGTCTTTCAACACATTGTGGACCATGAAGGGCTTTATCTGAAATCTGCAGTGCAACAGAATTATCTATACTATACATGAAAAGGTCAATAACAAAACCTAACCACTTCAAGAAAGGTATTTTTGTCTAGTTTTATTTTTGAACATTTATAGAGGTGATGAACTAAACTGATTTTAAAAATAAGCTTAAAAATTAGACAATTTTCTTTGTATTCTCATGCAAAGTGTGATTCCTGGTTTTTTTTTTCCTAAAGTCCTATAAAACTATCCTGATAAAACAGGAAAACATTTTCTCCTCTTTTCATGACAGTGTCTTTTTAGTATTATTATTCTTTTTTACTTATGTTATTTAATAACAAAATATTATTACAGATTGTTCTGAGTTGCAAAGTACCCAGAAGGGTGATAAGTATAATTCTTAAGTGGATGGCCTGTACAGGGACTGAACCCATGACCCTGGTGTTACTTGCAACAGGCTCTAATCAGCTGAGCTAACCTCAGGGTCAATGATGAAATTAGTTTAATTTGAATCCTATTTTTTAAAATTAAATTCTAAATACTGATAAGTATTTAATAAAAAGGCCTCCACTTCCTCTTTTCCCCTGTTGAGCAGATCAGAGGTGGATGGTGATTGCAGCTGGCCTACAAGGGTTCACTATTGCCAGTCTTTCCTCACACTTTTCTCCTGCTCTGTGTTGATCCTCTGTGGGCTGAGTCCTTCATGAAAGGTCCCAGTGTGGGGTCCCTTGTTACTGTGACGTAGATAGAAACACACAGCAACACACACAACAGGTGTTCAGGTAGAGAAGAAGAAAGGAAGAAGATTCTAGTTCATTGTTGACCTCGTATATATAAGTTTCTGGACAGTGATCAGAGATTGGACAGAGAAGTTACCACCTCTCCATCTTCACTGGTCACTTGAGAAGTCCATCAGGTGATATCTTTTACAAAGGAATGCAAACATGATTCTTGTTTATCTTACAATTCATGAGAACTGACTCCACTATACTAAAACAAATCAGAAGGCTGATTTTCAGGGACAACAGTCCCTGGAGGAGAGAGTCCTTCAGAAAAATCTTGGTTCACTGTGGGGCTCTCCATGGGCCACAATTTCTACATTGTTTTTTGTGGCATGGTTGAGGTGGGAAGGGTCCTCTGGAGGACATCTGGGCCACCACAGTTACTCAAGCAGAGCCACATTGATCTGGTTTCCCACGACCATCTCCAAGGTGGGAGAGTCTGCAGCCTCCCCAGGCGACTTGTGCCAGTGCTCAGTCTCCTCACAGTACAGAGGTGTTTCCTGATGTTCGGAGCTAACCCCCTGGGTTTCAGTTTGTGCCTGCTGTCTCTGGTTCTGTCACTGGGTGCTTTTGAGAAAAGCCTGTCTCTGTCCTCTTTGTACCCTCCCTTCTTCTATTTACACACTTACTAAGACCCCTCTGAGTTTTCTCCAAGCTGAACAGTCCCAGCCGTCTCAGCCTTTCCCCACAGGAGAAATGCTCCAGTCCCTTTAATCATCCTTGTGGTCCTTTGTTGCACTCTGCCCATACCTCTCCTGTAGCAGGGAACTGAGAGCTGTAGGGCTTCTGTTACTGTCCCTCGCAGGATTCTCCTGGATATGCTATCCAGCTGTGGGATGAGTGAGTTCACAGTGTGCTGGGTGAAAATCAGGCCCTGCAGGAGGGGACCTGGGGCTGCTGGTTCACAAGAGTCCTGGGATGCATCAAACATGGCAACACTAGCTGGGGAAAAGAGACAATTGTCCCACTGTATGTAGTGTTGGTGCACACGTAAGCAACTGGCTTTATTTAATAAACTGTGGATTTTTGCTTTTAGCAGTCTGTACTGTTGAAGTGGATTATTAATTCTCTAAGGTCAAATGAAATCTATAAAATCTAGCCAGCTGGACTGCTTTTACAGCTTTTTTTTTTTTTTTTTTTTTTTTTTTTTTTTTTTTTTTAATAGTTCTGTGTAGTACATTCATTATGCTTAGTTTTTCCAAGTACAGAATAAACCACAATGTCTTTCTGGGAGAATGAGAAAGATTAACCTGTCCACTGGAGATATTTCAAGTGTTTGTTTTCATAAAAACAATTTTATTTCTCCTTCTTCCATGTTAGAAAAAATCTTATCTAGAACCTCTAATTTTATCAGCAAAGGTCTGCTTGGTCTGTCCATAACCTAAATGTTGTGCTGATTGTGGTTAATGTTTTACTTTTGTAAAAGTGTTTTTGTCTATGTTGGAGAATAATATACCCCATAAAGGTCATGACTTGTAAAGATACATGAAGCGAAGTGAGTGGCACTAAACAGTAGGTAGCAAAGAATTGTACAATTCACTGAACAATAAGGTCAATTACTTCATATCTACTTGTAGCTCAGCACAGCTGGATGGTAAAAGTTGCAGTATCTGACTGGCATTCCATAGCAGTTTAATGCAGAATAATAATAGAGTTTAAATTGCCAGTTTACCAGAAGTGTCATTCTGATTGGGCCAGCACAGAAATGAGAAGCTGTCTGTCAGAAAAGTATTACAAAAAGAACTGAAAAGTATTAGTAGAACAGAAAAGAAAGAAAATAGTAGACAGCACATTGCTTGTTAAACTAGGGTCTGACATCCTAGTTTTTCCACACACTTTTTTGTCTTAAAACTAACTGGTCAGACTATTGCAAGAATTCTTTGCTATCTAAACACTGTTAGTAGCTTTTTATAAAGCTAATTAACATCAGTAAAAAATTCCCCAATAATCAAGATCTGAGTTCAAAAGTTCATTTGCACTAGTATAGTTCTTTAAATTGAATGATTACTGAGATTATATATGATTCTTTAAATACTGCACTCCAGCAGAAAATTTGAACAGCAAAGATTAACTCCCTAAATGCATAAGAAACGTGAGAATGTACTCTAATAAGGAGAAAGAGCATTAAAAATTAATAGAGGACAGTGAAAGAGGAATTTAGCATATACTGATAAATATGCAGTGAGAAGATCAAGATTTGTGATTTAGAGAAGTTAACAGGAACTGTTAAAGAAGTACAATGGCTTTGATGGGATCCTTCCAAATTTTATATCAAGTTCACTGCTACAGACAGTTTAGCGCTTACATGCAAACTCAGAAAAAAACTTTAGGACACGGACAATATTTTTCTTAGTATATTTTTTGCATTACATGAAATATATTAACTAATGGCATTGCATAAAATATATTGACTTTATGCCTACCCTCATAGGCATAAAGGAAGCTACTATAATTTAATGAGTATCAGGTTTTCTTATACATTTTAGGATATTTGGTTCAGGTTTATTTTGTCAAGAAAATAGGTGATAAAATTTTAATGTTTTTCATTTTTTCATTTTTATTGTGTAGGTTAAACATGTTTTTAATGCTGAGTCAGAAACATAAATGCACTGATAGAATTTGTAAAACAATTTTTTCTTTCAATATTGTTTCCCTGTTCAGATAGTACAGGTCTGTAAAAGTAAAAGAAAAATCTTGATTATGAAATTTACTTTATAGGATTTCTAATTTTCTTCAAGTTATCTCTTACAACATCATCTCTGGGTTATTGTTCCATTGGAGTTTCCAGCAGTACCATATATTATGGGTGATTTTTATTGCATTTATTGCATATTGGTTTATAAATTTAAACCCCATGTTCCTTATTTAAAGTCATACAGCATAAATATTCTTCAGTTTTTCTGAACCTAGGAACTTCTGTCTCTTTTAATGTTACAGGGGATGTCACTAAATAGAAAGGAGTCATCACCCATCACTGTCATCTGGTTATTTCACTGTCTTCTGTGAAGGAAATGCAGGAATCTGAGATGCAGGTGATGGGAAGGATAGAGACGGAAATTAAAACAGCAGCTGGCGGCAGAAAGCGTTTGTGAGTAATTGCTTATCCTGAATTTGAGTGTTAGCAATGTCCACGCTGCTTGAAAGGCTAGCGTTCTGGCTATTTTCAATAAGAAATTTGGCAGGCAGATTGCCAATTTATGCCTAGCCTAGAACAGAGTTTTCCTTCAAAACAGTGAAATACGAAGTTTCTTTGCTCAGGGGAATATATCCTATGCATCACATGGAATTCTTTCTTGCAAGACTTTTCAAATGGAACCGATATAATTTCACACACTAGCTTTCTCTGAGTTAGAGGTTAATAAAAGCTTGGTAGATACCAGTTCATATTTTTCTCCTACTAGCACAGCTTTTACTTTCATACTTCTAAGCAATTAAATTTGTGATAGCTGGTTTTTAGGCCAAGAACTAATTATAAGTTAGTTTTCCATGATGAAGAACCACAGAGTGTGTGCCAAAGATATTAAAATATCATTCTTTTAGGCAGAGAGTAATCATGGTATTGGTAATGAAGGAATTGTTTCTCATGTGAATGTAGTTGTTCACATCTGGCTTTTTGCAGCATGAGAACATTCTTTTACAAGAGGTGTTCCCCATTGCTAGAAGCTTGCTGCCAGATTAAATGAATATATGGTGTAGTCTTGTGTGGCAGTATTTCTAAACTGAGTAAAATAAAATTAACTTCCGTGCTGTTAGCTGTGTACTTGGCTGTTGTCTATACGACAATTTCTTTGGGAAAGTTATGATTGACTGCTCTCAAGGCAACAGTGAAAACAGAGGGTAACGGACACAGGAGAAAAAGATAAAAGTGAGCAAATTTGTGTGGTCTTGTTGCTGAGATGGCAAGTTTTCAAGTTCTGATATTTTCATTTAATCTTGCAGCACACATACAGTTTTTGACAAGATGCCAAGCTCTGCATTTGACTGTTTCTAGCCATGCTGGCTGTCTCAGAAAACTTTATTTTTCTTTTTTACCTGACTAATGCCCTTTTCTTCCTTGTCATGAGGAAAAGAAAATATCTCTTGCTAACCAGAATTTATAGATCAGGATAGAAACAATCATAATTAAATTCTGTTCAGTCATACCAGCAATTCAGGAAAAAAGGTGACTCTCCCCTTCTCCATGCAGGGTATATTGACATAAACAACACAAGATAAAACCTGACAACTACACTTCTGAGTTTCAAATCAGATTTTAGTTCATTACTTGTGGTAGGGATTATGAATACATAAACTTTCAGTTTTAACAATTAGCTCTGTTTCTTCTTTTCCCAAATCATGTAACAATAGATCAAAAAAAGTATTACAATTTAAAATATAGCCTCAGTTTTCCAAACTTTCTTTCCTACATATTGGACTTTCTGAAAAATTCAATTTTAATCCCTATTGTGTCCTTCAGTTTCTTCAAAATTGATAGATAACTGTAGAGCACTGCTAGAGTCCACAGACTACTTTCCTGTATGAAATTCTAAAAAGGCTTAAGAAAAGAGCATTTACTGAATTACTAGGTAATCACATTAATTTACTCTTCAACATTAGTATTATCTAAAATCTCAAATGTCAGAAGAATTTTTTGTAAAAATAGTATATTAGTTACCTTGTTCTGAAGCTAAGCCAAGAAACTCACTATCATATGAATGAACAGGGATTTTTAGTAACAAGAATGAGAAAAATTTCAGAGGTTGCAGGAGTCTATACACAGAAAGGCATTAATATCTTGAAGTACCTCAGTGGTTTCTCACTACAGTGCAATTCTGAAGTTGTTCAATCATTTGTAGCATTTTGAGAAAGTTCAAAAATTCTTTTATATTCAGTGTTCATGTCTTTTTCTAAAATCAAGATAAGAAATTTGCTCTAGAGTTTACTTTAAAATTAACTAATATAAGTTTTTTGTACTATTTTGAATAATTTTCATTATTTTGAGAAATTCAAAATAACACAATACATTCTCAGATACAATGTGAGGAAAATAGTTACTGCAGATTATCTTTAACACAAAACAACAGCATCACACACAACAGTGTTCCCCTGTTAAATAGCCTGCTAGATACATGGTATTACCTAATGACAGCTTAATGAAGAGTCACCAAAGCTCTTAAATACACTGTACCTGCATCTGCTGCCAATGGTATATCATTCCATATGTAGTCTCACTGAAACCAATTGGACAGAATTTTGCTAAATTTGGAAGAAAATATCTAAAACATGCATGTTTGAACATATGTACTTTTCCTATAGAATTTCAGTACAGGACTTTTAAAGGTCCTTGTAAAAGTGGATATAAGTTTTAGCTGAGCAGAGACTAAATTATCTATTCACCTAAATGTGAATTTTTGGTGACTATTAGAGAGAAATCAACTGAAGCAGAGTGACATTAGAAGGAAAAAATGCAATTATTTGTCCTGAAGTAAAGAAGGAGCATGTTGCTTTTAAATTACACAAACATTCAGGTTAGAAAATGAAGGCATAGCCATTCCACATTACTTTTTATGTCCTTTTGTGAGATAGAATGCCACTAAGTTGTATTGATGGACCCACTGGGAATCTTTCTAAATCTCTCTTGCACGTATACTCCTGGTGTTTTCACAGATGTATGGGAAATTACAGCACAGTAGCAGTAGCAAGTTTATAGGTGAGATCAAGGGTTTCTGAACTGTGAGGGAACATTTGGCCTGTGTGAAAAACTAGCAGTTGATGCTCAAATTTGTTGTCTTCAGCCTCTTCAAAAAGTAGTGGTCTCTACTTAAAAGTATCAGTATAGCAAGTATATACAACTATTCTTCAGATTGTTAGACAGCAAAGATTTTCAGTATTTTGAAAGAATCTGAAGACGCATTTTATAGAGAGTTTAGAAAAAAAATCCTTGATTTTTCTTTCTGAAACACAATAGAGCTGGAGAGACATGACTACAGGAAGACCAAACTATTTAGTAAAAGGCCTAAATGAATCTCCTCAGTCAGAGATGCAAATAATGACCTACAATATGCTGATAACAATTTGTGAAAAATGCTATCCTCTTGGGGTCCTGCAGATCATTACAGATTTGGTGCCCCAGTCTGTGGCTTAATTGCTGGCCTGAATGGAGGGCAAAACAAAACTTTATTATTTGTAAGAGGAGAGAAAAGGCAGTAAAGGCACCTTCCCTATGAGAGTGAAGAAAAGGTGGTACTAGCTCCATTAATCTTTGTAATGACTGCCTGCTACCCGTCCCCATAAGCTCCCTCTGGGGAGCTGTAAACTGCAGTAGGCACATTGGCTGAACAGGAAATCCTTCTCCTTTCTAAGTGAAAAGCCAGAAACTGGACCTGAAGGTTTGCCTCATGATCCTTAAGAAAATGAACTTCCATTAACTTTTTTGTAGTCCGTGCTTTATCATGACTTTAATGGTTTAATGATTTAATGGTCCTTGTAATTTGTTTTGCAGATAATGTGGCACTTGGCTCCACTGTAGTTTGTATTTGAAGACAAAATTTTGCATGTTACAGCCTTCACACATTAGAATTTACATCCATAAAATATGTTTAGACTATTTATAACTTTTTTCTTTCAACAGATTGCTTATGGATGATGAAAAAGAATTCTTTTACTTGGTTACTAATTTTTCCCCCTCTACTTTCCATCACCTAAAATCTTGGTTTTCTTTGAATACATGGGGCAATTTTCAAAGAAAATAGAACTTAAAAAGAGTTAGGTATGTTTTATAACTGTTTTCCTTATAAAGTAAATATATACATCTCTTCTAAAAGATAACTGCTGTTGAGCATCCCTTACATGCAGCAATCATCTTCATTAATTTGCAAATGAATGATCTCCTAAACAGTGACTTATAACATGCTAATGCTATAGTAAACACAGAAAATTGTGTAATAAACTAATAAATAAATCTAGGTATGAATTAACTGCTTGAATTAATACAAATAATTTTAAGTTAGGTTTTTTGAGAGAGGAAGTGTGTGTTTTGGAAAAAAGATCAGCCCCAAAATATTTGACTTAGATGTATGCTAGTCTTAGCAGGAGTGGCACATCCCATCCAGTAGTCATTCCACAAGAAGTATTGCAGCAAATTATATTTTTGATTGTGTGTGGGGGACACTTTGTTGATTTGTTTGTGACTTTTTAAGAAATCTAAGAAACAGGCCTTTGTTAAAATCTAAATGTCAGAAGACATTTATATATAGACATACATATACATGTTCTCTTGAATAGGTGGCAGGTGCCATATTTCTCTACATTATGCTCACAGCTTTTCTCCCTAAACTTTGCCATATCAATAAGAGGTCAATTTTTTCTATAATATGAGGATCATTCATGGAGTAGCTGCCTGCAATAACCAGTTATCTCTGTAGAGCAGGTACTCAATTTTTCTTCTGCTTGGACAAGAAAGAGCAAGGTCTGTCAAAATGGCAAGTGCGCACAAATTGTAGCACACCCTTCAGCTGATTCATCATAGAGGTCTAATTGTAAATAGAAAAAAAAAACCCAAAACAGCTGTAAACCTTATTATAGTGAAGGTAGTAGTCATTGGGGTGATTTTGGCCTCACATGGTGAAAGGTTTTCTTATCTCTTGGAGAGTTCAGCTATACTGCTTTGCAACGCTAACATATAACTCCTACTAATACCATCATTGGAATGTCTTAAAATTTTTTTGGTTTACAAGTATCTTTGCTATTCAGTATAAAAGTATCAATAAAATTATGTCCTTATTTGAGCAAAAGTTCTACAGATGGGCTGGAACAATCCTAAACTCCCTGATTCCTCAGTCGCTACTACCAGAGAAAGACTGAAAACTTTCAACCTCCTTTCTACCAACAGAAGTCCCACTCCAACCTAGGCTGCCCATTTGAAGAATCCATTCAGGGATGATGGTGGGAGTTGGGGAATTTCCTGTGGAGGATTCCTTGCACAACTATCTTGCAGCAAGAAGTTATCCATATTCTAGGCAGTAGCATCCACATCTGCCAAATATTTTTGAAAGAGAACATAATCCAAAAGAAGATCAAATTACTTGAATTTTTTCACTTATGCCTCGTAGTCATTACACTTCCTTAATGAACATTTCACCTGCTCTAATTTAGCCTAAGAACCCAAATTAGGCATCTTCACTCCATGTACAGATGCTATTTTATACAATTAGGTCAAATGGAAGATTTTCTTGAATTGAGGAGCCAAGTTTTATGTATACCTATGCACTTCCATATGAAATTTTCCCTTTTACTCATATGTGTCTTCAACAAGATTTACGTGAGCAGAAACTCAATTTGAACATTCATTTTCTGCCATGAAGGAATTAACTCTGAGAATTTGAAGAAACCAGATTTTGCGCTTGTATGATGTTAATAATGCCAAGTTTTCTTCTTGATTAAGATATCCTAATTTCACTTAAGAGAAGCAAAATTCAGCAATTTTTTATGCTAATTGAAAGTCCATCACTATGACAAATAACACGTTATTAATATAAAGACAGTCAAAATAATCACACATCTCAGATATTATAATACGCAGTTACTGACATTGGTGACAGAACACATTTCATTAGTAAGCTTTCTGTGACAAGTTGGTGGCTATTCTGGCCTTAAAATAAAAAACTGAATCTCTCAGTAATGGAATTTGACTTATGTCAGTCAGATCACCCAATAAACCAGATATCTCTCTGATCCTGACTAAAATTTAATTTAGTTGCCTTTTTCTTATAATAAGAAAACTAATAAAAGTTTCCCAGGGCTCAATTTTGCATCAGCTGTAAGGTTCATGATCTCCTTTTATTCTTCCCTGTGTATTAAAAATTCCCTTTTTGACTTATTCAAAAGAAGCAAAACATTTTAAATTTTGAAGCACTAGTTTATCAAGTATTGTAGAAGTTAATTATCTCAAATATAATGCTTGTCAAAAGTAGATGCCACCTCCAGAGGTCATTCATATCTCGTGTCTTGCGTTTCCGTGGAATTCCACATCTTGATGTTTGAAGTATGGGTGACATTATTTATGTTGGTTTTGCACCTGGCATTTATTTGTTTCTCTTCTCTGACAGGAGGAGAAAATAATGTGTCTTGTCTCATCACGTACCACTCAGATTCTTGCTTACAAAAGTGGAGAAACATGCATTTTTTTGGTTCAGTGACACTCAGTTTAGCTATTTGTGGACAAGAATATACCTGCTATATTGTTCAGTATATGCTGTGCTATCTCTTTCACTCAAAGCCTTTAGAGTGTACAGGACAGACAACAAGTTTAGCAATTATTTTTGTTCCTTCACATTTCCTTGAAATGTCTTGCTTTTGGCAGTTCATATACCAGTGGAGACAATTCTTCCAGGTATTGCCACTAGTGACTTCTCACTTCTTAGTGAGCTGGTGAGTAGCTTGACTACTGCTGAGGAGACCTTTTTTATATATTGTGGCAGAAACAGTGGAGTACATTTCAGAAGAGTCAAAGAAATTTAGGTGAGACTGACAGAGATTAAGAGTAAAATTCCTTTGAAGGCTTCAGCAGCAGCTCAGAGAACACAAGGAATTTAGATGATAGTACAAACAAACCCGACTATACACAGAGAATATGCAGGAATGTTAGAGTTAGCTGCACAAGATTCAACAAATACCGTAATTTTATGCCTGTAAAAATTAGTGATTCTGAGTGTTAAAAGTTGGAATTGCTGTCTGTGGTATTGTTTGTTTCTCTAAAGAGGACAGCATAGGGTCCAATTAACTCATGTTATCTTTAGTTAGTGTCAGGACTCAAGCAGAAATTACATAGCTTTTTTGTAGAGGCTGGATTGCTAAACTCAATTCAGTTTTTCACCTTGTTCATGTTAGCATGTCCTGGCAGGAGTATGATATTATGAGGGCTAGAAACAGCAGCTTTGGAAATAATTGAGAGAACCACCCTCTAAATGTATATTTTACATTTTAATTACATATTTAATTACATATTTGCAAAATGTCCCAATTGTTCTAGTTAATATGTTAAGCTGTTCATTGGTGATAAATTTAATATATGCATACCATATTATTATTGTGATTTAAAATTGTATTATTAATTGACCTAAACTGTCTAATTTCTCTTTGCATCACTAACCTGTAGGCTTGCAGAAAAATGAGCTCAGCATTCTCTGTCATTGTTTCTAAAATACTATCAATTTCTGTCAAACTCCTAATGTTGATAATTTATCAACTTCCATTTCTGTGAAGCTGTGCTACAACAAAGGCCAAAATCAGCAACCATTCTTTTGGCCAAGACTCTCTCATGCTGATCTAAGCCAATTTTAGTTTAAATTTTTCCTCAAAACTAAAAGTTAGTAGCTGAAATAGATTGAATCTGCAGAAAGAGATCTGTCTGCAAGAATTGTGGGAAGGAAAACAAAACTAGAAGCATGTTGCTCCAAATCAGAAGAGTAAAAGGGGGGATTTTTCTGACTGCATTTTGGCAGGAGAGGGAAGAAGTCCGGATGGGCTCAGTCTCACCTCCTGTCTCAATATGTGCATGTAGTCTCCAGTGTAGTGATGTTCTAAATCAAATCTGTTTGGAAAAATTGCCAAATGGACATAGGCTGTTAAAGTGAGTAATTGACAATGTCATTGTGATTGATACGGTCTATTGGTGAAACTTGCAATTCACATCTTTCTATTGGTTTTCAGTCATTTTCACAGCCATCTGGTTTAGGTTACATTTTAAATGTTCAAAGTTAATACAAAGAAGATGGTTTTCAGGTACACTGCTCTGAAAAAGAGAGAAAAAAAATCTACATGGTGGTTGAAATGCAGTCAATATTTTACATGTTTATACTTTGAATGCACCTGAAGTTTCATATAAGCTCAGAATGGTAATATTATCTTCACCATGTTATATCATGGCGCACAGTTTTATGACAGCTTAGTGTTATTTTGGAAAAAATCCCAAACCTTTAAATTCAATATTTCAAATACTCTTGAAGCAATAAACTGACGTATAGCTTGAAAACTAAAATTCTTCTTAGACACTCTATAGCAACTGATTTACTATTTTATACACCAAGCATTTATTCATATAGATAAATGGGAGTTATATTCAGAAAATATCACAAAAGAAATTAATATGGTTTTTGCCTAGCAAAATTTAAAATATAGTTTACAGCCTAATTTAGAAGGCAGATCTATGTGTCCTGCACTTTCTCAAAGCAATTTTCCTTGTTTTACCTATTTCTCATGTAAAAAATATTTTTGGGTATTAAAGTCCTTTATAAAGTAAAAAATTACCTGGATGTTCCAGCAACAGTTTTATGAATATTGCTGTATACTTTTAATTAAAAGGTTAAGGTTATAAATATCTGCTTAACTCTAACAATTTGAGATAAAATATTACATTCCAAGTATATCAATAGTAATGATCTGGAGTACTGGATCTTTTATGTTCAGATGGCTGATTTATCAGGATAATCTTTGGGAAAGTACAACATTATTCTGGTAATAAACACAAAATAGATATGAGACCTTACCTTTCCATCTAGAAGTTTTCTACTGAAACGAAAAAAATCTCCTCAATTTGGCCCATTTGGAAAGTACATTGTGATTTGAACATAAATATAAGGATCTGTATGTATCTCAGAGGAGATATCAGTTCCAGGTGTTCTGTGATTATTCCATCCTTGGATAAGAGAAGCTAAGATGACTCTTTGCTCTGACTGTGCCTCATAGATGACAGTGTTTGCTCTGAAAACAGGGTGAAGCACAAGAACTGAAAGAGAAATTTTTATTTCTTAGAGAAAGAGTAATAAATTTGATCCACAAATAAGATTTAGATCTTGTCACACATGGACACACATAATCTTTATTTTCACATTGTACTGAAAAGCAGCCTGTTTCCTTTCATAGTCTGGGGTTTTTTTCTTATCTGCTACCCATGGAAAATTGATTCATGCTCTTGAATATCCTTTAGGTAGGTTCTTGTACCACACATGAGAACTAATGAGAAAAAGCAAAATAATTAAGGAATTATATTCAAATTTGAGGCAAAATTGTGATTAAAAACATTTTTTCAGATCTTTGAACATGGCTAGGGATATTTTCTCTCTTATTCAAATTTACCAAAGCAGAATGCTAATGAAACATTTGAATAATTTGTTTTTCTGAGTTAAATTGTTTAGAACAAGGTACAAAAGAAAGTTTTATATTTATAAAATTATATATTTATATATATAAATATATATAAAATATATTTATATTATATAAAAATTTATATCTGCACAAATAAATAGATTTGAATTGATAAGAACAGTGCTACAAAATACTGCAGACATATTTTAGAAAGTTATCTGTAATTGCAAATTTAAGTGCAAAACAACAGTAGAAATTTTAGAGAAATAAATTTTAAAGCTTTCTCCAGAGATGCGTGTACTTGTGAAATGCTAGCAAAAAAATCCTTCTTTTCTAAGCAAAGAGCCATCTGGTAGTTTGACTAAGACTTTAAAATTTATAAGTGTTACTACTTGTATTCAGACCTGCCATCTGCATAACTCATTTTACACCTGAAGAGGAAAGCACCTTGTTTTCTGTTAACCTTAGTGTAACATCTGGTTCTTTTCCCAACTGTTTGATATTTAATGAAATACTTTCTAACATATGTTACCAGCTGCCCCTACAAAGGTGAGAACAACAACAAATTGTTTGCAACTGAAAGCAGGTATTTCACCATTTTGGTTGTTATTATCTACAGAATTATAGCTATATCAAAGCATAAAAATATTACTTAAGAAAATACATAAGGGTAAAGAAAATAAGAAAAAAAGTCCAGCCATTGCACACCCAAAATCTTGCCTCTCTCAAGGGATACAAACCCATCCTAAACAAAGCACACTGCCACCTCCACAAGTAGGGAAATGGTTTGATTTATTAATCATTAGTAGTCCAGTCTCTCACAACATATTATCAGGTACTTTTAGAAAAGTAAAGAAATTAACTAAATTCCCTCTAAAGCAGTAAATGAACAATTTACTGTAAATTATATTAGCAATAAATATTTCGTGGGGGTTTTTTGTATTGTTGAGTTAAATAATAGACAGCCCTTTATTTGTATATTTTATAAGCAATGCTTATACAACACTTTTCTTTTCAATTTACAGTGATTTCCTGAGCCAAAGAGGTATCACACCATTTAGGAAATTAAAGAAAGATAGTGTTCTTAGTATCTCCTTGCCATATTTCAGGTCCTGTATGCTAGAAATATCCCACCTGAAGGTATGGGGTACAGGAAGGATAGATGGCATTTGTTTTTCCAAGTCACTGTTACATGTGATGGAATACTGCTTTCCTGGAGATGACTGAACACCTGCTGATGAGAAGCAGTGAATGAATTCCTTTTCTTTTTTTGCTTGTATGTATAGCTTCTGCTTTACCCATTAAACTGTCTTTATCTCAACCCAAGAATTTTTAGTCTTTTACTCTTCCAGTTCACTCCCTCATCCCACTGGGGGTAAATGAATGAGTGGCTGGGTGGTGCCTAATTGTCATCTGTGTTTAAATCACAACACAACTATGGAATATTCCTACAAAAATACCAGCTGAGTTACATGAAAAATCAGACTATTCCATACATAGCAGCAGTTGAGTGAAAACATGACCAAAAGAGCAGAGCTAGACTAGGACTGTGGAAATAGTTTTGATCTGATATTCAAGGAATATTAAAGTTATTGTATGCAGGTCTAATGATCCATCAGTGTTGCAAGGGTCAGATGGATCCTCAAGAGACATTTCAGGACACCTGTGGTAGACCTGAATCTTTCTTTGGAAAAACTTTTTTATTTCTGCTTTTTCAGGCTATAAAAACATTTAAAATCCTCTGGGAAGGAATATCCTTTGACTGATGTTTCCATTTAGGTAATTTAATCTAAAGATAATAACAAGTTACATTCTCTTGTAGCACCTATTTATTTATAGAATACATCTATTTGGGCCAAAAATTTTAGAAGTATTTGGTGGCAAACAGTGTTCCTTTAGAGGTAATTAATTTTATAAAATGGTGCATTGGTTTTGAAGTCAAAAGTTTAAATGATGCATCATTTTCTTGCATTTGCTTTAAATAAGAGTGCAATTGAACTTCTCCAATCAGCACATCACCATGTGGAAGTGTCATACACTTTGGAAGTATAGTTAGTTTGATTGTGTGGTACACATTTTAGTTAAAAATAAGTAAAGGATTTTCGAAATTGCATAGATAATTTGAATGAATTAGGATTTAAAAACCTTGGACAGCCATTTCTGTAGGAAGAGGTGCAAGATGCAGTTAAACTATATTACTTTGAATACCTCTTTGACTTCTAGTCTGTGTTCAAAATCAGATCCATGATGCAAAAATAGGTAGATTGCTAGTTACAAGATGGCATGCAAAAGTATGGGCTAATGCAGTATTTTTTCACACAGCTGCCAAAGAACTCGAAGAGCCATTCAATCCAACCACTACTACAATGGGTATCTAATTCATGGGATCCTTCATAAACTTATGAACTGCAATGATAAAACTTGAAAAACTGAGTGGAAAACACTGCTGGAAAGCAAATAAAAGCCTTTGTGTTCTACTGGATATAAATATTCTGTTTTGCAGCTTGAACATGTTCATGCTAAGTTTCTACTTGTTCTTTTGCCAGCTGTGTCCTTCAGCTTAAGTGTGCTTGGAGATAGCAGTCATATTTTCACCCACTGTTTGCCATTTTAGTCAAAACAAATCTTTTTGATTTATTCTTCACTTACAAGATAGGCTGTCATTCTCCTGCTGAGAGGAAGTGCACAATTAGCTCAAAGACAGTGCTGCTGTAGCTGCACAGCTTCTGAGCAGCACAGGTTGAATCTTCCTGGCTGGAAGTGTGTGAATATTTATGCCCATCAATGTGGGCTAACCTTTCTTAGGCTTTTCTGTATCTTGATTTGAAATAATCTTTAATGAAGATATACAGCCAGAATTGCAGACTATAGGTGTGAAAGAAAGGGTGTTGAAAGGATGAATGAAACATTTGACAAAGTACTGAATTAAATCTGCTAAAAGAGTGGTTTGTCACAGTATTTCCCTAGTTCAAATGGGCAGTTAAAACCTTTTCTTACTGAATAGAATTTTGAAATGTGCAAAGAATCAGCAATAACTTGCTTTCATGCTAAGAATTTATGCAGTGGGTGAAATTAAGCCAGAAGAAATATACTTCTGAAAGAAATTTACTATGAACTGAGGTTGCAATCTTATCCAAACTTTTCCTTCTGCTGGAAGGAATTACTAAATGATTTTCAATATATAACATAGTATAAAAACACCAAAGCATAAGCGTTTAGAAACTAAAGACAAAACTTTCAGCTGTCCCTGATATGTTTTCATTAAAAGGGTGTATAGGTCTTATATCTTGATTTCAAGATTTGGTGTAGAAAGGACCAAAATATTCTTTGAGCATTACCCTTCCCAGCCTTACTGCAGAGCATTGTCAAGCTAGAAATAATCTATTAACTAATTAGCATCAGTTTCTTAAAATGTCTTAGTGTCTTGCCTTAACCTATTTTTGGTCTGGTGAATAATGCAAGAAACAGTACAGAAATTCTTAAAGGATAAGAATAGTTAATAGCATTCTGACATTCAGATTTTATGCAAAGTAGACTTTTCTATGAAAAGAAATAATTTTATTGAGCTCGACTGATCAAATTTCTGGTTGGTGTCAAAAACCAATTCCCACTTGGAGTCATGGTGCTTCCACTGTTATTTTTTTTTTTTTTTTTTTTGGACTCAGCTGATATAAGAATTAAGGAAATGTTGAATGGCATGCCTCTAAGAAAGACCTCGTTGGAACTGTTATGTGCCTTCTAGCCTATGTTTCCACTATCACTAAAATTGTATAAGAGGCTGATCTCTGCATTTCTGTGTTATAGTTTTACAAACACTGCTATAGTCACTTGGGAGAATTTGAAAGATAGATAACCATATAACTTCTATTGTATCCCTAAATCCCATACAGTAACTCAAAACAAAACAACCTTTTTTTTTTTTTTCTTTCTTTTCTTTTTTTTTTTTTTTTTGTGATTATGAGATAGTAACTCTGAAGATTTAAATTGTTGTACTTACATACTGTTAGGATTGCCTTGAAGCAACATTTCTAGAAATGTCTGTCTTTTTTAATTGGGAGACATTGGTTTAACCTAGATGCGCATGTTTAGAAGAAGGGTGGAGTAGAAAGAGGAACAGTAAGGGGTAGAAAATATAGAGTACAACATCTTGCTCCATTGAATTCAACTCCATTTTTACTGCTCACTTACTCAGCAGCGATCTGTGACACGCAGGGTTATTCCAGTACAAATTACCATTCGGTTAGCAGCGCTTTATGACAAGATGTTCTAATAGGAGTGCATTGTCATAATGTCACTGCAAAGCTGGGAGATGGATTTGGCAGACGTAATTTCTTTCTGGAGACATATGATAATGAGAACAACCTACGTGTTTTGCAGTGTAAAAAATCAGAGTAACCAAGGTCTTCCGATGATACAGTGGCACTGCCAGAAATACAGCATACATTTTTATACAAAGAATAACTGGGACAAAGCTTGCTAAGATAATCCTCTGCATGAATTTGCCAAACAAGCCAAATATATTAGTTTCATTTTTTATATCATGCCTTAATATCTAATACAATGTTAGAATTCAAAGTATCTGGTGAACTATTTAAAGTTGTGACTAAAATTGTAATCACTGACAAATGACTAAAGTGCTTCTTTGAGTCTACAACAACAAAATATACAAAATAGCATTGGATTCACAGTCTGACTGTGAAACAAATAGGTGGTTTTACAGATTCTTCAGGTTGGAAGCAGAATACATGTTTGAAAAACAAGTTAACTTCCTTTGTGGCTAAAAGAAACTATTGTGCTATAAAAAGTACAGTAAGAACAAATAGAGGATTACTTCTAGGAAGCAGATATGAGAAATTCAGAGAATTTTCAGTAAGAGCATACTTTGAATCAAAACGATGAAATAAAAGTAGTGTTTGGAGAATTCATTTGCATTAAATAGAATTATAAGAACAACTAAACCAGTTTTTCTGATTTGTCTGTAAATCTACATTAGAATTACAAGTCTAAGTAATGAAATGCTATTTTAAAATGCACAGTTACATATTTTTTTCAACCATAGCACATAGCAGTGGCAAAACTACAGAAACTACAACAAACCAGTATGTCAAAATCAACATGGCCATGGACAACTGACTTGTGCAATAAAGGTATTGTTAGTGAGTGGCTTACCTGCATTATAAGTGTGAATTTAGTGCTGTCAAAGGCATAGTTTTTGGTTACTGTGTATAATTTAATTAGGTTTTTATTTACATTTTATTAATATTTATTTTTGCTTCTATTACAAAGAACTGACCTTTTGTTTGGCAGACATATCTTTGTGGACACTTTCAAATAGTACATTTGTCTGTCTGAGTCAGAGACACATCATTATATTCCTGACTCATTAATGTAATATTGTGCTGCAAACTGTTCCTGCTAAGTCACCTGGTAGCAGTAATGACATCTGGATTTTTTGGAGGTGTAGCTTGATTGCTTTCAAGGAGACATAGGAAAATGTTAACATTGATTAACATTGTTCATTCTGTTCATTCTGCTTCATTCTTGGGAAGTTAAAACAAGCTTAGTTAAACTATCTGGTAAATACATGAAAAAATATCAAGAGATTTGTTAATAGTGTGGCAAAATGACACTTCTGTCTGTAGAGTGAAATTTCTTGAATGATTTAACATTGTTTCCTTTATTCAAAGCAGAGCTAGGATATTTTGAGTAAAATTTCAAGGACTTTTAGAGAGGACAACAAATATTTTCCTCACCCTAGGATAATACTAAATCCCAAAGACACAAATGAAAGTGTGTACTGAAGGACATAGTTACTGTGAAAAATTCCACATAAAATCCTGGAGGTTTGTCAGTGTTGGAAATTTTATCTTACATTGGCAATGCCTCAAATAATTTTTAATCATAGTGAGGCTATCAGCCTCAGGTCTTTTGTGCTATATTTATCGTAGTGCTTTACATGTTCGAGGTTCACCAGTTTCTATCCAGAGATTAAGTTTTTTAATATAAATTTTGTAGCTTTTAAACTTTTAAACATCAACTGGCTGAGAAATCAATGAGCTAAAGGTTATTTAAAATGTTAAAATTTATAAGCAGTGTACACAATGCAAAACTAGATGTAAAGCTAAGCCATGAATACAGTGTTTTTGTAATGAATCATACACACATACAGAGAGAATAGGTTTTGCTAAAAACTTTCTTTCTTTATTAAAAACTCCTCTAGTTTTAACACAATTTCTTTAGTGGTGTTTCAGAGCAGGAGATAGAGTGAATTTTTGTGTTGAGAGACAAATTGCCAACGCATTTTACATCCTTAATTTATTCGAAGTCAGCTTCCACATTAGGTTAAAAGTCTTACTCAATTCTACTCTTAGCCTAACAATGTGGTTTTGTGTGTGTGCTTGTTTAGGACTTTGCTTGTCTGGTTCTAGACACATTAAGGCGAGTAATTTATGAGCTCTTTATGATTAAAAGTTTTGATTTGTGTTTTTTCTATAATCAGAAGTTTTCAGTGTATAATTTGCATACTAAATAATGATTAATAAATGCTAGTTCATCTCTAGCCATTCTCAGGGTGCTTTTTCTTTTTGCTGGATTTGATTAATGTGTCCAAAGACACCTAGAAAATTCAGCATTGATGAATAAGAACAGACTTCCACTGACTGCATTCTTCTGAACTGTGATTTTAGTTTGACTGAGGAGCATTGTTGGGAGTCACACAGATTGAAAAATACTAAAGCAGAAGTATGCAGCAGAGTCGTGTTGTTTTCACAGCTGGGAATGGTCAATTATATGCACTGGTATCTATGTCTTTTTTTTTTTCCCTATTCAGAATATTGGAAGGAAATAACTCACTAGACAGCCAGAAGTACTCAAATTTTGTAGCTGTATCAAAGGTGTCAGCACTGATCTGCATTCTTTGCGGCTGAAAGTCATAGAAAAGAAAAACATACTAAAAAAGTGTCTCTTTCTGACTCATGCAATATTCTCTCTACAATATTGTATTGCTTCTCAAGAGTTCTGCTTGACTGCTGATTTGAAGTGTTGAACAAGAAGTTTATAATGCTGCCAGCTTTCCACTTGTTGAGCCACCAGACAATTCACTGCAGGTTTTCTCTTGTATGGGCTTTCAGAGTAAATGGGGTTATATTCTGAAAGAACTAATATTCAGTCAGATTGTGTGAGTAAGACTATGTAGAAGGTGTTTGTGTGATCTGCAACATACAGGAAATTCACCTAAAAATGTGTTGTGCTCAGAATAGGAAGAAAGTTTGGGCAATCAGGAACACAAACCCAGAAATGAATATTTTATTATTTTAAATGTCCTTCATCTGGTGAAATGTATTTAATTTGGTCAACACAACGACAATGTATCTGCTTTTATTTTGTCCTGTGGCTATCCTTCTTGCACAGCAGCCATAGTTCTTTCTTCTTTTAGTTTTTATGACTGAGGAACCATTTTTCATCTGTTTGAAATATTACGAACTTCCTAATTCATCCTGCCTTCCAATATGTCTTTCTTATATACGTTTCTATTTAAAAAAACCAAAATAATCTCTTCATGTGTTATATTCCCAATACATTTGCAGTAGTAATTAAGCTGTAATCTGTCCACAAACCAGGAACCCCTATTAGCTTTTCACAATATATTGTGTCATGTAGTGTGTTTTAAAATTTGATCTCACTACATGGAAAAGCTCATGGATTTAATAAATATAATGTACATCACATTTAATAACAATCAAAGTTTCCATAATTTCTCTGTGTTACAGTGTTCTATTTATAAAGCATATAAAATGGAAAATGCCATTGTGGGGAAAAATTATATGATTCAGTAATAAAAAATATACCACACCTAAGAGATTTGTATACTAAATGAGTTATGTAATATCTTAAATCTTCCACAGGAGTGGAACTAGACTACATGATTTCCATGACACTGCAAAATATCACTTTTTTAATTTTTAAAGCATACAAAATACCATCAAATATTTAATTGGTCTCTCACTATTCTAAATTTTATTCATAGACAAAATAAGTTTGGATTAAAAACAGTGACATTATAAACATCTGAAGTAAAAAAAAACCATTTTGAGTGTTTAAAAGTCATGTAAATTCAGGATTATAAATGGTATTCCTTGAATAAGTTAATTTATCTCTAACTCTTAATGTCTCTCTATGATGATCCTTGATTGTATATACCCCTGAGAGACTCAAATTTCTGTAATTATTTTAATACTTTACTAGGAAGGTAGAATCTTGCTTAATTAAAAATACAAGTATGAATATCCAGCAGCCATGAATACCTTTTATTTTTCAAAATTATTTTTGAATACATTTATTTTCAAACATATTAAACTAAATTTACCTTACTGATTCTGCCATATACTATTATTGAAAAAGTGAATTTTAAATTGTATTTTAGTATGAAAATGAAAATTATATAGTTCCAAAATTGATAAATGACACTTGATGCATTTACATTTTTGAAAACTTGCTGCAAATATTGATATGTCTCTTAGAAATTAAATGTAGTTTATTCAGATTTTTCAGTTGAAGAACAGTTAATCTTCAAACCTGTTTTTCTGGTCATAGGAATTCATCTGTTCCAATTGCCAAATCAAAAAAAAACCTTAGAATTTTGCTGCACATATGGTCCAACTGAAATAATTGCAACAAGGTAATGTTTCAGTGCTAACATGCAGATAATAATGCATAGTATAAGTTAAAACATATCTTACAGTTATAAGTGCCTTCTCTGTACACTGCTGATTCTGTGGCAAAAATTACAACAGCCATTAGAGGACTAATATTTCTAAAAAAGAGCAGTCCTTTAAAATACTAAAATGAACTTCTGAAACCATTTCTGATGTTATAAGTGTCAGTGTCTAAGGTCCAAAACAGGTCTGATAAAAAGTAAAAACCAGGAAAAGATTCTTGACCTTTCCTGGGGGTAATAACAGACCACAATTACTTGTTCCCTGCATCACTCAAGTGTACAAATGGGCAAGGCATAATGTTATTTCTATCCAAGCAATATGATAAAACAAATCAGATCTTTTTATTAATTACTTTGTTAACAATTCAATTGAAATATTAAAGGGATCTGTTTTTACATTTATCTGCATTTTGATAAAGTAAAAGTCAAACTGAATATTTGGCTTATCTTTAAGAATTACAGAATTCTGCTCTTTTGTTTCTCTGAAGGCTTCAAATGCATCTAAATCTGTACTGATCATGGCAATTGTCATGTGTACAAACCCACACTCATTCTTATTCCTGCAAAAATGACAGTTGCATGTGTTTAAAGGAATTGCATATTAGCAGCTATCACATTACTACATTATTCATTCAAGAGGAATCTAACTATCTAACTTCTGGAAAAAAAAAAAAAAAAAAAAGTTTAGCTGGGGGAAATAAATATTTGAATTAGTATATTGTAGAGGTAAATTGTCAGGAGGTTTTATTTTGTGCTTGTATAACTGTCTACCTCCAGGAAGATAATATCTGATTTCATATTTCATACTGTCATTCACATGTAGGTCAGGACTTTCTTGCCATTTGTTGGAAGACAGTGCTAATTAAAACGAAGATATGCTGTGCCAAGACCTAATGTATTTTTCTTGTCCAAACATGAGGAATTAGCAAAAAGCCCCATTAAATAACATATGGAGTCTAGGCCAACTATTTCCAAGGTACTTTTCTTCACGTTTTTACAACTAGTAGAATAAAGCAGAGCAAGAGTACTATAGTGAAACTGGACACTGGAATTATCTGGGATTGTATTAATATATGCAAATCCGCATCATACTGGATATTGCAAAATATCAAACAGTTGCACTTCATAGAATCATAGAATGGTTTGGATTGGAAGGGCACCTCAAAAATCATCTAGTTCCAATGTCCCTGCTGTGGGTAGACAGGGACAACTTCTTCTAGACCAGGTTTCTCAGAGCCACATCCAGTCTGGCCTTGAACACTTCCAGGAATGTGGCATCTACAAATTCACGGCTAGTTTATTCCATTGCCTCACCACTCTGAGTAAAAAAAAAAATTCTGATATTAATCTAAACCTCCTCTCAATGTGAAGAAATTCCTCTTTGTCTTGTCACCACATGCTCTTGTAAATAGTCGTCTCATCTTTCCTGTAAATTCCCTTAAGTACTAGAAGGTCACAGTTAGGGTCACCTCAAAGCCTTCTCTTGTCCAGGCTGAAAAACCTCAATTCTCTCAGCATTTCCTCATAAGAGAGGTTTTACCTCCCACTGATGAACTGAGTTTCTCTCCTCTAGGCTTGATCCAACAGATTGATATCCCTCCTGTGCTGGGTCCCCAGAGCTGGGTGCAGCACTGCAGGTGGGCTCTCACAGGAGCAGAGGGGCAGAATCTCCTCCCTCCCCTGCTGCCCACATTGCTCTGGATGCAGTCCAGGGCACGTTTGGTTTTCTGGGTTGTGAGTGCCCATGGCTGGGTCATGCCCGGCCTCTCACCCACCAGCACCCCCAAGTCCTCAGCAGGGCTGCTCTCCATCTGCTCATCCCCCAGCCTGACCTGATTCAGGTGCAGAATCTTGCACTCAGTCTTATTAAACCTCGTGAGATTCCCAAGCACCCATTTCTTGAGCTTGTCCAGGTCCCTCTGGATGGCATCCCACCCTTCAGGTGTGTCAACAGCAGCACTCAGCTTGGTGTTATCAGCATATCTGGTGGGGGTGCACCTGATCTCTTCATCTATGTCATTAATGAAGATAACAAATAACACTGGTCCCAGTATGGACCCCTGAGGGACACCACTTGTCACTGATGGCCATTGGAACTGTGAACTGTTAGCATTACCTTCTGGATGCAACCATGCAACCAGTTCCTTATCCAGCTAACAGTGTATCCGTTGAGTCCATTACTCTCCAATTTGGAGAGAAGGATGTTGTGGAGGACCATGTCAGAAGCTTTACAGTAGTCCAGATGAATGACCTCTGTAGCTCTTCTCTTACCCACTGATGTAGGTACTCCATCACAGAAAACAACTAGGTTATTCAGACAGGATTTTGTCTTGGTGAAACCATACAGACACTCTCAAATTACCTTCCTGTTCTCCATGTGCCTTAACATAGCTTCTAGAAGGATCTGTCTCACACATTTCTCAATAAATTCGTTGTGATGATATCAGTGGGATTGCAATCATATGTTAAAGTGTTAAAATCAGTCAGGTTTTTATGATGGATATCTGTGGATAGTTTAAAAATTGTAGCTGTTCAGTTTTTACAGATTAGATCATTTTAGGGACTGAGATGAAAATACTGGTTTTGACCAGGATAATTTTCTTTCTGGTAGCTGTGACTAGGACTTGTGCTGAAAACAGCGTTGATATCACAGGGATGTTTTAGCTGTTGATGAGCTGTGCTGACACAATGTCAAGGCCCTTTGTGCCTCTCACATTGCCCTACCAGCAAGGAGACTGAGGGTGCAAAAGGAGTTGGGAGGAGCCATAGTTAAGATAACTGAACCCACTGACCACAGGAATATTCAGACCCTTTGTTCAGCAACAAAACTAGGGAAAGAGGAAAGAAGTGGGGGGACCTTTGAATTGTCTCCCCAAGTCACTATAGAAACATGAGGCAGTCTTGTTTTCCTGAAGATGGCTGAACATTGGCCTGCTGTTGGGGAGTGGTGAGTGAATTCCTTATTTATTTTCTTGTTTGTGGAGATTTTGCCTTGCCTATTAAACTGTCTCTATTTCAACCCACAAACTTTCTCAGTTTTATTGTTCCTATTCTCTCCTGCAATCTGAAGTGGGGCAGTGAGTGAGTGGCTGCGTGGAGCTTGGCTGCTCCCTGGGGTTTAAATCACAGCAATGGAATATTACATGTAGGAAAGTTAAAAAATGTTGTGAATGAGTTTGAGAGCAGATTTTCAGCTTTAATTTTAAAGGCCAGTTGGTTGACATGCTTAAGAGTACTGGATAGCTGTCAGGTATTTTAAACCTTAATTGTTGAGATCAATGGATAGCAACAACTGATATTCATTTTGTTGAACTTCTATATCAATTTGAAACATTTCCTACTTCCAGTTATCAAAAGGTGGATATGAGAGGTAGAAGTACGTATCTGATGACAACATCAGAAGATAGATACATCAGTACCAAAAATGTTTATGTATTTCATAAGCTGAAGTAAATGGAATATAGAGAATCCTGGAATCAGTAGGCTTCTCTGAATCATCAGAAAGGTTTACAAATTAGATACAGATTTTTGTCTCCTTGTATGTCTTATTCTCTAAGTTTATAGAAAGCTCTAATTTATAAGATTAGAGTATAAGAAAAACATAAGAATAATGTGATACACTATCTGAATTCAAAAAATATTAGAGTGGGTTTATGGTTTTGATTAACCTGTAGAAGAACTGGGTTCATCCTTTGTTTATTCCATTACCTTCATATACTATATTCTGTTTTAATTACACCATAAAAGAAAGAAAGAAAGAAGTTTTCAGAGGGCTTTTGTTTCCTTTTTTTCATCCTAACTTTCTTTTAATCCACCATATATTTATATGTATATGTAAATAAAGCAAATGTTGGAATAAATATAAAATACCGGTATTTTAAAGTGCGTATAAAAACCGGAGGGGTGTAGTGACAGTATCTACAAAACCACACTTGTTATCATGCTGTCAGAATTTAGACACAATTGTGAATGGGTGTACCCCAGATTTATTGGAGGCTCTTGTACAGCTATAATCTGCCCATCTTCACTAGGCAGATTACAGGGACATGTATTATTTTACTTTGTAGAAACAACAGCCACTTCATCAATATTGTGACTAATCTCTACCCTCAATCTCAGCATACAGATGTAAGAAAGTATGGTATAGTGCAGATTCTTTCCTATTCCTTAGTATGGATGAAAAAATACAAGACTCACCTTAGCTTGTGTACTTACTGGAATACAAATGGTAATTCTCAGCATCTTTTTATTCACTTGCATGTTTATTAAATCATCCAATCCTTCCCAGTTCCCTCTAGACTGGCTATTGATTCAAGTGCTTTAAAAGAGATGACAAACAAAGTAGATAATAACGCTTTAAAACAGACACTTTTGTATAAAGAGATTTCTCTCTGTGGTCAGATAGATTTGTAAAATGGTCATTCAAGGGAAAAAAAATATTTATTTGGGCTGCAAAACCCAATGTTTTCAAGCTTTTCCTTTCTCATTTAATAATCACACCAACTCTGTCTTACTCATTGTATAACTTCCATAGACAATATACTGCAAATAATAATAAAAATATTATTTAGGTATTGCACATTTAGGTTGTCCTGAGCTGATCAACTGTAGTTAATGCATTAATATTTTCTCAGTATTTGTGAATTGTCATTGTTCCTCTTGTCCATTAGAATAAAACTGGCCAGATATAAACCCCTGCAATTTTGATTTCTTCTCCCTTTCTTCTGAAGTAAACATTGTTAACAGGATTGATTTTTTTCTTTAATGCATTTCAAATTATTTCACCAGCTATGAATTTAATTTTAGTTTTGCACTACAGCTCTTTTACATTAGTGACAGATAAATTTATTTTTTTAGAAGTTAATAAAGAAACTTTGCACAATGTGGACAAATTTATTTTCTTAATTCTAATTCTTATTAATGTTAAAGAATTTTAAATTATATATTAAGATTATATTTTATATATTTAAAAAACCCTCTCACATGCTGATAATCATTGAATTCTATCGAGATTTTTATTAAACCAGAATAACATTTATTAAATTGGTTTATTTGCCTTGTAATGTTTTATAGAAAAATTATATTGAGCTTTCCCAGTGTTAATTATATATATATATATAAAATATCTCTGTTAGAGAAAGTCAATATGATCCTCACTTTAAAATTAGGAAGATGTTTACTTAAGGTCAGTCAAGTCACCCACTGTCTACAGCAATTTCCCTTTTTCCTGTAGATACGTTGAAAGATGTCAGGTTCAAAATTAATGAATTAACAGAAGTTTTGCAGTTCAGACTTTGCAAGGTATAGGCAAATATTCACAACTGATGCAACAGTGTCTCTGCCTTATGCAGCCTTTACTAAGCACATTTAAGGAGCCATCTATCTGCAATATCTTTTTTTCCATTGAGAAAGAATCCTTCCCAAACAGACAGGAACATGCAATATCGCACATTCATCTGAAAAAATCTAGAAAGTAAAATGTCCTTGCAAGAATAATGTCAAGCCACAGTATTTAGAATCTCAAAGCTTTGACACAATGGGGCTTGTTTTCCTACTGGTTATTTCCAGTTCTCTTCAATAGTATGTCTCAGAACAGTAAAAATTATGTTTCTATATTACTATCTTCCTGTTACAATTCATGTTTTATTGAGGAGTTTGAATAAACTGTACTGGGAAAAATGGATAAAATTTCATGTAAACTTCATGCTGTTACTAAAATGGCTCAGTTATTTTGGTGTGAAGTGGAAGGGAATTGACCTGGGGTTCTCAGCATTTTACAGTAGATTATCATAATTATGAAATTTTCTGTTTATGAGTGTCTCAGAAGAAGCTGAGATCCTTGGGCATTTTTTTAGGAATGAGTATTTTAGATACAATTATAGATAAACTTCAATTTATTCTTAGAAAATGTTAAATAACTTGGTGCTTTACCAGGTATGCACCCATATTACTTTTTCATCCTTCAACATTTAAGCATTTTAAAAAAAGAAAGATGTTGCAAAGCATTTTAACATGTGAATAGCAAGTGGAATTGAATTGTAGGTTACAAATATAAGATGTATCTTATAGTATGTCAAATATTTTTGTATTTTGTTCTATTAAAATCTACCATCTTCTTTACATGAAGTATTTTTGTTTCTCCTTTTACAGAAAGCTGTAATTACTTCAATGTCCTTCAAAATACATTTCTAATTTTGAGTTGTGGAAAAAGATAAACGTTTTTTTCTTAACATGGAAATCAGTGTGTTCTCTGAGACAAATTAGTACACTTCTTGGTACTTTTACAGCAGCTCCTAAATAATTTCTTACCATAACTGCTAAGTGAGAAAAAGTCTTTTTCAAGATCTGCTCTTAGGCTAAGTAATAAAATAAAAATTAAGAAAAAAAAATCTGTCAAGAGTAAATATAATATATATGCTGCTGCCAATTATTATCACTGATCTATTTTACAAAACTTCAGTGAAATCTTCTTTCATGTTTAGCTATGTAGTCAATTTGGAGTTTGAAAAATTCTCAGGACCTCTTTTGGTCGAGATGACCCCGAGACATTAAAAGTCTCTTTTTCCCAACCCCGCTGTCAAAGAATGAGTCAGAAGTCTTCAGCTGATGCTCTCGAGGTTGTTTTATTGTTTCTTATCTAAAATATTTTCTGTCTGGCTTGCTGAGGTCTGTTCAGCAGGTCAGTCTGAGGTACACTGCCCTCCCCTGGGGCAGGCACTGTTTTTTATACTACAAATAATGTGTTAGCTATTTACAGTTATGATCCAATGCCTATCACCTATGTTAGACAGTTACTTTCTACTCTACTCCAGTCCTCAAGTGCCACTGTCACCAAAAGATGGAGGCTAGGAAGAAGAAGGAAGGAGGACAGGACAATGCCAAAGTCCCTCCATCTTACCTAAGTCTCTGTAGTAAATTCCCCAAAATTTCCCTTTTCACTCTACAACTACTACTATTTTTATGACCTTTAGTTCTTCATTCACAGGTGGTAATTTGTTCCACAGCTCAAACTCAAAGCCACAGGAGTCCCTGGCTGCCTGCCAGGGTCTCCAACTCCCCTGCCAGGGCTTTAAAGCCCCCTGGCTTGGGCTTGGATCATCCAGGACTGCCAGAGAGATGTCCTGGGTTCCAACAAAAAATTGTGGAAATTTGACTTGATTTTTTTGTAAACCCAGAAACAGTTTAGTAGTTCAGCTTTATGGATAGATTTACTGGGGGGTTTGGGCAATAACATCTAAAATGTAGATCCTCAGAATTTTTGTCTGGCATGAAAGAAGCTCAATTCCTTGGGCAGGTAAATTTTTCCTAGAAAAATCCTATACATTTTTTGCTGCAGGTTATGAATAGATAGTTGAAATTCTGACAACATTAATCTGTTTGGAAGTTCTCTCCTATCTAAACTGCAGTGGAAGTCATAAATTATGGGTTTCTGTAACTGTCTCTGTACAGAGCCTATTTCTGAGAGCATGGTGAGTAGGAAGTAAAATGGTAACTTTCAGTCTTTATTGTGTAGCAGCTGCCTGTAGCATTTTAATAAATACAAAATGAAAAATAAAGATAGAAGAGTTTTTTTTATAAAACATGGTATATGTAGCATTCTACAGCATTCTACTGAGATAGTGATTTCACAATAATAATAGAAAACGAGGCTTCATAAATTTTCAGTTATCTCTGTGTTGTCCATCTATTCTCTTTAAAACCCTTCCAGAAAAAGTTTTAATCCAATATCTCACAAGGGAGAATGTATCTCAGGGCATCCATTCCCCTGAACTGATATATGGGAATGGAGAGCAGAATGGCTTCTGCTTCTACCATCCAGGGGGAAGAAGTTAGTGACCTGCTGATCCACTTAGACACTCACAAGTCTATGGGACTGGATGTGATTTATCTGAGAGTACTGAGAGAACTGGTGTAGCTGCTCACCTCCACACCAGCAAGGAGGTCTCCATGGTCTGTCATCAGCCCTGATTAACTGGGGAGCTCTCAGATGACTGGAGGTTAGGCAATGTGATGCTCACCCATAAGAACACCTGGAAGGAGTATCTGGAGAACTGCAGGCTTGTCAGCCTGACTTTGGTGGCTGGGAAGGTTATAAAACGAATCATCTTGGGTGTCATCACACAACACATAAAGAACAAGGGGATCAGGTCTTGACAGCATGGGTTTAGGAAAGGCAGGTCCTGCCTAACCAGCCTGAACTTTTATGATGCAATAACGCACCCAGTGGATGAGGGAAAGTCTGTGTATATTGTCTACCTGGACTTCAGCAAAGCCTTTGATAGAGTTTCCCATGCCGTTCTCCTGGAGAAGCTGGTAGCCCATGCCTGGGACAGGTGCAGACTTTGCTGGGTTAAAAACAGGCTGGATGGCCAGGTCCAGAGAGTCGTGGTGAATGGAACTACATCCTGCTGGCAGATGGTCACTAAAGTTCCCAAAGGCTCAGTATTGGCTCATATCTTCATTGTTGATCTGGATGAGGGGATTGACTCCACTGCTCCTTTACCACTGTGGGTCATTGTCATTCTCTCAGGTCCAGGCTGCAAACCACAACCAAGATCAATGTCAATGGGATCTCTATAGCCTCTTTCTAGAGTTGTAGAAGCATTTGGATAATGCTCTCAGGCACATGGTATTCTTGGAGTTTTCCTGTGTAGGGCAGAAATTGTACTGAATTCTCCTTATGAGACCCTTCCAACTCTGGATATTCTAAGATAAATCTGAACCTCAATTTTCTCTACAACTACCTGCAAGCAGGTTGTAGCCAGGTGGGAGCTGGCCTCCTCTTTCAAGCAACCAAGAACAGGACAAGAGGACACAGCCCCAGGATGTGCCAGGGGAGGTTTAGACTAGCCATCAGGAGGAATTTGTTAACAGAAAGTGTTGTTGAACATTGCAATGGACTGCCAGGGAGGTGGTGGAGTCACCATCCCTGGAGTTATTAAAAAAAATGACTGGATGGTAGAAACAGAAGCCATTAATGGTATGGTCTAGTTGACAAGTTGGTGATTGGTCAAAATTTAGACTCTGCTATTGGAGGTCTTTTCCATCCTCAATGATTCTGTTATTCTGTGACCCCAGATCTGTCTATGATAAGTGCTCTAGTAAAGACTGGTAGTAGAGTCTGTTAGATAAAAAACCTTGGAATAAAATGAACAACCAAAAAATTAGTAATTTTCTTCCTAAAAGTCCTTGCTATAGAGTTGTATTTCAGTAAAATTCTCTCTGAAACACTAGTATAAAAAATATGACTTTCTTTTCCCTCAAGTTTTCTTAGTGAAATTTGTTTTCTTTCCAATGAAACCTCCTTCCACATGAGTGGTTAAACATGTTATGCGCAGAATACTTTTTCCAGGAAAATACATACGTTTCAACAATTGCATTAAAAATCCCAATATGTAATTTTTCGTGACTGTTAGTTTTTTTTCTAATTTTTCTTTCCATGTGATTTCTGATTGTGTCCTGTAATTCTCTGTCCATTTCTGTGACAGACAATTCCTAAACTTTCATTCTGGACTATGAATTGAAAGAAGAACTATGTAACAAAACTCGAACAGTATTTTCAGTATAAAAGAATATAGAAAGTGGTGTGATTACACAGAGGAAAACAACAGATCAATAGTATTGTGCTGTAAGGTATTTTCTTTAACTTCTCAAGCAGTAACATAATGATTTGTCTGAACAAATGGAAGACACAGATCATATGAGTAATACAGAATGAGTCAGTCTTACTCACCCTTGTCCTTTCTGAGATTTCTGAACTTCTCTTGCATACTGTGTAAGTCATCTCTTCTGAGCTAAAAAGTGCTTGACCACCACCCTTACCAATATGTGGAAGCTGTTTGACCATCTTTGTAACATTTCTTTGAACAATTTGTGTTTATCTATGCTATATTCTTTCTTTATGTGAATGAGAATAATTGCACACAGTGTTTAAGGTGTAAATAAGTCTGTACTGGATCTGTACTCTGGAATAACAAAGAATATTTTAGCTTGTGTCTCTATTACTGAGCTGGTGGTTTCATGGAGCTACCTGTCACCAAAATACTCCTCCACCTCCCCCTGCCAAGATTCTTAGTTTGGTTAATAAGTAATTTCAGCCTCTCTTTTATGTTTTTGTGAACATAAAACATCTTGTGATGCTGTGATTATTCCATATAAGTCACTTTAAATTTGTCTACCTAAAATTCATGTAACATTTTATTGCTCAAACAGTGAATCTTAGAAGTTGCTTCTAAGATTCTTCAATGTCTAATTTTATCTTTTATGTGAGATAAAGTTGTGAGGGAGACTTAACTCCTTATTTTTTTTGCTATTACATGTGTCTGTGGGGATTTGTTCAGATTCCAGGTCAGACCTCTGCAGAGTTCTTGTTGATAACTGTGGGGAGACTCAAAATGTGTTCCCACTCACCTGATTCTCGCTTTTAAGTGAAATATTTAGGTATGCAAGGACCTTCACACTTCTGATGTGCTATGGTCAAATGCTAGGGATGATTAATTTTCCTTGGAAATACATGGAAATTATATAATTCACTTTGGCATTGGTCTTACGGGACTAAGAATTTTTCCGGCATAACTGACTTAGGTAAATAACCTAGAGCACAACTGTCTGTAAAGAAACAGCTAGAAATTGCATGGTTTTAAACAGATTAATATAAGAACTAGAATGGATACAACAGTGTGGTGTTAGTTGGTGTGGAGACTTGTATGCTTCACTTTATTCTCTGCACTTGCTAGCAAGGGAGTGATATCAAAGGCTGCACAGGAAGTTCAGGAAGAAGAGGAAATCATACATGTCAGGGAAGTACTTCAGGAACAGATTTTTTTTTTTAGGATATGAAGATTTCATTAGTACTTTCCTAAAGAGTTAGCAGCAGTGACTCATCCGTCATAAGTGTAGAAGTGCTGAATTTTTATTCAACTATTGTATCTTGAGTACTTTATCCCAGTGACAAACATTTTGCAATTATATTATTTTGCCATTGCAAACAGGACTTGGAGAACAAAGTGATGGAATGTGTGGTTTCTGTTCTAGGCATACACAATAACTGATGATATGTGGAAATATGACAGCAGTTGGTTTTTTTTGCTCTTTCCTACTTCAGTAATGGATATTTGAAACACAACAGCATTCAACTTCTCTTCAGCGCTGCTTCCTTTAACAACATTCTGGTAAAACAGAAAACTGAAGGTGTAATGAGAGAAAGAGGACTCAAACTCACCTATAAAAATTAAGTAATCCCTTTTTTGCTGAAATAAAACTGATTTCTTAACTGTTGTTTATTCCTTGTCTATCACAACATACATTTCAAGGAAGAGTAAAACAAAAAAACCCCAAAACAATAGAAATGAGAAAAAACAACAGAACTCCTCTCAGAAATAACTTTTAAACCTTTATATTTTACTTTTTAATTGACTTTGGCTAAATCTTTTCTATTGCACTGGAATAATCAGTTCTGCTGAATAAAACATCAGCTCTGTTTGGTTTCTTTTAACCTGTCCCTCATGAGACATGGCAGCAACTCACACAAAAGCTGAGGTGTTTGGTTTTAATTAGGAAGGGTTTCACAACTTGGAATGACCTGCACCATTGCTTTTTGACTCCTGTATCTCAGGTAATTTAAATGGATAAATTGTTGCAGAATATGTAGGAGAACTGCTTTGTTGTATTTGTTACCAAGCACTGAGTCCTACAAAGGTCAGTGATTTTTATTGTATGTATCCTGGGGAAAATTTACACTTACTGTCAACTGATAGGATGAGTATTGGTTAAAAATAAAACTGTAAGGAAAAAGGAAAATTATGTGCTCCACTGAAGTATTAATTACTAAGGGAAAAATAAGCACTTATACTAACAAAAGAGATGTTCATAGCATTCTTCCATTTTGAATGATTGCTCATATTTAGCTGCAATGCAGAATATTTTTTATCAGGTACCTAGGAAATTTATTTAAATATGAAGATTCTTAGATGTCTAGGACTTGAAGTTCTGTAAGTGAAATTTGTTTCAAAGCCTTGCCTACCAAAGAAGTAAAGAGGAAATTAAGTCTGGATGTCAGAGCTTGGTCCAGAAGAAATCCAGATAATATTTTAGTTACATGAGGATCTTTTCCTGGGACGAATTTGCTAGCAAGAACATTGGTAGTCTGGGTTCTGGGACTAGGCTGATCTTGGCAGGGTTTACTGGTGTGAGTGGGACTCTGTGCTGATGCAGTGAGACTGCTCAGAAGAGTATCAGTGCTAAATCCTTTTCTCTGTGATTCAAAGCTGTTCTGCCCTACTTTGTGCACAGACCTTCTCTTCAGTTATCCTTGTGTTGCACAGCATTCTCTATTACAAGTGAGTCCCTTAGAATCTAGCTTGCCTTTGAAGGCAATGGGCAAAAGCTCAGGAATTGGTCTCCTGTTGTTTACTGGCTGTTTATTCTCCAAATGAAAAGAAGATTATCACCTGTTTCAGACAAGATAGCTTTTTTTCACTGTACTACCAGCCTTTTTCAGAAACTTTAGTGATTGAGAAGAAAACAACAGTTTCACAAAAGGACATATTTTCTTATTTAATTTCCTGCTGTACATAGGCTATTTTTTCTTCCCAGGACATCAATTTGACTGTTGTACTGAAAAATATATATTTTTTCTGTGTTTCCTTGCTCTTTTTGACTTCTACTTGCATTGGGATATTTTTTTTGGGGTTTATTTTTGTTGTTGTTGTTGGGTTTTTTTTTGAGTGTGTGTGGGTTTTGTTTGGTTGGGTTTTTTGGGGGTTTTTTGGGTTGTTTTTTTTTTGTTGTTGTTTGTTTTTGGGGTTTTTTTGTTGTTGTTTTGGTTTTTTTTAAATAAAACTTAGAAAGAAATTGAATAAAATCCTGAAATGGAATATCAAGTAATAGATGATAAAAACAATTCCAAAAGATCATTCTTTCTAATTTTAATATCATCTTCTTCCACTTTTTCTGTCAGGATATCACGCCTTTAGTAAGTGTACCAGTTTTGGATAGAAACCTCTTCTGTATTTTCTGAAAGATAGAAATAGCCTCTCTGTTTTGTGAGATATTTTTTCTCTTATTTTCTTATCTTACTTTTCTCTCTGATTCCTCCCAAATCAGGAGTTCACATTAAATAATAAGCTGTAGAGGTAAGTCATTTCCCATTAAGTCAAGTTAAAAAAAAAAAAAAATCTTGTGTAATTAACAGTTTTGCTTTTATATCTTCAGAATATATCTTCAGGGTAGAAAAAATATTTGTCTTCCCATATTTTAAAATGTCATAGTGAGGGGAAAAATAAAAAAATAAGTTAGAGTAGAAATGCAGGATGTGTCTGTGACAATGAAGTGGGTCATGTTTTAATTGCTTCATTTGCAAGCCCAGCCTGCCTTGTCTACTGAACAAAGTTCTTCTATTGCCCCACTATTTGCCATATAGATATGATTTCAAAAATGACCTTGTGAAGTTTTCTACTTGGAATCATTGGAAACATAGTTGGAAGACAATGGAATGTCTTTCTCTTCAATAGTACAAAAAGTAGACAAAGCAAGAATTTCTCTGTTTAAAGGCAGGCTCAGTTATGTGGTCTTACAGTGAATTGTTGTTTTCCAAAGGATGGAGCAGTAAATTTGGCTTTTTTTGGCCTTTCTAGCTGACTCAAAAGGTCAGGCTGCATGGTTATGATAGCACCACCACAAGGGTCTAAGTGATGAAGCAAGGAGATGTCGGTATTACCTCACTGTCCAGAAAAGCAATTATCAAATGAAACCTCAAGTTTAAGATAAGAATTTTGGAATTCATTTAACATTTAATATTTTTTTAAAAGCTAACAGAAATTCGAGTAGTTTTTTTCCCACCATTGATTGTCTATAGTATAACTCTCATCAGGTCAATCTGTGATTAGAAGGGAATTGTCCAGATACATGAAAGGAGTGTCCCTTCAGGCTGCAAGGAACATTAGGATATTGAAAACCTATAAAAATGGAGACTGCATAAGCTCTTTGAGCAGTCTGTAGAGACACTAAAGTTTAAATATTTTATGGTGATGCAGAAAAATCTCTTGCAAAAAAAAGAAAGATTTGGATGAAACCTGTCTTGAATAAAAAATCTTTCTGGAAAAGAAAATCTTATATTTTCTTTTAAAGCAGTCTTAAGGCCTATATTTTCACCTATACAAAACCTTTCTAAGGTAATATTTTTTTTTTAATTTATGCTGAGAAGTTTTAAGAGTATTCCTTATACTTTGCATTTCTTGTTCTAAAATAATTTAAATTTGAACTTGATTTATCAATTTCCGAGCAAGTTTTGATTATGACTCAGTGTGCATATGGTGTTTGGGAAGTAAAATACCTGTAATGGAAATTGTCCACAATAGTCAATATCTTTTTACCGTGTCATTCAGGTAGTGACTCCCCACCTTGAGTATTAACCCAGTGCACTTATGCTACTTGTTTGAGATATCAGGCAATAGTTATATTTCCTGCAGTTAATTCCTTGGGAAAAGAAAGGACAAAATGATGAGATGATCTGCATCAGTCTAGTAACAGTGTGTGCCAAGCCAAACATTGAAGCACATTTAAGGGAAAAGGAACATAAAAAAATCTTCTATCCCACTTCTTGGTTTAATAAAACAAATTATCTTAATTCTAAGAAATGAAAATGGTCAAGTTAAAATTTTGAATGATTCAGCTGTCTCTTTATAATTGTTAAATATGACTGCAAATCTAGTGGGACCCATATAAAGAGTAGAAATTTTATTTTAAAATATTTTGACTTAAAATGTTATTTCTCATGCTGTTCATATATTATAATAAGATCTGCAGAGATTCTTTTAACAAATGTTTCCCAAATCATGTCACAAGTAAGATCAATCTTTTTAACAGTTTAAATCCATTTCTCTGTAGCTTCCCCTGAACAGCAAATGTCTCTTAAATCTATTTACACCTCTTTGGTTATGCTCACTTAGGAAAAAATGTCTCCAACTAAAGTCTAAAATTTTTCTGTTTTTTTTTCTTGACACGTTTAAGAGTGCACTTATAAACCTTGTCAAATTTGATTATACAGTTAAAATAATGTTTATGATCCATTAAAATAGTTTTAGATGGACATGGTGCAAACATTACTCAAATCTGTCTTTGAAAAGTAGTTGCTGATTGTGCAGGATGCAGTCTCCTGCTTCTGTAGGATTAAGCACAAACAACACTTGTGCTCATTGCTTAGAAAGTAAACTGGGAAAGATTAACATCTTATCTATTAAGCCATCAAGGTTCTTCTTAAATAGCAGATGTGAAGCTTAACTTGAATCACAAATGTGAAGTTCAGCAGCCTTTGGTGCAATGCATATTGGTATTCTGAGTTCTAAATGTCATTACACAATGACAGACTATCAAATACGTTGAATCATATCACTGAAAGCCAGGAGAGAACAATTTTCAACTAAGTCCAATTTATGCTTATAAATGGAAAGCTCAGTTTGAGCCCTAATTAACAGAACAGACAATGCCTCCATGAGGTTAGATTTTTATATGAGCCTGTTTATCTCTAATTATATGCTAATCAATTTCATTTCTCATTTAAACTCAAACTGGGAGGCTTCCTTGTAATAACCAACTCACATTGAAGCAGCAAAGCAGCTTTATATTTACCACATCAGCAGGGTTTAATTGCACATTTGGACAACGAAAATTAAGATGGATTCATTTTCATTGTCCTTGCAATGAAGTAGTATACAATGCACTTTTAGTTTGAACTGACACATTTATGGTAGAGATATTAAAGTATAACATCCAAATATTTGCTAACACATTGGCAAGCTATTTTGTTCATATTGTTTTCTAAATGATGCACATTGGCTGTGCGCTGTTATATTTTCAGCTTCTTAAAAATACTGACACTAATTTCATTATGCTAGTAAGGCATATGTCAAAAGAATGAAATTAGGATAAGGTCTCTTTCTATAAAAAGGAGACATAGTCCAAATTACCTATGAGGAACACAGACACATTTTCCAGTGCGAGTCCCCAGAGGAGCAATGAAAAGCATGCTATATTGCTAAGCCTGTGTGCAAATGCCAAGTCAAAATCAAATTCATTTGGGCACTGTAGGAAAAAAAAGCTGGAGAGGTCATAGTACCTCTTTTTCTGCTCCTACAGATAAAAAATCATGATGATTTAATGCACACTCGAATCACTGCTGTTAAAAGTTTTACTTCTTAGTCAAGCCTTTTTGTTAGAAAGCCTATTTCTTCGGCTTTTAATTATGCAAACCTTTAAGCAGTCTCTACATCCAGAACTGTGAATATATCCAAGGACTTTCCTGAGTCCAGTACAAAATAAAGCCGATATCCAAACATTTGTGTGATTTACTCTTTTAAAATGCACAAATGAATATCTTAATGAAATCCGATACCTGATTTGCTTCTGAACCCTTTGACACATATTGAAAGTGTATTTGCATGAAAGCTTTAACCAGCAGAAAATATAGCAAAATGTAATACTGAGTTAATCATGTTGCTGAAAAGATTAAATTAAATCTTGGTTTGATTTTTATATCTAGGTTCTTTAGTTGGATGTCAATTGTTAATATAATAAGATGTAAAAAAGGAAAATTGCATTAATTGCTCTGAAATTTATTAAAACCTTGGCATTTTTGGACACATAAAAATTAATTGTCACTCCTAGTATAAAGAATTCCATAGAGCATTTTTGGGGTACTGCACATTTATTTATTGCATTCTTGAGATGTATTGACTGGCATGCCAAAGCCATTCTTGTAAAATTGCTGTTCAGTATGGCAAGACAAAAATACGTTATTTACAGTGGTGTTTCTGCAAACTAGACATTTTGAAAACACTCAAAACAGTTGGTCTTTGATCCACGGCAATCACACTGTGAGAAAAATAAAGGTTTTGTAAGTAAATTTCGACTGTGAGGAAGTGTTTTATATTGTTCTGGGACTGAATGCTGTTTTTAGAGTCATCTTATTTGCAATCATATTGTGACTGAACTAGTAATATATAGACATCAAAACTCACTGTATTTTAGCTGGAATATAGTAGAAACCCACTTCATTCACCATTTTTGCAGAAGACCACAAAAATAATCTCATCTCCTCTCAAATATTTGGCAACTTAAACAGTTTTAATTTATAAATAACTTATTCCTTGTAATTTCTTGAGAGGAGTCCATTAATTTTACAGAGGATGATTTGTTGTGATATTCCAGTCCTTTTTTCTTGGAGCAGTGGTCATCTCTGCTGCTGCTGCATGGATTAAAGCATGTGGTCCTTCAATCTCTCCACTAGTTTTTAAAATAGTGTATGCTAGAAAACTGGCATTATCAAATGACTGCCATAACCAATGTTTCTGTCATGAACAAGAAAAAGTTAACAATAAGAATTGCATCCATGCAATTTCAAACACGGTTGTGAATTAACATAAGAAAGCATCTTTTTCCAGTTGCTGACATTGTGGAGGTCATGTGTTGGGCCAACATGAAGAATTTCAGTTAGTAAAGGCAGTCAGGTGTTTGAATGTAACTTATAATTTAAAAATGGTGACCGTATGTGATATGAAATAAAAATATTTATGCAGAATTTTTAAAAGTAGACAAATAATGTTCGGTGAAATTCAGAAGTGGTGGTTTTTGCTTTCTCTTTCATAAAACTTACATGACACAGCCGAATTATAAAATAGTTTCCACCACACTAGAAAAGATTTTGAGTTAATCAGTCAAGTGAAAAAGATTCAGTAGCTGGGTGACAAAGCCTCCAGTTATCTGTCTTTTACTGAACTACCAGCCACACTGAAGTAAATTTCAAGCTAAAGATAGATCACATGCATCCTTAGGTTTTTCTCTCCAAATCAAAATTGCACAAAAACATGGATAATTCTTAAACTGTTTGCCCACCTTTTCTTTATAAACTGTTGAAGGAGACTTCAGGAAGTATGGAATAACTGTATGTTTCAGAAAAGGCAAGTTTAGCAGAAATTTGTTGGAAATCTTGAATGAAAAATGAAGAAAATTTTAATAGTGCTATCCCAGTGGTGCCAAAATGGCTATGGAAGTGGCAGAATAAAATTTAGATCTGAATTTTCTGTCATTTGATGTTCCAAGAAAACAAATAGGCAATTTATTTTCTAAGGAGAAAATTTATTTCACTTTTGAAGGCTGCCTTTTATTTGTTTCATACCTACAGTTTGAAAGTTTAAATTTAATTGGAGGTCAGGTATATACATATGAATATTAGTCTAGAATAATTAGAATACGGTAATCTTAGCTAGTACAACTATTCTGCAACCAGGATACATTTACAGTTGTCATTTGTCCACAGTTTTACTGTACCTCTGTATTTCTTGCTGCTGAATTGTCTTAGCTATTGCCACTTCCTTTGCTCATATTTCTCTTATCATTACTTGGAGCAATTTACATTGACTTGTTATGTCAAACATATTTGATGGTTGCAGTTGGTATCTCTGTATGTAGGGAAAAAACCATACAGCTTGTACATGGATGCTTTAGCTACTTTACAAGGGAGTGTACCAGTTTAGATTTGCATTAGCCCATATGGGTGCTGTCATTAAGATTTTTCTTTTTGTGGATGTGAGCAAGGTCTCAATTCCAAATGAAAAACTGTCCCACTAAGGTGGCAATGAATTGGTGCTGCTGCAGTACAGCACCATACGAAATGACTAAGGACCCATTTGGTTTGGCATTCAGCCACCTAACTACAAGGGACAGAGCTTTCAGAAACAAAATGAGAATGAAATCACTGCAAGGTTCAGTTGTTGAAAACTTCATCTCATTGTCTCTATTTTAGTATTTTTTAAGGCATAGCACATTGATGTCACTGCAAATTTTAATGAGTTGCCCAACTTGGCCAACAAACTTATTCTTTATTTCAACTGGACAGATTCTATCAAGTATTTGAAAATTATCATGGTAATTTCACAAAATATGATAGTGATAATATTTAGCAAAATGTGCAGCAGTCTGCACAGTCTACTTCATCTTCTTACAGATATAGCAACTCCGTATTATGTACTGAAAATGAAGTAATGATTTTTTAGTATTTATTTTAAAATGGTCACTGTGGCTCTTAAAAGGGACTCTAAAAGGACTCTAAAGGGGCTCTCTTGATTCTGTCTTGGGAAGTAATATCTTCAAATCTCATCAGCTTCTGTTCCTTTGCCATCCACTGTTTCACTCCCAGCAGCTTCAATTCTGTTCTGTTTCAGTCAACACAGTCAACTGTCATATGGGGCTATTTCATCCTTGAACAAGTCTGCTGCACTTTATCTTCTCTGCTTGTCTGAACACTTCTTCTTCTCTATTAGTTCAGGCAGCAGTAGGAACTCACCCATCAGGACCTTCTCTTGTGGACTCTTGCATTATATCTCCTGCTCAGCACAGGAATGGATTGTTTGACTCCTATCTTGGTAAAAATACAGAGACCAAGCAAAATGTGTGTGATAAAAAAATCAGTTGAGCAGAACTCTGGGGAGATAGTGTGGAAAATAGGTCGGAAGAATGGAAACACCAGCTGAACAAGAGGAATGTATATGAACAGAGAACACTAAGCAGAGCATCTATATTAAAAATTTTATTATATTGGATGAAAAACTATTATATGATCGCTTTGCAAATGTACTACAGAGGAAAGAAAATAGAATAGTAAGGTGTTATGTGAAATTTGTATATGTGGAAGTATTCAGCAAAGAAATGAAGATAAAAAAATCTTGTGGATAATACAAATACCCATATCTGTCTATCTACAAATATATATACATTGTGAACACTTTCACTGTCACATAGAAAAAGAAATTAAGCAAATTATATTATGGATATTATAATTCTACCCTTTATTTTATGTGTATTATTCAGCTCAGCAGGGACCAAGAAGCAGTTAAAGTTCATGTCCAAACAGCATTTAGGACTATCTAAAAGAGCTAGGATTCCACTTTCTAAAAAGAAAGCATTGCATTTTAGATGAACAAACATTTTATTCAGTTCTTACTCTCTTTCTGAAAAGTACTTGAGGACATAAAGGAAAAAAAACCTTGAAATGTTTTTGCAGTGAAAAAAATATGAGTGATAGTTTAACAGAAAGGAAAAGGATGAAAGAGCAGAGTCCAAAGGAATTTAAATAGTCTAAAGTCTCATGTATGAGAGGAGTTCTGTCTATAACTAACAAAGGACGTTCATAAATGTTTTAATGTTGTTAAACTGTCATGTGAATACTGCGCAACAGAAAAACAGTAAAATTGTAGGGGTTGGTTTATATTTTTTATATAAACTAATGAAGTGTTCCCAAAAACTGGCAAGATAATTTCCATTGTATTAACTCATATGTCATATTTCAGATTTGTCAGAATATATTATTTATGGTGAAAACTTCCAAATAATCACAGAAGGACTGCGAATGGAAGGCACCTGAGCAGGAATGGATATTGCAAGCAAGGTCACCTGGAACTGATTGTCCAAAAGAGTGTCTAGATGTTTTTTTAATATCTGCATGGATGGAGGCTCCACAACTGCTCTGGACGTCCTGTGCCAGTGTAAAACACTATTCCTGATTTTTAGAGAGACTCACCAGTGTTTAATTTCATGCCCTTTGCATCTTCTCCTGACAATGGGCACAGTGAAAAGAACCTGTCTGTGTCTTCTGCACACCCTCCCTCCAGGTATTTGCAATGATTGATGAGACTCCTGAGCTCTCTCTTCTCCACCCTGAGCTGCACTGGCTCTTTAAGCCTCTAATGGAGAGGTGCTCTATCTTGACATTTTTCTTCATGGTCCTCTGCTGGATTCTTTCCTCAAGTCCACGTCTCTGTTGTACTCTGAAGACCAGACTGGAACTCCAAATAAAGCATAACCAGTTCTGTAGTCTTGAATGTTTCTCTCATTGATGAGAATGTTCTTCATTTGTTGTTCAATACTGGGAATATGTTGTACCTTAGATATTTCATCTTTTGCATCTAGAAGATGGCTCATCTCAATACACAGAACAGAATAGAGGAGCAGGATTCTTAAAGGGGCAAAAGAACAGTTAGAGAGGAAAATATAACTGTACCAATGATCTGTTTTTATCTTGACTTCAATCTCCTTCATCTGACTCTTTTATACTCAGATTACTGACAATCAAAGATTTCTTTCTAATAAATTAGAAAAAAAAAACCAGCCCAAAATCCTTCCTGGAACCAGAGCAATTAGATAAATTTATGTTCACCTTATTTTTGTTAATCCAACATATTGCAGCGAAAATAGGAAAGTCAGAAAAATCAGAAATAAGAATTTATTTTGCATTTTAGAATACTTAAAGCTTTTTTTCACCTTTTAACAAACAAGAAAACACATTTTAGAAGACAGTCTGAACATATTTAACAACATGCTTTTGAAAATAAATCTTTTTTTATTTTCTAATGATAACAATTTCATGCTGTGTGTCTAGAACATTGTCTTTCAGGGAAATCCCTAAGCACTTCCTGTAAAACAGTTCTATTTAGAACTCATTCTGTTTACTCAGACATGGAATTGGGATATAATGAGTTTGGTATTTGAACAGTAGAAAGCATCAATATGTTACATTTAGGAAAGAAGGGAGGAGGGGCTTTTCCCCATGAAATTTCAAAGATCATTTAAGTGGACAGAATGTAATTAATTGCTAAACTGGAATTCAACCAAAGGAGTGGAACTAACTATTTCTTACTTGCCAAAACAAGCTAAAAAGCCAAACAGAAATACCATGGTGTCTTTCATGACAACTGGTGAGGATTTGAAATGTAAATCATGTTCAATTGATTTAGTGGCCAGAATTAAAAATGCTAATCCTTGATACTTGTTATTTGGGGTTTTCTTTATTTAAATATAACAGAAACCAGTTGCTTTCATGACTGAAACAACCACAAATGCAATTGATCTTGGCTGCTTGAGAGAACATCTCTGTCAACAACCAGGACTGCCATATTTCTGTTAAAAAAAAAAAAAAAAAAAAAAAAAAAAATTTATCCTGCATTGTACAGAGAAATCATTTAATGTCCTATAAATCTTGGCTTAATAATAAAAACAAAATATCTTTAAAAAAACCCAACCAAACAAAAAACACCAACCCTGTGCCAATCTTTATTTTGTAATCAGATATAAATCATTTGGTAAGTATCTTACTTTCCTTTTTAACAGTGAATTGCACTGATGTGTTCCCAGGTTGATTATTTCTTTAAAAAAAAGAAACATAAAATGTGAGATTTTTTCTTCGAAGTTTTAAGCATTGCTGTTATGACAATCTCACTGTTTTTTAGATTATATTAATGATAAATCCACAGCAATATAATCTTTGTTGGTTTTCCAGATTATTTTGGACATTTTGTTTATGTGATCTACAACTCTTTTCCATGTGAAATTGCAAGCCTTGCCTCTGTCAGAAACATAATAGAGTGTTAGACAGTTGAAAATAGTGCCTTTAAGATTTGGAAATCCAATTCAACTTCTCCTAGAATTGTTGGGGTGCAGGATAGGTGAAACTTTTGAGAGGGAGTTTAGGTAGTGAAAAGCTATGTTGGCCGTTAGCAGTAAAGGGAGAAAATAAAAAGAAGGCAGAAAGATTCTTGAGTGACAAAAATGGTAACATTTCTTTGAAGTAATTTGAAATACCAAAAATATCCACGAAATATTCATTCTCTGAAAGTTAAAGGAAATTGTTCACTCTCATATGCTCTGAGAGTGACTAAGCACTTGAACATGTTGCCAAAAGAGGTTGAGAAGTTTCCCTCCTTGAAAGCACTCTAAAGTCATATGGACACAGTCCTAAGCAACTGCCTCTGGGTGTTGCTGCTTGAGGAGTGAAGTTGGAGCAGATAACTCACAGAGGTCCCTTGCAACCTCAGCTGTTCTGTGATTCCTAGTTCTGGTAATTCCAAGAATGACATTCTTCAGTTGTCTTCTGGAAAAACAAAGATATCCTACCAGTTCACCTGTTCTTCAGCATCAGGTAGTTTTTGGTGTTTCATTGACTTGTCAGTGATAAAATAAGAGGAAAATAAAGTGATATCTAAATAATGGCTAGTCTTTGAATAAAGACAGGGCCATCTGAAGGTTAATCTGCTAATTCTTTATTCTGTACTTGTCAACGTTCTCTTGTGATCACAACCAAATCCTTCAAATCCAGAGGCACTTCAGTTTCCCAAATTGTGAAATGGTTCAAATGTCATGTTGTAATAAACTTATGCATTCATATAATTTCAGTTCAAATTAGAAATTTTAAGCTCCATTTAGGGCTGATTAATGTAATTTAATTGCTAATAGCAAATGAAGTAGAAGAATCAATCCTTTTTTTCTGATGGTTGTGTGCTGAAGGACTGTATTATGTGCAATAGCTTTTGAGAATACTTTGGAGAAGTTTTCCTATTGACAGAAATCCAGCATGAGCTTTGCATACAAAAGTAAATAAATAACTAACTGCAGAAGACTAAATTGTGAATTGAAATGCTGGAGGACTGCAGGAATTAGGATATACAAGAGTAGCGGTGTATTTTATTTTGATATAAACAATTTATGCTTTGGTGAATTAATGCTTTGGTTATAACAAGGACTCATTAAGTATGCTAAACAAGGTTTAATACATGTTTAGTCGATAATAACACAGAAAGAATTACAGAAAAACAGAATGCATGAGTTTAGAAGGAACGAAGGAGGTTGCCTGGTCCAACTTCTTCTGCTTGGGCAAGGTCACCCAGAGGTAGTTGCCCAGAACTGGGTCTGGATGGTTTTTGAAACAAGAAGATAGAGCTCATACTCTCTCTGGGTAACCTGTGCCAGTGCTCAGTCACCTTCACAGTGAAAAAGAAGTGTTTCCTGACATTCAGGTGGAACCTCTTTGTGTTGTGATTTAACCTGGCAGGCAGTTAGAACACCACACATCTGCTCGTTTACTCCTCCGTGCAGTTAAATGGGGGAGAGAATTGGAAGGAAAAAAATGTAAAATTCATGGGATGAGAAAAATGCAGTTTAATAGAAGAACAAAGAAAAAATAATAATAGTGATAAAAGAATTAGGATATAAAAACCAAATGATGCACAATGTAATTGCTCACCACCTGCTGGCTGGTGCCCAGCCAGTCCCTAAGTAGCAGCCCTATGGGCTAGTTTATATAGGAGTGCGATGCCATATGGTATGAAATATCCTTTTGGTCTGTTGGATTCAGCTGTTACAGCTGTGTCTCCTCCCAGCAGCTTCCTCTGCTCCCTAGTCTACTGGCTGGTGGGGCAGGTGAGAAGCTGTAAAGTCTTTGGCACAGAGTAAGCACAGTTAGCAACAATGAAAACACTAATGTGATATCAAGATTATTTTCATCCTAAATTCAAAACACAGCACTGTCACAGCTACTAAGAAGAAAATTAACTCACATGAAACCAGAGCAATGTGTTTCACTTTGTGTCCATTGTCCCTTGTTCTGTCACTAGGCTCCCTGACAGTCCTCAGTTCATCTTCCCTCTGTTCTTTTATACATTGATAGGATTTCCCAACCTGAAGAGTCCCAGATAAACTTTCTTCATAGAAGAGATGCTTTAGTGGCAATCATTTTCATGGTTATTTCCTGGAATCTGTCCATATCTCCATGTCTCAACAGAGCTACTTACATAGTAGGTGTGCTAATCATTCTTCCAAGAACATTAACCCTTTACTCCTAATTGCCTGTGTCAGTGATTTTTCAAGATAATTTTGAATTAAGCAATGAATAATCCAAATAACACAAAAACGTAATGAAATTTTTAAAAGCGATGGTGCAGATTTATCTGCAACATGTCAACCACACTAATATTCTTTCTGAAAGGATAACTGAAATCCTGAAAAATGGAAAGCATCAGACGGTAAGAACATATTCCAGTAGCTTTTCAGTATTATCCAACTTACGGTGATCAAGTTCTCTGAGCCCTCTTTTCTCTTATAGAGTATCTGGTGGCCTTCTAACTCTTTGGAGTCCTCCAGGCTTTGTGTATACAGTCATTCTCTGTAACCTATCCTGCATGAAAGGACAGAAAATCCCTCGTAAGTTTTGTAGGTACCACAATGACTCTATCTAAAATATCACCCCTTAAATGAATTTCTTCTGCTATCTGACAATGTTAATACAGTTCCCCATAGAATCCCTACCACACCTTTTATAAGGCTGAGTACATAAACATGGAGAAAACTTATAGGAGGTATACAAATAGTTTCAATTGATGCCTTTCCCTCGTCTTAAAAATTGAGAGCCAGACACGGTTAAGGGATCAGGGGGTTTACCTTGGTTAATAAGGAACCTTATGGTGCACTGCTTCCCCAAGGTGGGATATGCCACAGTGCACACATGCTGTAGATCAGGTATACAATTCATAGACCTTACAAATTAGTATATCTAACAAGGATGCCCCAATGGGAGGCATGGATAAATGGTGTGATTCTCCTCCATCTGAGGAATTTCCCCCTGGATGGGCCAAATCTCTAGTTTAGAGGCTATGTTCCAGAGAGGACCTTGGTTTCCCAAGATAGCGTAGGGTACTCCAGCCTCCTGCTCTGAGGCTCTAGGACGTTTGGTGTCCTGGCCTAGCAGAATACTAGAACTGCACTAAGTTATCAAACTTAAGGAATTGCAAGTATAGATGCTAAGAATACTGAGGATACATAAGAGAAAAGGCAGAAAATCATCTTGGTATCACAATAACATTTTTTTAAAGATATGTGCTCGTACAGAAGTGTTCAATGAAATATGAAGTAAGTTTTTAACAAATTTCTGAGTTTCAAAGCAATATGCCATATCTTGGAAGCAGAGGGAAGAACCAGCCGCATCATTTAAATGCAGAAAGGTAGCAAAATGAGGCACCAAAGGTATGTTAATAAGTTTGCTTATTTGTTTAGATAGATTTGCAAAGCTTCTGCTAAAACTAGACTAGATAGTTTTCATTTGTTTTCAGTTACCAAATTTATCTGCCCTATTGTTCACATTTTGCATTTACGGTTTACATTTTTTTATATTTTTTCTCCTGTTAACACACCTTTTCTTTTACGTAAAGCTGAATACTATTTCAGTTTTCTGGTTGGTTTTAGGGTTATTTTGCACTAAGTAGTGCAATTTTTATCTCTTTATTTTAGTGTGCTAACAGACGGTTCGATTTAATTCAGACCCTCTGGGTGCTTTCTAGAAGAGCTCTATCTAAAATTATTGTTAGAAACAAAAATTCTGGTGTAAATTTCCTGTCTCTTTCTTTTGGCTTATAATGATGCTTCTTTATGCTATATGGAACATGAACTATTTAATTTGTTTCATACTTTTTTTTTTTTTAAATGATACACATTTCTGAAGACAGACATTAGATTTTTTCCTTTCCCAGAAACTTTCTGCATTTCATATTCAGCTACAGGGAAGTTGTTCTAGATATTAAATATTTTTCTAGCTTTAGACTTTTTTTTCTTTAAGTTCTTGGCTCATTTTCAGTCCTGAGTCAGGAGCTGGCTTAAAAATTAATTAATGGTTAAACTGCCTAAGGTAGTAATACTGTTGTGAAAGTACTTAGTCAGTGGCATATCACTGAGGAAGAGAAAAAAATCTAACATGGTAAGTTGCTCTAAGCACCAGCAATATTCATTCTATTTCTTTAGACAGATGGAGATATAATTGTTTTACAGAGTGCAAAACTTTGAAGAAAAGATTCAGGATAAAATTACATCCCATTTTTAATCTGACAGAATAATGATATTTCAAAAATTTTCTTCTCACTCTGTCTTTTCTGATCGTGACTCCTTTTGTCATTCTGGAAGGATTATGACCTGCACTGAAAGATCTTGCTAAAGTGATTAAGATGGAACCTGACAATGGCTATTTTTTTCCTATTCTGATGGGTTGGATCAGATCAATAAAAGGACTGATGAGTGCTAGAGTGCCTTCAAAAAAGGGTTCAAGGATATGCAAATAGAAAAATGACATAGGAAGGAAGAAGAATAAGCAGTGGCAAATGTTGAACTCTCAGATTAGCTGAAACATAAAATAGAATTTAGTCTGGGGAAAATTATAGAATTTTTTTATACTTCAGTGTTGTAATCCATTGACAAATGCATTTATAACCAGAGTTTTATTCCAATCCATGTTCTAGACCACAAGAAAAAAGAAATGAGAAAGGAATACATTTCATTTTCCTTCACCTTTGACAAATCTTAACCACCAAACATCTTGCAATGTTCAATTCAAATTTATTAAGGAATTAACTGAAATAAAACTGTTGCGCTTATATTTATCAATTCACTTTTTGCCTGTCTCTCAATATCAGACATATATTTCCAGAACATGAAATTTTTTTGATGCACAAGTGAGGTGGAATTTATAAATGAGAGAGCACCTACTGTCATTTGATTGAATTTTCATGTCATTCCCAACAGAGGGTTCATCTGCAAAACAGCCCTTTAAGTGCTCAGGTCAGAAAGAAGAATCTATTTGCTGTTTCTCACAGAATAAAGCTGACACTGAAGACTCATGTAACATATCACAGGGTAGGGTTGATTCTTTCATTCAGTGATTGTTCACAAAATCTTACTGATGGTTCTTTATAATGTGTTTTTGTTGCTAATATTGGAATATTTACATAATGTGTGTGGACTTATTATTGATAGCAACTTGAAGAAAACACGTTGCAGAAAGAGAAGAAGGGAAATTAAATCTGGAGCAAAATTGTGATATTCCATGCTAAACTTGGAAGTTGGCTTGATTTCCATAGCAGTTGGGAGGTACTGTGAGCACTTTGGCTTGCTTCTCTTGGACTTTGTTTGTATAGTGAGTTTTTCAACCTGTAATGGTCTGAAATGGTCAAAATGGCCTGACTTCAGTGGTCCAAAGGAATTGTAAGGGTACAGAAGTTGACAACACATTTTGGACTTCTTTCTGTTATAGACTCAGTTTTAGAAAAGATTAAAGGTAAAGTTTTTTTTAGAAAAGATTAAAGGTAAAGTTTATGGTGCTGCTGTGCAGTACCTGTAAAAGGCCTTCACTGATAACTTATCTGAAATAAGAGGAAAAATACTTACGATTTTTTGAGGTGATTCCTAAATATAGTGTCTTCTTGATCTATAAAAATTTTTAGGAACCATACTGGCTGGTTTGGATGGAAACATGATACATTAAGGGTTAGTTACAAGCAGACTGCTAACATTGGGGTTTGGAAGGTATAATATAATTGCTAACTATTTTAATCTATAAACAAATGTGGATTAGTATACCACATGCAGTCAAAACAGATGAAACAGATACATTTCATTTGGTATCTTTTTTTATGTCAAAATACATGAGTTTTTCTTTGATTCTAGAATTTCTTGCTGAGACAGAGGTAATATCAATTTTTGGAATAGTCTTTAATAACTGTTCTTCACTTTACACATAAATGAAAAGTAAATAGAAAATATATCTTACTTGTACAGTAATAATTTAAAATTGTCTCCTAATTGAACTTCTTGTATTATAATCTCAGTTTTCAGTTATACCTGTGGTGGTTCTAGAAAAATCATTTGTGTTTGAATGAAAATTTAACTTTTAAGAGAGGATAATAATCCCTACAATAATATGAAGCCAAGTCAGGGTGGTTTAAATAACAATAGAGAATTTTTCACCCAGAGGGTGGTTGGGCACTGGAACAGGCTCTCCAGGGAAGTGGTCACAGCACCAAGCCTGACAGAGTTCAAGAAGCAGTTGGTAACACTCTCAGGCACAGGGTGTGATTTTTGGGGTGTACTGTGCAGGTTGGGAGTTGGACTTAATGATCTTGATGGATCCCTTCTAAAACAAAATATTCCACGACTCTATGACTTGAAACTTCAAGTTAACACAGTTTTTCACATAATTAAAAAGTGAAATTGCAAGCTTTATTTTTTTAAACAACAATGTAAAGTGACTACTAAATAAGTTCTGCCAGTGCTTAATGCATCAAATATTTTTTTTAAAAAATTTTTCTTTAATTCAGTTGTCATAAACCTGTATTTTTAGAAAAAAATCTTAAAGATTAATTTTTTAGAAAGGATTTTTGGAACTCAAACATATTCTTAATATTTTCTTTCCACTTCTCTACTCAGTAAAAGTTTTCCATTAACTTGGACTAGCCAAATGCTGAAACAGAATGAGCTTATATTCAAAAAGTTTTTGTTAATGAAATCGCACTTTATATGAAAAGATCCCAGCCTTTTTTTTATCAATTTTTCTTACAGTAGGGAGAAAATAGGTATGAGAGAGATATCTTCATATAACAAGACTTAAAGATTAAGTTATAAAAGTAAAAGCATATTTACATATGTGACATGCATAAATACAAAGTCGAGAGTAATGGAAGCCCTGTGCTAAATAGGAGCCTTTGGTCAGTTACTTAGTAGTCAATCCTTTTGAAAGAAAGAATTCTTTCTATAAAAACAAAAGAGAAAACTTTTAATAAATTAGATTTCCTTAGTTTCCATTATGCCTAGTGCTGACATAGTGGGGTGGTTCTTGTCACCAAGGTACAATTTTAAAAGTAATTAATTTCATAATATTTATTTACTAAAATTTCAAGATTCTATTTGATCATAGTTAGAGTGGAAAGAAACTAATGACAGGGCTTTTTTTAAGTCTTCATTCACTTTCCTTTTCACTTACAAGTTTGATGGTTACTATGAGCGTAGATTAATACTTAGCTCCAAGGCAGGATTTATTCCCATAAGAAATGGTAAGGGTCATAAAAATATAGTAATTTTTGCTTAGCTCCAGCTAATCTAGCACTTTAGAAACACTCATCATTGAATCTGTTCTTTTGAATGCTGTGTGTCAGGAAATGGATTACTGTTATATATATAACCATTAAACCTTAGCTTTCCCTTAGGGCCTGCTTCCAATACTTTATTCATGTAGTTTTAAGTAACTTGCTCAGCATTTGTTTCAGTGTTATAAGGAATAGATTATACTTTAGCTAACTGTTACTCATGGGAGATTTTTTGTGCTGAATAACAGAAATATTCCTTTTGTAATGGACACTGGTAATGTATTATTGAGCTCAAACCAAGATGGTATGAAAACACAGAAATACTGTCAAGAAATTAGGGATAAACTGAACAAAAAACAAAAGTTCCTGTGCATTTATTTTAACAGAAATATACATGTATGCATATGCGTGTAAGTTTGCTATTCAGAAATAATAGTGTTGCAGTTCAGCACTAGTAAAAAAAGAAAACTACAACAATTTCCATATATTTCCAAAAGAATGGTAAACCAACCCCATGGGATATTCTGTAGGAAAAGTGGGATGCCAGATATATAATTCAAGGACTATGAACTAAAATTCAGCATTAAAAAAATGCAATTTCCGTATAGACTACCATGATTAGTGCAGTAGAGCGACAACACATCTGCAAGGTTTTCATTGACCCTTCGTTCTGCATGTGACCAGAAATATTTAGCATCCAAACTCCCAAGTATTTACCCAGAAAAATCATTCTGAACTTTCCAACACATTGATCCTGCTTGCCTGTGCTCATAGCCTTCAGAGATCTAGCACCTAGTATCTTCTAGAAACATACTTAGCACTGGTATTTCTTTTTATTACCAGCTGTTCCTCAGTATCTATATCAAGCTGTCACCTTGGCCTTTTGTAGTCCAGTTCCTTGCTCTTCCCTACAAGAAGTTCTCTTTATCCTTCGTTGGACAGAGGTTCCTTCTCTCTCCTCAGCTTTCTCTTTGGCCTGTATTTTCCTGTCTCCTTCCATCTTTTGTAGGACAGTAGTACATACAATAAAACTTCCATAATGACTCTCAAAGTCCTGTCTCCTCATAGGAGAAGGCAACAGGCTGTGTCATTCTTTTTGCCTTTTCAAAACTTTTCAGTTCCTTCTAGTTAATGTGTTTGATGGGGAAATATATGGCTGACCTTTCTGTCCACCTTTCTCATTTTAACAATCTCTAAATGTTTCCTGTACTGTGGTAGTTTGGAAAAAATGAGTTTTTCTGAACTTCAGTGGTCAAACCAATGAGTGCTCAGGTTTAAAGACTGGCACCTGGTGTGGCCACTGAGGACAAGGATCCGCCTCTGAGCACACAAGGGGTTCAAAGCAGAGGGCTCCCCGGAAAGCTCTCTCTTGGTTCCGGTCCCTGAGGATGGAGGGATCTCCCCTGGCCAGCGGCTGGCTGGGCGGGGGAGGGGAAGCCATGCGGCCTGGGTGAGGTAGGGCCGGAACCTCGGGCACAGAGGGGGAGAGGAAAATCCTACGGGATGGAAGGGTGGAGAAAGTACAAGAACCTGGAAAAACGTCAGACAGCCTTCTTTTCCCTTCCCCCCCCCCCCCCCCTTCCCCCCCCCCCGGAGAGAGAGACTGAAAAAACCGTGTCTGTGATCTTCGTCACCTTGAAATTTGATATCAACAGCTGGACAGCACGGCCGAAGGAGTATGGGGGGGGGTGGCGCGAGAAGAGTGCCCAGCAGCAAAGATACTGTGAGAGTTCTGGGGAAACAAAGCCCAAGATTTTAACCCTTTTTGTAAATGATGGAAACTTTATAAAATGCTAATCCTCCTGAATCTAAAGAAGACAAATAGAAAGAACTGAGCAAAGATGATGAAAGTTTGTGTAAGTAGAAGATTGTCAGAGAACGCTAAAAAGAATCCTAGGTGGGAGGAGATGATGGAGTGGCTTTGGCTGGACTCTTTTGTGTAGCCATGGACGGACTCATTTCTTTTCTGTAACACAGAAACGGCATCTGGGGAGAGGCATTGGCTTGGAGCCAAGAGTGGACAGTAGTGTGAACAGAGATGAGAGGAAGAGCTCTGTTCTCAAGGCCCTCGGCCCCAGGGGGTAATATTGGGGGGGGACTGGTGTCCCAAAATTGAAAAGCTGTCGTTTCTTGGAACTAACCAAAGCATCTTTAAAAAGAAAAACCCTAGAAGCAGCTCTAGTCCATGCACAGTGGTGAGAGCACTGGACATGGAGGAAGAGGCCACGATGTGGTGCAAGAAGGACTCCTATCTCTCCTCAATGAACTGAGTACTGATTATCGGAAGGGTGGTAATAGACTGAAGATTAATTATCTAAAAGGTGGTAACGTGATGGGGAATTTTCAGTTTGTTTTGTTGAGAACTGGTGGGGGGGGGGGAGGAAGAGTGTTTTTTTTTAAAGTTTCCATGTTCTTCTGTATGTGTCTTCTTTGCCTATTATAAGTAATAAAGTTTTTTTTTCCTTTTGCTTTCTAAATTAGACACTGTTTTGCTCTGTTTTTGGTCACATCTCACAAGAGATACCAGGGACAGTATATCGTTATAGGGGCACTGGCCTTGTGCCAACGTCAAACCTTTGACATGTACATAAACTGCCAAAGAAAAAGTTTGAGGCCCTATTTCAGGGAATTTGTGCAGGTGCTGCAGTCCCTTTCTTCATTTCTTCCTTTACAAGTATCAGAATTTATTCAGTTCTTCATCTCTTCAGTTATTGGTCTGTTATTTGGTAATTTAGGCTCAGGTCGGCTAGACTGCCTTCATAAAAAATTAAGCAATGTTTCCCTGAAATGCCTTTATACTTATTATCATAGGCACCAATGGTTTGACAGCACAGTATTGACTGCTTCACACTGCCGGAGAGATATGACAAGGAATGGAGCAACTCTCCTATGAGGAAAGGCTAAGAAAATTTGGCTTGTTGAGCCTGGAAAAGAGAAGGCTTCAGGGTGACCTATTTGTGGCCTTCCAGTACCTGAGGGAACCCTACAGAGAAGATGGAGACTATTTATAAAACCACATGAGGACACAGGAGAATGTCTTCAAACTGAAAGAGCATAGGTTTAGATTATTAGGAAGAAGTTCTCTGCTGTGAAGTTAGTGAAATAGGCTTCCCAAAGAAGTTTTTGGATGCCCCATCCCTGGAAGTGCTCAAGGCCAGTTGGATGGCACTCTGAGCAACCTGGGCTAGTGAAAGTGTTGGGATTATGTGATCTTTAAGGTCCATTCCATCCCAGGCCATTCTGTAATTCTGTATTATAATGTTAAAACTTGAATACTCTAGAATGTGTAGGGATAACTTCTGCAGCAGTTGGGATGACGCAAATTGTCCAAACTCAAGAGTGTTTTGTATGTAATTAATATTTGAAGTAAAAAAAAAAATAAAAGCCCTTAAAATACTGCTAAAAGAAGGCCCTTAAAATATTACTACAAGCTAATCAGCTCCACATGTACCTGGATTTTCACATGCAGGTGTATCCATACAGTATTTGATTGGATTGGTGAAATATGTAACTGAATAGGTAAAATACAAAAGTTTACAAATACTAAAACAAGCAACACACAAAAGTGTTCTGGCTGATTAGTGAAATATGTAGCTTGAGAAGTAAATGTTATAATATGGTTAAATGACTATATGTGTAGCAGAATTAGGAAGAAAAACTGACTAATTTGTAAAGAGCCCTTGATATTTCAGCAAATATGAGCATAAAATTCTCACTTTGAAAGCTTTGATGCATTGTTTTGCAATGTCATGGGCATCTTAGGATTGATGTGAATGTCAAGTTAGAAAAAAAAGAGAAAAAATATGAAAAAACAGTAAAAATGAAAAATCTAATATAAAGATTTTTCCTTTTATTCTATTTCGGCATACAAGATTTTCAAGATCCAATGAAATAAAAAGTGCAGTGGACTAAAGGAAAAATGTAGCAAAATTGGTAGAAATTGTTCCTGTTTTCCAGGGAAATCTAAATCCAAACAATCCATTTAATTTATTTCTTTATATTTGAGAAAAATATTTTTAAGCACAAGGGTTTTGGCTTTGCACGTTCTGTTGCCTTAATCTAGTCAAACACTCTGTAATAAACTTAATAGTACTTAAAATCTCTTGATAGTAAGAAAAATATAAATTAATTGTTTATTAATATTAATATTTATTTTAAGAAGTAAGACTTATTTTTTGTAGCTGTTGATCCTGTTCACCTCCTTGCATTTCATGGTTTGCTGAGAAGGAAGATGAACTCTCTGGATCGGGATTTTTTTCTTTTTCCTTCTGAAGGAGTTGTAGATGGTAGCAGTCTCACTAATGCAGCATTCCCCACCAATACATGCTTAGACATAAAATACTCTCAAGAAGTCTAACAGACTTAGAAACCTCAGAGATAGAAAAAAAAATAAAAAAAATTTGAAGCACACTTCCCTTTGAAAATACTTTCAAAAGAAACACAGTTCAACTTGTTTTCCAAAATGTATAAATATTTTATATCAGCCTTTGAACTTGTGAATCAGGAAAACTTTTTTAATAATGTGAGAGTGGCTATAGCCCCTATTAATGACGCATACATATCTTACTGAGGGATACCTTTTCAAACTGATTATATTTTCAAATGTACACCATATTGAAAAAAAAAAAATGTTTAATTTGCTTAAATAACAAGCATTTTTCTAGTTTAGAATTCACACTGTCACCCAGCAGAAATTCCCTTTGGCAGACTGCCATCTTCTTTTCCCTCCCTTACTCTAGTAACACTCAGTTTCTTTGAAGTAAACAGGCCTCACACAGTTAGGTTTCAATGTCACTAGCTCTAATTATTTGTTTTTTCTACATCTATCCCTATGCACCACTAAATTGCTGTCCTCTTTTTCAGGAGGAATTTGTTAGACATTTGTTAAACATGTTGAACATTGCTTGCATCTCTTTCCGAAAACAGAAAGAATGATCTAAGTTCAATGCTATATTGTTAATGAGCAGGAAATGTCTTGCTAAGAAATAGAAAACCAAATTATATCCTTTGATTTCTGACTAAATTGCATGAACTGCAGCTTCAAAGGTCCTTTGGAGGCATAAATAAAATGTTACTCTTCCACAAAATGCTGAAAAGTCACCATTCTTTTTATTCTGTGATAGCACACAATGATTATTGATTATTATGAATGTTTAACAGTGACTGTTGTTTACAAATGTCACCCTTGTATTAATGCTATTTGAATTTGTAAGCAAGGATATTTCCAAATATTCAACCAAAATAACAATACTTAGGTTTTTACTCTAAGCAATTTAATTGTTTTCCATAAATAATGGCTACATTTACTGAGTATTTCCCCAAGGAAAAGAAATTAGAGGATGATAAATCCAGCAGTCTAGATTAAATCATTAGTCAGCATGTCCATATTAAATGTATATATACATAAAATCCATAACCTGCTTTCAAAGCTCTGTGGTAAAAGAAATCTTAAAAAAAAATTGGAAAAGGTCTGTCTTGTAAAAACCACATAAGTTTGCTGCAAATTCTTTTAAAATTTACCAGAGATAAATATTTAACAAAAAGAGTTCATTTTCCTTTTCTTACACACTCGTACAATGTTATGCATCTTTCTTCAAATCTCAAATATATCAAGGTTTTTAAAACATACTAGTGACAGCGCTGAAAGGCAAACTGGAAATGCAAAGGGAAGCAGTACCTTCCCTATTTCTGAATTTGATCTATTACCTGAGGGAGTGATTGAATATCTTTGTACGATCAGTTACCTTGAATGTGTAAATAATAATAATAATAATAATAATAATAATAATAATAATAATAATAATAATAATAATAATAGTAGTAGTAGTAGTAGTAGTAATACAATAATTGACTTGAATTTACCAGCTAGTTACTAATTGTAACTGTTTAGTAGTAATTAACCATTGTACACAAAAGTAACTCCACATTAATTGATTTGCCAATGTGGTTGAGGAACCTCAAGTGACATTGAGACAGGCTGCAGCAGTCCCATCAATACAATCAAGGCTAAGACAAGGGTGTGATGGGTGCCTGGTGGGTCAGCAGGGCTGTGGTGTGAGAGGGGCCTCTTTTGTGATGGTGAGGAAAGCAGGAGAGCCAGGGAGCATTAGAACTGAAAATACACATTTGCAGGGATGGGGAGAAGGGGAGAGGAGGGGAGGAACAAGTGCCGCCTCCAGCCTGCACATGGCTAACAGCGCAAAGCGGGAAACTGCCCAAGTGTCTTTGCCAGTCTTGAGAACACATTTGTAAATCAGTACTTGTGGCTTCTGCTGGCACACCTGGAACTTCAGTATTACGAAATGTAACAAACTTGGAAATTCTTTTCTGTGTTTTTGCTTTGCAATGAAAAATACAGGCTGCTTCTGAAGTTATTTTGAATGTAATGTGATGATGACTAAGTCCAGAGAGCAACTCCAAGTGACAGGATAGAAAGAAGCTTTGTAACTTTTCCTGAGTTTCACCTGCCAAATCTGCTTGGAAGCTCCTCAAACATTTGAATTATTCGCTTGACATAGTATTTGTTTTGTTTAAAATGTGGCAAAATAAATGGAGGCATTAATTTGGGATGTCGGGCAACATTTTTCATTGACTGTGTTGAAATGTAAGATAGAGAATACTTCTATTGCAGCAACAATGTGATTATATGCTGATAGTTTTATTCTCAATGGTAACTTTTTAATGCATGCAGATTAGGATCCTTTAAACAGTGCAACAGATAAAAGTAAATGGGTATAAATTCTTAAATTTTAAAAATGCTAACAGCAATTTTAAAGGAAAGAAATTAAATAAAGAAACATAAGTGATAATATAATTAGCTTTTTCTAAACTTTTTTGATTGGTTTAAAAGATCTTTCTTTAAAAAGAATGACAAGCTTAGGTAAAGGATAATATATTGTGCTAAGTGTAGGAAGCTCTAAATTAAAATTCATTACATTCAAATAGTAGTTGTAAATATTCATGTTTAAAAATCAAATGCTTTCGCTGCTTCATTTTTCATCTCTTTGACCATATGTGCATTAAAGATGTTGAGTAATTCATCCATCACTTGGCAAGTTTAACAAACCTGTGTTTGCAAAATGTAGATCACAAGACAAAAATATCAGCTGGGAGAGAAACATGCATTTGGTCATTTTTTAAAATGTATTGGTTTATTTTTAATTTTAATCATGTTAAAGATTTCTCCTGGGAAAAATCAAGTGTGGAATGATGATTTGGTAAATGTTCTGTGTTGAAGCTCAGAATATGGGTTTAGCAATACTTTAAAACACTGAGTCTGTTTTTGAGACAACAAACTCTCTGTGTCCTGAAGCCAATGATGACAATCTTTGAGTATAATTGAAAATGTAAGATGGGAACAGTCTTCTTTTGGACATATTTTGTTAAATAATCCAAAGTACTTAAAATCTGTGTGTTAATTATGAAAAAAAGTTATGGTATGAAGCTAACAACCACCATGTTCATTTCTCAAGAGAAAAAATTATAGACTATATTGCTTTTATCCACTTTACTGGTTACTGTCTAATTTCAAGTATGAGTCAGCAAGAAGTCTCTAATTTTGGTGATGGTATGCATTTCAAAGTTCTGCAGGATGTGAAGAAATGAAACAATGAGTATGGTATCAATTCTTTTAGTGAAGTTACCAATAAATCATTTAAATTGTTATGTCAAGACTCCTGCATTAAACTGGAGGAGAAGTAAAAAGGGAGAATAAAAGTAAAAAGAAGAACAATCCCCTGACCGGGTGAAATTGGATGTAAATATTGGTAAGAATTTAAAAAAAAATAATATTTTTTTTTAATAGAAATTAATATGTGCATGAAAAAGGCCATAAGCAGGATGTTCCTCACAGAACAGAGCAAGGGATCTTTTTTTTTCCCAAAAAAATACCAACAGTATTGTTGACCTCAGTAGTCACATTGTACTGCTAAAACAATATACGTCTGTTTGCATGTATGCGTATATCTATATATATATACATACACTCATAGTTTCAAAAGCTTTTTCTTTCCCAGGAAATAAGAGGTTTGTTAGTAAATATAACTTTAGGCTCAGGTGGTTGTTGATTCTTTTGTTTTATAGAACAACACAGAAAAGGTGCTATTTACTGATCTCCCTCATCTATAAGCATGGTGTTTGGTGTATGTATTACTTTAATATTGGCTAATGAGTAAAATTAGTGTTAAATACCTATGGAAAAATCTTGGAGTTTGATTTCTTTCAACAAGCATTGAGATCAGCTGTATTGAAACAGAGTCAGGACCTTAAGATATAGGAGACTGATACGCTACATGATGAGTGGGCATTGTGTCTGAACAGCTTAGCTGAAAACAAAATTATTTCTGCCTTTGTCCCGCTTCACTAATGGAGTTGCTGTTTACATGCATTTCATGTTCAGTACATTTTTACAGAGATTCTGAGCTCTTTTTATTAATATGGAGAAAAATACACTGGTTTGATTTAGCTTTGTACTCTAGGAGGGAGTAAATATTCAGTTATTGTTACCCTCTCTTAAGACCAAAGCAGTAACTCATGCCTTGTTCTTGAGAAAAACAGCTACACAGTTTATGGTTAAACTTAACAAGAAGTTTTTGTGATCTTCTTTATGGTTCTTTTAAATACAAAATATATTCTACAATTATTTCATGTGAATACTAATTTGAATGACGTACAAATACCTGCCTCATAGTTGGTACAGTCTAACTTAATAAGTCTAGTTCTTGCTCCTTAACTTTCCTAATGATTGTAAAAACAATATTGCTACTTATTTGTAGCAGGATCCCTGTCACCTCCTATAGCTAAAAAACCCCAAAACTCCTATTTTTTTTTTTAAATTTGCTATCAAACACATTTTATTGCTGCAGACTCATTAGTAAAATTAAAAGTGCTATCTTTTGCTATTAAGTATATTAGTGTTAAATTATTTATAGGCTAAGTAAATTAGAACTCAAAGAGTGCACCTTTATTGGTGTCTTTGTGTGTGTATTCTGCTCCAATCTTGCTCACAGCAATAGGATTGATACCAAATCACAAAGGAAAGACTAAACTGGAGACATTTGAGAAGTTAGTTAGCTGTCACTTCTACTCAGGTGACAGCTAAAATCCTAACTAATCAAGTATGTCTTGCACAAATCTGAAGTTATATTTCTAACCTGAGAAAAGTCTTTTAGATCTAAATGATAAAATACTTCAAACCTCACTTTTATGCCTCTGTTTTTCTTCAGTACAAAAAAAAATTGTATGGATACTTGATTGAAGTTCTGGAAATACAATCCATGTAATTTGTCTAAGCTGGGGATGGAATATAGCTTGATTTCTGTTTGAACTTTCTAAAGTATTTGGAAGTGCTGAAAATAAAATTAATTGCAGTTGATCCACAGTCATACACCCATCAATAACTACCTTCAGAAGATATCAGTCTGAAGTATGGGTTCTCTGCATATGTTAATGTATTTTGTTTGAGAACTGTTATTTGGCTTTGACAGTAGAAATCTCTTTGGATCATTATGCAGTTTATTCTCCCTGAAACTAGTCAAGTAAGAAAATTGCCATCAAAACAAGGCTGTGAAACTAATTGATTTTTTTGGTTTGTTGTCTGAATGAAACAAATGTGGAAATAATCAGGTTTAATGGTTAGGTTTTCATGCTGAAAACCAAAAAAAAAGTTTTAAGCATATTAAATATTTGATGTTTTTGAAATAAATCCTGTGTAGTTCAGTTGTGTCCTAAAAATTAATATTTTTGTTTAGCAAGTAGACCTTCTACATACTTATTGCAGGTGTTTGTCCCTCCTTCTTTTTATTGCAGTGGTAATAGTAAGACATTTGTTACAGTGTAGTGCATCAAGTACTGCTTTTCAAAAGTAAGTAGTTCAGCTCTATTTCCATAAAATATATTTTCTATGTATTTGTATTATTACAAAATATTTGATGATACAGTATAATTATCATGCAAGTGTCATTGTAATAATAAACATTATTTTCTTCTCTTGTAGATATTTTTTTCCTTTGTTAAAATGCAATTCTATTAATCACAATTTTAATGCTTGAATTTCAGTATTAAGATACAATTCATTAAAATTTGTTCCAGACAGCATGAGTCATGCAGTAAAATATTTCTTACTGTTTCCAGCACATTTGGCAGAAAACTGAATTTTGAAGAATAAGGAAATATTTATATATACTTAATAAATTGATGATATCAGTCTGCACAAAAGTTACAGGGTTGTGGGATGCATTCTTTACGTGGCAGCCTTGTTCCACCATTCTTGCATGTGTTCAGCACCAGGATTTTACGAGAATCGTCTGGTCTATCTACCCCTCTTTTTCATGCACTTACAGGTACTGACTGAAGTCTAAAACCATATCATCAGTCAATGTTAAAATTCTCATGTCAGTCAAATGTGCCTTTCAGTTTTGTTTTCAGCCAGAGAGAAAACCCACCAGAGCATGAGCATTTCAGGGGGTTTTAGCCTTGATGACAACTTTCTAAAACAGGTGAATGAGGAACCAACAGAGGTAGACATTACTGGATCTCATACTTACAAGAAAGAATTATTTGTCTTGTGAAGGTCAGGGCAGCCACTGCTGCAACAATCATGCAGGAGTAGAATAGAAGAAGCAGGACTGAAGTCAGGATCATATACTTAGAGGAGCAGCCTTTAGTCTCTTCTGAGATGTGCTTGAAAGAACCACATGGAAGACTGTCTTGCAGACAAGAGAGTTCCAGGACAACTCATTGATGTTGAAGATTAACATCCTCCAAGATAAAGAATTTGATCATGTAGATGAGCAGAAGATAAAACAAAGGCAATAGGAGGCCTGGATGGGTGAAGAAGAAAGTGTCTTCAAGTGCTCTTGCAGACAACCTTATCTTTCAAACAAAGTAATGCTAGATTGGTTTTAGTAATGAGATCCCCACTGATGTGTTGCATGTTTTATTTATGCTGTGTATATATTTAAGCAGAGAACAAAATAATTATAAAGTAATGGATAAGGTTTATTAATTTTGGCAATATTACAAAGATTTACATTCATAACAATTAAACATATCACATTGAGTTTGTAATCTTAATTCAAAAATGTCTAAATAATTTTGTGAAACTCAAACAAGATCAGTATAGATATTGATTGATCCAATTAAAGTTTGGGTTAATTCACTTTGGCAAAGCAAATTAACCTAGTAATCAAAGCTGATCCCTTCTCTCAGAAGGTACTGTGGATAGATTTTAAAATCTATGACAATGTGATGATTTCTGCTGATGAAGGGTTAATCTTCATAGTAGCTAGTATGGGGCTGTGTTTTGGATTTTTGGTGAATATGGTGTTGATGTCACAGGGATGGTTTAGCTGTTGCTGGGCAGTGCTGACAATGCATCAAGGCTTTTTGTGCCCCTCACACCGACCCCCCCAGCACGGGGCTGGGGGTGCACGAGGAGTTGGGAGAGGGCACAGCTGGGACAGCTGGCCCCACTGACCAAAGGGATCATGTGGCCATAAGGGCTTCATGCTCAAAATACAAAACTGGGGGAAGAAGAAGGAAAGGGGGACATTATTAGTGATGGTATTTTTCTTTCAAAGTAACCATTTCAAGTGATGGGGCCCTGCTCTCCTGGAGATAGATGAATGCCTGCCTGCCCGTGGTTAGTGATTCCTTGTTTTGCTTTGCTTGTATGTGTTTCTTTTCCTTTAGCTATTGAGCTGTCTTTATCTCAATATAAGACCTTTCTCACTTTTACTCTTGGATTGTCTTCCTTATCCCCCAAGTGAATGAGCAGTTGTCTGGGACTTTGTTCCTGGGGCTCTATTGCTGGCTAGGGAAAGATCCAAATTAAATCATTATTACCCTCTTAGTGCTTTACTTATGGATGATTGGATATTCCTATATGTGTCAAGTCCTTTTTTTTTTACTTTATGAGAAAATAAGCAAAAACAAACCAACCAACCAACCAACAACACCCCACCCCACCCCAAAAAAAAAAAAAAAAAAAAAAAAAAAAAAAAAAAAAAAAAAAAAAAAAAAGAAAAAGAAATCTCTACTAGACAGTGATCCATCTTCAGGGGAAATTTTGCTTCTGATTCTGGCTTAATAGACACTACCATGCAACTTCAAAAATCTGTGAAAATTTTCATTATACTGAAAACAGGACAGAATAATTGTATAGCTTACTGCTTCTGCAATCTATAATTAGTTCTGTTAGTTGCCATAAAAAGGTCATTTACAAATTTGCATATTGTGAGGAAGTTCTAACCTAAATATTTTTCAAAAACTGCAGCTAGTTTAGATTTTGGACTCACAAAGTAATATTGGTGTTAGGTTTGTACTTGTTTTTTGTCCAGATTAAATCTGGGAATACTTAAACAGGGAAATCTTGGCATTGCTGAGATTTTTCTTAGAGACGCAGAATTAATTCTACAGGTTCTCTAAAATATTCAAAACCAAAAATGTCTTTTTCCTTGGAGAACTTATGATTTAAATTTAAAATGAGAAAACAATTGGTAAATTCATCAAATCATGAATGTTTGGTTATGTGACTAGGGAAGAGAACAGGATGATCATGGAGTAGAAGATAAGAAAATCTTACATAGCATTTAGGACACTTTTGTTCTACCTGGTTGAAAAAGCCTTCTGTTTCAAGCAGGTTATTTTTTTGGTTTGTTTGTTGGTTTTTGTTTTTTTTTTTTTTTCTTTTTCCTAGGTACATGATATTTTTAAATGAAAGACCTTTATTTTTGGATAGTTCTTTCAGAAGAAATATCACGAGTCTTTCTGAAGAATGTTTGTTAACCTTTAGAAGACAGTGAAACCTCCTGGTTCTTTCCATCTTTACTGTTAAGTATCAATGGGTGATTTAAACTACAGTGGAAAAATGAATAAGAATTAAGTATTTTTTTGGTAAAAATAGATTAGAAAATGCCATAATGACTTTATGGAAGTAGACTGATTTCCATTTCTGTAAATCATTTAATGAAATGTATATTAATGCAGAATTTTAGATTCAGTGTGTGCCCATTTAATTTAAATGTGTTATAAAAATTCTTGCAGTGAGACTCATTTACATAGTTCAGTGCATTTCTAACTGTTCACACAATAGAATGTGTTATACATTGCTGTCAAATACAATGGCAATAGCACTGAGCACAGATTAAGGCTCTTCTGGGTAAGGTTTGATGGTACAAGAAAAAAATTAAAAGATGCATTCTGCCCAATTCTGCATGGCTGAAAGTAAAGTAAATAGTGTTTTTAACTTTACTAGAAAGATGACTAGATTCAGGTGTTAGAATGCTCTTATGGGAGCAAGGAAAGTCAGGTCTGTACAGTAAATATTAGCATTTAGGTACACAGTCAAACCATGCTGTAGTTAGAGAGAGACTTTCCAGATTTTGAATTACACAAAACCCATTCCATCTGAATATTTTATCATTAGAAATTACCTGAAAGTTAGGTAATTAGTTTGTGACAACTATTTTATAAAGTAAAGCACAAATAAGGGATTATGTATATCTAAATATATGTGCATGCATGTAAAGTGTCTTCTGTAGTTTCTCTTTAATGAAGAAGTCATGCAGTTTTTGAAAGAATATTTGTTGATAAAGACTGCACATTTTGCCTTAGATTTATGCTCAAATACCTATAGTATTCCATGTAAAAAATTCTAAGAGAACAGTATTCAGTATTATTTTCTGTAATTTGAAAACACTTTGCTGGAGGATTTACTTATCACTTGTGTCTGGTTTTCTTTTCATATAAGAATTAAGATATAAGCTCAGATAAGGTTATTGCAGACATTGTAGTATTTAGTGGATTTATCCAATTTGCTAAATAAAATATTCTAAGAAATTGAAGGCCAAACCAAACCTGTGATTTACATACATATTCTCTTGAAAAGTAAATCAAGTGTGAGCAAAGTTCTTATTCCTAATACATAAAACTGAAATTTTTTCACATTTATATATAACTTGGTTTACGTGTTACACAGATTTAGCACTGTGATATTTTTGACATTGGATAAATGTTGTTATTATCTCCTTAATACCACTACTATGTCTCAGAGGTTCTTTAGCAGAATATTTCTTTAAAAGTTATAACAATTCATATCAAACTTGAGATTGCATTTTCAGAGACTGAATAAAAAAGCTGGTCATCTAGGTTAGTTATTATGTTCACTAATCTTGCTACTGTTTCTGAAATCAATAATGGTTTTTTGGCTCTCAAAATATGGGAATTGAATTTTTCATCTTTTCTTAAATACTAACTAATGCAAAATTTCAGGTCTTCCACCATAAAATCCCATGTCTTCTTATAATGTTCCTGAGGGCACAAAAAACAATGAAAACAATCCTTCTAGTTTTGACTGAGATTTAATATCTCACAAACAGGGCTAGGGGAGAAAATAGATTTTGCTTAGTTGTGCAGTTTTACAGGACAGATACTTGCATATTTTTATGGATATGCATTATTTCTAAACATTCTTTATGACATTTCATCTTGACAGATGGATAATGATTTACATAATTCAGATATATTTTTCCAAGGAAAATAAAAGAGAGTAGTTTAAGTAAAATATTTTAAAAGACGTGGTAACTTCTACAGGAAGCTAAGTATATTAAAAGGTAAAGATTTCATGTGGATGAAGCCATATCATCTTTTCCTCAAGCAGTTTTGCTCTGGAAGAAGAAAATGGTATTCTTACATTTCTTGGGCTATGGCTAAATAGGTCATTTTTAATTCAACTTCTCATCCTATAGCTTTGGGCAGTTGTGAACATGTGTGTAATACACATAATTTCTTTGTAATAGAAATGCCTTCCTATCTGAATTCTGTTATTTATGTTTCTTTTCAGAAACCCCTGCTTTTATTTACAGAAAAGAACCTCCTTTTAAGCAACTTTCTTTTCAGATTTTGCTCATGATTTTATGTCAATCCTCTATCAGTATATTTCATACAGTCTCACAGTCTCATAAAATTAAGCTCCAAAGAATTAATAATGCCACCCTAGCAGCACAAATAAAAAAGCATAAGAGATAACTGTATATGTGACAATCATTACTTTAAAATATATGTGCTAGAACACAACATTCCCTAAATACATAAAAACAAATTAACGTTGTGAAGCAAGCATTTTTCCTCTTCAAAAATCCTAATTCCTTTTGGGTGCTGCATTTCTTAACAGCTTTTTTTTTTTTTTTTTCTGTTTCCATCTCAGGATCTCCTACACTCAAACTAACTAGTTTTTTTTTCAGTAGGATAGCCACACTGAGGGCCTGATGGGTGAAAATTATTGTTCCCCAGAAAAGTTCAGACTTCCTGTGGTATTCTACAGCTTATGCAGTAGGTACTGCATAGCCCTACATAGCTTCATGAAATGCAGGGGAAAAGGCTTAAAACTTGAAAAAATGCTCTAGTTTTGAATGTCTGGTGTATATATATATTATATATATATATATTATATATTTATATTAAATATATAAAAATATTATATATATATATATATATATTTACTTGCTGTGAGAATGTAAGTCTGTGTTATGTATTAAACACCATATACTGGCTAATTACTTCTTTTTAAATTTTACTTGCAGACAGTTTGGTATGTAGTCTATGTGCTCTAGTTCAAAACATTTGAATATATCCCAGATATTAGCCTTGGACTAAGGCAGTTCTTACTCCCTGTCAAAGCTCAAAAGGTGGAGTTTTCATCAGCCAGTTTAGATTTTTGTCTGACAATATGACACAAAATTAAATCTCTTAAGAAGATACATAAAGCAACAACTACAAAAGTCTGTCTTGATGGTAATAAAAATCACCCATTTTTCTCTCTCATTTATTTTGAAGGTATGTTGTCTAGCAGCAATCGTTCATACCAGATACATTCTTAGAGGAATTTCTAACAAAGATTTTAATTATACTTGTCATTTCTGAAAATGACCATCTTTTGTAAATGCAGCATCTTTTGTGATGGCCACCACACCGTAAGTATCTCTTAATTTTATTTCTATTCTGTTTTCATATGCATAATTTCTTATAATAATCTTTGTACAGTAGAAGCATATGTGAGTATCAGTTATGAAATCAAATATCACTGGGATGGGAAGATTTAGAGGTCTAATAAGCCAGATCAGTTTTCAACTGTAAAATGAAGTACAATCACTAATGACACATTACCTCTAAGTGGTTAATCCTTTTTGAAAATTCATCAGTTTTTATTATCAGTTCAATGCACTATTATTGATATATATGGAATACATATATATAGGTACAATACTGTTATCCTTTAGTGTTTCTATTCTAATTTAGCTGTGATGATTCAATTCCATAACTAGAAGTTGCATTGTTAACTGTGATGTTTACTGTCATTGTTGCTTTTAGCAATTTAACAAGGGGAGTTGCAACAGAAGTGGGCTATTTGATGCATAAAATGGGTTTGTGGTGCCTATATCAAAGTAATTTAGTAACTTGGATATTTCTCCCCCTAACCCTGAAGGACTGAATATTTAGTTGTTCTCTAATTACCCTATCCAGTGACCCAATTGTGATGTTTAGTAGTGTCAAATGTTTTACAGAACTGCATCTTTGTAAGAAGTTAGTAGTACTGCTTTTGCTCAAACTTCATTGCATTTCATATAAATGGTGAGCAGAAACCCAGCATCTTAAAGAGGGCTAGTGTTTTTCTTCTCAGAAGTAGTATCTGAATAATGTAGGTTTTGAGATAGGGAGATCTTTCCAAGCATTCGCTTATTTAGTATTTGATCCAATTTAGAAACAAAAACAGAACCTGGGTTGTGGATCAGATAAACAAATATTTATTCCATGAATAATGTTCTACCTGAAAGCTTGAAGAGTTGGCTAAGTATAGGACTTGTTTCTTGGTTTTTTTTTCCCTATGCAGGAAGTATGATTCCTACTTCCATAAGAATTATGGACAGTGATTGTAGTCCTGTGTATGTCATAATCTAGAAGATAAGATACTCAGGAAGAGGTTGAACTCGTCTCATATTTGAGAAGGAAATGATTCATGAACATTGATTTCCATATGTTCTCTATTTTTGGTTGCTATTATTATGCAAAAAGTGGACACTGTGGGCATCATAATTTCAAAAACAGCGATAGCTGCCCACTATAACTAGTGATAGTTATGCGTCTATCCACAGCACAGAATCCAGAGCTTTGAATTCAAGAGTAGCTGTGCTTGATAGCAACCTCTTTTTCTGCTGTCTAAATTCATGAGGGAAAACTTCCTCCTCCATCAATATGTCTGACTGACAAACTTGAGGAGGCTGGGAGCTTAAAATTCAGGGATCCTCTGGTGATGCATAGCTTTCACTAGAGACAATAATGGTTATGCTCCTCAGGGAGGTGTCTGAACTAGAAGTCCACATCTATGGAGGATGAGCAAGACAGAATGCTTTGATTCTGAGCATGTGTCTCTGTGACACATTGAGAATATTTGGCAGTGGATTCCATTTATTTTGCAGTGCAATGCAAAATTCCTCTGACTACCGCCAAATACCATAAAGGGTAGAGCTCCAAACTGGAGTTTATCCTGCAGTCTCAGTATCCGTTGTCTTTGTTAGTACTAAACCTTAATCCCAGATCCATTTTATCAGAGAATAAAAATATTTAGGTTTGGTTGCCATTTAGTGTAAGCATTCATACATCCTCCCTTTGGCCCCTTTCACACCCAGCCAAAACATATGCTCAAGAATAACCTATAAGCATTCTGTAAGCACCTCATCTGAATATTTATTGCAGTGATACTCAGCATTTACATATCTATTATATGCATTATGCAGCACTTTCACAAGAATGCCCTCTGAGGTCAGCATTTCTTGACAATTAATGACAATCCAGAAGAGTTTGTCCCAAAGCCATTAACTGTGAGAAAATATTAATCCCAGAGGCCATTATTTATAAATCATGCAAAATTAAGAATATATAAAGCACTATTTCTCTACATCTGCTGCATCTCGTATTCTCTATGTGATGGTGTTTAGGTAATTTTCTAGCAGCTAATGACTGATACTGTAACAATAAGAAATCGGGGCTTCTTTTTTTGCCATTCCATTACCCCTATATTAAAGTGTGAAGTTCATCTTTCTTTCTTTCTTCTTTTAACAAAATCTTTGTCAGTTGCTGATTGAAAAGCCCAAATAACTGGTATTTTAGGTGCCATCTTAATATCGCATCTTGAGTTTCTTTGTTAAAGTTGGATGAATAAGCAAGACTTGATTTTGTTCCTTTTATTTTTTAAAAGCTTGCTAAAAAAAAAAAAAAAAAAAAAAAGCTACCAAATTTTCATGGAGCATGTCTTAGTTCAGTTCCATATCACACAACTCTAGCTCAAATTTAGTTTGTGCAAAGTGTCTTTCTTAGATATCTTTGGTATAACCTCTGAACCAATTTGACTTTTTTTTCTTTTCCTGAATTTTTTATAACTTAATACTTAGGTGGTGTACTGTTTTTATAGTGATTCCTTTAGGATGAATTTCAGCTTGTGTATTGGAGAGTACAAAATCAAAATGCAGTTTAGCTGTGTGGCTATGTATATTCTTTAATATCTTTCTTTTTCCTTTAGAAGTATTGTAAATATTTCAGATTTCCTTGAATATTGTGTTAGAAATTTCCTATACTAACCAGACACATTCCAAATTTTATCCTTGACAAAGTTAACTACTCATGGACAAAGCTGTTGTACCAACTGCCTTAATATATTGTAACACTGAAGGAACATTTTTAGCTATTCCAAATGTTGACATTTCTTGACAGTATTCTTAGATATGTATCTAACTATGAAGTTTTTGTTACACAGAAACTTCTGGGATTTACATTTCACATGGCGATACAAACCATTTTATTTCTTCAATAATTGATGGAATGTCTCTGTCTGGATATTTTAGCAGCTGAAGATCCTGTCATTTATTATTCTGAGGAGTGTTTTGAAGATGGAGATCTGTCAATATAGATCTGCAATTTTTCCCAGTGCATTTTTCAGTAACTTACAAATTGTCTACAGTCTTGTGTTTAGTATTCCAATGCAACAGTGTAATAAAATTAATTCAAACTAAATCCTTAGTGCACTAGAGTGGAGAACACACTTCACTATACCTTTTCTAATAGATCTGTTCCATTTCATTCCTCTCTACTCAGTGGCTTATTTGATACATGTATTTTCGGGCTATTAATGACTACAAAAAACCCCATAGGTAGTTAAAAATAATCCTTTGCATAGTGACAGAAAGATGGATATTACTCTTTCTCAGCATTCTTGCAGTCATGTCCTATTCTTCAAGAAAGATTGTCTTTATAATCTGAATTGAAATATGGTAAAACTCTTCAAAGAAAAGTTAGTATGACTAACAATGAAACAGACATTAGGAAGAAAATGTATATTTTTTTCTTATTTGAAGTATGTATTATTGAAAATAACTACTTTTCTTAAATAATTTAAACACAATAGAGATTAGTTTAACCTTTAAACTTGTGGAAAAATTATCATAAGTTTAATAGGAAAAGCATTGGATGGGTGCAGGATGGAATTGGAAAATGCTCTGATAATTACATAAAATGCAATAATAATGAGTGTTTCATGAAAAATAAATATAAAATGAAATCATACAGGGAATAAAGAAAATACTATGACATCTGATTCAGAGATGAATTGTAGCCAGGTGATTTCATAATTTCATTATTTCAAAAATAAAGAAGAGGAGCTTAATAATGAGGGTATTTAGCTCCTTTTCATGCTACCCACATACCATTCAGGGGAAAAGAGCCAGGAAAACTGAAAAACTAATATCTTCAGATATTATCTGGAGCACTTGTCAAAGGAATATCCTGGTCCTAGGTATTTAAAATTTATTTCTTCATGAAGTTGCAAAGCAGAACATTTAAAACACTTAACAGAAAATAATAAGATATAAGATGCAAAGATTCATCAAGGTTATACTTAAAAAAGATATCTTGATGATTGGCAAGTTGAAATTGTCAGTGAACAAATGGATGAGACTTCTAGATTATGCTAAGATACAGAGCACTTACATTTGTCTATTAATTTACAATAAACTTAAGGGTTAAATCTTTGAGCATGTTTCTAAACAGAGAGAAATTCTGGGAATTGCATAGTACATTCCTAAAAATACAGTGGATATCTATTAATGACTCCTAAGCAAGAACAAATTACATTTTGAAAACCTGTTTAAACAAACACAATCAAAGGCAAAATTTAATGACCAGTAAGCACAAAGATTATGAACATCCAACCTAATAGAACTTTCTGGCTGATAGTGTCTGAAGTTACTAAAATCATGGAATCAAAATCTTCTAATATAATAGCTAGAATATCATATTTCATATTCTTTCAATTGTTGCAAAGACATCAGGAAAATTCCTATTTGCTTATTGACTGTTTCTAGAGACAGTATATTAGGATTTAGAATGATTCATATCAAAATCAGCTTGTGTGCAGATTGGATGTTTTGAGAACGTGCGTAAAGAACTCATCAATTTGGAAATATATTCCTTGATTTTCCTGAAGTAGGTCTTTTCTCAAGTCAATTTATTTTCTGCTTACATGGAAAAAAACCCAACAAACAAACAAAAAAGTGGTTCCTTGTTTGATTTAATGCAGAGAGAGTTTTAATAAAATGAATGGTTTGGAACAGTAATCTTCAGACTTTTAGCTGAGTACAGACCTCTTATAAGTAACAAAATTTATCATGATTTTAATTAGTTCTTATCACAATGTTTATTGGAAAAAGTTTTCAAAGTGATATATTCAGTGTATTAGCTAGAGACTGCATGCTTTGGATTGAGTCCATTGAATGCAAACTGCAAATATTGAAAGGCGATGTTCTGTGCAGGAAAGGAACCATGAGAACCCTCAGGAGAAAAAAAAAAAAAAAAACCCAACAAAAACAACAAACCAAAAAACCGTTCTGGATTCCTGGAAAAGTTACAAGTAAATCTATCTGAATTTTGCTTATCAAATAGATTGGTAAATTTGCTTTGAAACAAATTCAAAATAGGTGCAAAACAAATTAGTCATGAATTGAAAATCTAGAATAAACTGTTTGCTTCATTAAGCACTTGCCATATTGATACTTGAATAGCAAACTGATAATATGGTTAAGGTATGTTGCTACAATCAAGGAAAGGCTGGATATGAAGGCATGTGTTTTGTATTTTACTGGTGCCACATTTTCAGCTGTAATGGGAATTTGCTAGAAGCAGGAGAAACTATTTAAGTGTCATGTTAAATTCCAGTGCTGCTCTGTCTCTCAGCAACTGGTTAATTCAATCAGAACACAAAGATTTTTCACCATTCCTTAATTTGCTTAATTTTCAGTGTCTTGGAAATTTTCCCATCTTTCAGGTCTATCACTGTTGCATTGATGTTTTGTGCTATTCTTTCTCTGTCATTTCCATTTCAATATAGATTTTATAGTTCATTACCTGTCAATCATTTTTAAATGGTGCAGTGTTCATTTTATCATGTTCTGTAAAAGTTGCATGCTTTTTTCAATGTGCTACATTTATTTCAGTTAGAGTTCTATTTATTTCTCTCAGTTATTTCTCTCAGAAAATAACTATCTATAGTTATTTTCATTTTAATGAGTATTTATTTTAGCAAATGCAGTATTTTGTTTTACATTAAATTTATTTGTCAGGTTCAATCAAACAAGTGAATCCTTATTCAACTCTGAAATTCTATATCAAACAATTTTTTCCTTGATGTTTTTATTTGTCATAGTCTTCATCATAGCTTCCCTAAAACAAAAACAGCAAATAAACACAGAAATAAATACTTTTTTACAACAAGTTCCCGCATTTTGTCTTTCTGAACCTGTGGGGCATGTCTTACCTCACAAAATAGCCTCTGCAGTTTCCTGGACAGATAAAGTGGCTTTAGTTATATGTATTGATGCATGAAAACCTGAAGCTGAAATGTTTCACATTTGTTTGTTATTTGGATTGCTATTAACTTTTTGAATTCTCAAAAATTTACAAGATGAGCTTGTGGACAATGCAAATAGTATACAAATTAGAAGAAATGTGAAAGTATTTTTAATTAGTTAAAGTCAATTGGAATTGTCAGTAATTAGAAATATATACTCAGTCTAGATCTGCTCAATGCCATCAGTGCAGCCAAAAACTGTTGGATATTTTGTGGTGATTGCAAGTTACTGCTTTATTTCTGTCCCAAGTCCAGCATGCTGCATCTGTTTTCCACTGCTAGAGTTAATATTTTGTAAAACTTACAACTTTCCTCTTGCAGTTGTGAGTGCTTGGAGATGAGGAAGGCATGGACAGCTTCTGGGGAAGACAGAAGTGTCTATCAGCTGTCAGGGGAGGTATCAGTTCTCCACTCAATTGCACATATCGGGTGAAAATGGAAGTTTGTACATATACTTTTAATGAACAGTCATTCAGAAACAGCTGTTGTTGCCTTCATAATGCACTGCACTACAGCAGCTATTAAAAGAGTAGTTCTACTATTGTTATTTGCCATTGTGAGTCAATATATCAGCATTTCCTTGCTTTCATCTATATACATTCACTAGCAGGAAACAAATGTCTTCAGCCTTGACAAAGTACACCCATGATTTAAAAAAAAAAAAGTTATTCATACTGGGTTTTTTTCTAAAGAGATATTTTCTTTTCAACCTGTATTGAGCTAGTATTTTTCTGTGTTATGATCAGTGTTGCTACAGTGCATCTCTCATTTCCTGGTGCTGGAGATTGTCACAAAAATTCAGAAATTTTTACTGAAAGCGTGCTGTTGATCATAAATGTCGACTCACGCAAAGTGCAGACATTGAAACCCATCTACTCTGCAGAAAGAAATAAAAATTAATTTACTATTCTGCTTCCTGTTCCATCGTGCAGTGAGACAAAGATGGAATGGTATCTACTTGTGACTATAATTATTAAAAGTGTGAAACACATCATCCTAAAGGGAAATAAGTTAGCTGTTAGGCCTTGACTTTGCTTCCATTCACAGATGATAATTCAGAATCTAACATTATATGTTGTAATCTGGAAGACTGCTAGCTAAAAATGTGATAGAACTTAATGTGTGATTTTTTTCTTCTCATGCAGAACAACTAGAAAGTATAAAAAATTATATAATATATATAATGTAAACATCCTAGTTGAGAAAATTTTATGTAGGATGCTGCTATTTTGGATATCACAGCTAGGTCCATAAGGGTGAGAACTATCCTGAAAAAGCACATGGTTGTGGCCACAGACATCTCTGAGGAATTGCAGTTCCAAGGGCAAGAGTTGTGTTTAATGTATGTACTGACAGGAACTGCATCCAACAAATATTTGATGGACATCTTGAAATCTAAATTTGCTTCAGTCTTGATTCAAGTCCATGTCCATACAGACACTATTTATTTTACACACTAATTCTTTCCCAGGTAGGTCCTGGTCTACCTACAGGCCTGTCTTTGCATGAATCATCTGGGAGGCAAGGCTGACAGAATTATGACAATATTTTGAAGGTATAGTGAAGTGCATAATTGCTGTGTCCCTTAAAGGCACTATCAAATTTCTCATCCCATCCCTTTCCAAGGGACTAAGTGTCAAATTTACATTAAACATCCCAATTTATAATTTCTGGTGACTGAGTTATGGCTACCATAGGCAAGGATTCTGCCATCTTTTTTTTGCTGTATTGAAATACCATCTCTCTGTCACCCTGGCTTTGTTCTTCTCAAGAAGGACAAAGGTCCTCTTTCTCATGAGAAAAATTTCGTTTGTCTCAGAATAAAATACAGGATGAATTTGACTTAAAGCATATCTGTTCTCGAGAGAACACTCCTGCAGACAATAGAAGAAATTTTAGTACATCTACTTGCCACATTAAATAGTTGCATTTGTATACTGGTACTGTCCTAAGTCATGTTTCAGGCCTCAGTGAATTTCCCAGTTCAAAACTAAAGATATGCAGCCTGTAATTTCCTTCTGTTACAGCCAATTTAGCAGTAATTTTGGCTTTATGTCCTCAAGTAAAAGATTAATCAGCATTCTCACTCCTCAGGAGAAATTTTTGAAGGGTCTTTTGAAGGCTTGACGTACAATTAAATGTCTACTTTCCAGTATGATATCAATGGGCTCTTTCAGTTCAAAAGTGCAGGTTCTGATAACCTTAACTGTTATATCTTCTCATTTATCTATTAAAAGAATTTTCAGTAGGTATGATTTTTACAGTAAAGCTTACATCAGATACAGAGTCTTAAGGCCAGTTCCCCTTGTGCCATTTCCAGAAGGAAAAAAAAGCCCTTAACAGGCTTTTCAAGGCTTTACCAGAGAGTTTTCTGACTGCTGTGCCTCTCCTGAGTCTCATGATTTCTCAGTAAATACGACTCTCCACACACTAGAGTATAAATTCTCATTGTCCTTTTACACTGGAAAACCTGCTTCAGGTGGCTTCTCCATGTCCTTGTGTAAAGGCTGAAAGACCTCAGGGGGTGTCAGTGTCCTCACAAAAGTTACCACCCTGGTTATCACATCACGTAAATGGATGCTATCAAACTGCTGGCAGAGAACCTCCCTTCTTTCAAGGGCTCATTTGGCCATTTTAAGCAGTGACAGTGGCTTCTCAGTGGAACATTGCACACTTGGCATTTGCAGAGGCCACCTGGAGCTCTGTTCATACTTATACTAAGCATTATGCACTTGCTGAAGCATTCTATGCTCATACTGCCTTTGGGAGTTATCCTTCCATCTTGGTTTAATTAAGAACTCGAAGGGTCCTCCTCCAGGTAATTGTTAGTTGCTCCTCTTCTCAGTCACCCACAGTGTGAGTGAACGTATAGAGAATTATGTCAAAGATATTTACAATACTCCCTTCCATCTCTCTCTCAAAGTTTTACCTAATTTGCTGTATGTTTTAAGAGGAACTGAAAAGAAAGGAAGAGCCATGCCCTGTCTTTATGGATGGCTGACCTTCAAGGAGGGGAGCACCAGGAAGGATAACACTAATACAGATGTTTTCCAATAGCACTAACCAGTCCATACTGACATTGTGATGGTCACATAGATAATACATCTCAATGAAGGAAAGCTATCAGTGTGTATATCCAAACACTAAAGCTATCAGTGTGTATATCCAAACATTAAAGCTATCAGTGTGTATATCCAAACACTCCTACAAGAAAATTGTTATCTTAATTTTGTAGAGGAAAACAAAGGTCTTCTGAATGCAGAGCATTTTTAGAATTCCAGTATAAATATTGAGGTGAATTCCTGCTGACATTGTTTCCCTAAACCCATCTTTAGGCAACTTTTTATTTCTTATGAATGCAGGTACAAATATTCTTATAAATTTTCAGATAATCAGACCAATATAGCAAGTACATTTGCTTCATTTCCACATACCTAATGAGAACTTTTGCTTATTATTCATATAGTACCTGCTTTTAAGATGTTCACACATCAGTTCGAATGCAGTACAACCTTCTTTTAAGATGAGCAGTAAACCTTGAAAAACATGGAATCAGTAAAATGCTGTTTAAAGAATGGTAAAAGAAAGATTGACAGAAAAAAACCCCCGAAACAGTCAAGATATATTATAGGTGTGACCCATTTGAAATCAACATATATATTCAAATGCCTTTTTTTTTTAGGAATATGGTACAAATATTTGAAAGGAAGTATCTGAAACAGAACTTAGTGTTTAAATGCAGTTATGTCATATAATCTTAAGTCTTTTCCATAAGGTAGCTAAATTCACTTTTTCTGTGGTTTTTCCTCTGGTTTTGAGTGCAAGGTTTCTTTTCTCTTTTAGTGTTATAAATCTCCTTCTCACTTTTGGTCAACATTATTTACTGTCAACTTAAATCTATTTATGTAACAATTTTGTCCTTGGAATTGAATAATAATCCTGCCTCCCTACTATTCAAATTATTGAGTATTTGTTAAGGACAAGTATATTTTCAGTCAGCCTTAATTTTGGTTGGTTAAATATTTTAAGCCTTTATCATAGGATCCACTTTGAGCTTCTTTATTCTTATACCACCCTTCCATTTTAAGTTTACTAAGTTCTTTGGTCTATTTTCATATATGCGTTCCCATTAACTTTCATACAGTTCCACTTATATTCACCATGCTCCTGATAAAATCTGAGAGAAAGAATACAATTAACCATATGTAGCCTTATACTCAGTGCAAAACTTATGTATGCTTCTTTTTTCATCTTTATTTCTGTAGCTATAGAATCCTTTCATATAGATTTCCTATCTTTTTTCCTTTTTGAAATCTAAATCAGTCCCTTTTTATAAATTGTTCAGAATGGCAGGCACACTGAGAATACCAAAATGAGTTGCAGGTGCCATATAGCCCTGTAAATCTTAAACATAAATTCTCAATTTTTCTTTCTATAGCTATGGTTTCCTAAATCCACTAAGTCACCACTTGTGTACTAATATTACTTGAAAACACCACAATCTTGCCCATATTAAGTAGATTACATCAAGCTCTCTAAATTCATGCTTTTCCATTTTTCTTGTCTAAAGGGCTCAAAGAAGCAAGTAGTGTCCAAAACAAGCAGAAACTTCTCATTTTCATCCATCAAACCTTGGCTGAAGTCTGTAATTCTTCACGTGTAAAGCAGAATCACCTTTAGAGGAAACATGCATGAAACTAGTTTCCAGATCCCACTCTAAGGATTGTCTTTAAAATTTATCTGATGAATATTTCAAACTTCATCTATTTCAACACAGTGGATAGCTAAGATTTTAGTCACTGTCACTGCTTTGAAGGCTCATCTTTTTCCCTGGATTGTGTTTTTTGTCTAAAACATGCATAGAACTTGACCTGCAAGCTATGACCTATGAACTATGAGACCCAATTAATTCGTGTGTGTGGGTGTTTTATTTTTTTGTTTGTTTGTTTGTTTGTTTGTTTTGGGTTTTTTTTTTGTTTTGTTTTGTAGTTGGTTTTGCTGTTTTCTTGTGGCTTTTTATTTTAAGCTCAGGATGCCTTAGATAATGAGGGAATTGTGGAAGAATGGTTATTTCATCACATATCCACAGGGACTGTTGTTGTATATGAGATTGTTTTATAAGCTATATGGATGTACTGGGTGTCATTGTAGGTCAGTTCAAATTAGAAAGAACTAAACCTGGTGCCTTCGTTTTTATATTTCCTATACACAGAAATTCTAGTGGGAATGGAAGAGATCACCAAGATGTTTTTTGTCTCAGCAGGAACAATTTGTTTTCACTTTGTATTCATGAAGGACAGAGAAAACCTCACTTGTGCCTAAAATTCTTGAAAGTCTTTTTCAGCTAGATGACTCAAGGAGAGAAACACCTAACATATCAAATCCATCTTGTGCATTCCCACTGGAAAGACGGAACTTCTTTCTTCTTCTTGCACTATACCAAAGAAAATTTTTGTAATAAAGAAACACAGCTGATGTGCAGAGACAGCAAATATTTATTGTTAGATAATCAAATTTGTTTCTAAAAACCTAAACAAAGAAAAATGCCAAGAAAATGTTAACAGTCCATGTACACAGATATGAACATTTAAGGATCAGTTGTTGAATTGCAGTTCATTATATATACATATATATATATATAAACAAACAAATAAGCAAACAAACAGGTAAAACTGTTATATGCTGAACTTCTACCCTTTCTCTAGCCTTGTGCTGGCCTTCTCTCCAAAGGTTGGTTACAGTGAGTTGTCAGTGTAATGAAATCAATGTTGAAATTATGACATCCCTGGAAGAGGTTCCTTCCCCTCACTTGTGGCCCTAACCAGAGTTAATCTTGTAAGTTTGCTGACGTGGTCTAATTTATCATTCCTTTCTTATTTATTCACAAAGCTGATTGTTTGGGGTTTTTTGTATGAGATAATTCTTTGTTTTTGTTGTTATTCTTAAACCAAGTTTAGCCCATCTCACAAGGCTATTTTTCTGCAATTATTGCTAACTTCTTTTTGAGCCCTTAGGGTCTCTAACATGGTGCCATGTTTGGACTTTCAAATATACTGTAATATACTGTACTTTTAGATATCATTTACATTATCTAAGATCATAGATAACTCACTCTTCACAGAACAATTCTGTGTAGATATTATATAATTGATACAAAAATGCATAAACAGTATTCTAACAATAAATGTTCAAACATATAATTATGCAAAGCTAAGCAAAAACTAAGATATGTTCAATATCTGTCACCTGGTTATAAGAAATTTGTGATTCTCTGGAAATCCTGAAAAATAAAAACCCAGCCTGAGTCCTTGCACTGTTAATACAAAGTTTCTGACCCTGTTTTTAGAGACAGCAATGTCTTATTCACAGGAATAAGTGCTCTATAAATTGACCTATATTTTTTTTCTGTCATCATCAATGTAATTCTCTAGTTTTCTGTCTATTCTTTTTTTTTTTTTTTTTGCTGTAATTTCTTGAATGACATTCACATGGAATCCTTTCTTTCTTAGATTCTGATGATTAGTTCCTTTCTTTATTATTTCTTTCCTCTGCTGACCAGATGTTCCATATTTTTTGTTATCCATATTTAATCATGGTATATTTATATTTACTAATGAAATCTGAGTAATTGAAAATATTTATTGTTTAAAAAAAACCAACAATAGATCATTCTGTCAGTCTGCAGTGAGTTTTGTTGTTTTGTTAGTTTCAATTCTATTCCTGTCAGAAAAGCATGAATCTAAGTTATTAACAGTCTAATACTATACTGCACGTATTATAAATATCAGTTATTAAAATGTACTGAACCATGACATGAATTTTTATTTCTAAAACTATGGCTATTTCAATTTTAGACCTTTAAAAATGCTGTAAATATCTGATGTTTCTTATCTTTTTAATATCAATTTGCAGATGATGGTGAAGCTTGAAGCATAGGACAAAAATTTCAAGCAAAAATTTTTCCATATTCTTTTGTCATTGACAAAAATAAAAAAGTATTATATAAGGGTGTTTATGTAACTGGAACTATTGATTTAGAAATACCACGCTATCATTCTTGGAAATACAACTCCAAATGCTTCAGCTTTGAAGATTAATGCGTAGCTTGGAGCAAGCACCACAGCAGTTCAGATAGCAGTTGTTATGAAGCCCTCTTTATTGTGTCAATAGGGCAGAAAAGATTAAAACAATAAAAAGAGAGTGATGATTCTGAATTCTTCCATTCTTCTTATAGCTCAGTCAACACAGCTTAGTTACATTTGAAGTTTTTAATATTCTAAAATCATCCTTAGTTATGCTTTATTATAAACAGGAAGAGAAAGGTTGTGAAGGGGACTCTATGAAGTATAACCATTATCTTGAGGCAATTGTAAACAGCAGACAATAATAAGTAAGAGTCTATGTCTTAGAACTCGAACTAAGAAGTATTATCTGTGTTTTTATGACTGGCTTCTGGATAATGACATTGCTGCTTCAAGTACTTGTAGCCTAGTGCTATAAATAATGAGAGGACATAAAAAAAAAATGCAGCCAAGTAGCTCAACCAAGGTATAATGTCTTAGGGCTACTTTAACTATTTGAGTTTATTTTGAGGGATGAGAGAAAAAATAAAAAAAAAATTAAAAAGTATGAATGAGAAATGAAAAGGGAATTAGAATTTTGTGTCTGCTGCAAACTTATAAAGATGCTTTTTTGTTTAGTCTGTGAATAAATTTCTAATCACAGGACTGAGATCATATAACATTGTTTGATTATGAGGGTACCTTTTGATGTTGTTTTCCTACAGAAATTTTTATGGTACTATCTAACTTGGTATCTGAGCATTTAACAGTAAACAAAGTGACAAACACTTCTTTTTGTGTTTCTATTTTATATAGCAAAAACTGAGCACTGAAAAATAATAAAAATTCTTCTTTTTCATTTTTGAGATTGCCTGAACTGAAAAAATATTGTTGTTTTCACAGTTTTCAACCATGTTCTTAATTCACTGACCACTGAAAGGTCAGATGAAGGTTACATTTATCATGTTCCCTCATTTTCCCAGGTACTCAGTTTAATAGTGAATGCGGCATAGGGGTTTTCTAAAATTGTGTGTTTGATATGTATGCTGGGAAGCGTGGGGACATAATGTGGCCTTTCAAAGCAAATTAGGTTTCTCAGTTTTTTGAGAAGATGTGAACAAGACAATCTGTAATACTTCAGATTTGCTCTTGCCATATGGTCTGTCTCCCTTTTTCATCACATTATTTTTCTAATTTGCAAATTTCATTCAATTTTTTCCCATTATTTCCTCCTTGAACACCTTTTTTATCAGTGTTGGCAAAATACATCAGAAATTGACTAGGATTTTGAGAAGGTTTTCTCTTAAGACAGCAAGTGCAAAATACCAGAACATGAAATTTATAAGCTGGGTTTTCTTAGAATACTGAGACAAACAGATATTTTTTAATTGTAAAATCTTAGATCTGCTGGCTAAGAAAGTGAAAGTAGGGAGATTTGTATAGAGCTTCCACTTTTTCTACTCTTTCTTTCAGGATGAGTATTTGCTCCGTTTTGTCTTTTACAACAGTACAACAGCTGAGTGCCCTCACCCTCAGCTGATGCACTCTGAATCTCTGTTCTGCCTATCACTGTATGCAGAGGCTGGTCACCTCTGTTCTCTTTTCAGTGATTTGCCAGCCTCTGCCTGCCCTTGGTATCCTCTGGCTCATTTTCTATCCGCCCATCAAAAGACTTACTCTGAAAAGTTCAGACATTTGCAGAAAAAACAAAATTCCATCTTTCCAGAAGTTTCTATCTGGTTGAATTACAGCAGCCAGGAAAGACAAATAAGCAGGTTTTTTGACTTTGCTGCCCAGTCATTCCTTTTTAAAGACATACAGTAAAAACCTGGTAAGCAAACAAACCAAGGCAAAACAAAAAAACTCAGTCATAATTTTCATCTGACCTTTATAAAACATTTGTATTCTACCATATTCAGTGAAAAAGTTGTCTTAAAGTCTTGAAAAAAGGAGAAGGCACACTACGGGAACAGACTACTCCAGTGGTCACTCTCATCTATCTTGGCACAACTTTTCAATAGTGCAGATCCTAACAATCTTAGAAAAACTGCTCTTTCAGATTCACAGCAGAAAAAACAAAACAAAACAAAAAACAAAACAAAACAAAACAAACAAACAAAAATAAATCAAGGTTTTACACAGGACATTCTCTCTTTTTCTCCTGAAAGAGCAATCCTATCAGCTTATTCTCACCTGTACTTTAAGTAGAATGCAAACAATACTAGAAATGGCTTGATTTTTAATTTTTAGTCCTAGGATAAGTTGGAACAATTGAAGAACAGAAAAATATCAATTATTTGCTGGATTCGTTTCGGTCAGCACCTTCTGTCTATACAGTGTAGTAGGATCTACTGTAGTTTTCAAATGATAAACACAGCACTGGGATGATCTGGCTATTAGAAACCTAAGTTCCATTTTAGACTTTTGTTTAACACTTTTGTACTAAATCCAAATAAAACACTGGTTTGAATGATTCATATAGTTTTTCATAACCTGAAATCAAGTATAGGTTGTTATTTTAAGGTACAGCCTAATCTGTGGCTGAACTAGATAACTTCAGCTACAGATGAACCTGAAGTGGAACAGAAATGTTGAGGCCACATTGTAGTTTCAAATATTTATTCTTTAAATTATTTTTATGCAGTCATCGGAGGCATCAGGAGGAATATCATACTTATGGAAGGAGGATTTTTCCCCACTTATGTCTCTGCTTATGTTTGATCTTTTTTCAAAGACAATCCTCTTGCTCTTCATTAATTAATGTCTTCATTTTACACTGAAGTTTTACTGAAGATATACACATGGTATTTTGTATATCCTGGATATCTGATGTGTTTTCTCTGTCTGATCCCTAAGATCAGTTTTGCCCTGGTTGAAAATTGCAATCTTTTAATGGCAAGTAATTACTCATTTTTGATGATGATTATAGTCTTGTGGCCCCTATATTTTTCTATGCTTTTATTTTGAAGAACTCTGCTAACATCCTATACTTACACTTTTGTGAACTTTGTTTTAAGATCTGATTAGTGAGTGGTGCCTCTGCTGTGCAAATGAGATCATATACTGAAGTCAATAATACAGATATTATTTAACAGAGAAACAGAAAGAGAAAAGTGGTGGGAAGGAAGGGAGACAGAGATCAAGCAGAAGATTGTCACCACACATGAATTTTGTGGCCTCCTGTTGGTCCTTCTTCACCATGTGTTTGTTGATGGTGAGGGTCCCGATGTTCAAAAATTTTCATTAGTTATACATTTTAGCAGATAAATAAAGAAGAATTAATGCTCACTGGCTACAAATTTCTCTTATTCTATTGATTAAATGATTCCCTCACTTCTAATGCTAATTAGTCCCATGCCCAATCTTTCTCTTCTATTGAGTTGGCAGGTTTCTTGATCCAGTGGGTTGTGAGTTGGTCACTATCTCCTCTTGCTGAAATTACCTTTCACCCAGCCTGGACTGATTTCAGCACAGCTGCCAAGTTGTCTTTCCTTGTGACCTATAAATTCTGCATTCTTTATGCCCATTATCAGTGATAGATTCTTCTTCCCCAGCTTGTTAACCTCCCCCTAGGTCTAAGATAACACTTGGGCAACAGTACCATATTTTTCTTATCTCATGTTCCCGTTAAAGTGTCTTAATTTACAATCACAATGAAGTGATACAGCATACAGAGAATACTAGGATCTTTTGTAGAGACAAAAAAGAAATTGAGAAGTCTGAAAATCTGTCTATGTTCTGCTATTTCATTGTAGTAGAATGGATCCATCTCTCCAGCAATTATCTATGTCACGTCAACTTTCACCAACTGCACATTATATCTTCTAAGAAAAAAACTCTTTTCATTTACTGCCGAAGCTTTTATTTTATATTATAATTTTAATTTAGATCAGGACTTTATTTTTAGAGCAGCTCTCCCTATTAACATTATTTATTGTGCTTTGGTTTATTTGCAGAGTGATCTCAGCAAGCATATAAACTATTTAGTTCTGGGGTTTTGTTCCTTTAATAATATTAAATTGGAAAAAGCATTTCAGAAGCACGTAGTCCTATTGCTATGGTACTTTCAGTTCATGAACCAGGCTAAATTTAAGCTGAAGTAAATACAGATGAAGTATATGTCCTGCAGTCACTATGTCCTTAGCACCAGTTTTCTCCACAGGTCTACTGTTACTGGTCCATGCTAGCGGCTACTGGAGGCACAGCCTGGGGTGTTTGTCATGAGAAACAGGAATTTCCAACCAGCAAGTCTTTCAGCAGTCCTGAGAAACACTATTTGTTGTTCCTTTTGCACTGCAGGCTTCTTACTGCTTTCTCTCTTTCAAAGCCTCAGTTCAGGAACTTACTCTATTCAACCATGCTTAATTACTGTTGGGGAGCAGGACATCACTCCTTCACACCAGCCCCACAGACAGAAGCCAGAGGGAGTAAATCTATCCAATTTCAGCATTTTGATGTAAAATTTAACATGCTAAAAGAAAGAGATAGTGAATAACACAGAATAATAAGAGGTATTTTCTGACACAAGTGAAATTCTTGCTGGAAATAAAAATATGAACTTTACGATTTGATTGTTTGAAATATTGTAGATGATATAGTAAATGACTTAAAACTCCTAGCCTTTTTTAAGAGTTTTGGGGTGACCTGGACATTTTTAATCCATTATGAATAGTTGTCACGCTCTGTATATTATGCATGTTTATACCCACAGATACCCAAATTTCAAATTATATACATAATTTTCCATAGAAAACAAAAACACACACAATGTGTTTATATGCTTGTAATTTAATTCAGAACTCATAAGCTATCAAATAATTTGCATCAAACCCATGAAATTTCTTTCAAGCCACTTGTGAAGCTTTCGTGTCTAACATATGCTTTGATTCCCTCTGGTCTTCCTATGCAAAGGTAAATTAACATGGCATGTTACTAACATCATTTAACATCTATCCATCTCTGTCCGTACATTCCTTATACAAATGTTTAGAGAAGAAACTTGATAGCATTCATAACTTGAAAATGAAGTTTGTTTACCATATAACAGCTATTGCCTAAGTACTCTATCAAAACATGCTTAGACCTTTCTCACAAGGTTCTTTTTTTTTTTTTTTTCTTTTTGAGTCATATTTCTCTCCTTATATAACAGATGGCCAAATAATGATTTGGGATGATAATTAGTCTTTTCAATAATGACAATTAGTCATTTTCTGTCTAACCTTAGATAGACAGATTTCTCTGAGATTATGCTATTAATTTTTAAAGACTAGCAGATACTCTCTAAAAGACTTCTGTAATGAACCTTTTATAAAAAAAAAAATCATGATTAACTCTGGTATAGTAAACACATGATACCAACAAGACAATTAGCAGCACTATGGCATTTTCAAGGATTGATTTATGTATTTCAACATTCCCTTACAGTGAGGACTCTTCAAATAGAAGTAGGAAATAGTATAAAAGTTCAGGGAAAGATTCTACTTTATTGGAGCTGTGGAATTTGCTTTGGGATGTGGTCATTTATCAAGAGATGAAGAAGAAGGGAGACAACGTGGTTAAAAATAGAATTCATGTGTACCATCTCACTTTTTTTTCAACCTATTTTGGTGAGAAATTCCAGCTTGGTTTCAGAGACTCTTTACTAGTAAGACCTCTTTCATAACATTTTTTTTACAGCAAAATTTAATTTTGAGGAATTAACAAATTTTGACTACCACTGCTCCTCCTAAAAAAAAAAAAAAAAAAAAAAAAAAAAAAAAAAAAGTTGTTGAATGCTGAAATTTCAAGGCCTTCTAAAACCAGTTCTAAGGATCTGTCTAATTCTAGCTATTTAATTAGTCATAGTGTTTTGTCTAGGCTGAAGCAGATATGTAATTGTTGTATGTAGATAATTATTACTCAAGGGAAGGAAAGAAAGTTGAGTGTCTAAATACTTGTATCTTTACTCCAGATATTCACGCTTTTCAGCATTGATAAACTCAAACAAGAATGACAGGATCGGTCTGAAAAATTAAACAGCAATACTTAGGTTTTGAGTAGCCTTGATTCTACTGTTTCTTGCAATACTAGAAAATATTTCTTAAAGAGAACAACAGATGTTGGGAACCTGGCCTAAAATGGATATTTGAGTTGAACTTATATTTGGGTTAAGAATATAGATAAAATTTTATATTTAAAGATAATGAGCATGGGGAGAACTGGTTCTGAGAGGTTAAAGAGGCTGAGCTAGAGGGAATGTATAAATTGGAGATTGATGCAGAGCAAAGTGTGATTTGAACCTTTGCTTTATCCTTTCAACACTGCAGGGAGAGTCAGATAATTGAGAATTTCATGGAGGGCTTCTAGTCTTTTTAATTTTAGAAATTTAGTGTCATGTTTATTATTTGCTTATTAAATATACATACTGCAGCTAGAGACAGTAATATATCTACTTCCTGGCATGCTTGTACACGTTCTGCGGCAATTTCAGCATAAGGCTTATTGTACACATTACTCACAGGAGGTGATTTTTAAAGGAAATGGATAAGGGTCAGAGGTAGCAGCTAATAGGAAAGTATCTGTGTGAAAGGAAGGCTATTTCTCTGCAAAAAATACTTTGAGTTCTGTTCTCATCCTGACTCTCTCTATTGCAGTTTTTATTACATTTCAATAGATATCTAGAAGATATTTTAAGCCAACATATGAATACCTCATCGTTCGATACATTGGCCAGATTCTCAAAAGTGGATATTTTAACTGTGCTTATAAATTCATATTTAGACATCACTCTTGTAATAATTTCCTTTTCGAAGAGGTCAAAATGAGCCAGAATTTGTATTCCTGTTTTGAAACTGCTTACCTACTCGGGTAAATCACTGTAGGTCACTTTACTTTGTGGTTCTGGAGGTGTATGGAAGACATTTGAGAAGTGAAACAATGTTGCTGTAAAATACTGCATTGCACCAAGTGTCTAGGTCTATTTTAATTAACTACAGATTAGAAGACTCTATGGGTTCATTTGTTTTGGTTTCTTCCCTGCAATGCTCAGAAATTGAAAAGGTATTCACAAAGATCATTCCTTTCTAATTAAACTATTCAGTCAGGACAGCAGTTATTAATGAGTTAAAGACATGCCATGATCTTAGTTACAATTGCTTTTGTCACATGTATAGTGACATGTATATAACATGTAATATATAAAAAGAAAGGAGAATCATATCAGAGATTTCCCACTAATGTTACTGAGATACAAATAGAAACACACAGCAACACACACAACAGGTGTTCAGGCAGAGAATCAGAAAAGAAGTCTCCAGTTTATTGTTGACCTCGTATATATAAGTTTCTGGACAGTGATCAGAGATTGGACAGAGAAGTTACCACCTCTCCATTCCACTGGTCACTTGAGAAGTCCATCAGGTGATATCTTTTACAAAGGAATGCAAACATGATTCTTGTTTATCTTACAATTCGTGAGAACTGACTCCACTATACTAAAACAAATCAGAAGGCTGATTTTCAGGGACAACACACTAATTCAACACTAGTCTTTTATTCTAGACACTGAAATTCACATGCTTCAGCCAACATGGACTTCATGGTAAATTTTGAGACTAGAAGTGACATGCTTTGATATTTATCAATCATGAGATTCACTAGATCTACTTCTTGTTGATTTCAGTATGGACATCCAGATTTCAATTAATTATCCTAAAGTCTGTTTCTCTAAAGGGTTTGAGATTTTTTTTTTTCCCCCCACAGGTCTACTTTACACTCAGGAGATTTACAGTGTACAAGTGACTGTTTCTTTTTACTGGGTATGGAAGTTGTTAAATGGCTGCTTTAGGTGACAAACCTTTACTAGGGTGTTCATATTTCTCAGCTTTTATATATATTTCATTTTCTAGATTTTTTTCCAAATATTTCTGCATATCTGGCTATCTTATGAACAGAAATCTCATGATGTGTCAAAAAAGCATGTTTAGAACATCTTTAACATAAGTCCAATTGCAACTATGTCCGTTCTCCTAATACACTCTGACCCTGAAGACTGTCAGAGTACTTGACATAGAGCAACTACCACAGGCAGAAACCTCATATAGCTGTTACTGTGATTGATTTTTTTCTAAACCTAAAACTACCGTGCGCTGGACTGGAAGGGACTTAACGGATCATTTAATCTAATCCATTCTTTGAAAGGCATCTATATAGCAATAGCACATAATTTCTGGAAAAATCTGGCAATAAAAGCCAAAATGAGGTACAGAGAAAGAATAAAAGATTTCCAGTTTGATAAATATCATCAGTTAGACTGTAACAGTAGTATAAAATAAGTAACAGAAATGTACAATAATAAAGGACAGGAAAAAAAAGCAGAATAATAATAGCATGTCTCTCTATCGCAGATGAAGCAAAATATGCTTGAGCCATTGCTGGTCAAAATTTCTGCTCTTAATACCACTTTAAAATTGTCTGCAGTTCCTTTGACATTAGACATAAAATATTATTATCATAATCTATATTATAATTTAGAAGGCAAAAGGAAGTACTCTAAAATAACAGCAAAAATAAAATGTCATTTACAGTACAGAAATCATCAGTTATTTCTTCAATTATATTATCTTGGTCTTCTAAAAGGTTAATAATGCAACTTTTTTAACTCTAATATCTATTGTGACAAGGTTTTAGTTAGTCAGGGGGACTCCAAGCATGGCTTGGAGAGATGAGAAGATGCCAGAACCCCCCCCCCCCCAATGTCTGACAGAGCCATTTGCAGCAGACTCCACTCTCTGTGGGCTGAGGCTGAGCCCATTAATAATGGCAGTAGCGCCTCCAGGATAACAGATTTAAGGAGAAAAACTGCTGGGCAACAGCAGCTGGAGAGAGTTGTGAGAATATGTAAGAGAAGGAGCTCTGCAGGCAGCAAGGCAGGGGAAGAAGTAGGATGTGCACCAGTGCAGAGACTCCCCTTCAGCCCGTGGGGAAGGGCACGGCGAGGCAGCTGCACCCCTGCAGCCCCCAGAGATCCACAGGGAACTGAGATCCATCTGCAGCCCGAGGCCAGCTCCAACTGGAACAGGTCCATGTGCCCTGAAGGAGGCTATGACTTCATGGGTGACAGACCATGCAGGAGAAGGCATCTGGCAGGCTGTGAAGAGAAAGGATCCCATGCTGGAGCAGGTTTGCTGGCAGGACTCGCAGGTCTCAGGCTGAAGCAGCTTATTCCTGAAGGACTGCATTCCATGGAAAGGACCCTATGGAGCAGCCTGTGGAGAGCTGAAGCCCATGGGGAGGATCCAGTTTAAAATAAAGGACTGTTTCCTGCAGGAGAGGACCCCATGCTGGAACATGGTGAAAATGAAGAGCAGCAGAGAAAAAGTAATATGAATTGGCTGCAACCCCCATTATCTGTCCTAGTCCAGGACAATGTAGAGAAGTTGGAAATTAAGTTGATCTTGGAATAACAGAGAGGTGGGAAGAAGGTATTTAGTAGGGTTTTTTTTTTTTTTTAATTTCTCATTATCTTACTCCCTTAGATTTGCAATAAATTAAATTATTTCCGCAAGTCAAATCTATTATTTCATAAAACTAGATCCATAAATATTCTTGAATGCTCATGAAACAAATAGGGTCCACTTTTTGTTTCAGGAATCCCTTTAAATATGAAAGCCTACCATATATTTTTTAACATCAAAGGGCCTTTGGATCAGGGCAAAGGCATTTGAAGTACACAACACATTATGTTTGATTTTTTTCTTCAGGCAAAGAGATATATTGTTGTTACTGTGAATGTGTACTACTAAATAAAGTCAAAGAACAGTCTTTTTGAAGTTGACTAAAATATATTCCACTTATCTATATCTTTTGATACTGAACTGTATCCATAAGGGTAACACTAGAAGCTTTATTCAAAATCAGTACCTTCTTGATACACACTTCTCATGTGTGTAGTGAGAAACTATTTTTATGCTGAAGAACAAACAATCCAAACAGCCAGATGGAATAGGAAATAGAGTGGTTTTACACTCATCATACTGATAGAAAACCAGAACACAAGGATAAAGGGTTATAGTCTGGCTTCCTTGATGTTAACAGCAAATTCCCTTTAATTTCACTCAGACAAAATATTTAGTTGGTTCGTTTGCTCAGACGTCATTAAGAAAATCCAGCCAGAAATTCTCTAATTCTTTAATTTCCATGCACTTTATCTTATTTAGCAGTAAGAGCAGTCAGTTTCAGATCTTGTCATTTTATAGAACGTATTTATGAAGAATTCTAGATTTCCTTGTCACTGTGTATTATTAATTTTCTAGTTGTTGAAACTTTTCAAAGGCTTACAATAATATTGTCAAATAGTCTTGAAAATCTTTTAAGGAGAAATAAGGGAGGTGGGTTTTCACATGCCCATATGAATGATTGGTCACAGGCCCATCTTCTGGGATCAAAGTGAAATTATCTAAAGACAATAAAACAACGCAGATAATTGGGCATCTATCACAGAAAGAGAACAGAAAAATATTAATTATTATTTACTAAAAATTCTGCCAATATATATGATTATTATATATTTTAAAGTAATATAAACGAGCATAATGACTTTTCATATAGTTACACATAAGTCCTTTGAATACTTCCAAAGTTCATTAACTTGTCTCCAGAATGTTCATTAGAATAGACTTGCCAACGAACGTTTGCTAAGACTTTCATATTCAGGTAGTACCTGCAGTGTTATTATTTCACTCTGTTATTCTCTCAAAGGGTACAGCTGAAACAGGCAAGTTTATAGTTAAAGATTTATCTGCTAAAAAACACAGATGTCAAGACAACAGCACTATTTGTGTGAAATTTAACCATTAATCCTGTGCATTCAAAAGTCCAGCTGATGGACTATTTTGAAGCAGCATACATTTTGATTTTGATTGGAATAATATCAGTAATTACAGAAAATAATTGCATTTATTTTATCTAGGTATGGATTGTTCCCAAAAAACTGGCATACCTAAATGCTGCAATATTGCTGCAAATACATCAAGAAGTGTGTTTTGGAGTATAAAAGCATCTTAAATAAAAAATCTTCCATCTTCCTGCACTATTATAGCACATAGTGTAGGTTTACATACTTAAAGAAGATCAGAGTAGCTGGAAAAGAACAATGTGTATGTCCGTTTTATCTGATGAATAATAGGTGGATCCAGAAATTGCGGGAATGCTGGAATTGTTTGATAAGTTTTAGTGATAAGTATAGTATAGTTATATTCGTTATTTTAGTGTAGTTTTTTCTAGTCTCTGTAAAGGGGGCCCCCTGCTTTAGGAAACATCTGGTCAGACTCCTGATAAGAGTTCCCAAAACAACCCTGGACTCTGCCCAGAGACCGTTTCCTATCAGTTTGCCCCGAGATAAGCTTCTGTCCACCCTAGCAATGTAGCTTCCTCCCTCGGTCCATCAATCATCTTCAAGGTCCAGTGCGGTCTAAGACTTTCAGAGGTTAATGGATCCCCCAGAGACCCCTCCCCAACTTACTTTAAGTTGTCTTATTGGTTTGTAATCTGTATCCACCCCACCCCCATCTCCCTTTGGATAAAAACCCCCTTGTAACCCAGGTTCGGGGTCTCTCTTGCCTGAGGCACCGGGCCTGGGGTCAGGGGTTTCCCCTGTAACCCCCGAATAAAACCCATGTTCCCGGATGTCTCTGAGAGTCCCCTCTTTGAAACCACAGCCGTGACAGCACAGGCTAAGGTGCTGCAGAGCCAAGTACCCACACACGAGACTGTCAAGGCGTATGGGAGCGAGTGGGCGGTCAAGCCGAACGCCAGGCTGACCAGAGATACGCACGACGACAGAAATTACTACAAACTTTTTGCACAGAATAATTATGAAATTTTGGTTTTTTGTCTGGTTTGTCTGTTTGATTTTTATTATATTGAGTCTTTATAAGAATTGGTGAGAATGTATGAGTTTTAATAGATAATTTATTATTGTTATAATGCAAAGAAAATTTATCCAAACTAGACTACTATTAGAATAATATTAGGAGAATAGTGTTAGCTGAAAAAATTAAGCAAAACAGGAAAACTGTTTTGTAAGCATAACAAGAAAGATTCTACAAGAATCAAAATTTATGATAAATATAAATACATACTGTGCATAAAAATGAAGGATAAAACTATCGTATTTATGCTGTTGAAATATCAATGACAGTCTTTTTTTTTTTTTTGCATAAGAAATTAGACTAGGTTTAACTTAGCTTAAAAAAGCTGCAGATCATTTTGTGATCTTTTAGTATTTTTTTTTAATATGTTGAGTTTTATAACTCTTTATAACTCTTGATATGACCATACTTTCAAATTAATTAAATTTACAGTAGAAATGCAGAGGTAAAAAATATATATCACTACCAGTGAATTTTGTCAAATGAGTCTAAATATACTTCTTTAGTGTTCTATTAAAAATGTGGGGCTACTTGGTCCTGAGAAAGCATTTCTGGAAAAGGGAATAGAATAACATGTCCTGTACATCCAGGGATGGCTGATTAACTTTCAGTACTTATGAAGTTAGAACTAGCTGAGCTTTGTGCCAGATTTCCAATCACTATATTTAGATTGCTTACAGTCTATTAACTTACAGCTGTGGGCTGATAAGAAGGAATTTCACCAAAATGTAAACCTCAGAAATTAAAATCTGAAAATCTGAAATTAGAAAATTTTCACAGTAACTTTAATTATGGCTCAAAGAGCAGTGGTGGTGACAGTTCATTGCAAAGTGTAGAAATTAAATCAATGGTGAGAGCCCAGTGGTAGTGCTCAACATTACAAATATTACACAAATGATCTTCCTTTCTCATTATAATGTACAAAGCCCTGCTGCTTTTCTTAAATTGCTGTCAAGTACATTCTAGATGAGGGCAGAACAAAAATTTGTTTTCTCAGTGTATATACTGTAGACCTCACTGTGCAGCAGAACACAACCAGAGCTGAATGTTCTGAACAAAAAGCCAAAATGAATTAAAACTACATTAATTTGTTGAGTTCATTTCAGCTTTGATAATTTAATTTAATATAAAATCCTTCTATATTTTTCAGAGATTGCCTACAATGTTACTGGTTTTATCAAGCTGTGACTTCATCTGTGAAATCTATTTACATGTACATATCAAATAAATAAAATAAATAAATAAAAGTTATTGCTAGCTATTTTCATCCATGGCTTCATTTTCCAAGAGGCTGTCATCAGCTTTTTAGTGACTCCAAGCAGCGAAAACTGGGCCAACATTCTTTAACTTTGTTCCTTTGGGGGAGATGTATAGAACTGAGGGTTGTGGAGTTTTCTGAGACATCTTTGAGAGACGTTCTCAAATCCAAGGAGAACAGAACTTTTTTCTTATACTACTATATGATAATATTTAATTACATTGTGGGCACACTATCTTCTTCAAAATAATTTTCTTAGATCTTTGAATTTTTCTCTTATCTTGCTCCAGTACCTCATCAGTAAACATCATTCAGAGACTGATGCCATTTTCATCAGCATTTAAAATAGATATCAGGATTTCTATTTGTAAAAATAATTTAAAGTTATTTTCTGTTTACTTCCTCTCATGTATCTGTTTTCCCTAAAAAATAAGTCTGTACGAGAAAATTGACTGAAAAATATTTGAATGAAAATCCTTGGAAATGGGTTTTGGACTCAGATGATTTCTCCTTGACCAAGTTTTTTTCTTCAAATCAAAGAGTAATCGGTATGCCAGGCTAAGAATGCTACTTCTGGTAAGTATTTTTGCTTTATATGAGGCCAGTGTGAGTATCTAATTTGCTAATTCCCAGTCATTTGACACCCAACACATTAGGAAAAAAAGTTTATTTCGAGTGCTCATAGTTGATCTCAGAGCAGCAACAGTTGCTTTGACATTGAAGGGATGTTTAGGTTGGCAACCTGTTGAATCTGTTTAAGTTTTCAAAATAAGTAAAATTACAGCCCTGCAGATAACCTTTCAGTAACCTTCTCTGGAGGTACAGGTGTGTGGACCATGGTAGAAGTTAAATCTGAAAAAAAAAAATGTGTCACATATGTGACTGTCACAGCAAATTGCACAGATTTTAATCTACTTTTAGCACTGTTTTGCCATCCTAGTATAGAAATTAGGGTGAATGAATTTGACTGAAATAAAGCCAGTATATTCTTTAGCTATAAAATGTTCTTGACTCAGTGTTGATGAAAGCTGGTTCTAGATTTAGTGAAGTGAAAATATTCTCTGATATGCCTAATTTTGATGCTTGTAATACATATAATTCTAGATGAGACAAAATATTATTCAGTCCATGGAATATGGAATGTGAAAGTTGTTCAGATATTGATAATCAAGCACACAAAAGGTGTTTTGAAGGGACTTGCAACCAGGTTTTTGCAGTAACAATACTCTGGAAGTGTCAGGTATCATCAGTCACTAAACATAGCAGTAAAAGCTTATAAGCATACAAGTACTGGGAGTAATGAATGATCACCTTTCCTGACAAACTGAAATTTTATGGTCTGTTTTTTTTTTTTTTTAGTTTGCTATTCCTGCTTTAAGCAGGTGGGAAGAGGAAAGACAAATTGTGTTGTAGATTGCACTTCAGCCATCACTTCAGCCTTAGATAGAACTTTTGAAATATAGATAATTGCTGATTATAGAAGACACTCTTGTTTCTTGGACAGAAAGTACATTCTTATAAAGTTGTGTAATTTTTCTTTTCCTCTTTTAAAGTAAGATGGTGGCTGTTCAGGTCAAATTTCTAGACCACACATTTACAGAGAATATTGACATTCAAAAGTTATTTACAACATGAACTGAGAAAGGAAGCCAATTTTGGTTATTAAATTATTTCAGATTTCAAATAGTTACATTTTTGTCGTTGAGGTTTTTTTTTCTAGTGACGGTGATGTGTTTGGTTTTGTGTTAAGGTTAAGTTATGGTTAAAGAACTGTTCTTTGTTTCTGATATTAAAGAGTCAGAGTTTTAAGCTGTTCTTTATAAGGTGATTTTAAGACAGAGTGGTAAGGAGAAGCAAAAAATAATTGCCAAACTTCTGATAACATTATAGGTAATGCACCTCTGTTATCTTATATGTTGTCTCTATTTCAACCTGAATAAGAATATTTTGAGGAGATCAAATAGTTGAAACTACTTAAAATTCATTACGTGTTCCTGAACAAAATTTTAAGGCTTTTTTACTCAGTTTTGATTCTAAAATAATGAACCTTATTATCCTGATCAGTGGTATTTCTCTCTGATAGTGTCTTTGGCAAAGCACACAGGCCATCAGTCTTGCATTTAGCAGTGTGTCACAGCTTTATGCAGCACACTTCATTAGAAATGCTATCTTCCTCATACCAAATACCATGAACCAAATGACTGCCCCTCTTCAACCACACATTTACAAGTGGAGAAAGAACAAAGTAACTATTTATCATAATATTATACCTTTATAATTATCTGTCCTAATAGCTTCTACCTCTGTTGACTGATTATGAAAATTTTCATTTGGAACTGTGCTTTACATCTAAATTCAGCTCTCGATGATGCTAAAAAGGGAAAATGACGTTTTATTGGTTTATTATGATAGACATAGATGAGGATTAAAGGCCTTGGCCTTTCATCAAAATGAATATAGAGGACCAAGGTGCTCCATATTAGAGGAAAGAAATAAAGGGGGATTCACAGCCACTGTATGGCATTGAAAATTTAGTAAAGCAAAAGCACCTAAATTGTCACTTGTTTGTGTATTTTTCCTTTTTGCAAGAGTAGTATTTCCTTAGAAGGACAATAGATATTAATTTCCCCTTATACTTTGAAAATATGTAACTCATGGACTTCATTCCCTCCCTTCACCCATGGCAAAAGGAATGAAGTTAATGAATAAATGTTCATTTCACGTGTAATGAGTAAACTGTTTAAGATTCTTCAAAATAATGTAATATCAGGGGAAACCTGTGGTATAGTAGGTCAGAATTTCATTGAAATTTTAATGGTGTAATAGATAGTGATTAGCCTGGTATTGCTTAGAAACCTGCATCTTTTTATGATGAGCTAAGCACTAGCACCAATAATAATTGTGGCTATTGCAAGGACAAAAATTTGGTACTGAAGGAAGCATCTACTGTGAGTGCAAGTCTGAAATATAAGCACTGCATACTGTTATCTGCCATATGACTTTGAATAACATGTGGCATACATTAATGTACTTTACATTCCTTTTCCATAATTTGTTTTTTTCTTTTTTTTTGTCTAGATGCAGAACACAGATTTTTTTAGGCTAAAAGTGTAAAATGGAAGAAATTACCAAATTTTTTCTATTAGAAGCCTATTTTGAAATATGCAATATAGGAGATACTTAGAAATACATCAGAACAACAAGCATAATTTTACATAAAGGAAAGCTATGGAATTTTTGTGGTTTAAACCTAGCCAGTAGCCAAGCACCACACAGTTGCTTTTCCATTATCTCATCATAGGGACTGGGGAGTGAATCAGAAAGAAAAAGGCTATTTTTTTTAAACTTTGTTAAGTATTGGCAGAATCAGCTGATTTATGAGCTAGATAAAGCAGCTGTTAGTGGTCTGAAACTGGAACAGCATTATACTTGGAGAGCTTGAAATGTTGCTTTACTAAACTGTCTTGATGAGTTACTGCAATTTATAGGCAAATCTGATTAAACAAAAAGTGGTAAGCTTTCATGTCATCATCAATAAAGACATTACTGAGGGTTATATCCAAGAGAACACTTAAAAACTTGAAAATTACATATCAAAATTCCTAAATGGCCAAAAATGTACTAAAGTACCTGTAAGGCTGATTTCCAGTGTAGTATCTCCAAGTTTCACAAGAATTAGGTAGCAATTATACATTCATGCATACCTAAGTCTAAATCTAACCTGACATTCCTAAACCCAAGCAAGAAAAAGTACTTAATTCATATATCTTATTTTATTATTTAATGTTGGTTTAGTTTGGTATCCCAGGTTTCATACAGCTGAATTTGGTGCCAGTTGTGTAACTTCTTTTTGTTTGATGTCACAATATTGATACTGTGAATTGTGTTCTTGTAAGCTGAAGACTTACTATTTTTGGTTCAGTGACAAATTTCCAAGTGTCTTTCTGGTCACTTCCATGAAAAATGAATTAGGGAAATTGATCTTATCCAGAGTAGACTTTCTAATGTTTTCCCTTTTTTTATTGCAATGTACCATGCTGTCAATTTTTTTAGTTTAAAAGTTTATCTTTTAAAATGTTTACAAAGAAAATTATATAGAATTATAGTTTCTGTATTTGTTTGTAGTAAAATTCTAAAGTTAGATGACATTATGTAATCTATACAAATCTTCTTATTTTTCTGATATTTGTTTGGGGGTTTTTTAAGTTTTATTATAATGACAGAATATGAATGACTATGCTTATTAGCAGGAAAAAAAATCAAAATAGAGATCTTATTAAAGAATATAAAAAAGATCTGAAAGATCCTGGAATATATACAATATCGATTCTATGGAGCTAAATATACTTCACAATATCATCTTTTATTATTTTTCCTCTATTTCACTTTAATATTACTGAGCAAATTCATATTAGACGATTTAACAGAGATTTAACAAAATATATAGGTTTGTAGGTCCAAAAGTAAATATGGCTTTTATACTTTTGCACCTTTCAGAAAGAGCTTGTATCATCACTTTCCTTGCCCCTTATGTCAGTATGTCTTGAGGGGACCCATATGGAAATGTGAAAAAGATGCTGCCTAAGGACTTTAGTAGCTATCAACAGAAACACCTCAACCATAATATAAAATTATGCACATTTGATTTTATTAGGTCCTAGAAGAATATTTAAGAATTGTGAAACTTTCATAGTAATTGCAATATTTTAAAATAGACTGCTTATTGTGTTGTCTCACTGGTTTCATTATGTTCGCCTGGGAGAAATTGTTCAAAAAGAATTGTCTTGTGAAGAAACAAAGTGGAAGTTGGTGCCTTCACTTCTGAAAAGCTGAAAGTTTAAATGAAGGTACAATGAGCAGTACTTGAGCAAAGACATCTGTGCAATGCCCTTAATACTACATAAATGGGTTGTCTTGGTTGAAATATTTGCTTCGGCAGAATATCTTTTAAATTCATAATTATAACATCTTAAGGAATCATTTATGAAAAATAATAAAAGGAAATTAATACTTCAGACTTTTAGTGAATACTAGAATCTAACACACATGAAAAAAAGATTCTCATCCTATCTATGTTCTGTATTATTAATTCTAGACTCTGAACAGAAACTCTTCCTGCCTCTTTCAATACCAGAAAAGTCAAAAGGGTTAAGTTACTACAAAAATGATACAGTTGTTCCCAATATAAACATTTGAAAGGACAGTGAAGCTTTCTTTTCAAGAAAAAAAAAAAAAAAGTATTTTTGATACAAATTTCATCTTTTCCTATTACTATGTTAGGATTGTGCTATGCAAATGTCATATAGGTTATGCTGTGTACTACAAAATGAAATTTATGATTTCCTCTCTTTCAACTTTGTCACTGACTCAAAAACTCTAATTAGATAATGACAGCTTCTCATTAAAGACAATTTCGAGGAATAGAAGAATCAAGATGGAACTTTCTCAGTCATCTCAGTGTTCTGGTCATATTTTTTTTAAGGGCAATTTGGACCTGCCTCAGTTGGTATTTTGTAATCCTAGACTTTTGAGACTGACAGTACACATGGATTAATTAGGGGTTAGGGATATAGTATTCTTGTGTTTAAGCTCTGGAAATAGTGAGGATGAATTCTTATGCTATTCTTTCATTTGTTTCTGTGGATTCTGCATTTCCTAGTAGCAGTATAATAATATTCAAAATAAAACAAAACAAAGCCCCCCAAACAAACAAACAAACAAACAAACAAACAAACAAAAAACAAAACAAAAAAAAAAAAACCAAGATCAGAATCTCAATTTGAATGCTGTGACTTTCCAAACAGAATTTCGACTGGAAAAATATTGTGATAGAGAACACACATTCATAGAATCTTAGCATCTGGTCTAAAACTTCTCTTCTTCATCTTAAGTGGTACTCAATTGTTAGCAGACAAGAAATTTTGGCTTCTTTTTCAGAATTTTAATTTCAGATGAATATGTATTTCTGTTAGACACCGATAAAGTATTGACCTAATTATAGTCTTAACTCTGAACTATGTTATCAAATACAAGTTTCTAGCTCAGAAAATGCTCTGTCACAGAAAATATTCATATAGAACTTCATCTGGGGAATGTAAAACATTGCAAAGAATGCAGGCTAAATCACATTTTCTGTCAGTTGTGCCACAAAATATTCTCAGGGGAAAAACAAAGAAATCATATTCAAATATATTGCCTGAAGCTGGCTGGAGGAGAGCAGAAGAGTCTGGAACTGTTGGAATTTATAATATAGCATAACAAGAAAATGAGAAAAAAAGATATGATTAGATCTCTCACTGCAATCCTCAGATCCATTGCTTTTGGCAATGGGATATCTCATTACAAGTACCTTAAAAAAACCCTAATGCTGTAAAGGGTACATAATAGTTTTATAATGCAAGGTAAAAATAATCAGAAAATAAATTTATGATTTCCCCTTTTTCTGTGTCTCTTTTTAAAGTCTTCAGAGGGGATCAAAGATATGAACTCTAACATTATAAAAGAAACAGAAATTCAACCACGGGTATTCTAATTGGACATTACTTCAGAAAAATCAATTTTTCTGAAAGAAAATAGACATTTGTGATTCCTAATTTCCTTTTGATGCTTTTGAAGATCCTCTCTTAAACACTGACAGACTGCAGGGTGCTAGTTGACTCACTAGGAATGAAAGCTTTCATTTTCTGGTAATGAGCCCCAATTGACAAAGAATACTCACAGTATCATGTTTGGGTCCACTGAAAATCCTTATGGTGCTATCTCATCCATTGTTTGAAAATTGGCTTCTTCACAGCTATTTTCTTATGACTTTTCTGGTTTAGCATCCAAGGCTCCCCGCTCTGTACTAAGCCTCTACACAAACTGTCATGCTTTTCCTCTAGCAAAATTAATGAAAGTACCTAAAGACCACATGGTCTCCTGATGTGTAGAGGTTAAGGAAAATTAATTTACCTTTTTTTGACTGTGTCCATCCAATTATTATGGGGCAATGATGAGAACTACTTTTGTATCCCTCTCATGCTAATCAGATGCCATTTTATGTAGAGACAATGGGAGCAAGTTATAATGAAGCAGGGAAAGATAAAACAAAAAAGGGTCACAATTACGTGAATTAATCAGTGTATAGAGTAGGGAGATGCTTTTTTATCTCTGTCACAAATTTACTGAGCAGGGCAAAGTGCTGCAGATTCCATGGCACACTTCACTTTACATTAAAAATAATAATACCTCTTCCAATTCTTTAATTTTTATTTCTTGTCAGTTTAGGTGCAGTATTTGGGTATTCGACATATTACCTTAATAACATCAAAATTCACGACAAAATTTACAGTTGTTTTCATTTTCTTGGTAGTCAATGTTAATGAGAAGTATTCTAAGAGGTGAATTTCTTTTAAAGTGTTACCAGGAGAGAGATCTGGGAAGTGTTTTCCATTTATGACATATTTCATAAACAGTTTTTCCACCAAATACTATTGAATGTTAGGCCTGAATACATATAATTGGTAAATAGCAGCAATAACCTAACAGCAGGTGGTGAACTTGCACATCCCTTTATCTACATATCCTCAAACCTATAAATTCTTTTGTGGTCTCGGGCTCCCTGCAGTAGATGTTGTAAGCATAGGTCTTTTTTCTGCTCCTTGGAGTCATTCCAGTCTAGGTGTGGTCAGGGACATGCACCTTTCTAGGTTCTATATTATTTACTGCAGCATCATTCACTAAGCCTTCATTCCCAAAGACCTTTATTTCAGGAAAATGTTTCATTATTGGTACACTTTTCCTTATGATGTTTAGCATATTCCATTTTGAAATTTTGGCTGTGCTATACAAAATTATTTCTATAAAGATGAATCTAAATCATGTGGATGAAGTTAATTAGAAATCTAGATTTTCATATTTTATCCCACATATGGCTGTTGATTCACTTTTGAAATGTCTTTGTTCCCTGAAATACTTTAAAATAGATGTGAACCACTTATAAAATAGGTAGTATCAGCTCTTCATGTAAATATAAATTCAGCTGGATTTAAAAAAAACCCATACAAGTTTGTTGAAAAGTGAGAAATGTTATACTGCTATATGAATTGATTTGGAGTAGAAAAATTCCTGTAAATAGGACTTTCCATCCCTAAGATTTTCTGAGTTATGCATCAGACTGAAGGCCTTATGGGGTAAATGCATTATGCTTTCCCAACTGCTAAGTTCAGAGCTCCTAATGAAGATGCAAATTTATCTCTGATAACTTAGGAGATTAAATACTCGACAATAAGTCTTATCATGCAGTAGTAGAGGAAAAAAATCACCTTTTTCACAGATGCAATTATAGGTGTAGATTACTATTATTAAGAAAAATGGAAAAAGAGAAGACTAGTGAGAGAGAAAGAAAAAAAACAAGGTGAAAAAAGCTACTATGGTTTAGGTAGCTGGGATATAAAAGATGAAAATTCAGTCTTCCATATGCTTCTGTGAAGTCTTTATCTATTGAGATAAACTCATTATTCCTTCTTGGTGTGAATTCATGGGATACTCAAAAGAATAATTCCTTACTGTTATTCTAATGGTGTACAAGAGAACAAAAAACCAAATTTCTTCCATTTGCTTTCTTTTTTCAAGAGTCTGTGTCTGAAAAAAACATGTACAATTATGTCGGGAACAACATCTCTCAACACTATTCTATCTATTAAGCAAAGAGTTTAGTAACCAGCAGAGTGGAAAATAAAACTAATTATTTCTAAAGCTAGTATTTCCATAAGGCAGAAAAGACAGCGTAAAGCATCACTGCAATTAAAGAGGATCCAGATTTCTTTGTCTTCCTTTGCAGTGAAAAAGCTTTAGTGGTATTTCTCCTTTAATATACCTACTACCCTATTGTAACATCAATATCAGAACATAAATTCCACTTTATACAGAAAGAATTCTTAAGAAGCATTTTTAACAATTCTGCCTTCGGGATGCATCCAAGTTGCTATCATCTTTTTATTGATGTGAACAAAGACAATTTGCAGTTCAAAAGTGAGGGAGGAGAAAATCACTCTTCAAAACCTTTCCTTCGCATTTAATATCACCATCAAAATATATTAAAAAAAAAAAAAGATGGAGTAAAAGAATTTCCAGAAGGACCGAACTGCAGAAAAAAAACTATAGAAGGTGTGTAATTCTCCATTCAGGGTGTTAATGTTACATGAATAGAAAGGGTTTTCTTACACTTCCCTGTGCAGTCTGCTGATAGTTTGAGCATGATGAGAGTCTTGTTTATATAGACCTTGTTTACTTTAAGAATAGCCTGAGTCTGAAGACTGAATAGATTTTTAAATGGTTTGGTTCTCATTAGTAATAAAATCAGAAAAACTTTAATGCAAGAGTTTTGCAATAAAAGATTTGAACATCTACATTATTTATTTTAATTACCAATGATAATGGTAATTTAAATAAACCCTTAATTTCTTCTGGTGTCTCATCACAGACTTGTTTCAGAGTATTAGATAACTTACATTTCAGTGAATTCCAATTAGAGGGGCACAAAGGCATGTAGCAGAGAAACAAGATTCTAGTGAATAAAAGCATCTTCGTTGTTCGGAACAATGTCTCCAGGCTATCTCTTTGTCCCCTTCCTAGAATTGTAGAGGCTGGATAGGAATATAAAATACTTTCCTCAAACTTTCTCTATTCTTGAAGGACTTTTCATAGTCAATTTTGATATCTTTGTCAAAATAGGAAGCTCTTATTTCTGATTTCTTAGTAAGTGACTTAGAACTAGAATGATAAGAAAGGGCAAAACTTTTGTGTTGTGTTAAATAGCTCTAAGTTTCATAAGACATGTTTACACTGGGAGTTTTCTAGAACAGGAGGGGTGAAGGGAAGAGGAGGGGCTGGCACTGATCTCTTCCAGTGGCAGGAAGAGTCCAGTTGTTGTGACCAGTGACCGGACCTGCGGGAGTGGCCTGGAGCTGTGGCAGGGCAGGTTTAGGTTGGGTATTGGAAAAAGGTTCTTCCTCCAGAGGGTGGCTGGGCACTGGAACAGCCTCCACAGTGAAGAGGTCCCAGCACCAAGCCTGATAGAGTTCCAGAAATGTTCAAACAAGATTCTCAGGCATATTGTGTCATGGAGTGTCCTTTTCAGAGCCCAAAATTGCACCCTGATTGGCCCAAAATTGATGATCCTATGAGTCCCTTCCAACTCAGCTGATTCTGTGATTCTGCAACCCCGTGATTCAGTGTAGGTAAAAGCCTGTAATTTCTAAGTGCAGGAAAGCTGTAATATATATGATAAAATCATCTCACATATAGCTAATTTATACTGTGGGTTAAAAAGAGTGGGGAGTTACCTGTCAAGTAGGGACAGATTTTTTTTTTTTTTTTACTTTTTATCTTTATTTTTGACACTTTAAACTGTGCCTCTGCTGGGGGACTTCATTCATTTACTGGCAATACCTTTATGGTATTGGTCTAAACCATCACTGAAAGAGATTGCCCACTTGTAAGGCTGGAAAAACTACAGGAAAAAAAAAAATGTGCTCTTGGAAGGTCTTAGAAATTACAAGGCTGAGCTAACTTTCATGAATTTAAACTAGTGATGGGGAGATATTAATCCAGCAATAGCATGTTAATAAAAATGGTGATAGAGCATGTAGCATTAATTAAACACAAAGTGTCTGAAATGAGACGTTTCAAGGCTCCCAGTGACAAACACTTCTGTGAGAAAGTGTCAACTGCTTTAATAACAGAGTTCTTGAAGACATTGTGTATGACTCAGTTGTTGGCTACCCTCAGTGCTGCAGCATGCAGTTCTTTTTAAGTCCTGTAATTTCAGTGTTATCTTTTGTATCTTATATTCTCTAAAGTCCAAATAATGTACAGATCCTAGATAAGTGTACTAATTGCTTTTTAATTCAAAATCAGTGACAGATGTCCCTATAGCAATCAGGTTATACACAAAACCTAAAGTCAATTAAAAGAACACAAGCTCTGAACTCCTGTATAATACCATTATTACTGCTTCTAATTAGACTTATTTTTGTTCTTCTGTTATCAAAATTAATTTGTAAGTCCTTAAGGATATTGATATATCCCATTTCAGAAAAAAATTAGTACATTTGACTGCCAAATTAATTATTTAACAGACTAGCAATATTTTAGTAACATGGATTGAAATACAGATATTTCAGAGAAGTTTATTTGCAGTATTCTTGTAAGAAGATGCAGTCATAATTGACACAAATAAATCACATAGTGATTATTTTTTTCGGTGAATCAATATAGATCAAATCTTTCAGACTTCAAAAAACTTTGTCTTTATAGATTACATTTTTCTTAAGATTTATGTATACCAGCCTATGTCTCATATTGATTAGCAGAGGGTTGAAAATAATATTTATATTGTCCATGACAGAGTTTAACACAGAACAGTCCTTCAGCTTCTTATAATGAATACACCAGTTTGGACTGTACTTCCAGGAAGAAACAGGCTCTAATTGATAGTTGAAAAATGCAAGCAAAAAATCTATCAATTATAATAATTACAAAAGTTGTTACAAACTTTCAGGTGTTATAGATTACAGATTCATTTTAGATCTCTTCACTATCACATTGATATTTTCTAGCCCCAAATGTTTATCACTCTTTAATTTTATGTCAAATCTACTGATTTTTTCTCACCAATCTCAAACTAAATCAACACACTTAGAAATATCATGTGCTTTTATATCTTTTGCTGTTAACAGCAGATGTGCTTCCAAAGTTACTTAAAAATAAAAGAATTGAGTGTGATGAAAAGTGAATGACATCTGGATGAATACTATAATCTTCAGAAAAATAAGCCTAAATTATAGAAAGTAATTTAGTCAAAGATTTTTTTTAAATAAAATATCTACAACAGTATAATAAAAGAAAATTTATTATGTATTTGCATGTGTGATCTGTGTTTCAACAGCTGCTCTGCTGCCGAAATTTAGATTATAAGGCACTGAACAGCCAAAAAACTTCAAAGACAGCAATATTAATCTAGAAGATATTTACAGATTACTGGTGATCTTGCAAGCAGTTTTTGTTTGTTTTGTTTTGTTTTGTTTTGAGACTGGGGTTTTTTCTCACCTTATGAGTCCAGTTTTATTCTAGAAGTTAACTTTTATGTTAACCATTCATTCCTAGATAGCCTTTCGTTCAGGTCAAATCATGAATTTGGGATCTGTATATTGCTTAGAATAAAAGGCAAGTCTGAACAGAAAATATCAATTGCAACTCATTTGAAATGAAAAATGTCAAGTCCAACTTGCATTATCTCAGTTCACAACCCATGACTGTGAAAATCTGTATTTTTTCACTCGTACTGTCCTGACCCCCAGTCTATGTCAGGTCTTCTGCTAATAATTAAAGAAAAGCCCCAGTGGAAAGATGAATGCAGCATCACTCACTGGACAGGGTAACAAGGTATCACACGGTACACAACTTCAAAGGGTCTTATGGTACAGGATCTTGAAAGCAGGTTGGCTTTTGAGCATAATAATGAGAAAAAAAATCAAAGCAGATGCTGAGATGCTTATATACTGATACAGAAGTGTTAAGCTGTGTATATGAAAATTCTAATTAAAGTGAAACCTATAGATGCATACCAAATTAGTTACACTTATGAAATTGAAACATGAGCGAGAAGACCTAGTTTATATAAATATAGAATGCTGTGGAAGCAAATGTAATGTCATTTTAAAGTAGCTGTCACTAGACATCTTAAACCACACTGCCAAAAATTCCTGCTCTCTTTGCTTGTACTAACTCTAATGTGAGAGCTAAGGTTGTCATTTTTCGCACATAGATGCCCCAGAGAGGTAACTTATTGTGGTAATTATCTGGATGCATTTCCTAGAGCCACGTGCTCTAGGAAGACCATGCTTTGGATGGGAGGTTGGACTAGACCACCCCACCAGTGCTCCCATCCAGCCTTAAAAATTCTGTGATTTTGTGTTTCTGCATTTTGCCCGCTAAAATAGCCACTCAAAAGATGCAGATGTCCACAGTCTATGGGCTAATGGAGGTAAACATTGATTTCTGAGTGGGGAACGTAGACAATGTGAGTCACTGTTCAATAATGAAAGCTCTAAAAAACTTTCCATACCTGCTTTTCTTCAACCAACTCGCATTTCAATTTGTCTAAACCAAAAAGGGCCAAAAAGTTTGGTATTGTCCGAATCCTCTGTGCACCAAATGTTGCCTGTGGGTTCTGAAACCTCTGTGTACTTTAGAGTAGTGCATCTTCACTTTTGGTATGTAGAGACAAATCTTGAAAGATTGAACACACTGCTGAAAGTAGTTTTGGTAGAATTTGTAAAAATTCATCTGAGCAATAAGGTTTTTCCTTTAACTTTCATATGTATTTTTAAATGAATAGGAAATTAAACCTTTTGTCTTAAATTATAGAGAACTCTAAATTATGCATTTAAACTTTCACAAGCTAGCTAGAATGGTTAAGCATTCAAAGAATCTCTTTCTAAACATTTGATTCCCATTATTAATATGATCACCAAATAGTTGTACTAATTTTCATGCCCACAAAATATTTCAAATATTCTCATTTCAAACTCTGGTTTCTGTACGGTTCTGCATACCATGAAAAATTAACAGCTCAATTTTACCTCTTTTCCAATAAAGTAATTAAGAAGGGCACCAAAGAAATTTGTGATCTGCACACACTCTTAAACCTTTAACTCTTTTAATGTTCTTTGTGAAACAAGACCTTAAAAAATTCTTCAAAAATACAAATAGTATACTTTTCAAGGGTCTCTTGTTGTTGCATAAAATACAAGTGTACAGTTCTTTTCAGAGAACATCTGCAGATATAACCTGGTCTTTTCTTAAACTAAAGCATTTTTTCTACTTAAAATTCATAAATCCAATATTAATCACTACCTAGAAAGTAGTTTTTGCCTCCCATTATCAAACAACCACAGAGAAGTGAAGTATGGACTTCCTTCTTATATCACAGTTCAGGAGATACTTCAATTACACAACATGCAATTTTCCCCCTGCATTTTTTTAAACTGATATAAAACTTCATTTTTTATCCATAAGAATTATGACTACTAGGCCAACACAGAGATAGCTAAATATATTTTATTTTTATACTTAATTACTAAATTGTTTTTAAGAGGGAAAGAAAACATAAGAGAGAAAGTATATGAGAAGGTATATAGCATGAGGAAAAAACCAAAATAACCTCTGCTACTATTCTTCTTCAATTTTTGTTTTCTTTTCCTGAGCAGATACTAGTTAATACAAAAACTGAAATAATAGTTGGCTTAGGTATGAGAACAGCCTGGGTAAGCATCCTGTTCACTAGGATGGAGAGCCATGGTAATTTGCATGAAGGTTTTGGTTCTGTTCATCTCTATTTGTGTCAGAAGAGTGAATTTTTTACTCCCAATTCCTGCTCCTAGCAATATCCTCTTGTAGAGCACATTAATTTGGAGTGCTAAGAGAGTTACCAGAGAAGAGCGGGAAGCCTGCAACATTTCAGACAAAGAAAATAATTGAGCCCTCATTTTCTACCTCTAAAAACCCTTGTGGTCTGTTTTAACAGGAAACCTGATCTTCTACATCTGTTCAGAACACACCAGATTGCCTCAAGCTACTCTGGTTGATGAATAACTATTCTATTCATTTTAACTGGATTTATAGAAGAAACAGGTGCAAAACTGTGAACACTAAGGAATGTCTGTGCATGCTCAGAATAGCAATGTCTCAGGCATCTGGGAATGTCTGGACATTACATGTGTCTGTAAACATAATAACAGTGTGCACAACGAGAATGGATTCATTTTATGCTGTGCAAACTCCTCTGAAAGTTGGAAGCCAACTACTCAGCATTTGTGCACCCAGGACACACTGTTCTCTACTAAATGGGTGCTGAACCCCTTTCATTCCTGATGTACTGAAATTCAGCCACAGGGGCTACACGTGAGGAGGTGGATCTGGAGCAGAAGCAGAACTTTAGCAGCTCCAGAAACTTCCGTACAAAGTCTTAGATTCAGCACATCTGATGTGCTTCCCAGCTAAAGGTACTTAGAAGTCTCAAGGACATTAGACAGAAAAAATCAGCTAGGTAGGGCCTTTTTGCCTTTTATTCTGGGAGACTGAATTCCCTTTTAATGGAAAGGCGGGTGTAAGCCAGTTATTAGTTTAATAACCAGTTATATGCAGGAAATAACTGTGCACTGATTAAGCTTTAATGTCAATAATTCAAATGCACGTTTATGGATTAGTAATTCTTTAGAACTATTTTGTGTTGAAGATTTGCCAGACTCCTTGTTAGACTGGACAATGGTCTTATAATATGGCAGAGATAATTAGAAAAATATGAATAGATATGAACTAGAATCAAGTGTTTTTAGTTAGTTGATTGTAGGCTTTCGTTTGTTTGGCTGGGGCTTTTTGTTTTGTTTTTGTGGGGTTTTTAGTACAAATATATTAAAAAATGTAATAATAAATGGCTTGTTTGCCATTTTTTGCAGGTGATGCAGAAATCTTTAAATGATAACAATGATGCAATAGTAGTATTTTGTATTTGTGATTCTCTAATGATAGGTGATGGTGGGGTTTCTTGAGTGGTTTTTTTTGTTGTTTGATTGGGGTTTCTTTGTTTTGTTGGTTTTTGGCTTCTTTTTTCTTTTTTTTTTTATTTGGTTGGTTGGTTGGTTTGGGTTTTTTAGGGATATTTTCTAGTTTTATTGATCCCATTGAAGTATCTGGAAGCCCCCACTTCTACCAAGTTCTTATAGGTTTCCTGGAAAGGGATGTTTGGCTTAATTAAAAACCAAAGAAGAGGCTATGATCTCTTTCCAGTTAGTTTTAACTAATGAGAGTATTTCAGCAGCAGGAGCCATAAACTATTGAGGAGTTTCTATATCCAACTTAATGGCTTAATTCTTTCTAGTAGTTGGTTTTTTCCCCTCTATGATATTGCAAAGCATACCTAATTAAATGATTCTTTCTTTTAGGTGTCTAATATCAAAGAAGATCGTTGGAGCTTTTTTAATGCAAATTATGGTAATTACTGCACTTTGATACATATCCAAGACAGCAGATAAACTTAATTAATTTATGTGTTTTTCCTTTATTCTACACTGTGAACAAATTGGTTCCTACATTTTTCATTACTAAAGTAAATGTTTTCCACCAGTTCTCATTAGGGTTTCTTTGTTTAAGTGTCTTAAATAATCTTAATATGTGTAGTTATTAGAGATTCATTTTCTATTTTCCAAAAGGCTAGTGAGCATCTGAACGGTATGGCTAGAACTAGTAGTTTAACTTGTATAGCATTTGAATTTTTATAAGATAAGCACAAATATTAACCAGTTCCAACTAATATGTAAATATTAAAAGCATCAGTTTGTTTAGATTGTCAATTATTATCTATTAGTAAACAAAGCTAACAGACAATATAGGGATAAAAAGGAGTTGGGAAAACAATATAAAATACAGTAATCATATATTTGAAACTTTTGAATCTTATCAAACTTATTTAATTATTCCATAATTTATTTTGCTAAATTCAGGAAGAAATCTAATTTTAAATTCATATAAATTTCTCCATTGTTCAGAAAAACTAAAGGAATGAGCACAATTGATAATTTCTACTTCGCAGTACTTCGAGGAGCTTTAGGAGGAAATTAGCAGATCAAGAGTAATGGCCCTTTAAGAAATATGAGTGAACATGCAAAGACCATAGCATATTACTGAAGGAAAAGTTTGGATCTATTTGTAGTCTGCAAGGTAATCTGGATTTTATTGTGCAATTGCCATTTTTCTCTGGACTGTGACTGAACTGTTCTTTTGAGGCTGACTGATGCAAATAGACTCTTCTATGCCATCCAAATCAGTTGGTTGAGTTAATGGAAAAAATGTGTCTGAAGAAACAAAATTATAAGGAGGAAGACCCATACAGTTATACTTTTGTATTTATTGCACTTAAATGATATGAGTCATACATTTTTATCATACACAGCACCATGGGGCCAGGATGCAGACCTGAATGTTAATCCCAAATACCTGATTGTAGCAGAGCTGTTTCTAGATATTCTTTCTGTTAAAATTTGAATATAATGTCCCAGTAATTACAAATGTGTCAACAGGTCAACCATTTCTCCTTTTGCTATTATCTTTTGCATTTCCTTCAGCCAAGAAGTCCCAAAACTCTGATCCTGAGAGATGGAATTAATTAATCAATCAATTCTTATCATAAATTTTACATTTAAATTATAGATACTGTTTTAACTGTTCTTAATTTACTTGTTATGCATCACCATCAAAATGCATGTCTACATATGTAGCAGTTGGAAGAATTTAAGTATTTGTTCACTGTACAAAAACTCCATAATTTACTTTTGCTAAGTTATGAGTAAAGAGAAAAAGAAGAGGCTGGAAACTTTTCTTTCTCTCACTTCTCAGGAATGCTGTCCCTAAAACAATATGAAAAAATTTTACAACTTTTTACCTTAGTCAGTCACTTCTGTTCTTAATATCAAGGGCAAAGCAAAACCAAACAACAACAAAATCCCAGAATTCTCAAACTAAAACCAACCAAACAAGCAAAAAACCCTTAAAGAAGTAAATGAGGTAGTAATGAAATTTTCCTTTGCAGAAGATTTAATAAGAAAATGTTGCTTTAAATATCTTGTTCTTTAAGGCTACAGATTAAATACCCTGATGTTCACTGTATTTAATAATTGACTGCTATTCACATCATAGCTAAAAGCATACATAACTGTTCATGAGGACTTATTTCAAACAGTTATATAGGAATAAGTTTATCTGAAATGGACTTGTTACATGAAAGGAAAATAGGAGTTGTTATTTATATTCTCTTTCTTAGAAACTGAACTTTTTTCCCATTTGTTGTTCTTTTCTTCTTTGGACAGAATGAATTATTAGGTAGAGGTCTCTGCCATTTGCCTTTATCTCCTAGGAAGTTACATACAGCTCTCTTTGTTGAGGTCCAGTGATGCCAGAACCTGTTTTCTTGAGGTTGGGTCTGTCTTGAAAACTGTATTGCATTCTATATTTTGTTTAGTCTTTGGAAGCTGAGATACTGTCTCAGCTATTTTGAATCTAGTACTGTGAATAAACCACTCTACAGAAAAAAAAAGTTGAGATCATAGTTACTAAATTTAGAAATTAATAGATTTTGGTTTATGAAAACATATATATATTAAAAAATGGTTTATTTTTATCATGCTCTCTATTAATCTTAGGTGAGCCATGTATATGTTGGCATATAATTTTTAACAGTCACTATTAATACTCTACATTTTTACTTTATTTCTTCATGTGAAAAATTCATTTGTTCCTTTTGGAAGCTTCAAAAATATAGATCAAAGTCCCTGAAAAATAATTTTAAAAATCAGTAAAAAAAAAAAAATCCCACAGAACTCCCTCTCATTCAACTAAAAATCCCCCAATCTTAACATTCTAATATATAGCTAGTGAAGATATTTAATTAGCTTCACCTGAAGTTTTTTATTTCATTTAATTTCTTCCACTAGTAAATGTGCATCAGGTTGGAGCAGAGCTGGTGACTGGAACATCTACACAGGAACAGATTATTTACAATTCCAGCTTCTACCAGAATGGAATTATTACTTAAAATTCTACTGCGGTTTTTGGAACAGAAAATGGACTTTCCTTCTCTTATGAATGTTCCAAAAAGTGGCTGAAAAACAGTTCCTGCTCTCAGACTTTGGCTTAATAAATATGTAATCATTTTTTCATTAATGATATGGTTTCAACAAGCCAGAATGAGTGTGACTAGCACGGTGATACATCAGTTACTGTGCTTAATATTGGTTTAACTCCTCTAAGGTCAAATGGAGGAACTGAACTTGACAATTACATATCCTGAGCCACTGAGCAAATGTGGCTGCCCAGAGATATAAGGAGGGCTTTCTCTAGGAGGGCTAAGAATTATGCTGAATAGTCAAGGCTTGAACAGGATGCTGAGAACTAAAGGCTTGCATGGACTTTCAAGTAGAATTGTGGGCTGCAGGGAATCTGTGATGTCAAGAATTTAGTCAAGGATAAAAGGTGAGATTTTGAATTGGCTCTAAGGAAATATTTAATTAGGACATATGCAGACAGGATAAAGACACCAACATCTTTTTATGACCTTGATACTTGGTTACACTTGAACAATTATTCTTTTTTCTATTCTTTTTTTTTTTTTCTTTAATGGGGTTTTATTTTCTGTCTTTTCTGCTACTTCTCCACTTCCTTTGTTTATTCTTTTATCTTTTTTTTAAATTAATATATATGTTAGGGTTATCAAAAGTGACAGGATATTAAGAAGACATGATTTAAAAGCTACAATAGGTTTATAATGGGCATGCTGACTATAACTAAGCCATCCTTTATGTGTTAAATGGACTCTGCTCTGTTAAGGATTGAAAATACAAGTTCAGCCACTTTATAGATGCAGACCTACATTTCAATGTCTTACCACTGCAATTCGTTCTTATGATGAGCAGAGGACCTTTTTGTTGAAAAAATCTTGAGAGAGAAAAGTAGGAACAGGAGATGAAAGTTTCAAGATGACTGCAGCATTTAAGAATGTAAAGTCAGAAAGCAGTCCTGCTTGCTTCAATGCTTTATCTAAGTCAGATCATCTCTTTATGTTTGGGGCAATTCATCCCTCAAACAGAGTCAGAAGCATAGATCAACTTGATTCTTTCATACTCATCCTGTTGACCCAGATGAGCAACCCTGTATTTTTAAAATATTCTTTTGATATTAACTGGCTTTGTTTTGGTGGAAGTTAAGCAAAGAAAAATTGTTCCTATAAAAAGTAGTTGTAGAATAAATATGAGATATGTTGAAAGACCTACTGTTAAAATGTAGAAAAACCTCACTAATCTCCATTTTAAATTCACTACAACTACATAATTTTTCTTTCATCTGTAAAGTTTGTTTTGCTCTGTGAAGCCTATGAAAATGGTGTCTCTTCAGTTTCTACAGCACTTTATACTTTCATATTTCAGCCTACAAGTCTCAAAAATATAATACAAGAAAGATCATGAAGATTAGAACAACATTAGGGATATGAGCACTTGACTCTGAAACATGCAATTGTATCAAACTACAAGCATAAATTTCTATTTATTAAGTACACTATCCTGTAATATAAGAATGTGGAATGTCAAAGAAAAGAAGAAAAGAAGTGACCTTCAGTAGTGTATAATTTTGTAAAAGATTGATAGAATATTGTACACAGAAGTTACTAAAATCAGTAAGAAGACAGTATAAATACTTCAATCTAATATTTCAAGAAGTCATTGGAAAAACCAGGAGGTTTTGTTTTTATGGTTTCTTGCACCTGCTGCTGTCTCTTGAATGCTAGTGATGCCATGAGTGGTTACTAAGGAAACAGAGATCCTTGGATTTAATTAAGACTCATCAGGTAAAGCTCTTTAGGGTTTTTGACTGTTTTTTTTTTTCTTTTTTTGTTTTCTTTTTAAGAAAAGTAAAAAGACTTTGAAAATAATGTAGCTCAAAATCAATCTACACGTATCTTGCTATGGATAAAACCTTCCAAACAGATTTAAAATACCCTGTAACTCTCTCTCTTACTCGTCTACTTAGCAATGACAATGGCTACTTCTAATTTACTCCTCGTTCTGCACCATCCTTTTAAAATGAAAATAAACTCTACATAAGATAACATTTGAGGTCCATTTAAAATCTATCTGTTGTAGATTCTATCACAGTAGAAAATAACACCTGCTTATAGCTCGCCTTGATAGCACTATTTCACATTCCACTGATAGCTCAGGTTCCATGATTTCATGTTAAATGAGTTTGTTATACTGAATAAACTTTCCAAGGGGACAATTATATGGTAGCAGAATTATTATCTGTCAGAGGTATTCATTTCTTCTTCTCTGTGGTAGGAAAGGGTTTATATGATGAAATAAATGTGGCCTGAGTGAGTTCTCAGTAACTGTGGAGCTATTGAAAATTGCTTAGAATGTAAAGTTGACTGAAAAATCACAGACAAGGAATTTTAGGCTGGCATCTGTCCTACAAAAAATCATAAATAACATACTGAAAAATGTGGGAAAAGCAATGTTCTTAAAGGGAAGATTTTTAAATGAATTAAGGGGTTTTTTTTCATTTGCATGTGATATGCATTTCTTAGATGTGTATCCTCAGACAAGCTGGAAAATGAGTCAATTTTTCCTTTTATTTGACCTTTTAGTCCTTCTTTTCAACACTGTTCTTCTTCTTAGTTGTTAAAATTAACCTTCTAGATATTACCAAAAAATGTAGTCAGAAGAAGGAAGGAGGTGTTTGATTTGTTTTTTTGTTTTTTTTGTTTGTGATTTGTGGGGTTGTGTGGGGGGCGGTAGTGTGGGTGTGTGTATACTGTGTTTTTCTCCTTGGTCATTTTGTCTTCATATCCTTCCTTTGTTATAACCTCCTGAGGCTTTTTCCCAGGCTTTTACAATTCTCTGAATTTTTTCTTAGGCTAGTCTTATGTCTCTTTAACTAGAGGCTGTTTTTTCAATGCCTTGTCTCCTTCTGTTTCTACCTTCCTTGGCATTTACTGGAAAACTAACTTTGACCTCAACATCCTCTTCACTCTGATGTCTTAATTTTATAACAGGCAATAATGAGGCACTGATAATGAGCATTAATGTCTTAGGAAAACCCATGAGTTCCAAAACATGAGTAGTTCCATCCAAGGAACAGATAGGAAACCTAAAATATTAGCATATTAAGCATCTTCATAGTCTTTTTTTTTTTTTTTTTTTTTTTTTTTTTTGAGTTTTGCCAAATAAAGAAGTCAAAAGAAAAAGCCCAAAGCAAATAGAAGAGATTTCTTGGGGAGGAGGAGAATACAATAGTACTGTTAATTTAGGCCACCATTCTGTTGAGATCAAGTTGGATTTGGATATTTATTTGCGTCATCCATAGATCCATATATTCTATCATGCCTACATATTTGAATGCAATTTACCTTGTTACTTGGATAAATGCAGCAGTGCTAGAGTTACATCATATGAGAGATCAGAGCTTTGCATAGACATTATTTGCAGTGACATTTATTCCCATTTCCCGAGGCATTTTGAAAGACTTGCTTTAGGATTTGAAGTCATCACTATGTGACAAGATAGTGTTCAGAATACAAGGAATTTCACATCAGTTCAAAATAAATTGGATCTTAATTAAAACAGGGTATCGGAAAGTAAAGAAAATATAGATACATAAAGTCCAGCATTATTTATCTCTTTAGATTTACCTAAGGATTTGATTTTAGGTGAGCTTTCTAAGGTAAGTGCAAATGGTTAGGTTTAGCCATGCATTATCTTAAAGCTCTCCTAGTTTACAGAAACCTAGAATCATTCAAGTTGGGAAAAAAATCTTCTCAGATCATTCAATCCAACCTAAAAATGTCAAGTCCACCATGAAATCATGTCTCATCTAGTTGCACATGTTGATTTTGTCAGTGATTTTCTAACACCAGTAAAAACAATGGGTCTTGAAGCATGCTGATCCAGTACTAATACTGAGGAATAAGTTGTCCACAATATTTGCTGTTAATGTTACTCTGTGCATCATGTGAATACTTTCTGACTCTATTCTATCCAAGTTTCATAAAAAACATTATTAACTAATGTTTGAATAGTACCTTAACATTATAAAATGTGCAATAGGAATCTGTCATTACTTAGACATATTGACATCTCTGGTGGTGCAACTTCCCTGAAAATATACATTAATTTTGAAAAGCAACTTTAGAATGGATAGTTAGAAACAAATCTTCCTATTATATTTTTTTCCCAGAGGCTAATTGGATTTTCTGATACTGATAGTTTTAAAATTGTAATTCTACTAGAAATTGTAATACAACTTCACATGTTTAGTATTCTTATTTAAAAAGTTATTAAAGCATTATTTAAAGAAACTGATATGTCAAAATATCCTGGACAGATGGACAAAATCAATATTGTTACTAGAAATCTGCCATTTTCATTAAATTATTAGCACTTTTGTTCTGATTTGTTATTTGCTAAAATTTTTTATAATGGGGTATATTTAGGCTGGCCTGCACTATTTTTGAGCTGATGAATGGATACTTCATTGATGCCAAATACATAAACCTTTAAAAACACAAAAGACACAGCTCTAAATTTTAGTTTAGTTCTGATTACTTTTATTTTTAACACAATCCTATTTGTTTTCTCTTCATATGCAACTATCAAAAATATTTCCCAAACAACAAAAAATGTGATTCACTTGTAAAAGTTTTCTTGAAGGCATCTATGGTCACATGTAATTTAAGTACTCCTCCCTTGGAGCAGTAAAAATCTAAAGATAAACAAAGAAACAAACAAAAAAATAAAACCCAAGCAAACATTTAAAATAAGTTGCAGTAGCTTTGATTATAAGTTGAAGAATAAAATACTTTCCCTCATGTATCTAGAGAATTGGTATAACAAAATATAAACCTTCTTATATGGTTTAGTTTTACAAATATTTGTACAACTTTTAAATGCTGCTTAAAGATTGTTAGCATGGAATTTATATTCTGTTTAAGGACTGCCCTTCAATGCAATTGGAAAGAAATATTATTTGCACTTTATATGTAATGGCTTGTCCATGAATCAGGATGTATGTACATATTCCAATCCTGGCTACTCTTCATCAAAAATGGGCTGCTCCATATATCTTTCAAAGGGGAAGTCTGGGAGATTCTTTAATGACTTCTCAAGTAGGACAAGACCTTATCATGTGAATAATCCCATAACACTCCATTCCAGATGTGCAGCATAATTCAGTTTGCTGCATAATAAAAGTCTGTACAAGATACAGGAGGAATAACCTAATTGCTCTCTTACTTGTAAGCACAGTAATTACCTGGATTGTTACCTTGATCCTTGCTATTTGTTGCTCTTTGAAAATGACTGTGACTGAGTAGCATTTTCCTTGCAATTAAAAGTAATTTATAGTTTAATCATCTTCCCTGTTGTCAAACAACAAATATTCCAGGAATTTTTGATGCTCTACAAGTCAGAGTCATAGAACTGATCTAAAATATTCCAGAGGTTGATGGTAAATATCCCCTTTTCAAACTGACATCCTGTCACACTTGAGATCCCCCAGTGATTCATATTGGGCCCGATGCAGTTCAATATCTGCATAACTGCTCTGTGCAACAGGATCGAGTGTACCCTGATAAAGTTTACTGATGGCACCAACTGAATGGGGAAGTGGACACTTTGGATGGGCGAGCTGCTCTGCATAAAGATCTGGGTAGGCTGAAAGTGTCTCATGAAATTCAGCAAGGACAAAGTGTAAAGTCTCAAGTCTGGGAAACATAACCCAGGAGTGCAGAACAGTCTGGGATTTATGCAAATGGGGACCTGGGGCTGCTGGTGGACCAGCTCAATGTGAGTGAGCAGTGCTGCTACAGCACAGAAAGCCAGCAGGATGCTGGGCTGCATCAACAAGGGTATGCCCAGAGTGATAAAGTCATTATCCCATTCTATTCAGTGCTGGTCAGTCCATGCCTGAAAGACTGTGTTCTTTTTTTGGTCCCTGCTATTCAAAATAGCTGTTAACAGGCCAAAGAAGGTCCAGAAGAGAGCCACAAATATAATCAAGGGGCTGGCAAATCTGCTATGTGAGGAAAAGCTAAGACAACTGGGTTAGTTGGGTTTGTTCAACCTTGAGAAAAGAAGACTTATCACCATTTTGTTGTATTTAAAGGGAGGCTGCAAAGATGGAGACTCCATTTTTTATGAGAATTCACAGGGTAAAGAAGTGGGATAATAGGTGCAAATAAATTGTGGAGAGATTCTGACTGAACAGAAAAGGAAAATTTTTCACAATGAGAACAATTATCAAGTGGAATAATCTGCCCAGGAGATCAGTGGATTCCCAATATGGGACACTTTTAAGATTCATCTGGATAGGATACTAGGCCCCCCTTTCAAGACTGTACTTTTGCCAAGAAAGGTTGTGCTAGATGATCCTTGATGTCCCTTCCAACCTAGTATTTTATGATTTTCTGATTCTGTGATTCAAATAAAATCACATTCCAAATTATTTTTCTTTACACTTTCACTCAGAATATCTCACAATAATAAACTTTTAAAATATAATTACCATACTTATTTTTTGTAGTCGCATTCATATTTTAAGAATATTAATCACATTTTATGCTATTGTATTTAGACAACAACAGCTTACTTTCTCATGTGCCAGATAGTAAAGTAGATCAAAATGCCATGTACTTATCCTAGATTGTTTAGATCAGTCCACACAATCATAAGTATATATTTATGTAGGAGACTAAGATTATAAATAAATACTAATAAACCTGTAAGAGAACTACTGTTTTTACATTTTTAATTCTCTCTCATAAAATGAAATCTCAGGCAGTCAGCTTTTGTTTGTACTGATCTAATACACTACTGGCCTTAGTATATGTACGCAGTCAATGAATTGGAACTCATGTTTTAAAAAGAGGAATACAAACTCAGAAGAGAGGCAGACAAGATGAAAGAGGCAGACAAGATGAAAAAGGCAGAATGACACCAACATGTGGGACCATCAATGAACAAAACTGACAAATGAATATCAAATGCTGTTTGCTCACTTCACACAGATACTGCACCATTGTAAAGTTACAAAAGACTTGGAGTCACAATTTCTCATGTAAGCGTGAATAAATCAGCAGTTAAAATGAAATCTACATTGCTAAAGACAAATATCTGTTTTATTGTAATGGAAGAAATCACAATATTTTATGAAATTGAAAATATTACTGTATGGAGGAAAAAGTGCCAGGGTATTTCTTGTTTGGACTGGATGTTATTTCAATTCCAATTCTCTTGCTGCAGAGGAGAGAAGCTCCCAGGAGAAGCTTCATATTGGAAGGCCTTTACTGCTTCCCATATGACCTCTTCTTATCCCTGTTATTTTGCAAGATGACCTTGAATTGAATATATCCCATTAACAGAGGACTGGGAGTACAGCTTTGTGTGTATCAACCTTCATCCATTTTCCTTAATCAACAAGATTATTTGTGTATTGATCTATACAAGGGGAAATGAAATTCATGAAGTAGAAATATGAAACTGTCTTGATTGTGTAAAGGCTGGTGAAGGATAAATAATAGAACTGACTATTCTCTTATGTGTTTGCAATAACATTTTTTCTTTTCTAAATGAGCTCAGAAGACTTTAAAATTTATTTAGATTTATGTCAAATCATGGTACTAAGGCTTTTAACTATCAGTGGAGTGAAATGATCAGTAATTTGACGGATATTTTTCTGAGAATGCATATTCCAGGCAATATGATTTGAAAGCTTTTCATGTGAATAATATTTGTTGGTGTGTGAGGTGAATGAACAACTTTTTACTAAATAAGTATGTAATTGAAAAAGATTATTTTTAATATATTTCATAACACAGAAGAAAATTATCACTCTCTGTACATAGGCAAAATCATAGATAATATTTTATCTCCACAGAATTTTGAAAAATCTATATTGTTTCTAACTTAACGTTTATATTGTAAAAATGTTGTTCTTATCTCCAACCCTGATTGTGGTTTTAAGCCACAGAATCCATGCACAGACCCATAGTCCTTAGTTTTTGGTTGATTCTGGTAGGTGAAAGAGTTTTATAGAGAGAGTGTGGGGTTTTATTTATATAGCTTTCACAAAAGTAAATTTTTGTTTTGCTCTGAAATTCTTGCTGTCTGAAAGTTTTCAGACTTGAAAAGTAAACATTGTGCATTTTGTTTCCAAATTAGTTTCCTGGCATCTAATACACATTTATAGTTTATTTGTTTGTAAAGTCTTTATCAAGATTAAATTCATTTTTCTTACATGATTTTAGATACATGCACACCAACAATGACTTCCGTATATAGACTTCATCATTATGCTTAAAATACACAGCACTACATTTTTAATTTGAATGTTTAGAAGCTTGGGCACATAAATTGAATTTTAAATAGTAGGTGTTCCCTTTCTAAATGCTTCCTCAGAGTCTTCCTTTCATTTGGTGTAAAATTCATTGTTGAGACGGTAGATAAAGAGAAGCCTTGGGAGTGATCATGAGGGTGCTGGCTACCTGGATCAATCTCCTGATCAGTTTATGCCTGTAACTGGCTATTGAACCCAGGATAAGATTACAATTGACCTCATAGTTATTGCTTCCTCCAAATTAATGTTTTGACTTATAAAAAAATATCAATATGATTAGGTAGCTGCTCACTACTTCTACTTCTACTAAAGAAAACATCATTTGGAATTAGACATGTGAGCAGCTATCTCCACAGCATGTGTGTTCTGATAGCATCTCTGAGAACTATATAGCAAGGGAACCCTTCTGGGGCAAAGAGGCCTCAGTTTCAGCTCTTTGTCTTCGGTCCTGGTTCAGCTCTGATTCAGAATCAGACATAGTAAGATTAAAAGAGCTCAAATTTTCTGGTAGAATTTAGATTTTAATGCTGAGGTATTTTTAGGGGGAGTCCCGATATTTAATTCTTTCAACATTGCTCAGATAGGATGCAATTGTCTATGAACAAAAAAATTGTTGTCTTTGTTCTTGATAAAAACACATGAGGTTTACAGAAAAGGCCACATTTTTCATATCTTATTTCTTTCTATCTCTCTATCTCTATCTATCTATCTATCTATCTATCTATCTATCTATCTATCTATCTATCTATCTATCTATCTATCTATTTCTTCCCACACAAATCCCATTAATTACCTTGTTTTCTTCAATCAGCCATATACCTAAAATTCAGACTAAAACTGCTTCTGCACTAAGGTAATATTTAAATATTTCAAGCATATGAACCAAGAAATTTCTGGAAAGGTTAAACAATGTGTCTATTTTACACTTTTTCTTGTTGATGAAGTTAACAACGTTGGAACAATGAAATTTTTTTTCTACTGTTTTCTACAACATGAAGAAAAGTCAATATCAAATATATTTTAAAGAACAAAAGTACAAAATCAATCTTGCACTGAGTTTTCAAAAGATAATTATGCAGATTAGATCTCTTTTTTCCCATAGCCATCACATTCCAGTGGTAATAAAAACTCTTTACATAGAGTTTTATGTAAAATACCTTCATTGCTTCTACTTTGCAAATCAAATTTTTGCATTCAAAGTCATTACTAGATATAATGTATACAACACAAAAAAACATCTATTTCTCTCAGAAATAATTTAATATTTCCTACATATTTTTTCCTATTTTAGGCATGAAAAAACAGCCATTAATTGAACAGACTGTGAAAAGTTTTTCTTGGGTTTGGAAATTTTCCACTGGAATAAAATTGCCCTGACTATGAGAGTCGTGACCAGCTTAAGCCACCTCTTGCTCTCTCCCAAAATACAATGAGATAGGAAGTATTTTCCCTGAAGAGATGAATTCAAATCTAAGGACTCCAGTAGAGTCGTCTATTTTCTTACATTAAGAGAGTTCAGATTTGAACTTTGTGCAGCAGATATTGGGTACTGAAGAAGGGAAAGGGAAGAGGAGAAAAGGAAGAGAGGTAAACACCAGATGGTAATGCCTTGTTGGATGCTTAAGTTTAAATTACTGTATATCAAGCTGTCATCTTTTTCCTATATTGAGGCAAATTTACTGTAGAAGGGCAAACTCACAAATAAAACTGATGGAATAAAATCATTTGTCACATTGATTTCTTAATTGAACCAGCAAGGATCTCAGATGCATATTGACTGTGAAGATTTGATTATGAGGGCAACTTATTCTCTATTTCTTGCCTAAAAGAGCATACAAAAATCCTGTTGCACTGATCAGGGATCTAGCAGAATAGTTATACAGTACATGAGTTTTGAGTGGAAAATTTTGCTTAAGCAATTTATATTTTCATTGTTTACTTTATACCGATTCTTATCCTTTGGAAAAAATATTTCAATATTAAAATATTCACTGCTTCATGGTGAAATCATTGACATTATACATTTATATACACAAGATACATTTTTGTTTGTTTGCTTTTTTTTGCTGCTGTTTTTGTTTTTTTTTTTTTTTTGTTTTGGTTTGGTTTGGTTTTTTGTTTGTTTGATCTAAAGCATTGTATCACTTGAGATATCTCTGCTAAATTATGTTCAATACGACTATGATGGTTGTTTGTACAATGTCCACAACACAAGTTGTATGTGAAGTCTGCACTAAAGCATGGCATTTGTGTTGATTTTTGTCACAGGAACAAACAGGTAAGGATTGCAACTTCTCCCAAACACGTTTGGCTGAAACATTTTGTTCACCCTGTAATTCAAATGTAGATTGGAGTATAATTAGCTGCGAGATTTATTTTAAACTAGAAAACAGCAGTTAATTTGTGTAGCCAACTCTGAACAGAACTAAATGCAAACAAAATGTTCAAGCCCTTAGGCTGAATTTCTAGCCCACACAAATCCTTATATCATCATAGATGTGCTATCATTCGTCCCTAGGATAACTCAGATATGTCTACAGAGGTGATAATCAAAGTTCTGAACTGTTAGATAAACTTGTGATTAGTCACGCTGTCCTGTAATAGATGTAATTACTGTGAAGCTAAAATTGTGATCAGTTTATGAGCATCTTTTTATTGAAATGTGGAAAAGTATAATATAGATTATATTAATGGTGTCCTGCATGCATGTGTAAACATAAAGTTACTTGATGAATTTCTAAAGGAACTACAACTAATATATTGTGGGTTGAAAATTAATGAAGAAGTTGCTAAATGACAATAAAACCAAAGCTGTTGCTGTGTACAAATATCGTTTGTCAATGTCTTGCTATATTGATGAACAAAGTTTATAGCTGATAATTAGTTTGGTTCAGATAATGAGTGAAACATGTTGATACTATTCATAAACATTTTGATATGTTGCAATATGGAACTTGTACTGGAATTGCATAAATCAGAATAGAACATGCAGGAATTGGCATACCTTCCAATGTCTTTGACGGTGATGCAGAGCTATGCAAATAAAAACAAATTATAGCAGAGCTAGGTAAACCTGTTAAAAAGTGAAAAATAGTTTGCATTCAGGGTTATTTTTGGAAATTATGAGAAAGACTGATTCTCAGGAATGTTCCTCTCAAAAAATGTATTGTTTTTCTTGAACATGGCTGAACAGTAGCTTTTATTTCTAGTAAAAGGTATAAATAGCAGAAGTATTAAGAAACTCTGATTATTGCATTTTGATTAAAATTTCATTATAGTCAAGATGAAAATAAGAACCTCTGCTCCAGTTTCTCTGATCAGTTTATTTTAGATGTTTCTTTCTCCCAAAAACTTTCATTTATTTCAAAGGCAGAATAATCTTTGTGAAACTATGTAGTATTTAGATCCTGTATAAAAAATAGCCAGTCAATTACTGGCCAATATTTTAATATAGTCTTAGCAATCCTGTTGAAGTTTTTTTTTTTAATTAGTAAGTTTGCATTTCATTGGCATTTGAGTATTTCCTTGATTTATCTAATGAGGGTATCTGATTCTTCCCCATCTCCTGAGACAATGGGAATTTCAGTCTTGAAAAGGAGCAAAAATTTTTCTCTTAAATTTTGTCTTTATTTATTATTGAAACCTGAGACGTTTTCAGCTATCCTGTCTTAATCCTTTTGTAGTTTTCATGTGCAGATCTTCAAAAATAGTTACAGCCTTTCCGTACTTTTATATGAAACAGAAAGACAGCTACGTTCTGAGCTATTTTGTCACGGTTCCTCTAAAGCAAAGAGGAAAAGCATTTAAATGTTCAAAACAACCATTCCTTTCTGTCTCACTACTTGGCACTCTTTTTCTCGTCTCCTCTCCCTCATTAAAATCCAACGTTGTCACCCTTTTTAGCTGGAGGTTAGAAGCTATGTGTTAGCCACAGGTGAAATATGATCCAAAGCAAATCTTGCAGTCCAGGTTTACATCCTTTCATGACTATCAGTCATGATGAATGGTGCTAGAATAATTTGTTTTGACATATAGTCATGATTGTACAGAGCTGATACTATTTTCAATTGCTGTGAAAATCTTTGTTATGGTAACAGGTTTATGACATTTCACATTTTCTGTGAAAACTGTCAAAACTGTTATATAGTCCTTGAGAGATAATAGTAAACAGAATTACCTTTGATTTTGTTAGCTTTTTGAAATTTCATTTGCTAGTGACAATTTTTCATGATTATAGCTTTAGTAATCTGTAAGCAAATACAGAAAAAAAACAGGCCACAAAATGCTGAATATATAAAGGCTAAAGTAATACATGCAGACTGCAGATACTGTAGTCTGTCTTCAATTTTAGAATTTAAGTTTCATTTCCCAAGACTGAGGCAATCCTGTCAATGTTCTATCTGTATCTAAAACCATGTATCAGAATACCTTATCTGAGAAAAATATTAAATTTTGTATCTTGACGCCCTTTTTCTTTTCTTTCTTTCTAATGCTCGTGGTGTTTTAAGAAGCAACAATGGATGATAAATTCATAGTCTGGATATAGAGACATTCAACAGAGCCAGAGGGAACTTAATGAATTCCTTTAAGGCATTTTATATCCAACCTATACTCACATATGAGTTATAATCTCAATTTGTCAGGTCTGCAATACAGAAAATTTTGTGGATCCATTCTTTTAAAGAACATTTATGACTTCTGTGAATTGTTAGGATATGACTGAGTGCAGTCCAATATCAAAGGAGAAATGTAGTGTAACACTTTTGCAATCTTTATACTGATTCTGTTGAAGCCAAGACAGTCCCTTTTTTGGAATATCAAATCACTTCTGTTTCTTGTATTTTTTTTTCATTTTCTCTTTCTTTCCCTTATATGTCAAGATTTCTTTCTCTTCTGTTGCAAGGTAATATAGTCTGTAATATAGTCTGAATTCTAGAATTTTAACTCACTGTGTATATCATGAATGGAATTATAACTTACTAAGTTGATATTGGTCATAACTTTCCATGTTTGCATAGCACCAGACCTTCATGTCTGACACTTGCTGGCAGTGTTTGACAATAGGGACCCAGGGAATTCAGAACAGAATGCAGCTCATCACTTACCATTCTTTAAGTGAGATTTTATTTATCGGTGTGAAATGAAGTCTGCTTTAGTAAATGGCAGCAGTGCTCTGCTGAAGACATAATTAATGTCTGTGCTAAAATTCCTAGGGGATAAGTATTGCTATCTAGATGCTGGCTTGTTCATGATATTTATTGGTCTTCTGTCTTTCATTTGCTTTGGGTAACTAGGACTTCTATTGTGCAGCTGTGAGATACTTTGGAGAGTTGTTGATTTACCTTGGTTTTTTGTAACAGAAATTTATTGAGAACCATTTTATTGCTTTTGCTTGTTCAAGTGGAATACAGATAATGCAATCTTGTAAAGCACTCGGTTTCCATTCCTAATCTTTGTCATAAGTCACTAGAACTATGAGGCTTAGTGGGGTTTTTATTGTTTGGAGGTTTTTTCAGGATTTGTTCAGCCTTCTATATTACAAGCATAATGTCATCCAAATATATAATTTTGATGATAATGTTGATATATGATAAGGGTTTAATAGGAATGAAGGAGGGGGGAATAGAGTGTGGAATCTTGCAAATCCATCATCTGTCATGTCCCTGGTTTGGTTGCCAGGATAAATTTTCTGTTTTTATTGCTGAGTGTTTTAGAGATGAAAGAAAAATTTAATAATTGTGATTTCAAACACAGACAAGAAATCAAGAAATATATTTCTTATTTTTTTTTATTTCTCTTGGTCTGTAGTTGATCAATGGCACCACATGATCACAGGAACTGCAACATTATTTCAATCATGTTTAAAGAACTGGACATCATCCTGAAAGACTGAATTAAATTACATGGAAAAAAGAAAGAACCAAATGAGACAAAAAGAAGAGAAAAGAAGAGATTTTTCAGACTTTATAATTTGACCTAAAAAGTCAATATTCACTATCCAGTTTTCTTGGGCAGGCCTCGGGATATTAGTAAATAACTTGCTGCCCTTCCTATTAAAGCAATACTGCTTTTTCAATTGATCAACAGTGTGAATATTTCCCTAAAAAGTAAATAGACATTGCAATAATTAACTTTGTGTCGGCTGTCCAAAAGATTGACAAATTGAATGTCATTAGTTAGTGGGAATAGATAGAAACCCTATGCATGTTTAAATGATATTCCTAATGATTTTCAGATATCAGATTTTTTACTAAACATGCAAACTGTTTTGCATTATAACAGGTTCTTACCTACATTGCTACTTTAAGTAGTAATCCAGTTTTATTCTGCAATGAAAATTAAGTATTAGGCATAGAGTAAACTGTCCTGAATACAAAAGTAAGTACTCTGTTAGCATTAAAAATATTAGTTTTTACCTGAAATTAACTATTCTAGTAGACATTGGCAGAATTTTAACCCAAAATTATTTTGGGGATGTGGAAGAGCTTCACCATCCATTTCTTATTTGGTGTAAGATTACACATGGCTTCACAGCTTCACTGGAGCTGTGTTGGATAGTCTGATGATATCTACTTCAGTAGGAAACTTATTGTGTCTTATCATGAATTCTTCTGAGAGGCTGTTAGGTCTGTGACACTCCTTACATTCCTTACAACAGCAAGTCTCAAGGCATTATAAAAATTACTTTGTTAGGGACACTATCTCTGTGATGGATGACACCACCTTGTTCTTGATGCTCATAAAATCACAAGAAAAGCATTTTGAGTCACAAGATTTATCGTTTAACTCACAAGATTTATCATTTTCTTGTGTAAAAAAAATGATGTGAACATAAAAATTACTTTATTAAGGTCATAGTCCAGCAAAGTTGGTAAACAGACATTTAACTTAAAGCAGCTGGATAGCTCTACTGATGTTAATTGGGCTTCCTTACATAATCAGGTGTTCAACTTTTACTTAGGTGAAGGACTTAACTGCACTGTTATATCTTTTATGTATTCCTCTTGTCTAATTTCTTCATTGGAATGAGAATGTAATTAAGGTGAAAGTCAGGCATTTTCCTGTCAATTAAAAATTCAAATGAGTTAGGGTCATAGGAATGCAGGAAGTGGTCCTTGATACATCATTTTAGTTTCACATGCAAAATGCTCACCAAAGAGCCTGACACAACCTGGCTTCTGCCATGCTACCTCACGCAGAAGAAATCCCTTTTCCCTGGAAGAGATCCCTCTCCTCCTTGCTCCCCTCCCACCCAGCAAATGATATGAGGTGGTATGGAATGATTTCTGGGTCATGGCTGCAAAATACTGCAAAAATCAACAGATCCACGTCTCTTCTGTCTGGCCAGAAGCAAGACAGTCACATCCTGTGCTTACAGTGATTGAATAAATAAAATTCCTCTGTGTCTATTCTGCATAATTTTGGACAGTGACATAAATTAATAAGAATTTTATAAATCTTTATTACTAACTGCAAATATTATTCTTTGCTTTCATTTTGGTCACATTTCTGATGATGATTTAGTTGGAGGATACAATACTTCAATGGCTGTTACCTGGTAAGAACAAAAGGCATTTTTTCTTCAATGCACATGAATTATCTTGCATATTTATAATTTTGCATAGTTTTTGCTCTTAACATAATTGCATTGTTTTCAAGCTTCTTAGACTAATAAGGAAAAACCCTCATTTCTAATTATTTAAATAAATATCTCAGTCCCTTTTGTATGGAATATCTCTGAAAATTCGTAAATAGTTCTCATACAGTTTAATAGGACTTAACAGGTGTGTGGATATTAATACAGTTATTACTCAGATTTTAATTTTATCCATGCCAATGAAACTTTATGGAAAACAATGAGTCAAAATTGTTAACTGTCAGCATCCGTGGATTAATTTTTTGCTGGTTTTACAGTTTTGTTTGTTTTGAAATAAATTAAACAGTATTACAATACAAAGAACTACATTGCCTTTAACTGTTTTGAAGAACTTCACATTTGTACTCGGCTTGATTATGGCTGAGGACTGTGATTTCTGTATTCTTACTAGCATCCTTTTCCTCTGGATCCTCTGCCCATGGAAGGGCCTGCATCAGGCAGCAGAAGAGATTCATAACACCATGATGGTCTCCTGGTGTTCTGGGATGGAGCAGCCTCCCTTGCCCTCACTGGCCATGCCCAGGAGCATCAGCTCCAAGACTGGCTTCTGTACTTGGCCCAAAGGAGAGGCAGGAGCACTGCCAGCAAGGGGACCCCAAGGAGCAGGAGGCCCTGGGGCACTGCACTGCCATCCCTGCTCTAGTCATATTGGGCCAGGCTGGGATGGCAGCACACAGGGGAGGGAAATGGGAGAGACTCAACTAGCAGCAGGAGTGCAGAAAAGGCTGTAGCATCTCATAAATATGGTAATACATTTCTGTGAGCAAAGGGCCTTCCAACTCCCCTCCCCAACTGGCCCAATATTTGTGAGAAGGGATGTAGGAAATCTAAGAGCCCAGTTTTGTACATGCATCCCAAACAGCAAAGGCAAACACATTTTTAAGTATGTCTTAACTAGGACATTGGAAGTTTCAGCAACGTCCTTTCATGTTTATAGATTCCTTGACAAAACAGTATAAAATTTAAAAATAAATCATGAGAGTATTGAATACACAAAAATCTTTCTGTGCTGTCCATAAGAAGCTACTGGAAAGCAAATAGGAATAAAAAAAAGAGCCTTTGTTTTTTCAACCTTTCCTTTGAAGTGTCGTTATTGATTATTTGTTACTGGAATTAGTTAAGGCGCTGGTCTTTATGGTCCCTTGGGTATACACATTTAATTGTTTCAATTACATTTACAAATTACCATTTAGAATTTTTTCCAGGATTCACTCCTCTTCTTTCAGATGTTTGTCTTGCATACCTCTGATGACATAGTTGTTTTCTTTGAACTGTTCTTGCCCCTAAAAAAACAAAGTTATTTTTTGTCTATTAAAAGTCAACAATAAATATATTAAAATAAAAATGCTAATAATAATTTAGCTCTCTATTGGTACACCCTTCACTTTATCCAGAATTCTTAAGGCCTTAATGCACATTTCTCTGAACAATTGCTTTTCTTTGAACTATCTTTGCTGAAAGCAAGTGCTTTTCATTGCTGAAAAGTTGTTTTAATTGTGCTGAGACTGCCCTTTCCTAAGTAGTCAGTAAAATGACATGAGCTGGTAAAGTACCTCTTAGCAGCAGATTCCTTGAAATCTTCTATTTAAATTAATCCCAGTGCAACTTTCAATGCTCTTGATAATTCTGTCTTTTAGGGCAAGTCTATTCTACAGTTAGGATAGTTCTGCTAATTAATGATGCGAATTTAAAGAGCATTTAATTCTTGTATGGAAGTCTCTTCACTTCCCTCAAAGTGATGAAGCTAAAGCAGATTAACACTACCTGTCTTTTGAATGAGATAATCAAGGAGGTATTTAGTACATCTCCTATTCACAACTTTAGTCACCGCAGAATAATTTTCTTTAGACCAAAAATGTACTTGTAAATTCTAAACTTTTAATCACATTATGACTTCCATAACTATCCATTTTCTGTTACATTTAATTAGAAAGTGTTCCTAAACTGAATTTTTTATTTTATCAGTTTTGTTCCAGAGGGCTATCAAGATGCTTCCAGCAACCTTATTTTATGTGAACAATGAACTATTCTATTCCTCTTTCCTGAACTCATTTGCTTTTTCCTAAAATGTTTCATATCAAAAAGAAATGAAATTCAGACAATGATGTGATTAGAGAAATGCTGATGAAGAGTGTAGTATAATGGCACAAAGAAATTGCAGCAACCCAAAGGGTGAATAGAACAAGTATTACAAATAAAAGAAAAAAAAAATTGAGGCAATTTTAATTAAAATCAAAAGTACAGACAATGTCAAGACAAAGATTATATTCACTATCAATTTTATTATGTTATCCTTGTAATGTAGGATTTTATTATAGAATAATGCATTTAACATATGATGTATATAATGTAATTTTGGTCTGAAAGCAAACGAAAAGAAAATATTATAGTGATGCATTAATTTTTTTTAAAAAAATACTTCTTTAAAAAATGTTGTCTCTCTCTCTCAGACATATTTCTCACTGGTGACAGGAGATCTTTTACAGAGGTGTGCACAGACCTGAAAAGTATAACAAAATCAAAGACTAAATGGAAATACAAGCACCTTTTCCAATGAAAATGGAAGAATGGAAGGAGGCACTAAGACAGAATAGAGAAAGGACAAAAAGAAAGCTGCAGTACCAACATGATATTTCTGAGGTATTTGTTATTGGATAGAAGGTTCTAGAGATGTGTTGCCACACACTGGAAATAGCTTGGGAAATAGGTTTCTTTCTCTGGAGAGAATAAATTATTATGCACTTAAAATGATACTGACACTTCTATGTTTCTTCCTTTTTCTTTTTCTTTTCTCCCTTGTTCATTCCCTAATCATCCGTGAAAGGAATGAATTAATTTAATATTTTTTGCTCTTTAAAATATAGATTGCTAAATTTTGCATATATTTTAGAAGCTAAAGCAGCTTTAGGAGAAGAAATAAAGCATGATTAAAACTGCTGTTTTAAACTTTTTCTGATCAGGTTCCAAAGTAAAGGGAATACCTGTATTAATGAATACATTGGTGATTTTCCTAATAATATTACGGACCTGTCTAAAAGGTGAAAGACCGTGGATAGACATCATATCAGAGTGGTTTCAGAAGTTTCCACTGCAATGACTTTCCTGAAAGGGAAGGGCTACATTTTATGATTTGTTCGCATACTGCTGTCTCCATGGGCTTTTTTGTTCTCTCACTCTCCTTGTTCTCCCTTTCTAGATGAAACCAGCATTGCTTTTTCTAAATTCTCAATGGGATTTTATGTAATTCGGAGCTGTACATTTATAGAGAGAACTGGGGGAATAATGCTTCTAAGAATCCCAGCTTTCAGTCTAGTCAAGCATGAACAATTTAAGTTTCATTGAAATTCAAGGGGCAAGGACAAGTAACAAGATACTACAGAATCAGTTTTCAGGGACAAGGGTAGTGTTTTGCAAAACTAATAATTTGCATAACCAGTTTCATTTTGTGGCTATAATAATAATAATTATAAGCAGATACCTTTAGTTAATTTAATTAAATTGAAGTAATACAGCATTGTATGGGACCAATGTCATTTGGTGAAAGTAAGTTATCCACCATTTATAGCTTATTCATACATTGGGAATAAATTTAGAATGTGCTGATTGTGAAAGCTTTAAAGCTGAATAGAATCAAAGAAACTCATTTTATTCCAAAACTTTTCTATAATTGTTCATGTTAGAACGCTGAGTGAAATCTCTTTCCTTCCCTGTCTATGTATTATTCATGAAGGTCTAAAACTGGCCCTCGATGACCATGAAGACTGTTCTTTTTTAATTCTAATGTAGTCCTAATCTTATGTACTGAATTATGGACCCATCAGATCAGCACCCATGGAGTGAAGAATTTAAGATGATTAGAATTCTTAATGATTAGCTCCATAGTGTAAGTTCTACTTTGGCTCATTTGTATGGAAAAACACTTCTGATGCTCAGCAAATGCCCTACTGTTGTATTTTAATGAACAGAATTTTAACTTCATATAATTTTTAAGTCTGCCACACATCCCCTCCAGAATTTTTAATGGAAAAAGGAAGGAATGAGGATTGAAATTTTAACATTCTTGTCTGAATTCAACAAGTTCCTGCTTCTCTAAGGAGGCTAAATATTAAGGACACATTTCACTTATTTACAGCTAGTAAAAAGGGTACATTCCTAAGCATTTTAAACACTTCCACCAAGCTACTTTTCTATCATAAAATGCACATTGGTGACCTGTTTTATTTAAAATCATAGATTTTGCAGGATTTGATTTTTCTCCTTCTCAAAAAAAAAAAAAAAAAAAACAAACCCAAAACAAAACAGAATAATGTTTAATTTGAGGAGCAAAAAATAGCTTTTATTTATTTATCACTTATTAAAAAAAGCCCCTTACATTTGGGTGTATTAAAATTATAAAAAAGTTGATTTTATATATGTACATGAGGTTTTCTATGCATAAATATATAAAATATATTAGCTATCCAAGTAATAGATTTAATTTATTTAATTTAATTTAATTTATTTAAAATTTAATGTGTGTTATGTTATTATAATATATAATAGAATATTTGAAGTAGACTAAATGGCATTAGATTTTCTTTATTCATTCCTTTCAGTTTTCCTATGTTAATTAATCTTCTTTTTCTCCAGGTTAAAGTTTGTAATAAAAAATAATAAAAAATAAGTTTTTCTTTAAAGAGAGGTCATTCTCTGCATTACTGAATCTACTTGCCCTCATTTATGTCGATGCAATCCTAGAGTTAGCTGATTTGCATCAATGAATAGAATAATTGACTAAAGCAATTGAGAACAAAATTTCTTACCCTAACCTTCCTAGAAGTCAGTTTAATTTTCCAGTATTAGTAATTTTATGCCCCACATATACTTTAACAGTTAGAAATATTCAATGTGGTGTATTTCAGTGACTGTGATTTTACTTTTATTCAATTATCTTTCCCTTCACAGTTTCCCCCCAGCCGCCCACTCCACTCCAAGATTTATTCTATCCAGAAAGTACTGCTGCATCTATTGACTCGCAGATCATGCAGGCTGTCAAATGTCGAGTTCATAATCAAGTTAGGTGTTCAATGCAAAAGTAAGGGAAACAATCATTTGCTGCTATAAATAAATGCTGAATTGGGCATTCATTTCTGCCCACAAGACTTGTGCTTTTGTCCAGCCTATACAAAGTTTTCAGTGATCAGATCATGCTATTGCAGCACTAGTAGTGTGTAATAATAAATGTGATGTCTTTTGTGTAACTTGACTTTTGCTGTTCAGCACCATAAAGCAGTTTGGAACCTAAATATTCAAAAGGAAGAAATGAACTAGCAATGCTAAAAAGTGAAATAGGGGAAAATAACAACCTTCAGAAAACCTGCGGAGCCTTTGGAGTTCTTGAATGAACTGTTTCAAAACTGAATTAGGAAAGAGGTTCTATGCAGAAAGTCCAGTATGACTCCTGAAAGTAAAGAATGTTATATGAAACATTGGTATGCCTTTGTGTAGGTGTATAGGCAAAGGGCTCTATTCAGTTTTTTTATTGTGGTGGGCTGACCCCAGCCAGCACCCAGTCACACCTCACTGATGCCCCACCAGGACAGAGGGGAGGATCAGAAGGGGAAAAGCTGAAAACTTGTGGGTTGTCATGAAAACAGTTTAACATGAAGCAAAGCTGTGAATGCAAGCCAAGCAAAACAGGAATTTTCTTTCTCCTTCCCACCAGCAGGCAGATGTTTAGACATTTTTGGCAAATTGTGGCCTTAACATGGACCACCGTTACTTGGGAAGAATAGTGCCATGATTACTAATGCGCACTTCAATAGATTTTGTTGAAATACCTACTTATAAATCCACCTACTGCAGCATGAGACTAAAGAGTTGATTCAAACACAGCTAAAATCTGGACACCTTAAATTCTGGATTTTTAACCAATATCTGAGTCCTCTTAAAGAATTTTAATATCTGCTTCTAGAAATTGTATCAGTGAGAAATTATATTGAGTATAAAAAGAATATGTCACCACATAATTTGCAGAAGAGCAGAAGTAAGAAAAAGGGAAGACTCTTCTTAAACAAACTAAATATTTAAAAGTTTAAGCATGTAAACAGAAAGATTAGACATATATTTTCCTCATTTTATTTGAAAGATGTAAAATGGATCTCATAAGCATCATTGGTTTTTTTCTCCATTTTCTCAAATCCAAATCTTTTCCAATTACTTGACCAATTCAAACACAGTTCAGAGCCAAAGCTCCCATACATTAGTGATACATAAAAAAAAAAAAAAAAAAGCTTATTTTTTAGAGAAATGGGCTATGTAAACTACATAACTGAAAATTTTAGATGTCCACATGCAGAAAAAATAAAAACAAACTAGAATAATAACCTCAACTTATTACTAATCTATATATTTTTTTAAATTATTTCACTAATCTGGGTTTCATTCAATTTTTTTGTACTGTATTTTTTTATTTACATAATTTCTTTTGCCTTCTGTTTCCTAAACACATCTCATTATAAATTATTTGCTGTCTCTATCTGTTTATTTTTTATTATTTTTTTGTTTTGTTAAGTTTATATTAGTTTCCTGCATTTATTTTTGATTCCATGCTTAAAAAAATTCTTTTTTTCCAGTTTAAATGGTCTCTAGCTATTTTTCCTTTTAATCTCTTCTCCTTCCAATTCCTTTGGCTGTGTTTCTTCATTTTTCTGACTTTCATTCTTCTTTCCACATACAGTTCACATACACATTTATAGAGATAATATCTTTTTCTCCTCCAGGGTACTGTCTCTGTTTTTCCCATTTTGTTTTATTTCAGATGTTTTGTCCTGTGATTGTTCTTTTCCTTAATGAATAGATCATGAGATTGTATGTTGAAAGTATTCAAATTCCAGTGACCCTTTTTCAGTCTTGTACATATTGAATAGTAAATTGATTCAAGTTTTGCTCTCAAATTCAAGCTCCAGTGGGATTCTTCAGCTGCAAAATATAGAACAGAACCTGATGGAATAGCTAGCTGAGATCTGAAATATAAGGAGGCAACCTTTGCAGAGAGCCTATTTTAATAGATATTTTGAAATATTTTTCTGTGATTTTTTTTTCAAGGAATGGTATGCTCATCACAGTTCTACAGCTTAATATCTTGATGCAGTAAGAGAAAAAGAGACACAGGATAGCCAGGTGCCTATTACCTTGTCAAAGGGAACTTTTCAAAAAGACGACAGGTGTGAACTCTATGGAAGTCTACTTTCAGCTTTACTTTTAAAACATAAGATCAAGCATCTGCCAAAATACATTATTCACAGTGAAAAATTTCCTTGGTTCTGTACCGGAGGTACCTTGAGGCCCGTATCTTCTGGCAGTATTACTGCAGCAGCAGAACTGACAAGAGGGAAAGGTTATTTACAGTCATTGGGAGCAGCTCTTCCCTGACAATGGGCAGGCTTTTGGAACTGAACTTGTACATTGGAAAATTGAGAGAATTTCCAATGCATGTTTTATCTCAAAGGACGACAGGGAGCTGCAGTGAATATTTTTCTTTCTCTGATTTTGCTATCTTGTGACATAACCTATTTAGTTTATTGATCTTTCTGAAAAAAAAAAAAAAAAAAACCAAGAAAAACCCCAACCAAACAAAAAACCCTCAAAAATCCCATGTAAAACAAAAAACCAATTCCCACCTAAACTTAATAAAATGAAATAATAATAAAAAAAATTAATCTCTCTCTTCCACATCTTATTATATCTTCAACAAGCATAAATTCACCTTTTTACTTTTCAGTGTAGAATAAATTCAGTGAGATAGGATAGATCTTCAATCATGTCTAAAGTTGAATTTAACTCTTGTTCGTGGTGGATTTTCAAAATTTAAGAAACAGGCAATATCTATGCATACTATTAAAAATCAAGTTTTCTCCTGATCTTATCACCTGTGTGAGATGTCATCTAAGACCCTAAACTTTTTAGGAATTTGTAGAGAAACCTAGAGACTGAAAAGAAATGACTACCCCAAATCCTTAAACATCTGGGGAAGAGTTAGCCATCGAATCCTGCCCAGGTTCTTGGAAGGTCTGGCAGTTCTGGAATGGTAAGTCCTAGGCTGATCAGACAACCAAGATCATGCCCCTTAAATTTTAATGCTCTGAAATTTATTTTCTGGTACTTTGTTCTCACTGGCTATCATAAGATTTTGTTTTTCAAGAGGCATTGCTTAAATATTATTCCTTTATGTTGAATAGACATTAATTGCGGTGTTGAATTTGCTTAGATAATCTCTATATGTTGATTATAATTGGGGACAAAACCAACTTTCGTGCCACTTTCTGTACCAAGATTCTTCAAAATATGGACAATTTATATCTTAAATATTTTTATCTGAAATAATTAAAATAGAAGAGGAAACAAGCCCTCACACAGAGCAAGCACTGTTAACATTCTAATGGAGTCACCCTGTGAATACATGAAGCTGCATAGGATGGAAAATTCATCTAATAAGTAACCTTAATATTACTGAAAAATATACATATGAGCTTTTTGCCATACAATGATACACTTCTTATACTTTAACAAAATAATCTCTTTCTTAAGACAACAGCATTTCTCATTGCTTAAAAAAAAATCCCAAACACCATGGAATAGATTTTGGAATTAGGACTCAGTGTTAATTATGGACTTGAGTGTGCTTTCCCAAGTGACTAATGATGTGATTCTTTACATTTTTTTCCACATTAATCGATATTTACATATCTTGTCTTTTTTTTTTTTGGTGAACAAATAATACTCTTAGTAAGAATTGAAATTGTCAGCCTATATGTCGTAGGATGCAGTGTTCATTTTATGGAAGCAACGTTATAGCTTTCAGCATTTTATAGGAATCCTACAATCATATATTACAATGAATATTGTGCTGAGGAATATAATTTTCCTCACATGAAGGTTGCTAGGCAACAGCACTTACAATATTTTTGTTGACCACAAACAGCTCTGTGTGTGTTCTATGAAAGAAGAATGCATTTTCATTTTTCTCTTTAGGGGAAGGGAAATATTAACTTTAATCTCCTTGGAAACAGATATAATAATAATAGTAATAAGACCAAACTGATAGATATTTATAAAAAATTCTACAGTTAAGATACACTGCCTTTACTCTGTAACAATGCTGCAAGATCATTATTAGTGCAGGAAGGGCTTGGTATCAAGAAAATGCACCTGAAGTTTATGAGCAAAAATTTATTATATGTTTGACTGTTTGTACAATTTGATCTTTCTAAAATGTTTTGGTCGCTAGTGTGGTGGAAGCGAAAAAGCGATTTTGGATTAGAGTATGACTATCTGTTATTGAAAAACATGTTGAAAAATGTGTAGGTAAAATCACCCAGACTCACATAGCTTTTATAATTACCTCCACCCAGTCTCCCTGTACTTGAAAGCTTTGTGGGGCACCGAATCCAGAATTGACCCCAAACTCTAGCCTGGCTCTGCAGGTGATCTTAAGCAAGAGTGAGACCTGGCCTCAGCGTGGAACTGACCTTTGCCTTCATCATCCTCTGGCCACTCCTTGCAGGCACCTTATTGCACCATATTACAGGACAGGATATTTAGAGACTACATGACGCTATAGATGCCTCTTAAGATACATCATTTAATGTGTAAAAGAATCTTTTTAGTATATCAAATGATTTTGAGTAAGGTTTTTTTCTTAGCAATAGAAGCAACTATCTATGATAGCTGATTTTTGTGGGGTTTTATTTCGTTGGGTTTTTTTAAGTGTACTTTGAAAACACTGCAGTTTAGGCATTTTGAAGCATAATTTTGTTTGATACTTTCTGGATGTATAGTTTCAGACTAACACATGTGGGAGTATTATGATATTTTTGTCAGTAGATGATTTACAAGTAGATATGTTAATGTACTCTTAAATCTATGAAATGTTCATACACTATAACTAAATGCAGTATATAGAAATAAAATATACTAAAATGTATTAATATTACAGAGAACTTAAATACCAATAGTACTCCCTAGGTTATAAGAAACTACTAATTCAAGAAAATAGAGTGAATTCTTTATGAATTGTTTTCTAAGTACTGCATGAAAACATTTTTCACTAGTTTACTTCTACAATAACTAAAATATTTTCAGTTTTTAGGTGTTTTTGTTTTCTATATGCAATATTAGATATCTGTGTATGCCAAGTTCAATACTTCTTCAATAAAGCACTTATGTTTAATGTATATGTAATTAAAAGACTACATAATTTTATATGTATGCCATAATACCTAAGTTTTATGGCATGAGTGAAGCCATGCAAAAAATCATATGCAGAAACCTATGAGAAGTGTAGAATGAAGCAAGCATATTCTGCTTTATTGAAATTTTGAGAAAAACAGAGTTATGTTTTGTAAAAATTTCACATGGTATCTCATGAGTGAAGAAATATTTCAAATTACTTTGAAATTTGAAAAAGATTAGCTTCAATGAGGCATAGGAATAAAGTAGGAAATTGAGGCATATTTACAATGGGTAGAATCAAGAAATTAGGAATAATATTTTTGGAAATACACAGAGATTATATTTAAGGTACTGCTTGTTGTTGAAGATAAAAACAACATGATAAATATAAGGCAAACTTTTGCATCTGGTTAGATAAAAATAATTTTTAATGCATTAGAGCCACAGATGAATTGAAAGAGTATATTTTACATTTCTATATGGGTATTTCAAAGGTTGCATGAAATGAAGTTTTTTTCTGATCCATATCAATTTGTAAAGGTAGGCAATTCAGCTTGCTTGACGAAATATTTTCTTATGAAGCATGACAAAATCCAATTTACCAGTAAAATCCATTTAAATTAAAATCAAAGTGTAATCTTCATACGATTTACTACTTGTACCATAATGATGAAATGAGATCAGATGCCTATACTCTACATTTTTGTACTCTGATTATTTTCAGCCATATTCAGACAAAATTAACCTCAATGTAAAAATGACAAGAAGGTCACAGTACTTGGTTATTTACTCTGCCAAATTGTTCAAACACAAAACTATACTAGTGACCATTTGATAAATTTGCCTGAAAACTGCTGGTGTTTGTGTATCTGACCAGTGACATGACTATACCTATCTTCCTCAGAGAGGGAATTCACCTTTCTTCCTTCTCTCAAATTTCACTCTAAAATTATTTTAGAAAAAGTACATATTACTATAAGAAGACATTCTGGGAGCTTTAAAATAATCTCAGTAAAAAAAAAAAAAAATCATATAGAATCATAGAATGTTTGGAAGAGACCTTAAAGATTATCTAGTTCTAACCCCATGCCTTGGGTAGACACACCTTACACAGGTTGCTCAGAGTCCCGTTCAACTTGGCCTTGAACACTGCAAGGGATGTGCCATCCATAACAGGACAAGCTGTTCCAGTGCCTCGTTACCCTCACAGTAAAGAACTTCTTCCTTTTATCTAATCTTAAACTGCTGTCTCTAAGTCTAAAGGCATTTCCCCTTGTCCTGTCCTACATGCCCTTGTAGAAAGTCTCTCTCCAGTTCTCTTATATGACCTCTTTAGGTACCAGGGTCTTCACTTCTATGGTCAGAGCAATGCCAACTCTCTCAGTTTTGCTTTGTAGAAGTGCTCCAGCCCCCTGATTATCTTCATGGCCATTCTCTGGACTTGCTCCAGCAGGTCCATATGCTTCTTATGTTGGGAATCCCAGAGCTGGACACAGTACTCCAGGTGGGATCTCATGAGATTAGAGTAGGGGTGGGGAATCGGCTCCAAAAGCAGGTGATTTCTAAATCCTTCATGCTATGCAGGATGCAGTTGGCTTTCTGATGCAAGAGCATGTGGCCATGCCACATTGAACTTCTTGTCAGCCAACACCACCAAGTTCTTCTTGGCAGGGCTGCTCTCAATCCTTTGTTTGTTCAGTCTGTATTTGTGCTTCAGGTTTCCCCAAACCACTTGCTAGACCTTGCTCTTGGCCTTGTGGAAACTCCTGAGGTTTATACAGGTCCAGATCTCAAGGTTTTGAAAGTCTCCCTGGATGTCCTCCCTTTCCTCCAGTGCATCAACTGCACCACACAGCTTGGTGTCATCAGCAGCTTGCTGAAGGTCTGCTCAGTCACACTTGCCCATGCTGCCAGCAAAGAAATTAGACTGTGTTGGTCCCAGTCTTGACCTCTGAAAAACACCTTTATATTAAGTATTTGATGCAGTACTATCCAGTAGAAATAGTTTCGTCCCCTACTATGACCTGATTTTTCAAGAGGATTTTGGGACATACAATTTCAAGTAAAATAGGAGGAGCTGAAAATCAGCACAGGTTCTCCATGCATCTGGTCAGTTATCAGTTTATGATGTGATATTTTCTGCAAAAGTTCATACTTACGTTAGAGTTTTGACAAAAATTTACCAAATCCACCAAAATGTTTAACTTAGAATTGTAGTCTCTAGTCAAATAAAAATTCATGTGTGGCCTACTAAAGTTTTTTATATGCTTAAGTTTTTTGTAAGAAATTTTAACTAGTGTTTGAAACTATCACCGTTTGCCTACTCAAAATGGAGTAAAAAAAAGAATAAACTGCTTTCATTTAAGTAGAATATTTTTAGACTACCAGGAACATATTGAAATACAAAACTGTTCATGCTTAGAATGAACCCTTGAAACCTCTACCTAAATCGAATTCAACGTTGAAGATTTTGAAAGGTTGTTAAAACCACTAATTCCCATCAGATGCTCGTTACTGAATTCCTATGTACAACTTTAAAAATTTGCTCAATCACAAAAAAGAATTTGCAGTAATTATCTCCAGTAAGAACATACTTATTTACTTAAGACGTAAAAAAATTTCCAAATAATGCTGTTAATGGGAGTGTGTTTTCCCTCGATAAAATGTCTTTATTAAATTATAAAACTCCTGTATTTTTTAAGACAGGAATAAAAAAAAAAATAACAAAAATCCACAATCTGGAGTTACTATATTTATTCTGGTGGAAATTATAAAGAGCAATAATGTTTTCTTCTCTAAATTTCAATATTTTTATAAAACTACAAAAGAAATAAAAATCATGCCAGCTGTCGAAAATGTAGTATGGCACTGCAAATGCATTAACATAATAATTCCCTGATAATTCCCTTTTTTGGAATTACTGTGCAGTTTGAAATTTGAGTCTGTGTGTCAACTAAATTCAGGAGGATAAAGTAACTGAAAAAAAGAAAAAAAAATAAAGAAAGGAACTCTGATTGATTTTCATATGTCTGCACTTTTGATATAGATTTCTTGTTGGGTACATCAGTGAAAAAGATCTTAATTGTTTATTGATTTAATTTAGGAAGTCAATTACCCGTTTTGATAGAATCAAATTAAGGAGTTCAATCAACAACAGGTCCAGATCTAATTATTCAGTTAGAGTGTCTTGTAAGTATGAGAGGGTTTCTGACAAGGGTTAATCCATCATGTGATAGCTTCCCAGTAGTAAAAGTCCTCTTTAAACAGAAAGTTTTAAGAAATCTATCTTTTCATCTGGGACTCTGCTCACTAAATAAATTCTTAAGAGATAGGACTGAATAGGTATCACTTCTTATGGAAGTACTAGTTAAACATTGTTCTTTAAATCATCTCACTGATTTCAACATTAGGAAAAAGAAGCAGAATTTGGATCTTAAAAAGTCAAATTAATGGAAAAAAAAATTGAAAAGAGTTGTTTTAATTTCAGAATAGACACATTGAATTTTCACTGTTTTTTTTTTTTTTTTTTTAACCTAAACTGTGAAATTTCTTAGCTCTGCATAAGCTAATATGCTGTTTTCAGTACAATCCTGGCTAAGTTAACTCTTTAGGAAGGTTATACATTGATTTAGAAACTTGTTTTTAAACATTGTTTTAGGTAAAAAAATTTGTACATCTCCAAAAAATTGTGTTTTTCCTTAGGGTATGCCTATTTGCACAGTGTTGAAAAATAAATTCTTTGTATCTACAACTATCAGTTTGAGTGTCATTAGAGTCATATCATAATTGAAAATAATGAGACTCGAGACATAAATTTTCTCCAACTCGGTTCATCATTAGCAAAGTAATAACTGGTTTTGTGATTTAATTGTGTTTTCTTGTAGTCAGAGACTCCATTTTTAATGATCATACGGTGATCAAGCGCCTGATTATCCAGCCACTACCTGATGAAAAGCAGAGCTGGCGGGGACAGCCAAGGTGAGGCACAGCCTGGTGTGAGCCAGGGCAGAGCAGAGCGGCAGCAGACAGCATCCAAAGTCTGGCTGCTTGGGATGGCCGGGCAGGGGTCGGGATGGGCAGGACAGTGACCACAGCACGGCTCCAGCCGGGGCGAGCGCCCGGTACCCAAGGCATGGGACAGGGGCCCCGCTCAGCTTCCCCACCGGGATTTCTCCCAGCAGCCCGGTTCATGGCGGCTCAGCTGTGCTGGGAGCAGAGCTGGCCTCCAGCACAGGCAGCTCTAGCCCAGGTGGGTAAAAGTTGCAGAGATATGACCTGCTCAAGGCCCTAAAAATAACAGTGTTTCAAGTACTTTTCTTCATTGCCAAGACTTTCTTTATTTGCTGATGATTCTATTACCCTAAGAAAGTGGAAAATATGTTTTATTGAGTGACATGCAGTGTGTGGAATGCATCACTAGTTGTTCCACTGATATTCTGTGTACATTGAGGTGCAGATTATGTACATTTCTCTTACAAAAAAAAAAAAAAAAAAATTCTACACTGGAAAAAATTGTATTCATTTGGGTTTGAAAACTCAAGGAGAAAATCAATTTTGTTAGTGGTGCTTTGTCTGAATGTGCTCACTTAATCCCAATTGTCAAATAGCCAGATATAAGTTTAACAAAGGAGCCATTTAATTACTCCTTAAATGCATGCTGAACTGCATTTTGGAGATTATAAACCAAACTAATTTAAATCACCTTTCAGCAGTTTGCATCAGAAGAATAGCAAACTATGTTTCTTCAATGAATGATAAATCAAAGGATATGGTAAGGCCTTTCATTTAATGTCCCATCCAATACTTGTTTCCATCAGTCAATGAATGAATAAATGAAGTCAATGAAGAATAAATCCTCCTTTTCAATTTACTAGCACTTAAAATCTATTACTTTTCCTAGCAAGGAGTGATAACCTGCAAAAAGTGGATACATACTTTGTTCTTTGTTATTTTTTTTATTCTAACCTTGTTTTATTTTGTGGGTGTTAAACTATCCAAAGAGCATGAGAAACAAGAACATGATTGCTTTTCCTGTTTAACTCTACTCCCTGTGCTCCCTGTGGTGCCATAAATACAATCTCACCTGTTTTAATGACAAATCTAGTTTATTCAGAAATGTATTTAGGAAGGGGAGAAAATCCAAAAATACTAAGACTAAAGATGAATAAATCCTATGGATGTTTATATATGTATATGCATTTTCTTAGTGTGCCTGTAGGAGAAAGTTATTTGACTAATGATTTAACCCTAGATAGGAAGAGTTAAATTTTTTGTTCTCCCTCTAGAGATAATTTCAATGTAAAATTTAATGCTACTTCTAGAATTAATATTGTCAGACTGTGTTTTATTTTGAAAATCTGATTATTAATTTTAAAGTGAGTGCAAGAGAAGATCTCTACCTTTCTTCTCACATTTGCACTGCCAATGGATTTCCTTTTGTGGATTATTTAGATTTGAAATTTGTTTAATTTAGTAAGTCCTGCTTAAAGAACAAAAGTTATCTTCTTGTCATCAGTATAATGTTTCAACCAGGTTGAAGGTCAAAAAGTTGTGTATTGTATTGTCAACGTAATTCAATAAATTATAAAAGTGAGCACAATGACTAATTATGTATTGTGGTTTAGCACCAGCCAAACAAGTCTCACACAACTTCTCGCCTGCTCCTCCACCACATTGATCAAGGAGGGAATCAGAAGTGTTAAAGGATAGAAAACTCCTGAGTTGAGATAAAGACAGTTTATTAGGAAAACAAAAGCTACACACACAAGTAAAACCAGACAAGGAATTGCTTCACCTCTTGCCATGGGCAGGCAGCTGTTCAGCCATCTTCAGGAGAGCGGCTTGCCATCACACCTAACTGTTTCTTGGGAAGACAAATGTCATCACTCCCAGTGTCTGCCCTTCTTCCTTCTTCTTCCCCCCACTTTATATGCTGAGCATGATGTCATATGGTCTGGAATACCTTTTTGGTCTGTTGGGGCCACCTGCCCCAACTGTGCCCCCTCCCAACTCCTTGTGCACACACAGCCTCCTCTCTGGTAAGGAGGAATAAGGGCCATGAAAGAGTGCTGAACCAAATAGTGAGCCTTCAGGAATCCCACCAGTGATTGTCCACTAACTGGATGCACAGTCATTCACTGCCACTGTCTGAGCCAGTTTCAATCCAACAAGGGTTTCACCTGGTCAAGCCATGGGCTGCCAGCTTCTCCATGAGAATTCTATGTGAGACAGTGTCAAAGGCTTTACTGTCCTGGTAGACAGCATCCACAGATTTTCCCTTATCCACCAGGTGGTTCACCTCTTCATAGAAGGAGAACAGGTTGATCACGCAGGACCTGCCTTACCTGTGCTGCCTGGGCCTGATCCTGTTTGTCCCATACATGCTGTGCAAATGCTCTCAGATGATCTGTTTCATAATGTTCCTTAGCATAGGATTCAGACTGACAGGCCTCATGGTGACCCTCCTTGTGGATGAGCATCATATTGGCCAACCTCCAGTCATCTGGGACCTCTCCAGTTAACCAGGACTGATGATAAATGGTACACAGTGGCTTGGTGAGGTATTCCTCCACCTTGTTCACCACCCTCAATGAAATCCATCTGGCCCCTTAGGTTTGTGAGTGCATAGCTGACTCAGGAGACCACTGACTACTTCCTCCTGGATTACAGGGGAAGTCCCTATTTACAAGCTCAGGGGCTGGTTGCCCTGATCATTCTTTAAAGACTATTGCAAAGAAGGCATTAAGGTATTGATACAAGAAAGGCTGTATAGATGTTTAAAGAAAATATAAGGGTGTTTTTTTTTTTTTTTCTCAAACAGAATATTTTTACAATTCTGCAGTTGTTAAAGAACAGGTTTTACACTTCTTTTAATTTCTAGTATATTCTTATGACACTCAAGCATCAAGAGTAAATGTTTATAGCTCTTAATTAGAGGCAGTGAGAGAGATGAGACATCTGAAGATTTTATTAGAGCTTTGGAAAATATGATTCATCCAAAAGGACAAAAAAACTTGACACATCCCAATCCCTGCCATTGTACCCAGAATTATTGGTTCACTACCACCTATTAGCAACAAAAGATTGAACAGCACATGACGAGATAAGAAGCTTAAATAGCTTGAATAAAAAACCTTATGAAAAACCTTAGATAACAGGCAAAAGTGATAGAAATAGAGATGTAAATATTTTGGAAACTAAAACAGGAGTCTTCCGTTCTTTTAGTGAATAAATGTTTCCAAGAAAAAGAGACCCTGCCATGCTGCCTCAAGGGAAGAGTACTGGAGTAAAGAGATTTTATATAAAGAGGTCTTGGAATAGAGCAGTTGTTGATGAAGTAAGATAAAAACTAGATTTACGTAGCTGTGTCTTTAAGTCATTGAACTCACATTCCTAGTCAGGCAAGAAAATCAACATCTAAAGCATGCTGTCTGAAATGAATTAAGTTAATCTAACCAGCAGGAAATAATTCTGGAGTTAACCTAATTCTCTCATCCTTCTTACACAAATGGAATTGCTGACTGTAGAAATGTAAGAAAAGAAATGCATGCAGAGAATTTTAAAATATTTACTCATTATACAAGCATGCTAATCTACAGTGCTGTTGCAGACATGGAATTTGTCAATTTCTAAACAGCTCTTCCCTCCATAGGCTCACCAGGGTGACATCGGTTTTTCGGGATTTTTATTATTTCAAGAGTAGATTGTAGTTGTAGCATAAAAACCTCTTACTGTCCTGTTTCATTTATACTGCCATACATCTGTCCATGTGTAGGTTGTACCAATTATGCTTATACAAATTTCATGCAAAATTTCACTGATAGGGGGAAAAGTAGGTGTAGTGAAATAAAATACATTAAAGCTTTGAAGTTTTTAGAATTCCAGGAAAAATGGTCATCCTGGAGAAAGAAGAAACACCGAAACTATTATCCCTATTGGGATTCATTCTTTATCATATTTTAGAATGACTGAATAATATAAGCTAGAATGGATGTCTTGTGTTCTGTCTTTGACAATCTGAAGAATTCTAGTTTATGTTTTCATTGTCAGAAGATTTTTCACACCTTTCATTATTTGCAGTGATGCCATCTAGGTCTTTTTGAGTGCCATTTTTGTATTTTTGAAATAAAGGGATCAAAATAGTACAGTGTTTAAAGTATGGGTATACCATAGATCTATGCAGTTATTGCCTGTATTAATTTTATTCTTCACTTCTTTGCTGCTAATTCATTACATTTGTTTTGTTATAAATTGTCCCCACTGAATGCTATGATGCAATCCCAGAGATGTATTCCCTACCAACTCCAGGTAGTGCTAAATTACTGAAGACTATTAGTAGATGACTGTAGATCTACAGAAATCAAGGTTTCATTAGTTCTGTTGTTTGTGAACTTGATGTCTAGAGCTAGGCAGAACTTCTGCGAGCCTGTAATATAAACTATCCCTGAAAACAGACTAAGCTAACTAAGTAGATGAGAAGTTCACATTTTTAAAGGACTAGTGTTTGAGAGATGGTTAACAGTGGCTTGTCTGCATCTTTGTTCCTATCTTTATAATGTAGAATTCAATTTGCAAACTGTAATTCATACAGAAAAAAAAGACCGCAAAACCTGCAGATATTTAGTTATGTAAAGGGACAGCATGACAAAATTCCTGTTACTTTCTTTAAAACTTTCTGGAAGGAAGAAATTGGTCCACTATTTTACATTTTAAATAATCTGAAAAAATAATTTGAAATCACATTTTCTGCACATCCATAGCAGCAGAAGATCAATATTTGAAAAACGTCCTTTGAAGGCTTAGGAGTAAAGCAGTACTGCATAGGCAGTTCCAGTATGCTTCTGTGCACACATTTTCATCATTGACCAAAAAAATCCCAGATGAATTATGTCAGGGAAATCCTGCTGTTCAAACTCCTTTTCATTAATCCTAACCTGCAGATAAATATAGAAGGGGGCTGAGATTTGGAGATTGCATAAAAATTACCTTTGAAAGTTGTACTCCTCTTTTGAGATGTTTGCATATGCTGGAAAGGGCTTTTCACTCTGCTCCTAAATAGGCACCTTTCCTGAAAATTCATTTCTCAAGCACCTAGGTTCAATCAGTAGCAAAATATATTGTAGAGAAATAAGTGTATGCAACTTTAGAATAGGTTTAAAGCAAATAACAGAAAATGAGACAGAGGGGAACACAGAGACATGATAATAATTTTGCAATGAAACAAAGACTAGTGTAAGAATCATAAATGTAGATTTTTCAATTAAAAGAAAATTAGATTGAGAACAACAGTTTATGGAATTCGAATTTCCAACAGACATCTACCTCCACAGTCTTCAGCATCTCATCTCCTCAAGCTTGGGAGTGAAAATGAGCTATACTGACTCATAACTTTCTTCTGCACATCAGCACAGCAGACAAGTTTCTGTAATTTAGTTTTATACAGTTTCTCAAGACAAATAAAAATGTCCTCAATAGGCTCCCTAACCAAGTGAACTACCTATTTCCTGAGTAATGATAAAGAACTGAAAAGTGCAGTCCTTCCTAAAATGTGTTCCTCCTCCAGCTACGTACCAGCTGCAAACTGATTTTCACAAATGTGTTTCTTTGAGTTTGATGTTAGGTCTGATTTTTTTCCACAGTCAAGAAATTTAAAGAAGGTAGAAAGAAAATGTTTGGATCATGAAACATGTTGTGATTTTGAATAATTTTTCACTTGAGAAAAGCTGAGTTGTTTTTTAATACTGCATAAATTTCTTCCCCGTGACTTTTCTGTGCAATATTATCACTTGCTTATAGCAAATTTGCATCTGGAATTTAAACAATAATCAGGGGTTCTTTTAGTCAGTAAACATAGATATTTTAATTGATGTTTCCAGTAGGTTTTCTACATTTCTTTATTTCAGGTATGACATTTTCATCTCTTCATAAAAAATTATAGCTATAATTAAGGGATGAAGCCTACATTTAAAGACATTTTATGTCATTTCAGCTACTTATGAAAACTCTGAGTTTACATTTCTCTGAATTTTTGTGGAACTAGCCATATGAGCTCCTAGCTCCTGGCTAGTGCCATAAATGTTTCCATAGATAGAGCTAAAAGAGAAAAATAAAATCAATATAATGAACAGATTGTGTAATCACAGCTTGTCTTTAAATGTGCAAGCACAAAGAATCCATGCGTGTTAAGTTGCACAAGTAACCTTACTTTAATAATTTCCTAGTTTGACTGATTTTACTTAGCACTTTTAAAATATTTAATAAGTTTTATATTTAATGATGGAAATCACTGAAGTGCCACCAGCATGTGGGAAGCAGTGTTTCTCTCAGAGTTTAAAATTCTGATAATTTGCATCGAAGAATACAATGGCTGCATTTTCTTATAGATTTATTTTAAATTAAACTATGCTAATTATTTTCTGAACAAAAATGCTATGTGGTTTATTTTGGTTTCTTCTTTCACTTAAGAAAAGCACATGGTAAAATAATATTTTACCTATTTGAGGAGATCAACCTGAACTGCTCAGAACCCTCTCATTTATTTGTGTAGAACTGTACTGTTATAATGTTTAATACCTATTTAGTAAGCATTCCATTATTTTAGTTGCAGATATAAATCTTATCTGATATCAGAATATAATGGTTATTTTTGATAGATTCTTTCTGAGCTCTTTGTTTGTGCTTATCTGTGTGTGTGTTGTACTCAGGAAGCTTCAGGGCTTCCTGAGGCTGTGAGAAATACTACCTATACTAGTGAAGCCCAAAAACAGTCTGTATGGTCCTGGGGCACTAATATCTATGCTTCATAAGAGGCCAAATTTTGAAGACATGCTTTTCCTTTAAATCTTTTTCCTCCTATTTTTGTCTTTGACAGGTTGGTTTTTCTGACAGTTTTGTCTGCCAGCAAAGCTCTGGAAAACAAGAATTGCCACAAAACCTCCCTTTTTTTTACTCTTGGTATTCTCACTCCATTTTTTTTCACATTGCCATATAATGTAACATTTTTTTTTTCTTTTTCACCTAGGATGCGCACTCCAGCCTATGGTTGTATGGAATACTATTCTAAAATGTTACAATCCATCAGCAGGAGGTGGAGGATAACTTTTGGCAACAGCTCAGAGCAGGATGGCAGATTTCCAGAAAGAAAATACAGCTTTGACTGTATTTCAATTGTATGTCATGGCCTTCGACTTGGAAAGATAGAAGATCACCTCAACTGAACCAGTTTCCCATTCTGGAAGTGGAGATCTCACAATATCCATGTACTAGCCACGAGATTGTTAGCTGGGCTGCCAAATGTTAATTAAATGCAAATATAATCATTCAAATCCTTTTGCTCCTTTTTATCAAATGTCTGTGACTATGTTGGAAAGCAATTTTATTGACCCTGGTCCTTACTTTACACTTACAGAAAATAAATTAGATTTTCATTGTGACTACAGTTGGAGTACATGAAAAGCTTAGAGCTGAAAAAAATCTGAACTCATGGTTTATTCTGGCACACCCAATTCTGGTGAAACAAATTTTAAACTACTTGTATATAATTCTGAAGCAGTACCATTCCACCCCACGAAAACAGTGTAGGGGAATTTTCTATAATTACATGATAAGATCAATATTGATGCAGTATTAAAAGAAGCTTATAAAATGATAATCCTTTTATATAGCTTTAAAGGTGTCTGGGAGATTAAAACCAATATATTTTGCTATGCTTATTCAGGAAATTTTCTATGTTAGGCAGCCTTAACTAGATAACAGTCCCTGAGCATACAACCAAATGATGCCCCATGTCAGCACTGGGAGGAAAGCTTTCAATAAAATAAAGTTTTCGGAGTGATATAGAGTTCTTCCAACAAACATTTCAAATACATACATAGATTTAGATATGTATCTTTGTTTGTGAGATATATATATATATATATATATATATATATATATATATATAATATATATATATATATATATATATAAATAATATATACACACACATACATACATACATACATACATATATATACACACACACACACACACACACACACACACACACATATATATATATATATATATATAAAGGTAAAGATAGTAGTAATTTGGAGATTTCATAAGAAAAACTCTAATATATAGTAGCCCCTTTTATAAAACCATTATAAGCTATTTACAGAACTATAAGCAGATATTTTTTTTCAAATGCCATGATTGAGGATCAGCTTCTATACATATTTAAGCAAATATTACAGTAGACTTACAGTAGACAAACCCATTGTACAAAGTTTACAGTGGAAAAAACCTGTATGGTAACACTGGTTAAATTTATATATTTCTAAATTTATAGATTTCAGAGGTGTTATGGAATTAGGACATAATTCAGGAATTCAATATTTCTTATGAATAGTTCCTAAATTCTTGTCAAGTAAACTCTTTCCTCTTTTACTCTAAAATGAGTAGAATAAAAGAATAGTATAATGTAAGTACACATAAAATGAAATCCACATATACAAAGTTTGACACTGGAGTTGGATTTTGACCCTATTGCCTATGAAAGGCTATTCAATCTCTAATAGCTCCCACATGGCTAATTCAGTTACAGTCATTTGAAAATTTTTAAAAACATTCAGTTTACTTATAATTTGACCCAGATTCTAGTCATACTACTGGACATGTTACTGATAGAGGGCATAGAAATACCCTTATGGAAGCAACCCCCCCAGATTATGGAACAAACAGCGGTAAGGCACTTCAAATATAGGCCACAAAAAATATTAGAAATATTTCATTTTAATGATATCAATATTTTATCTCAGAAAAACCTGACTCATTTAATAATCTTGGGGTTTGTTGGTAGTCTTTTGAGAAAAGTTTAACATTAAGAAAGTTGTTTGGATTTAGAATTAAATATTTCATAAATTCCAGCTCTATGTATGTTATTTCTCCCTGGAGTGAGCATCACCTTCTTGTCAATATTAAAGAATATACTAAGTGCTGAAATTCCTTGGGCATTTATCATATTCTTTCATGGATGCTACTTAATCTCTGCAGATTTATGTCTGTAATCATTTTCTTATTTAAAAGACAGGTTGCACATATAAGTGAAATACAGAAATTGTGAATAGGGGATTGAATTCAAGAGCAGATGAATTTGGTTAATAAGATTGTGGTCTCATCATTGATAGCAAGGTTCTATGCGTTTACTTAAGCATGAAAGCAGGCCCCTTCTCTCCTTTGGTCTGTACTCTTTAATTGTCCTGTGTTCTTACACCACCTATTTGTACTTGGAGGAATGCAGCAAGTTTATACATCTTTTTATACAATGGACAAAAATGGCATGGTCAAGACATATGGACACTGGTCAGAGAAATCATCAAATTCCGTAACTTAATTCTTTTCGACTAATTAATTTTTTGCCTCCCAATTTTTCAATGAGGTACACATGGAGATAAAAGTGACAATGATGTTTTTTTCAAAATTTTCTCTTTCGCACAACAAGCCATTTCAAATGCTTCATATTTAAATTATTTTCTTTTTAAAATCCCTTTATGATCATGAATTAAAGCTTCTTACAAATTTTCCAAGAAATCTGTGGCTGAAAACTATGCACTACAGAGAAAAGAGTTGAGGATCCATAATCAAAATAGTAACATTTAAGACAGCTGAATAGAAGTGAATTTTTACTATATTAAATTAGTTCTCTTCAATGAGGAAACACTCTCAGAGATCAGTAGAAATTTTTTTCTTTAAAAATAAAAACAAATTAAGAGAAATTAATATTAATTAGTATAAATTTATATACATTTAAATGTACAAAATGGATGCATGTTTTAAAAAAGAATATGTTGTTAGGCTACGCTGTTAGTATCCCTGAAGAGGAGAGAGCTCAAGTGTATCTGGGTTTTGTGCATAACTACTCTGCTTATATTATATGCTCAGAATTTAGTTGAATGCAAATTCCTGAGGAACATAGTAGTTTATTGGTAGAATAATTTTATTTGTGGCATCTTTCCCAGATTTAGAAATAAAGCAGAACTTTTATGATAATTTGGTTTGACCTATTGCATAATGTGTCAAGGAATTTTGATTGAGGAAAAAATTATATAAGGCTGTGTTCTCTACAAAAAGTGACCATGTTCTTTCAAACTACATTTAATTTCTCTTAAGAACGGCAGTAACAAAATTCTTTACTTTCATTCATAAATTATTCCACTTCTGTGATTAGTCCCATTCTTTATAAGTTGGCACATTATTGTTAGCTTAAATAAATTTTTCCAGAGTAATTTTAAACGTTCTTTCTGTAATGTTTTTTTCCTAGGTTAAAAATCTAGTCTCATAGACAAAGACCATAAATTACCTCTACATTTTAACTTCTCTGTTGGGAGAAAAGATTTTGACAATTTTGTTCCATTTTCACCCTGATCAGAGAAGATCGAGAGTACATTCCAGGTAATACACTCAAAGGAGAAAGTGCTATTTGTCTTTCTTGGCTAAGATTTTTAGATGTGTCTAATTTTTTCTGATGGACTCCTTAAGAAAAAAAATGTAAAGAAATTAAAAAAAAAAAAAAAGTCATTTATGTATATCAATTCCATTGAGAAAGAGTCTAATTGCTTGTAGTCTGTTAGAGGTTACACTGGCCTAGCTAGGTCTGTGATTGGTTTCATTGCCATTTATGCACCAAAACTATGCTGTGCTATATTCTAAGCACAGACTTAAACTTCTGGTTGTTTTCAGAGGAATTGGGGAAAATTGAGCAAAAAAAAGGCATAAGTATTTGCTGTGCAATCATATGCATCATAGCAATGGCCAGAATCAGATATTTTAGAAAAAGAAGGAAAAGATTCATAGATTTATGTACTTGTGTGTTACATATATTTGCATGGAAAGATGAGTTAGGAAAGTAAAGGAAGCAAAAATATTGACAATTTAAAACTTATGAACCTGGTAAGAAATCAAATGTGGCAAGATCATTTCACCAACAGAAAGATGAATAATTTATGCTGGAAGTGTATCTTGTGGTGCATACTGGGTTGGAGAGAAATCTTGTCCCACTAACTCTTATGGCAAAACTCCTATTAACTTTAGTCTGTGTATAAAATGAGTTCAAATCTTTCACAAAATCCAAAGAGCAGAGTCAAGTAATATAATTCACCTTTCCCAAGGTAATTTTACTCTGCATTAATAGCTTCAGAGTAACCTGGAAACAGGTGGTACAAGGCAGTATGTCATAGTTAAAAGACATTTTTATAGAACATATGTCCAGCCACAGCTCTGATAGATGCCATGAGCCATGAATTCCACAAGAAGGTATCAGTGCTGGTCAAATTGCACCCTTCTCTCAAAATTTTGTGATACCTTAAAAATACTTCACTTGTACCAAACTTCTTCATCTCTACATTCCAACACATTTTGTTTTCAAAATATGACAAATATGTACTTCCTTTCCTTAGCAACACGAAGGTATGTAAACACAGGGATACAAATGACAATTAGTAATGGCAAAGGTAAAAATGAGAACCACAGAAAGAATAGAAAATGGAACAGGAAAAAAAATGAATATATTTCTTAATTTTTTTCTACTTTTTATCTACTGATACCGAATTGTTCCTTGTTTAATTGACATCATGTAACTCAGTCTGACCATTCTACTTCTCCAATAGCCATCTCTTAGATATCACATTATTCCTTTTCTTTTATGAAGACTATATTTAATTAAATAGCTGAGCTTGATAGTGTACAAACCAAAGCTTAAGCTGAATTGAGTCCAAAAGGTGTAGAATATATGTTAAGGAGTTTGGGCTAAACTCACTACTTCTGGGGAAGAGATGAAACACCATGGCTCCATTAAGAACAACCAAATTAGATCTGTATCTAATCTTTCAGCAGAAGTGTAGTAAAATAGGGACAGCTAGGGAAATGCCCCTTGCCCAGTTTCACACAACATATCAGAAATCTTTTTCTTCTAAGCATAACTAACTGGGCTACATAAAAATATCCAAATATATAGTTCACAGCCTTACCATCTGGTCAGTTAAAATTAAAAAAAAATATATATATTTTTACCAGCATAAGTGTAACAGTACATAAAGCTAGATAATATTTTTTGTAATGTGGCCTCTCTTTAGCAAAAACAATTTATTTATTCATCCCTAAATAACTGTGCCAACAGATGGAGAAGAGAAAACCCATTAAGTCTGTAGACTTTTATAAACTTTTATCTACTAAGACAGCACTTTCTTCCAGCATTGTCTTTATGTGATTGAAAAAATTGAGACCATGATTGGCAAATAAAATTAGAAACATGAAAATATAGATTTTGCAACTAAAAAAGTAGTTAAAATAATCCAAAAATCTAAATTCACTTCCCTTTTCTTTATAACAGATCTCCCTAAAGAAAAAGCCTTTAAGCAGCTGTATGGGAAGCTGTAAATATATTGCTATAAAATTTGTTTATAATGGTTAACAAAGATATTTGAGGATGTTTTCTGTTGGTTTTTTACCTCCCTGAGAAGTATGTATTTTTTTCAGTTTGGATGAAATGTTCAAAGACACCAACTAGCTTAATAAAATGCTAGCCAGTAGACTTTTAGTCCCAGGGTGATCATCTGTGTCATCTGTAATGAAAAGAGTGAGGTTTATTAGATTGGAAATTATATTATTTACATGATTTTTTTCCCCTCCTTAGCTTTTATCCTTTTAAAAATTCATTGCAAGCATTAACAAATGGTTGCATTTTCTTTTTCACTTATGTAGCCAAATATATTCCATGAGTACATTAGGAATATGTTTTGCCAAGAAAAGCTGTAAAACTGATGACATTAACGAAAAAATACAGTTCTTTAAATTAGTAATACATTCTTTAAATTACTAATACATTCTTTATATTATATATATGCATTAAATACTCCATAGAATTACCATGCAATTGGATTTTTTGCCAACTTGTCTTTATGGATCAGGAAACAACTTCTCCATTTTTGCTCTTATCTTGAAGATTCTCTGTAAGGAAATGGAGCTGTGATGTACAAAATTAGGAACCAAAAGCATTCTGGTAAACCAATTGAGAATATATTTAAAATCAAGAATAACCTGAAAAACCTGGTGCATAACCCTTCTTTGTTCTCTGTGACTTAATAAAATGATAAGATGATGTGAAATTGGTTTTTTATTGCTATAAAAAGTGAGAAACTTAGATATGAAGTGATAATTTAAAAAAAATATAAATTTGGCAATTCCCAGAAATCTTGCAAAAGCAACAAAACATATTCACTCAGTTCTAAGAAATTTCTAAGTGTCTATGGAAAACATATGAAAAAAATTGTCTCTCTGTACTAAAGTGTTACTTTAGAAAGTCTAATTTGTTGCAAATCAGACTAAATTGCAGCCTAAAATGAGAACATTGCTACCTTGCACTTCACATTACAATGCTGCATCCTAACAGCGTGTAAGCCATCACAAGATTTAGAACTCTGCTCAATCAGGGACAACAAAATTAGAAATAAATGGAGAGGGATCAATACAAAGTGTTGTCTGGCATAATGAAACAGCCCCTAGGTAGAAAATCTATTTTATTTCTCTCTCAGCAGCTGTACTCTTTGACAATCTCTGAACCAATCCAGTAAACAGTCAGGTTATTTTATTGAGAAAAAACATGGAGTTACATGTCTTATATTACACAAATACAATTATGTTGATCAATAAAGCAGTTAAACAATTTAGTTTTTATTGCTAAAGATACTTGTGTTTACACTGGTTTTATTTAATACAAGATTAAGAATTACCTTGTATTTTATGCTATAATGGCAATCAATGCTTAGCAGGTAATGCCATCCACTGTGCTTTTATGCAACATCAGACTTTGTGGCAGATGTTGTTGGGTAATGTCAGAAATAAAAATATTCCTTATATGACTGAACACTCAGTGTGTAGTGTGGAATGCTTAGAACCTTCTTCTTTCTTTACTTTTATATTTATGCAAGGTCTAGGAAAGACTTGCCTATTTACATTGAGATTTCTGATACAAAATGTTACGCTACTCACGCCTCTTTGTGTATTTTTTCAGAGCCTCCCTGGATGCAGAAAATACTGCTTCTGCACATACTCATGGGTAGTTCAGTCAACAGGGATACAGACCATGATTTCAAATCTATTTTAATGGGAATTAAGATGTTCTTAACACTTTCAGCTATTCTTAAGTGGATGACCATGGCAGTCTTTCCAGATTGCTATTGACTGGCCCTGGTACTGCACTATGAACACCAAAAGCAACAAAAGTAAAACCAAACAAAGGATGTGAGCTATAAGAGTGTCTGAGCACACAAAAGCACTCTGTTTCTAAAAAGACATAATGACACTGAGTTTGGAGTTTGAAATATATTCCATCTCCTTTTGACAAGCTCAAGAATCTTTACAGTATGTTCTATATCTTGTTCCAAGTGTGAACTAATTTAGATTCTGTTTAAAGCTGTCACAACTCCAGAGATTTCATTGCTCATTTATGCAGGTAATACTAAGTAAATAATAATGTTTTAAATGAAATGCCAAGGGCAAGATAAAAAAGGAGAAAAAAATAGGATGTTGCATCACTACCACATCAATACATCTTTTTTCTTAGAATTACTGTATAGAGCTTAAATAAATTAAATTAATTCTTGACATTTATAGCTCAGAGCTGCCATAATATCCATATTATGATATCTGCTTACACAGGGAAAAGGCCTTCTTTATTTTTAATTATTTGTTCCATTAAAGTTATTAATGTCTTGAGCCATCCACAATAAAACATCATTAGCCAAAATCCCACTGCTACCACCAATATCTGAAACAAAAGCAAGGAACTATGTATTTTGTAGAATTTTGTAAGGTTTTGATAGTAAACAACCTTTCTTCTGATGGAAGAGTTTGAATAATTTATTGCTTCAACTGTGTCTATTTCTGTATTCAGGCTGCTATTATTCAGAAGTCTATAATATGGTAAAGTTACATGTATGTGTTAGACTAGCAGCATTAAAGAGTCCATCTAGCAAATGAGAAAATGTGAAATTTCTTAAAGAGAGCTGAGGATGATCAAGTATGACTGCTGTTAGAGCTGATTACTTAACCTACAACAGTGTTATCCTGAACTTTGTAAGTATGAACTTTTCGATCTCAAACTACCAAAACAGACAATAAATTTACAGCCAAGTGTACAAAAGACAGTTTTCATATGCGTGTTCTAACTTTTTAAGCTGTGTTTCAATAATAGTACTAGGTTTACATAGTTCATATTCAATAACTAAACAAGTGGATTTTAGAGAATGTACTTGCGAAAAAAAAAAATCACAATTATGTTCAGTTAAAGGCTTGAACTCAAAGAAAAGGAATGAAGCTGAGTTGGGGGACATTTATATTAAATATAATGAAATGGTTTTTCATCCAGGTGGTGTTTGGGAACTGGAATAGGCTCCCCAGGGCTGTGGTCACAGCACCAATCGTGACAGAGTTCAAGAAGTGTTTGGACAATGCTCTTGGGCACATGGTGTGGCTTGGGGTGTCCTGTGCAGGCCAGGAGTTGGGCTCCATGGTCCTTGTGGGTCTTTTCTAACTCAGCATATTCTATGATTATAACAAGTCTGGATGATTTTTTATACTTACTACAAACAGGAGGATTAGAAAGCTTCTAGTAGCAAAAGAGCAAAAGGTAATATGACCATAGATAAATAATTTATTTTATTCTACTCTTCACAGAATCACTAAAGGAGTAGAAAAGGTGCATAACTATTGTTTCAGCTGTAAATTTGTGATGACATAATATTACTGTAACACCTCAGCTGAGGGTGAGAATGGACACCATCTGCCTAGTTTTAATTCTCTTAAAAGAAGCCCCCTGAGCAATCACCTCTTCCTCAGCTGTTTAGAAACAGGTCATTACTTTATCTGACATCTCAGTCACCATCTGCTAAGAAATTTTCTCTTCGTCTGTCTGATTGTTTATATATCTTTTGTTCCATAGAAATTGAAATACAAGAAAAAACAGTAAAAAAATATTTGTCAGAGGTCTCTCAAAAATCTCTTATCAGTAATTAGAAATCTAAATTGTTAAGACTGCATTTTTTCTTTATTTTATGGCTCAAAAATTTGTCTCTGGATTTAGCATTAAAGTTTCATGATTAAAATTTATTATTAAAACAGGATATTTCTACCATATTCTATTTGATTACCTTCATTGTTCGCATTCATTGATCACCTTCATTGTTCATGTCTCCCATCTTAAGAATTTGAGTTTTCTGTTCTATGACAATAGTATGGTTTTGGAAAAACTTGGTCTTCTCATGTCTTTAATATTAGGAAGTTTTAACATACAGTTTTAGGTTTTTATTTTTGAACATTTAATCACTTTGATTTCTGTATAATTTTAATTTTGGTTTAATGCAAGTATTTAATACAATGGAATCCTGTATTTCCTACTCAAATCAGAATTTCTATCTATTCAATTGGGGAATGTGACTTAATATGTTCTGGCTATGAAATTTTTTTTTTTTTTTCTGCTTGTGTATTTTCACACTAAATGTTTTTCAGAAATGGAGCAACTGAAGAAATTCAATGAAGTGTGTTCTGAACATGCAAGGATACTCAGGAGAAAAAAGAAAAACAAAACAGACCCCCCAAAAAAACCCCAATAAAAGGACTGAAAATATTAGGAATTATTTTGAAAAGCTACACAGTAAATTGCTGTTCTGTCATCAAGAGCTAGATTTCATTCTTTTATCTCAAGTCAAAGAGAATATCAACTAAAATGAAATACAGTTGTCAATAGAAAACAATAAATAATTAATTGAATAAGGACTAGGACTTGCTTATGGAACAAACATTTCTCATTGGTGTGTTCCTGAATATCTTTAAAAGTTGACTTCACAAAGGGATTGGCAGTAAATGCATGTGTAGGCATAACTCAGATTAGTTAAAACCACAGTGTCCAACTAAACAGACATTGAAAATAATGTACTTGGAATTAATATGAGTTCTACTTTTTCTAAATACTAGTGACATTTAAATGAATGGAAACCTTCTTTAGATGAGACCTTTAATAAGCATTTCCCAGGATTTTTTTCACACAGTCTCCTAATAAAACTGGCACAGGCTCTTGATGGAGACAAATAACTGGACTAGACAGAGGGGTAACCTAGATGTGCATGACCAATTTTACATTCCTCACCAGGACAATTTTCTATATTAACACACGTTTTTCAAAGCATTTTTATTTACTTCTGAAATTTTTATTTGCCCCTTAATTCAATACAAAATGATAATGCTACACATAGACCAGTTCTCTAACTATGTTGTGCTATTTTTTTTTTATTAGCCTTTAATGATAAAAATAACTAAGTTGTCTACAGACATTATTTTGTACTTTGCTCTCTTTCTTTTTGATTCTAAATGCTAACAGAAGAAAAATTTTAGTCTATAAAAAAGATATTACTAATATGTACAGATTAATATCTCAGATTCATCTTCCTTGTTTGCCTCTCCATCAATTTCTCTGTATTCTCCACTCTGCATACATATTTTCACCATAATCTGTGGAAATTTTTCTTTTTATAGAGTGTAGAATGATGCTTAATATATATGTGCACACTTTGTAGTGACCTGCAGGCTTAATGCCTTTATGGACATTTTTGTCTTATCCTTCAAAATCGAAAACTATCTCAGTACTTTTTTTTTATTATTTTTAATTCTTGCGTAAATGACATTTGTATATCATCTTTAGAAGAATAGGACCTTCCTAAGATAGTGATTAATAGAAAGTTCATAGAAATTTCATAACTTTCTTTTCATGTTATGTCACAATTTAAATTACAGACTGCTTAGACCTGACTCTAAGTATTTTTAAAACTCTTAGAGTTTTCCTTTTCAGCACAATGGTTCAACACTCTTAATTGTGATATTTTTCTTATTTTTAATAAAATGTTTTTGTTATTGAGAAATTTCTAGAGCTCTCTTGATCCTGCAGCTCACTTTCTTCCTGTTTTTTGTGCAAATTTCATCTTCATTTGGTGACATGTAGAAGAGTCTTATGAATGCCTTTATTATTTTTTAAATTTTGCTTGGTTTGAAATTTCAGTATGCTGTATTCTCTAATTTTTTAACTTCAATGTGTCAGAAGTATTGTCATAAATTAATACTGTTTAAAAAAAATCTTCAATTCTATTAAATTCTTATTCTATTTTCAAGGTGAACATATATAAAGTGCTTGACTTAGATATTTATAATACCGTCTCAGTGACATCACTGAGATCATCACAATTTTTTCAGCTGGTTCACTAAAGCGAAGGAACCCTAGAGCAGGTTTTTTTTCATGCTAGTGTGAAGTTAATTTCTTCTGCATTCTGTGGTAATTTTTGATTAAAAGCTTATGCCAGAAAATTCATAAGCCAGATGTGAATATTGTAAAGAGTCAACATGTTGTTTTTCACCTATCTTTCCATCAAGGACAGCTTGTTTTCTACAGATTAAAAATGAAGCTATAGATTTATGTATAAATTGTTATGAAAGGTTTTTACTTTTGATACCAATCAGGATTGGCAGAAAAAAACCCCAAAAAATCAAACACATTTGCTGAATAGATTCTGGCTTTACAATCTATTTAATTTAATAATTGAAGGAGGATTCTGGACAAGACAGCTATGTTATGGGATTTTATATACCCAAAAGATATGCCATTCTGTGGGAATCTAATCCAGTTGAATAAAGGCAAGGTTGGGCTTGGTGTTAGGAAACTGAAAGTAGCATTGAAGAGTATATGTTCTTTGATGTTAATGTTTTCACTGTAGAATTGTGCAACTTGTTTTTTTCTTATGAATAAAACAAGAAATTGTTATTTTGTTTACAATTTGAATGCTATATGAAGATAGTACAGTAATAGTAGTTGAAAACTGGCTACTGTCCACTCACCTTTCAACATTGTCACAGTGGATTGCATTTGCAAGTTTTGTAACTATAATAATGTTGTATCTATCTGAACACATTTTAATGTCTGTATCCGTGTATTTGCATACTTGAGAATTACAAAAAATACTTGTCCTTTACATTTCAAATGTACTTGATGAAAAATTACTTAATTTTTTTTCATTCTGAATAAATACATTAATTTTTTGCTCATTGCTCACATTGTTCCATGAAGGATGCAACGATGGAAGTTATATAATTAATGATGTGTTATCACCTGGTATCATAGGAAAGGTGTAACACTTGCTAATAGGAGAGACTAGATTAATGTCATTTCAGCCACCAGGAACTGGGAATCAATTTCAATGCTAATCAGTGGTTTAAAGAATAGATTAGCAATGCAGTAACTGCCATTAACCTTTCAAGCACTGCCTCTACATGAAGCTTCCTGCAGAGACATAAAGCAGTGTGCAGCTGTGACACAAACAGAGCAAATAAAATACAAAAAGACATTGAAGATTTTCTTAGTCTATTTTATGACAAAACTATGCAAGAAAATAAACCCAACCCAACAAAAGAAAAATACCCCTAAAAACAAACCCAAACCCCAACCAAGTATTTTTTAAATTAAATACTTGTTTTTGAGACTGAGTTTCCTGAAATATGAAGCACCTCACTTCATATGAGGTGAATATATTCAGGAAACACCAAGATGGCCACGATCTGAGCTGAAGTGTGAATAAAATATTTATTCCACTATTTCACTGGCAAAACAGGCACATTGCAGTACTAACTTAACTCAAACTTAACAGGGGCAAAAAGAACATGTGCCAGACCCATCCCCTGCTTTGATATTACATTGGGCCTGGCAGATGCAGATTCCTTTGCAAGGCTATGATATTGCAGTCTCTGAGCTTCTCATCTCTCTTTTCCCTCCTCCCGCACCAGGAGGCCTAAGCATATGGAGAATGCTTTTTAGCTCTTTTGCAGCATTCTATTATCTTCTTCAGAAATTTTACTTCTCAAGACAGAAAGAGAATGATGAGAAATTTTCACAGACTGGATATTCTTAGCATCTCCCACCTGCAAAGTCATCTTGAATGAAAAGAATTCTAAAAAAAAACTCTTTCTCCTCACCAGTCTCCCATTTTTAACCCTTTAATCCCAGCACCACCTGAAATAAAGGGGTTTAGGCACATTATATAATATTCACTACTATTAATTTTTGATTTCCAATATGATGTGTGTTTTAAAACTTCATATTGAAATGGTGTACAAGAAAATGCATATGTGGCTTTTAAAATATTTAAAAATGTCATTTTAAAACAGCTGCGCACACATGATAATTGAGAGATATTCTAATATTATTTACAAGTTTTCTCATCTGTTTTAATGGACATCCTGATGTCACTACTGACAGGTACCACAATCACAGTGTTCCCCTCAACAGTCTCAGCAAGAAGGAAAACAATCTCAGTAAGAAAGAAAGCCACGTTATTTAACTCTATGATGGTCAATAAAAAGTAATATTCTCTTGCATGAGATCACAAAGCCCAATGGTACTGGAAGAATTAGGTTTCTATTTGTACTGAGCTCCGAGACTGATATGAATGATATTGTGAACTTGGCAGTAAAATAAAAGATAATTCATGAGATATTTTTCTTTTATACTCATTAAACATTCTCTAAGTAGCTAAAATGTTATACTGGTGTCACCATTTTAACTCAACTATCGTCTTTTTTCTAATGCCCAAAAGTTAAAATCACAAATATATTTCTCAACAACACACATTCTTTTGTGTGAGAAAGTTCTGTGACCTTGTAGAATAAAATAGAAACAAGTTCCCCTTTTATAAGGGTGTCCTAGTTTGACCAGCCCAGGGAAGTGAGCTGGCTGGGTTTGAGATTGGCATTTTCTTGGACCAATGGGAAAGCATTTTCTAGTTGTTATTCCCTTTGAAAGCAGCCTGGGCAGGTCTCTTTCCTCCCGGCTGTCAGAGCACACACCTCTGCCCTCTCTGCCCTGGGCTGAGTGGGGAGGCCACCGCGGGCCAGGCAGGGACAGCTGATTTGGGAACATCTGCCAGCACAGAGTCTGCTCTGCTGCTGGCCCCAGCTGAACCTGCCTCTGGGAGCCTGGGCAGAGGGGGGAGAGGCACATGAGGCAGGACAGAACACCTGATGAGACTGAGGGGTGGAAAAGGAATTTGGGAATCTGCCCAACTCTCCCCCCTGGCTGCAGGCGACCAGCGAAGGGCTGCCTTTGGGTCTGGACCCTCTGAGAGCTGCACCCCCAGCAGGGCTGTGAACCATGACACCATGGACTGCCATAGCCGGACACTATCTCTTGTTAACTCTTTCAGTGCATCAGTGCACAGATGGGACTTGGAAAGCCTCCATCCTCCCTCCAGTGAGAGAAAATTAGAATGCAGATGTGTAAAGACCACATGAAGTATCAAAGTCAGTCAAGAAAGAGTGAAAGTCCAGGTGGAAGGAGTGTGGGAAGTTGCTTTTGAGCTGTAAAGGACTCTTGCAAGCTATGGTGGTTGGTTATAACATATTGAAATGTTTCCTTTAAACCATAAAGAAGTATGGGGGAGATAAAAGAGTTCAAGTTGTAGACCTGAGCAAAGGAGTGAAATGTTGAGGGGCTGTTGATTTCATGAGAAGTTGAACAGAGAGATGAAGTGATAAAGACTCTTTGCCCTCGAAGAAGTGAATCTCTGTTCCTTGGAGGTGAAGGTGGTCCCAAAGACAAAGAGGACCTTTATTTTGAACAGTTATCTTTAAATAAGACCCCATACATCGATGTGGCCCAGAGACACAACTGTGAACATGGGAGGAGTTTCATGAACACAAAGGATCTGGGCGGTTGCTGTTCATGAAGAATGGATCCACAAGAGAACTGTTTTCTTGTGGGAAAATTGACCATAGTGAATGAAAGGTGCTTCCCTCCCTAAGAGAACTAAAAAAAAGACTGTTTTAGAGGTGGAAAACTGACTGAGATTTCTGAGTATTGTTTTCTTTACATTGTTAGTTAAGAGAAAAAAAAGGTGTGTGGAGGGAGAAAGAGTGCTTTGAAGGTTCCATCCTCATTCTTCTTTTTCTTTCTTTTGGTATTAGTTAATAAAGTCTTATTACTTTTAAGCTTAAGCCTGCTTTGCTCTTGATTAGAAACTTTTAAATTGGCAAAATCAAACCAGAACAAAAATTGGTGTTTCTGCCCGATTTTGAATTGAAACCAAGACAAAGGGTAAAGACCTTGGAAATCTAAATTTTAATTTCTTCTACTCTCTTGTTCACTTTTTTATGTTCAATCAGAATGGTGAGATGATGATACATATTCCCCAAACTTTCTAAGTACTGATATTCCATCATTTTGAAAGCATTGTTGATACAATCAATGATGATAAATGATTCATCTCACTTAATTAGGCTGAGAAAAAAGTGGGATACTTCAAACAAAACTATTTAAACAAGATTTAGCTCCTAGAATTTCCTAGTCTCCTTGATTTTTATATACACTAACATGTTTTCTATCCCCATTAAGATAAACACATCAATATTTCGTATGTCACAGATTAAGACAAAATTAAATTAATTTCTCAAGTGCAGATTGTTTCCAACCACAGTCAGTCCTTTTTTTGTTGTTTTTTCTTTTTTGTGTGTGTGTTTTTATTTTTATTTCCTGTTATATAACTGAGAAAACGTTATTTGGTTGATTTGTTTTATTGCTACAACCAAATGGTTATCATAAATACCAACTTCAACAAGCAGTCTATATATTTGTTTGGGGAAGATTACAAGTCAACACCTGAAAACAACAAAACAAATGGTTAATGTGGTTAATGATGCACTGACAACTAGGTTTATGTTTTTAAAATGTGGTAGCACCTTTATAAGACAAAGGCTACCTTGTATGATTATATGAATTTACCTTTAAAAAAGAGGAATAATTTATAAAAAACTATATGATTTCTCTCAAAAAACAACTTGTGTAAAAGGAGCCTAGAAATTGGAATGGAAAATATAGTACTTTAAGACACTGCTTAAAGCTTTCCTATAACCATTTCCAATGTTAGAACAGGTTAGGTTTAGTCAAGAAAAGCTGGAACAACATAGAATTGTGGAAGAACAGTAATGAAAGAGAGAAGAAACCCTAAAACTCTAGAAAAATATAATTATGCACAATAGTGTTGCTCACTGGCCACTGATAGATGCAATGGTCATCCCTTCCAGGCCAACTCTCCCACTTTATACACTGAGAATGCCGTATTAGGATATGCAATATCCCTTTGGATAGTTTGTATCAGCTGTCCTGATACAATCCCTCATACAACCATGCTCCCTCCCAGCTTCTTGTGCATCTCCCCACTGACATCATGTTGGGTGATGCTATTTATATTATGTGAGGTTCTCCCAGTGAATAGTAGATACATGCAAATTCCATGGATTTCTTGATGGGTAGTGTTTGCCTTCTGAACAAGCTTCATTGTTGCAATACAATCCATTTCATTCACTTCCCACATTCATCAACAGAAAAGAATAAATTTTAATGTTAAAATTAAATTTTGGGGCACTGGTATAAAAAATGCTTTAGTGTTTTGGGGATGACTAGAAAAGATGACTTAAGAGTGATGCATTAACTGAAATACAACTCCCCCAGACTCTCCCATCTTCCTATTTCCCTGTAAACTCAGACTTTAGAAATTTAGAGTTATGAGAAGGTATTTGACAAACTTAATTTAAAATCTAAGGCCTGAAGGGAATTACTTCAAAGTGTCAGTGCCTGGCAATAGAGAAAGGATGATCTTCTTTTTATGACACTAAGCTGGACTTTAAAGGGATTATGTTTCATTTGGTCCTTACTGCAAACTTTCTTAAAGAGTAACTGTCTTCATCTGAGCTTGTGGGGTCTTGGCTCACTTGAACTAAATGAATGAACCTGTCAAAAACTAACCATAAATACAGTTCATGGGAAAAAGCAAAATATTCAGTTCTCTTAAAAGATGCTGTGTTTTACATCACATATTTCAGTGCACTTCATCAAGTATAGTGAAGATTTCACTCAGTCTTTCTACATCACTTAGTGGCATTAGTACATTTTAGATTATATTCTAGGATATCATTTCACCAGAAATAGCACCAAAGGGAAGCTCCTCACTGAAATCTCAGATGTAACTTTAAATAAAACAGGAGGATATTTTAATGCTGGCAAAAACCAATTGGATTCTAAAACACTATTGACTTAAAAATGTGAGGTGCAAAATATAGATAAACACTTTGTATGCCAGTGGCAGGAGTGGCTGAAAGTAAATGGCAATATTCTCCAGCTGAGTGCTCTGCCCCTTTTCACCTTTAAAACTGAGTACCTGACAGTGAGATTTGTGTAACTAATACTGGTTTTTAATAAGAACCTTGTAATAGTTGTGCTAAACTAAGAGTAGAAGACCAGAACATTTATGTTCTAATATTCTCCTATGTAGTGTTTGTAGTCTGTTCATGAGTCTGATAATTTTTACACTATTAATGCAGTTTTAATCAAAAACATTGACATTATTTTTGTAATTTCTATTGATGAAAACCAGTTTCTCAGAAAATATTCCACCATAAAAAATTGTGAACAATTGATTACAAGCACAACATTTCTGGACTTTGCAGTTTAACTCGATAGCTGCAGGAAAGAAAAGTTTATTAAACATGCTGTCAATGATCCTATTGTTATGTATAGTAAGTGTTGAATACTACTTATATACTGCAAGAATAGGCTTATCTCTATAATTTCCTGAACTTTTCTGAATATGAAATGGGAAAAACTGCTTCATATAAAAATTCTGTCCTTTATGGTTCCCAGCTATTCCTGTTACCCATTTCTTCCCTTTATATTTATAAAAATGTGACAATCTGTCTGGAAAGAGAAAATGAAAAAGCTACTAGAAGTATAGATAATTCCCCAACTGGGGAAAATTTTACAAAATATTAAAAATATTCTGCTTCATCTTCACCTGATCTACATACTCTTTTCTCCTTATTCAGTTCATTCCTTGAAACAAAAGAAAAAATAAAAAGAAATATTTTTAATAATCTATGTTGCCATGAAAAAAAAAAAAGAAAGGAAAAGTTAATTTTGTATGAATTCAAATATGGGTACATGATCTTTGAATTTAAGAATAGTGATATGCATTTCAGTCAAAGAGACTTTTCCACAGAACAGACCACTTATTACTCTTCATTTTGTCACACTGATACTTGCTGAGGTTCTTCTAATAAAATCCAACAGAATCACACATAGATCTTTTTAGACTGTGACAAAAGCTTCTAATCAGTTGCTACCTCCATCAAAATCATCAGCTTGATTCTTGTATAAGTGACTCTTACATATCTCTAAGGATTTTTACATTTCCCTCATCCTTATGGTAGCTATTCATTATTTCTAGAAGACTGGAACAACATTAACAATGACAGAAGAGACATAAAAAGAACATTTTGTTCAGTTCCAAAATATCCCTTACCTCTGGTAACCTTTTCTGCTTCAGAACAGAGATTCCTTTCATGAGAGCTTATTTTAACAGTATTTTGGATCCTATTAGCATTCACAGTATTAGAAGAAAAAGATCTTGTATGGTTTCAGAAGAAAGGATTTAACTTCTGACATTTTGATCCCACAGAAACTGTCACGGGCTTTCAGTGAGAGATCTCAGAAAATCAAATTCTTTCATTTTAGTAGCACAAAGTTTATAAAATGATTCTATTTTTTCCTTGCATTTTTCAAAAGGAAAGGCATAGAATAAGGATAGTGTGAAGATAATGTACACTGAACAATATGAAAAACTGCATTTACAATACAGAAATTTTGCATGGCTCACAGCTCCCATTCATGAGTGTCTGATCAGATTAGTGTTATGTCTCAAACAACTGCACCATCCTGTACTCAGTAGGTGTGCCTGCTGTTTCTTACTCAGGGGATGAGGCTGGTGGCTCTCCACAGCTGAGGCAAGACATGGATGGAAGGGGTTTAATGTCACGATGTAGTTGCAAATGGCAGTAAATCCTCCTTCACGTTTAAGCCTTAGGCAAATGTAGCATACTATGGGTTTGTTCTACATTTAGGTCAAAGATTCTATAAGTAAACATTAAGGCTATCACCACTGAATTTGTTAACACAATAAAATGATTCAAGAGCTTTCCACAGTAGATGAACAGGTAATTTGTCTGTGGATCTGATAACAGTAGTCAGAGAAGTTTTAATAAGACAGGAGCAAATAAATAGTTCCTGTAGCTCTGTTTCAGCAAAGAGCCTCAGACATAACTACAAGACCTCACAGTTTTGTAACAACAGAAAGTCCAGTGTTTTTTAATGTGCACAGCCCTCTCTGTGTCTGCCTTTTATGTCATTGTCCACTCTCTAGTTTGCAGTCATTTGGAATCACTTCCATATGTTGCTAGCATATAAGGTAACTAGGTCTAATAAGTTATTTAAATTACTAAATTCCATTCTGTCAAATTTAGCACTTATGATATTATCATAATTATAGACTCATACTGTCTTCTTTAATAAACAAAATATTTTCTTTCTAATAGTTGATATGCCCTAACCTCAGCCAAATGACATCTGTTTTTCTTCCATAATCTACAGGAAAAAGTCATCACAGCCTCTGATTCAATAAAATCTATTTTATGTATGAGGGTATTTAAAAGTACTTTTCTAATGCTAAGCTGATGTGTAAGACCAAATTTTTGCATGCATTTTCTTCTAACTGGGAAAACAAGGTTAAACAAGGAAAGAAGCATAAAAGCTTCTCATGCATGGTACTGATAGAGATGCATGTTAACATTTACTTTCAAAATGTGTTCCCAGGCCAGTTTCCATAGGTAATTCTCTCAAATTGAGAAGGTTTTATAAAACGATCACAGGAGCATTATACTGACTTGCTAGACTAATTTTATCTTTTCAGTACAGAATAAGAAATAGAATGTTCTTCTTAAAAGAGACAAAATCTGTATTATTTTTCATTAAACTTTTCAATTTCTTTATTTTACAGATTATTTTATTCCATTTTCCTAATCTCTTTATAATTTACTGTTTTAAAGAATACTAAGCAAAAAAAAGGTCAGGAATAATTCTGAAATTAAAAAAGTTGGAAATCTTAAAAAAACTCTTTTTTCCCTCTACTTGATCATTCAGACTTGATTCTTTCTTTCCCAGATCCTCATGCAGTTAAAATATACAGAAAGAAAACTGACTAAAGAACAGATTTAGCCAAGAGAAAATTTATTTCACATTTTTGATGACTTTGTTCATGTCACAAAGTAGACCACAGTTTTGAATTTCTCATAGGCTGTGGAACAGAGATTTATTTTCTATGGCCATCTCTATAATTTTATCATAGTTTTAAAACTTAAACTTTAAATTTAATAGAATTTGATATTTTTTGTTAATTTATTAAATTAAATACATATCCGCTTGAGTCTACATTCATTTCCTCTTTGGCTATAAGCACACAAGCATAAATCATTTTCTAAATAGATTTATAAGAAACATTTTAGAAGACAGCAACTACATGGGTATGAGTTCTGGCAAGATTATCCTTTCAAAGTAAAATAATGTCTCTGAATTATTAAAGGAATTACTTCGGGTCACTAAGATGGTTATTTACTGGTCATTATGATAAAAACTTCTGGGTTGTTTCATTCACAATGATAAATTTGTTTAGAATTGCTGCACTTAATCCAGTTAAAATAATCCAGTAAATTGCACCCAATCTGGTAAATTGCAATGAAGTGTTCACACTTGAATATCCCAAACATTCAAGTTCCATGTGAATGTCTATGACATTCAAGTCCCTTTTGTTAGTTCTTTAAGGAATTTGTTTTTAGATTATACATTTACTGAATTAAAAACAAAGCTTTGTGTTGGAGATCACATATTCAGATAGGTCCCCTAGATTAATGTTTTGGCTAGCATGCATTACAAGATGTTTACTAGATTCAAATGATTTTCCTCCATTTCTGAATGTTACTTCAAAGTAATGAGAGTTGTTTATATGTCAGCAAATATTTGGAGAGGAAAGCAAATTCCCAGTTTATAGCAGGATTATTTTTCCCAAAAAATGTATATTCTATAGATTTTTTGGAATTATTTCTATTAATAAAAATGTTATCTTTAGTGTATTAGTATTTGGGGGTTTTTGGGTATTTTTGATCTGATTTTTTTCACTTAATAAGCATTAAGAATTTAAATATTGAGGTACCACAAAATGAAAGGAATGATACAGTAAAACAAATTATTCTCTCTTCAACACTCTGTGTTTACAGTATTCATATGGATAATACATGTTGAAGACTTTCAGTTACAAACAGTTTTGTTAGTAGGCTTTTAGGCTTTTCCACAACCTCATTCTGATCCCAGTAGTCAGCAGTAAAAATTGCTGTGTCATGCATTTTAGAAGTAATAAAAAATCTTCTGCGGTGAACTTTGAATTCATTTTTGACATACACCTACTACAGATTTACAATAACTTATCTTGGATGCTGAATAAGCCTCCTATTTTTCACACCTCACGACACCACTATTGTGAAGCTTAATTACAATGCTGTCTCTTTTCCATTTAAAAGTGTCAGAATTTATATTATAACTTTCATACTTAAACCAATTAGCACTAAATAGTCATATCATCCAAAACCAAGTTCCACTGAAGCTGAAAAAATTAATTTGTGTTACAGTTAAGTCTAACCTCCTGCTGGTTTCCCTTTCCCCAGGAAAGATATGTTCCTATAACTTAACCAAATTATTGCTAAAACATGTCGTTCTCAAGGATTGACATAAATGTATTTTAGCATTTTTTGCCAATTAATAAGCAGTACCTTCAGCTTGAAAACACATTCTGTTTTGGTGTAAGCTGAATGGTATTTAGGAATTTTGCAGCAAGAAATCCAATGGTTTCCTTACAATGTGAAAATGTTTTATAACATTTTCACTAAATTGTGAATTCACACCACTTTGCTTCACAGTTATTTTAATGTGATGTAACTCAAATCAAATGGATTTTTACTCAGAATCAAGAAGTTATTCTATATTTAAGAAATACATATCAACCATGTTAATTTCTATACTATATGCTTTATTCCTTCAGAGAATATCAAGTTCATGAATTCCAGCACCCACACGGGTCCCTGAAGACACTGTGGTTTAGAATGTATTTCTTCATCTTAATTAATTACAGAAAATTACTCCAGGAAAACAGATCAAAGCAACATTTTTATCAGCTCAAAAAAATCTGTCCTTAGTGGAATAAACCCACACATTTTTAAAGGAGAATTGTATAACTTTAGGTAGCCTTTTCATGGAGCTTGTGACTTCGTGGGATTTTTTCCCGTTGTAGAATATGCAACAAATTCATTGAAATATACCCAGTTGTAAAAACGTTGGTTTTTTCTGGTTCTTCCTAGAGAAAAACATTCCTATACATGAATATTTTCTTGATAATACTAAAGATTACTTCAGCTGAGTTGCTGAGTTACTGATACATATCACAGCCCAAGATGTTTTCTCCTGACACTCCTGTGGCAATCCTGTGCTACACACTAAAGCTGTTATCTCCAAGGGAGAAGCAAAGGAGGTTGCAGGTACTGATATAGAAGCCCCCTCGGTTTTCTGAGTTTAACCACTCAGCACCAAATATGGTGATGCTTTCATCTTTATTTGGCAGTATGAGTTTTCATTCTAAATAGTTCTGGATTCTTCTTAGTAAATTTTGCTGTATGGAGTTCGCTTGTATGAAGTAAGGAAAACATTTGCTAGAATTTGCCTGGGGAAGTGCTGGGAGACTTGCATTTGTGTAATTTAACCTTTAGAACAGACCTTAATAACATCAAACAAGATTTCATTTTCCAAACTCTATTTCCAGTTCAGCCAACAACCTCAGATTTACAATATCTCGATATCCCAGCCCAAGGAGTTCACTGTGTACCTAAGGAGTATTGCATGTCATATAAGGTGAACTTCCTAGGGTCTGCATGAGGATACTTCAAGGGACAAAGGTAACAGTGACAGAAAGTGAAGTTGTACACTCTGACCTGGCCCAGAAACCTGCCCCAGCAGCCAGCACACAGCTGAAATACCTGGACTGTTCAAACCCATCCAAAAACTACAAGTGTTCCACAAAGGATTTTTTTTCTCTTCTGTTTTAGCACAGTATAATCCAATGGTCTCTCATCAATGGTAAGGTTTAAGTTAGGCCACTTTCATTTGCTTTCCACCCCACTGCAGATGATGCTAGAGATGATCTCTGGATTTTTAGGGGTTTGGAAAAGGATGCTTTATATAAACAAAAAGCCTGAAGTGTTTCCTTACAGTATGAAGTACATGTTTAAGGTAGCATTAGAGACAAACACTTTATCTGAAGTGCTCTGACATTACAACTGCTGTAGCATTTCATTAGTCTTTTCAGTTGCATCTGCCAAGTTCAACTGACAGTACTGAGGACTGTGTTTTAAACCTCAGGTGATCTTTGGTTGTAGATGAAGAATGTTAACAACAGCAACAAGAATAGGAAAATTGGAACAACAAACATTTTAACACTTCAAAAGTCCAGAAGGTTTTAATTTTTCTGTAAAATGTGGTTTACAAGTAGAAAGAAACCCTGCGGTATGTTCTAAATGGTTTTATTTGTGTGTATATATATATACATATATATATATATATATAGAGAGAGAGAGAGAGAGAGAGAGGGAGAGAGAGAGAGAGAGGGAGAAAGAGAGAAAGAGAATGAGAGAGAGAATTTTTTTTAAAGTTTGCTATATCAGGAAAAGAGAATACAGCTTGGCACTTCCAGATGCCCTGCTGTGCATCTTTGCAAATGTGCAATTGCCTCTTTCCTTTCAAATAGATTTGAAGTTCACAGAATAGCTGGTCTCGGTGATCATAAATAAAAGACAAAGTGAAGAAGACAGAAGTTTATTTTATTTTCTCTTGCTTCCTGTCCTAAACATGAACATATTAACTACACAGAACACAATGTGGTATACATCACAATATTATGATTCCAAGTGAACCAACTTACTGAGATGGATGTGAAAACAGTAAAAGGTACCAATTCAGAAAAAGGAAAAATTTATTTAAAATAAAATATGCAAATATTTTACATAGAAATATGCTGTTATTTTATAATATTTTTATCTCACTTTATTATATTTTCCATACTGAAAGCTGGAGTTGTAGTCTCTAATGTGTTAATCTATTTTCCTGACTATCCACTGAACTTAACTGGCTACATATGCAGCTTAAAAACCTGAAATCTTTTGTTAAAGAAAGAGCTATGCTCATTAAAAATTATTCATAAGTTCTTCCTTGATTTTCTTAATTTTCTTTTTAAAATATAAATGACTAACTCAACTATAACGTGTGTTTGACAGAAATAATTTGAAAGTAATTATACAGAGCCAAGCATTTAAACTCATGGGTAATTTGAATTCAGCTTCTTTCACCCTTTATAATTATCTACTTCTGGTGTTGTGTTATTGAGTGAACATTACCCTTTAAAAATGCAGAGAAAGGTGTAAGTGTTCAAAATTCACTCTGCAGTATGAGACTTCAAGATACAGTACAGTAAAAGAATGTAGAACAAAGAAAGCCTTTCTGTGAAGTACAGATGTGTTTCCAGCAGGGACTTAGAACTCTCAAAACAGGTATGAGAGATTTTTTTCCTGTTGTAAAACCAAATTCACAACTTTGAAAAAAGAGCTGTACAGATTGTGTGTCTACAGACAGAGAGCAGCCATCTATAATCCTAAAATAAATAATCTTATTTTGTCTGATTTTTCTTTTTGCCTCTGGTTGCTCATAAGTACATTGAGTGAGATGGTTAATGCTTTAATGAATTTTAAACCTACATATATTATTGAAAATGCAGTGATGTTTTATAATCAGTAGAATTGTTTTAGACTAATCTCAGTTAAATGAGAACACAATTTTATAGTAATAGCTCTTCTTCAGTGTGTTTGAATTCTAATGTATAAAGGTCATGGTTTCACTAACCTTGTTAAGCAGGACAACATAGCATTCTCTGGTACCATTCATTTTTCAGTGATCACCCTCTGAAGTAATGGAAAAATCATAAATACCAACATTTCAAGAATTATATGACTATTGGCCTTTAGCTCCCAAAAATATTGGAAGTTATTATACTGCAGTGAGATTTCATCATTGCTTGTTTGTAGTGTTGACCAAGTCAAGGCTACATGCAATTTTTTATTTAATTCTGAAGAGGCTGTTACTGTTTTTCAAGTGTTGACAAGAAATTTGACACATCCAGAGGTGAATGTTTCATTGGAATTAGGTGATCAATGAAGAAAAGAAATAAAAGCATGGCCAACAAACTGAGAGTACTCCATAATTTATTAAACTACATTTCAGCAGAAGTATCAAGGTAGAAGCACCCTACTGGAATTAGGGAAATTTAGAAAACTGTCTCTTGTAGTTAGAAAGAAGACACATGTTGATTCATGTCATTGAGACCACTTATTACTTGCTGATAGTTCAATTTTCAGTATATCTTTAAAGATAAACTCATAGTTTCACAACAAGCATTGAGCTGTTCTCACTGAGTTTAAGACCAAACTTACTGCTTTTAAAAAATTATTCAGGCAAATTAAAGATTAAACACTGACTTAAGGTCAAAAGGAAGTTAAAGATAGATACCTGAAAACCAGAAGTCTGATAATTTGCTATTTATCACCTGCTCTCCATATCTGTTTTGGATGAATCTAACCTTTCTTTGGCAAGATACTTCTATTGGATATCTAAGTTTTTGCCATGGCCAATGTCAATTATTTCACCTTTTTTATTTATTTTATTTAACAACTATTATACTGGTACTGTTCATCCAGCCCAAATGAAGTTGAAATTAAATTTTCAAACTCTGTGGGTTACTGATTTGAAAACAGTACTCTACATTCATTTCATATTAGTAACCTTCTGTGTTTTCCCATTAGAAAAATTTTTAGGCAATAAGGAATTACTAAAGTTTAAATTTGCTTGGGGATTATGTTCAGTCTTTCCGAATGCAAATAATGACTCTCTCATCTTGGAGAATTTATGTTACATATACCATTTTACACTGTTTTTCTAAATCATAGTGTTTTCTTACTCCATACTTCGGTGAATTCCATTGTGTTCCATTGTGGTTAATGCAGTAGCTGTAAGAGACTCATACTTGTGTTTTGGAGCAAGTAATTTCTGAGAAAACTGTGTTTATAAGTTAGACACAGCAGAACATTTAGAGAAACTGCTAGAATCCTTATGGTTAATAACACTCTCTAATAGTGAAGGAGAAACTGGACCATTTGAAGTTCATGGGAAAACAAAAAACTCTACTCTATTCAGAGACTCACAGAATGAACAGAATTTGTTGGAGACTGGCATCATGCGTTAAGAAATTATGTGAGCAATATATTCTAAGTTGCTAATAAAATTGGATGTTAGTTGCAAGGTGATTATTACATTTGTCCTCCTTAGTAACAAAATGATACAATCCAGTAAATAAATGTAATTTTAAAGTTAGAAATTATTAATATTTCCATCTCTTGCATGGGATATGGCATAGGTCATCCTTTAGAATGCACTTCATCCAGTCAGGTCTATATTAAAATGTCACACCATACTGCTTATGCTGTTGAACTAGTGTACTATCATAGTTATTGTCATAAAGAATAGAAGGCATTTTTTGCTGTAGTTGCCAGAATTCTGCAGTAAATATGGAATGTCTTAGGTATTTATATGTGAATAAAAAACAAGTCAGAGATATGTAACATATCTCATTTTTTCTGGAATGTTGGGGCAATACATTTATCAATATTCTATAATATAAGTTGATATCCTTATCATTGCTGTTTCTGAAGCTTACAGATGTTCATGGTAAAGTAAAAGTTTATACATCACGCTTGGTTTTCTTTTACTGTTGTTTATTCAATGATTTGAAAGCATTTTACCACTTTAAAATGTAGAATTAATTGCCCATAAGGCACATGATAAATTGAATCAATTTTAAAAATGATGCCTATGACTGAGTAGCAACCAGAAATCAAGTGGTTTGCTGATGATTCCTATGTCAGTGAATATATGCAGAACAGATTGCTAGAGTCCTACTGTCACTTTTTTCAAAGGAGAAATACTATTGTTTCCCAGGAGTTTGTTATTTTCAGTGACTACTTACAAGCTGATGGTTTCTTCTTTATTTTCTTTTCTGAGGCTTCATTTTGAATTGTACTAGGGAGGTGGAGTAACTGCTACACTAAAGGCCTAGAAGAGGAGCATACAATGCTTATATATCTGACCTATCTTTTGGCTTCAACAAAAAAAAAAAATACAATAGGTAATCTCCCAGTTCAGTTCACTCCATAGGCTCAAAGTACACCAAAGATCTATTTGCTTCACAGTAATTTTGTCTTTGATCTCATTTAAAACAATATTAAGGTCTTACTCAGTGATATGTTCTGAAAATGAGTAATAGGCAAACATAAAATACTTAATTCCACTGTAAAACAATTTTTTTTTGGTTTTGAGGTTTAAAAAAATGTTATGTTATTAGTGTACTATGTCCTAGTACTTGTCTTACACACAGTTCTCAAATCTTTGGGGAATTAATGGACCAAAATTCCTTTATTGGTTTTTGGTGGCCTTGGCAGACAGTGGCATAACTGTACTGGTAAAAGCATCAAACACCAAAACATTGTCATTATCATTTAAGGTGGAATCAGAGATTTATGTAGAATAATTTAGATTGGAAAAGATATTTAAGAACAAGGAGGCCAGTTGTAAACCTAACATTGTCTAGTCTATCACTCAACCATGCCACTTAGTGCCTCATCTACCTCCAAGGATGCTGATTCCTCCACTTCCCTGGTCAACCTGTTCCAGTGCTTGATAACTGTGGAAGAATTTTCTTCATATCCAATTTTAAAATCCCTCGAATAATTTGAGGCCATTTCCTCTTGTCCTATAATTTATTACTTGTGAAAAGAGACAAACCCCACTTGGCTACCACCACCTTTCCAGTAGCTGTAGAGAGGGATAAGGTCTTCCTTCATCAACTTCTTATAAGACTCATGCTTCAGATGCTCCACCAGTTTTGTTGCCCTTCTCTGGATTCCCTCCATCAACTCAATGTCTTTCTTGAAGTGAGGGGTCCAAAATAGAAAACAGGATTTGAGTACAGGAGGAAAATCACTTAGTCCTGCTGGCCACACTGTTCTGATACAGGTCAGGATCCTGTTTACTTCTGGACACACTGCCGGCTGATGTTCAGTTACATTTATGTATAACACAGTGATAGTCTTTGCATATTCCTTCTACTCTGTACAGAAAGCTAGCAGATATGAATCCTATAGAAACTGGAGTTTCTGTCTCTCTGAAACTGGTAATTTGCGACCATGCACAACAATATACTTATTTTCTGGCTTCTTTTGTACAAGAGCATTAATGAGAATTTCAGAAGTTTTCTAAGAGCAAGTCTTTTGTTGGTGATGATTATTTCCTCCTTGTGTGGAATAACCCCTCATCCCTTCAGCAAGGGATTCTTCACATTCTGCTTGCAGAGACTCCTTTATGCTGTATGAGCAGTTTTAACATACAGCCAATCCATCTCTGCCTCAGATAACGTGCTGTCTTCTCCCTTCACTTAGCAGGCAAATCAAACGGAACCGAATGCAATGTTCCCTTCTGTCTTCAGCATTCTGCCACATTTGGAGAGTTATAGATTTTTTCCACTAGGAAGAAAAAGTAAACGTGTTTCTTTGATTCAATCCTGTTTACAAAGATGGCACAAAGTGCTACTTCTCTAAACAATGTGAAGCAGAGGAGAAACAGCATAAATATCTTCGTGCCAAAGCATTTTTTCGGAGCACTTGGTCCACATGACTTTCAGATGTTGCCATTTCCTGAGCTAATGGTGCTTGTGGTTTGTTTCACTGCTTCTCTTCTTTAAGAGTGTGCATCAATTTTCCTCCCCCTTGGCATGAAATAAGAAATATGCACAAATCAGCACCCAATGAGGTTCTTTCTAGCAGCATTCCTGTTTTTCAAAAAAAAAATAATACAGTTTAAAAATATGGAATTTAAAATGGACTGAACATATAATCTGGATCCCTCAGAGGTTTTTTTTATCTAATCTGTAACAAGTTCTTCCTTAGCAATAAATTTTTCTTTCACCTGTACTATGA